>CM061131.1:102129603-102729603 GCA_030789695.1 Scilla litardierei
GGAAGGGATATGTTTCAGGAGCTGGGAAGAGGCCTATAGAGCAGGCCAGGGCGGTGGTTAGGCCTGGTTTCAAGCCTAATCATTCGGTGCAGTTCAAGAGGCCAGGAGGGCCTATTCTGAAGACTCGCCATTTCTGCGGCAAGACCGGGCACCTCAGGGATTAGTGTAGGAGGTTCCTGGGGCAGTGTATTGTCTGCGGAGATCCTGCCCATACCATCAGGGAGTGTCCCAAGTCGAAGCAGCCTTGGCAGGCTCCTATTGCAGCACAGCCGTTGCAGCAGCGAGCTCTTGTGCCCGCTGGACATGGAGCGCCTCTTGTTCCACAGAGACAGGCCTTTCAGCGGGCCGTTCCGCCGAGAGGGCAGGCTTTTCTGTTGACTGAGGAGGAGAGCATGGCCATGGATAAGGTTATCACAGGTAACCTCCCTCCTAGCTGTTTCTTCCTTAGTTATGTTTCATTGTTGATTATGTTGGTTGCTTGCTCATGTTTGTTGCTAGAATAGGATTTGATTGTTAGACTGTTTGCTAGGTGTGATTTTGGTTTGCACATTTCCTGCACTAGTCCTCTTTGACTCAGGTGCGTCGATGTGTATTTTGGCCCGGAGCTTCGTGGAGAAGCATTCCTTGTCGACGTCCTCTCTTCCTAAGAGTTGGAATATCGTCACAGGGAACGGTGTGGTCACGGTGCATCATGGGTGCAATTCTTGCCTGTTGGTGGTTTGTGGACGTGAGCTTTGTGCTGATTTCATTGTCCACGACATCATCAACTACGATGCGGTCCTTGGTATGGACTGGCTTGCGAGCTTCTATGCTACGATTGACTGTCGGAGGAAGAAGGTGGTGTTCGAGATTCCCAGACATCCAGTATTTGAGTTCAGTCGAGGTAGCAGTTCGATGGGTCCGGTCAGATTTCGGACCAGACCGGTGGAGGTTGTGGCTATGCAGATGGAGTTGGAGAGGCGAGCTGTGGTGCGAGAATTTGATGACGTCTTCCCCGAGGAGATGTCTGGATTGCCGCCTGATCGAGCTTTGGAGTTTTCTATTGATCTTATTCCAGGTGCGCATCCCATTTCGAAGGCACCATATCGTATGGCGCCAGCAGAGTTGGAGGAATTGCGTAGGCAGTTGGATGAGCTTATGCAGAAGGGTTACATCAACCCTAGTGTGTCTCCGTGGGGAGCACCGGTGTTATTGGTGAAGAAGAAGGATGGTTCGCGTCGCATGTGTGTGGACTATCGGGAGTTGAATGCGGTGACCATTAAGAATAAATACCTGTTGCCTCGCATCGATGATATTTTTGATCAGCTTGGAGGTTCGAGGTTGTTTTCTAAGTTGGATTTGAGGAGTGGTTACCATCAGTTGAAGGTGAAGAAGGATGATGTTCTGAAGACAGCTTTCAGGACGAAGTATGGACACTATGAGTTTGTGGTTATGCCTTTCGGCGTAACTAACACACCCGCAGTTTTCATGAATCTGATGAACCTGATTTTCTATGACTTTTTGGATAAGTTTGTCGTTATCTTTATTGACGACATTCTGATCTATTCGAAGTCGGAGGAAGAGCATGCCACGCACTTGAGGACGGTGTTGGAGATTTTAAGGAAGCATCGGTTGTATGCTAAGTTTTCGAAGTGCGAGTTTTGGCTGGATAGAGTTGCTTTTCTCGGGCATGTGGTGACTGGAGATGGTATTTCAGTGGATCTCGAGAAGATCAGGGCCATCAGGGAGTGGCCTGTTCCGTCGTCTGCGTCTGAGATTCGGAGTTTCCTTGGTTTGGCGGGATATTATCGGCGTTTCATTAAGGACTTTTCCCGTATTGCGGAGCCGATGACCAGGTTGACGCGGAAGGATGTTGCTTTTGTTTGGTCGGGTGATTGTGAGGATGCCTTTGGTGTTCTGAGGGAGAGGCTGACGACTGCCCATGTTCTTGCTGTGCCTGATCGCAGTGGAGGATTCGAGATCTTTTGCGATGCTTCTGGCAAGGGCCTCGGTTGTGTTTTGCATCAGCATGGACATGTGGTGGCTTACGCTTCTCGTCAGCTCAAGGTTCATGAGAAGAATTACCCAACGCATGATTTGGAGCTGGCTACTGTTGTGTTTGCTCTTAAGATTTGGAGACACTTCCTGCTGAGTGAGAAAGTGAAAATCTTCACCGATCACAAAAGCTTGAAGTATATTTTTACCCAGAAGGAGCTCAACATGCGACAGCGTCGATGGTTGGAGCTCATGGAGGATTATGAGATTGATCTGCAGTTTCACCCTGGCAAGGTAAATGTGGTTCCAGATGCTTTGAGTAGGCTTCCCGCGGTGATGATGTTGACTTCGCAGTGGAGATTGCAGCAGGATTTTTGCGAGTCTAGAGTGGAGATTGTTCTTCCTGGGGAGGATTCCTCGTTGATGTGTATGCAGATACAGTCGACGCTTGTGGATCGGGTCAAGGCTGGCCAGGCTGAGGATCCAAAGCTGGTGAATATTCAGGAGCAGGTGGAAGCCGGTCTGCGGACTGACTTTTTGATTCATGAGGATGGCTCGCTGAGGTTTGGAGCCAGGTTGTGTGTACTAGCTGGGGATATTAGAGAGGAGTTGATGGTGGAGGCACATAGCTCGCCGTATTCTGTGCATCCTGGTGGGACCAAGATGTACAAGGATCTTCGTCTGAACTATTGGTGGCATGGTATGAAGAGGAGCGTGGCTCGGAGTGTGGCCAAGTGTTTGGTTTGCCAGCAAGTGAAGGCGGAGCATCAGTGTACGGCGGGGTTGCTACAACCGCTTTCGATTTCAGAGTGGAAATGGCAGCACATCACTATGGATTTCGTGACTGGACTACCTCGGAGTCCGAAGCAGAATGAAGCGATTTGGGTGCTCGTAGATCGATTGACCAAATCCGCGCACTTTATTCCATTCCGAGTGGGACAGTCCACTGAGGCGCTAGCAAGGAGATACATGGAGGTAATTTCTTTACTCTCCGTTTCTATTTCCTTTTTCTAGTTTTGATAGTGATGTAACGTGAATCGTGCAGGAGGTCGTACGACTTCACGGAGTCCCCGTGAGTATCGTGTCAGACAGAGACACGAGATTCACATCTCAGTTCTGGTAGAGTTTGCAGAAGAGTTTGGGTACGCGTCTGAGTTTCAGCACGGCGTACCATCCGTAGACGGATGGCCAGTCCGAGAGGACGATTCAGATTTTGGAAGACATGCTGATGGCGTGCATGTTGGATTTCAAGGGTTCGTAGGAGGACCATCTACACTTGGTGGAGTTCTCTTACAACAACAGCTACCAGGCGTCTATTGGCATGGCGCCTTTCGCCGCTCTGTATGGGAGGAAGTGTCGATCGCCATTGAGTTGGGATGACGTTGGTGATAGGGAGCTGTTGGGACCTGAGATGATTATGGAGGCTGTGGAGGTTGTCAGGAATATTCGGGAGAGGTTGAGGATTGCTCAGGACCGTTTTAAGCATTGGGCGGATGCCAAACGTCGTCCTTTGGAGTTTCAGCCTGGGGATCATGTGTTTCTGAGGATTTCCCCGACTCGTGGAGTGATTCGTTTTGGGAAGCGAGGGAAGTTGAGCCCGCGATACATTGGACCGTTTGACATTCTGGAGAGGGTTGGCGAGGTAGCTTACCGCTTAGCCTTGCCGCCATCTTTGGAAGGAGTTCACGATGTTTTCCATGTGTCGCAGCTTCGTCGATACATCAGCGATCCATCTCATGCTGTGGATTTCTCGGAGATCGCCGTTCTCCCAGATTTGACGTATGACTAGCATCCAGTGCAGATTCTGGACAGGCGTCAGAAGTCACTTCGGAACAAGGTCGTCGATCTTGTTAGAGTGATGTGGCAGCACGGTTCGTCGGGAGAGTCTACTTGGGAGAGAGAAGATGAGATGCGAGAGCGCTACCCACTTTTGTTCCCGGACACGTGAGTGTTGGGAATTCCGAGGACGGAATTTTTCTTAAGTTGAGGAGGATGTAACGACTGGCTTTTCATGTATGGATTTTATTATATATTTATTATATTATTAGATTACTTCCCCTTGATTGTGATTTCCATTTCCGTCTCCGTAGTTCTCTTTTCGTTCGTTTCGTCGTGATTTACTAGATTCTTCCGTCGGTCGGCGTGTTTGAAGTAAGTCATTCGTGACGGGCTTCATAACGTCGATATCTTAGAGTTAGAACGAGCCTAGGAGACTTAGGAAACCATCCCGGAGCTTCGCGCTCCATTTCGGAACTTTCAGTGCACATTAGCCGGTATAAGAAGGGGCACCGACCGACTAGATGACGATCCAGTCGGTCAGAAAACCTTCTTGAACCGACTAGTGGGCTTTGATAAATGTTCAGGAGTTACTGTTTATCGTTAGTCGGTCTAAGAACGTTGGTTGACCGACTAGGTTGCAAACTAGTCGGTCGGCAATGCTTCTTTAACCGACTAACTCATTAATTATTTTTGGTACCAGTTACTGTTCACTTTTAGTCGGTCTAAGAACGTTCATCGACCGACTAGATGTCAAACTAGTCGGTCAGTAGTTGTTCTTTGACCGACTAACTCTTAGTTCAGGTTTTCGTCAGGGGTTACTGTTTACACTTAGTCGGTCTGCGTTGGTCAACCGACCGACTAGTTCCCAAACTAGTCGGTCAGTGGTTGCTCTTTGACCGACTAAACAGTACAGGAAACCCTAGTTTTGCCCTAGCCGCCACCAAACTCTATAAATACCCCTCCAAACGTTTTGTTCTTCTTCCTCATGACCTAAAACCCTAGTTTCTCCCCCATTGAGCCCCCTACTACCTCAAACCCTTATTCCTTCATCCCAAGCCCAAAATCCATCATCCAAACCCTCACTTGACACATCCTACCTCTCATCTTCCTCAAACCTTCATCAAACCCCCAAAACCCATATCAAAACCTATTTCCCCAGATTTTCCCTTATTTCCAGATCTGAGCCGGATCGTTCTTCCGTTGCCGTGGTTGCTCGGCATCGTTCCTCCGCTTCTTCACGGTAATACTCGATTCCTTTAGTTTTAGCATAACCCACATTGACATTTGTGAAACCCTAATAAAATGGATTATTAGACAATTAGGATTCTATTAAGAAATCGATTTAGAATCGTTGTTCTAATGATTGTTTTGCTATAACAGTGATCTATTCCGTAGTTAGCTTGTGTGACGATCTTCATTGCTCGTCAATCCCGGTATCAGGCAAGTGAAACTTGCCTCTCTTGATTTGGGCCATGTCTTAGGCCATTTCCCTTGCTTTAGCATAAAAGAGACTAGATGGTGAAAGGATAGCCGTCTAGACGCCATTGACCTAGCTTGACAACGAAGCTTGGTCCGTCACCTTCATCATGCTTGTATGTCACATTTACTTTCCCTTAACGGTACGCGTATTAACTGTTCATGTCATCCATGCATCCTTAACTGCTATTGCATTTTAACTGCCATGTTTAATTTAAATTAACGGTACGCGAATATGTTCATGTCATTGCATTTTGCCTGTCACGTTTAATTTCAATTAACGGTACGCGAATATCTGCTCATGTCATTGCATGCTTGAACACTCATCGTGATTGCGTAGCTTCGCTACATACTTGTACTATTTATACAGGCTAGGCACCCGTTTTACGGGCACAATCCTAGGCCAATTACAATTCTGGCTCGTGGTCCAGAAGACGAGCTCACTACAGCCTGCGGGCAATAGGGCACTCTCTGAGTGATCCCTTGTACATGACTACAGCCTGCGGGCAATAGGGCATCCATGTGTGGGTGATCCCTTGTACTTGTACTTGTTACTTGACATTACATGTCACAACTACCACTTGCTACTTGTACCTTGCCTTACTTGTTACTACCTTACTTTACTTGCCATGCACCATACTTTAACTGCTAGGTTGTTAGTTTACCTTTCTTTCAGTTTCCTTGCACAAGTCTTTCGACTTGCTGACATGTGCCCATTTTCTCTTTTGGGTGACACATGTTAGAGCCCGAGCCTGAGATACTTGATGAGGACGTGGTGTTCGCTGACGCTGAGTCAGAACCCGCGTTGATCGAGGACTTCGTAGACACTGGAGATCAGTCTTAGTGTCTATATTTGGTGTTGTTAGATTGCTTAGGTTGTCGGTGCGTGGCACCTAGTTTGATACTCTGTTATGTTTGTGTTTTGTTTGGCCTTGTTCTGGGCCTTTAGACTCTTTCCTGTTAGCCTGGTGGCTTTTTCTGTGATGTTGAATTGTTGTGGACGAACTTTGGGATTGGTATTTCATATTCGTCTCCTTTTTCTATTATTATTGTTGTTGTTCTGTTTGCGTTTACAGGGACCTGCTTATACTAAATTGACGCTTATCAGGCGTGCAGCTTCACAGCTCCACGTCTGAGCAGACCTTCTCACGTCTCGTCTCCATTTTAGGGAAGCGGGGCGTGACATTGTCTTCCCTCCCACAGCTCGGTCTGAGGATACGCGTGCCGGCTTCCTAGCGAGCCTCTCCGATCCCGCCAAGTATCATTCAGACCCGTTCTAACTTAGGCATCAGTGGGGACTTGGCCGGAACCACGGTCCAGCCCCCCTGACGAGTTTCTCCGTGTGTTCAGGGTGAAGTGGACTCAAGGCGTCGATGCTACCCCTCAGCGTGGAACTCACCAAAGCAGGGCCCGCACGACGACGAGCCCGCTCGCCACTAGCGAGCATCGCCACCAACTGAGACAAAGTGATCACTAGGATGCTGAGGCTTCCCCTTGGAACCTGATTGACTGAGGCCGAGCGTTCACCTAGGTGCCGAGGCTTCCCCCTTAGCACCCTACTGACCGAGGTCCGTCGCTCCGGACGAAGAGCATGTTTATCCCCGACCCATCAAGCGAGCCCATTCCCGAGCTAAGGTGGGCCCTTATGCAACCCACGTTGAGAACTCGCATGCTTGGAAGGACCAAGGGATCCCAACCGACCCCTTGACCACGTTGACCGTCAAACCGCCGGTCAACGATTCTGTGGTGAGAAAACACCCGTAAACATCTGGTGCCGTCTGTGGAAATGAGCTAACACCCAAGTAAAGCAACCAAAATAGGGATGATGCAGCCTCGCCCATCCCGACGGAGTAAGGTCGCAGTCCCGATATCGGTACCAGGGCCGTATCATGATCGGCAGGGGAGAGCCATGACTGCTCGGCACGCGTCTCGAGCCGAAGGTCCAGACAAGCTTCGGATTGGCCTCACTGGGGACAATGATGTGGAGTCTGGAAACCCTTCCTGTTTCTTCCCTTTCGTCAGGGGGGATGCAGGGAGGGAGAGGCCGTGGCCCGATGAGGCACTCGTAGTCTCCACTGTCATCGACGCCGCCGTTGTGAGACGGCTACTCGTTGATACCGGCAGCTCATGTGACATCCTTTTCATGTCGACCCTTGAGAGGATGGGGCTACAGGACGAAGACCTGGAGCCATGCTCGGGGCCCGTGATAGGTTTCACGGGTCACTCCACACCCATCATCGGGGAGATCCGCCTCCCGGTCACACTAGGAAAGCCGTACGACTCGGTGACCCTGACGATAGAATTCGAGGCACTGAGGATCGGATCGGCGTACAAAGGGATCATCGGTCGCCCGCTCCTCAACGTTGTCGGCGCAGTGGTCTTGACTCTCCATCGGACGGTCAGCTTCCAGACCTCGAAGGGGATCGGACAGGTTGAGGGCGATCCAGGAAAGCTGTCACGCCCCGCTTCCCAAAAACGCGGAGGCGAAGCGTAAGAAGGTCCGCTCAGACTTGAAGCTATAAAGCTGCAAGTCCGATAAGCGTCAATCAAATGTAAACTGCAGGTCCTTGCAACGCGAAACGAAACAAAGATAATAATAAGGAAATGAGACAAAGAATAAATCTCAGAATATCCATAATAATACATTTCAACATCGCAGAAAAGCCACCAAGCTAAAATAAAAGAGTCTAAAAGAGGCCCCAGCATGGCCAACAAAAGTACAAAGTACGAAAACAAAGTGATGGTACAAGCACCGACAACTAACAGCAACCTAAAGCAAAAGCAAGTAAAATCAGTCTCTAAGACTGGTCTTCGGTGTCCTCGAACTCCTCGACGAACGTAGGCTCGGGCTGAGCGTCAGCAAACACCTCGTCCTCAACAACTGTCTCTGGCTCAGGGTCTAACATGTGACACCCAAAAGAGCAAGGGGCACATGTCAGCAAGTCTGGAAGACTTGTGCAAGGAAACTGAAAGTAGGTAAAGTAAAGCGACCTAGCAGTTCTAGCATGATGCAATGACATGGCAGTTAAAGTATGAGTGCAACAGGTAAAGTAAAGTAAAGTAAAGTACGAGCATGGCGTGGCATGAATCATTCACAAGACAAGTACAAGACAAGTAAAGTAAGCACCTCGTGCACAGAGATTCCGCCTTTTGGCTAGAGTGGCTGCGCGGGCCAACTCCTAAGCTCAAGTGACCGTTTATCCCTACCCCTCCACGTGTATCGGGCATTGGTTTACAACCAACACATGAGGCCCGCTTCTGGATCACGAGCCAGGAAGTGTTTTAAACAAGTATGGCGTAGGGGTGCACCTATCCGGACAAGGAAGTACGAGTACAAGTATTGTAGCATGTGCTACGAATGCGACATTCAATGCATGGATGGCATGACATGGCAAGTAGTAAGGCGTACAGGTAAGGGAAGTAAACGTGACAGTTTAGTATGCATGAACAACAATTTTAAAGGGTTGGATCTAGCTTCGTTGTCAAGCTAGATCAATTAGGTGACGGATCTAGTTTCGTTGTCAAACTAGATCAAGTAGGCGTCTAGCCAGCTATCATTTCACTGACTAGTCTCTTTTACGCTAAAAACAAGGAAGTGACCTAAAAACATGGCCCTACACAAGAGTTGGCAAGTTTCACTTGCCTGCAAGTATCACGTCTGAGCAACACCGTCCAACGAGTCCAAAATCACAATAACCCTACGTGCACAAGTCCACCGGCCTACATCCGTTTTATTAATCTTGATTAGTGATTGCTAAAACATTTAAAATACTTTAAAATACTGATTTTTAGTCTTGGTTAGCATGCAATTGGGTTGGGGGTCCTTGGGGTATAAAGCGTTACCTCAACACGACGCGAAAGCTACACCGGCGTCGGGTAGCTATGCCGGGGGTTGGAATAATAATATCGCGCTCCAAGTCCAGATTCCAATTAGATTCCTCGCTGGAAATTTCAGAGCAATCAACCGGAGCAACGATTCCAGATTCCAAAGCTAGCACGTGCGACGACGGCGTACGACGTGTCGCAACGTCGTACGCGACGAATCCTCGAAGAGAAAACACCTAGGTGGGGCCCACAGTAGTCCTAGGGACCTATGGGGGACCCACAATGCCTCTGGAGAACTTGGGGGGCCCACAGTGGCAAGCGGTGCGACGGGTGCGGGGTTGCGACGAATGGCTCTCGGTCGTTTAGCCTCGGTGCGGGAGATCCTCTCGGTCGGACACGCTTGGTGCGAGGCTTGCAGCGCTGCGGGCTGCAGTGGTGTGGCGGGGCCTTGGTGCGGAGGGTTTTGTCGGTCGGTGCGGAGGAATCGGTCGGTCGGTGCGGGCGACAGAGCGTTGCAACATTTGCAACGTTGCAATGAAGCGGCGAGCGGGCGATGCGGACGGGCGCCTCGGTCAGGCACGGGGCGATGCGGGGGAACGAAGCGGGCGACGGCTGCGGTACGGAGCAGGAGCGTGAGCGGGCCAAGCTCTCGGTCTGACCGAGAGCTTCTCTCGGTCGAAGCGGGGAACGGAGCGGCGGCTGTGCAGCGATGCGGACGGGGCTCGGTGCGGGGGCGGCTAGCGGTCGGAGCGGGGGAACGGCGCTGATTTCCTCGGTCGTGCGGCAGAAGTTCGTCGCAACGTTGTGACGATTCGTCGCAACGTCAAATTTGAGTTTGGAAGAGGCTAGGGTTATTTTCTTGCGAAAATAGGTCTTCCTAGGGGTTGTTTATATAGTGTAGATGGGTTGACTTGGTCTAGGGCTAAATCTAATAGGATTAGAAGTTCAAAAATATTTAAAATTTGAATCTCAACTTCTCCAACTCACACAAGGATTTGACTCGGTCCAAATGAGCTGGAAATTGGCTCAAAAATTATTTAATACGTTTAAAACTCAAATAAATTTTATTTGGCTGAAAATAATTTAAAAATTAATTTTTAAAAATATTATAAACCTTGTTAAAAATATAAAAGTGGTCAAATAAACTCCAAAAATTATAAAATAAATATTGGGGTGATCGTGATGACGAAAGTGAGCTAACTAAGAAGACGGATTTCAATTTCAACGTCGGACGACGAAACTAAAAATAGAAACGTCTCCCGTCAAAAGTGAAAATCGTCACGTCTCATCGAGTAAGATTAAATTGTGGAAAACGACTCGAGAAATGTCGTTCCAAGATAGTGCCACTGTTTAATACTCTCAGAGACATTCACAACGACATATCACACAAAAGTGTTCACAATCAAATAAAGTCAAAAAAAAAATAAACACGTGCACGGCCAAAAGCACGTGCACGAACAAAGTACAACGAAAACAGACCGTTACATCCTCCCCACCTTAGAAATGATTCCGTCCTCGGAATCAACATCAAGCACTGCTCAGGAAAAGGTGCGGAAAGCGCTCTCTCATCTCATCTTCACGCTCCCAGGTGGACTCACCAGGGGAACCGTGACGCCACTGCACTCAAACCAGGTCGACGGTCTTATTCCTCAGCTGCTTCTGTCGATGATCCAGAATCTCAATGGGCTGCTGATCATAAGACAGATCCGGACGAACCGTAATCTCCGAGAAATCCACATCGTGGGATGGATCACTAACGTATCGACGTAACTGAGATACGTGAAATACGTCGTGAACTCCCTCAAGCGACGGTGGCAACGCCAAGTGATAAGCCACAGCTCCAACTCTCTCCAGGACATCAAACGGCCCAACGTACCTCGGACTCAGCTTGCCTCTCTTCCTGAATCGAATAACTCCGCGGTTCGGAGAAATCTTCAGAAAGACGTGATCGCCAGGCTGAAACTCCAAAGGCCTCCGTTTAGCACCAGCCCAATGCTTGAAACGGTCATGCGCAATCCTCAGCTTCTCTTGAATATTCCTCACAACTTCCACGACCTCCACGATCATCTCCGGTCCTAACAGCTCCTGATCTCCAACGTCATCCCAGCTCAGTGGCGATCGACATTTCTTTCCATATAGCGCGGCGAAAGGCGCCATTCCAATACTCGCCTGGTAGCTGTTATTGTAAGCAAACTCAACGTGATGGAGATGATCCTCCCAAGATCCCTTAAAGTCCAGCATGCACGCTCTCATCATATCCTCCAAGATCTGAATCGTCCTCTCGGACTGGCCATCCGTCTGCGGGTGGTACGCTGTGCTGAAACTCAGACTCGTACCCAAGCTCTTCTGCAGACTTTGCCAAAACTGAGATGTGAATCTCGTGTCTCTGTCCGACACGATACTCACGGGGACTCCGTGAAGTCGTACGATCTCCTGCACGATTCACGTTACATCACTATCTAAACTAGGAAAAGGAAATAGAAACAGAGATTAAACGTATTTACCTCCATGTATCTCCTCGCTAGCATCTCAGTAGACTGTCCCACTCGGAAGGGAATAAAGTGCACGGATTTGGTCAATCAGTCTACGATCACCCAAATCGCGTCGTTCTGCTTCGGACTCCGAGGTAGTCTAGTCACGAAATCCATAGTGATGTGCTGCCACTTCCACTCCGAAATCGGAAGCGGTTGTAGCAACCCTGCCGTACGCTGATGCTCCGCCTTTACTTGTTGGCAAACCAAACACTTGGCTACACTCCGAGCCACACTCCTCTTCATACCATGCCACCAAAAGTTCAGACGAAGATCCTTGTACATCTTGGTCCCACCAGGATGCACAGAATACGGCGAACTGTGTGCCTCCACCAATAATTCCTCTCTGATGTCTCCAGCTGGCACACACAACCTGGCTCCAAATCTCAACGAACCATCCTCGTGAATCAAAAAGTCAGTCCGCAGACCGGCTTTCACCTGCTCCCGAATCTTCACAAGTTTAGCATCTCCAGCCTGTCCAGCCTTGATCCTATCCACGATCGTCGACTGTATCTGCATACTCATCAACGAAGAGGTCTCTCCAGGAAGAATAATCTCGATACCAGTCTCGCAAAAATCCTGCTGCAATCTCCACTGCGAGGTCAACATCATCACCGCTGGAAGTCTGCTCAGCGCATCCGGAACCACATGTAGGATCCTGCCAAAACAGAGTTAGGATCGATAAATGAAGTTGAGACTTACGCTTGCGTATGCAGCACGGTAGTCTATGAACTTCGCCTTCGGATTCGCCACGACGGATCGAGTCTTCTCACGAACGGAGTAAGGCTACTAAATCCACAATCTAAATCTTTACTTTTAGATTAAGAACTTGGATAAAGGGAGAGGAAGTATTTCGGCAGAGCTTCGCTAGAATGAAGATGCATGCATGAATGCCATGCAAAAGTGTAAGCAAAATGGCTAACCCTTGGGTCTTATTTATAGCCCCCAAGGTAGTTATTTTAGGGTAAATTGTTCCTTTGGAAAAATTTAACTAAGGTGTACCATCGTACATGGCATATTATAAGCTTAAGTTGTACCACATGCATGGTACAATATAAGCTTAAGATATTACCCCTTTATTAGCCATATGTCGCATGCACTTATGCACATATAATGTGACTTTCCCATCAATCTAGAGATCCTCTCCGAAAGGGAACATATTCCCTTTGCGCACGACTTCGTGTACGCGACGTTCGAGGTCCGTATTCCCTCGTACATCCCCCACAAGGGTGTACTAACGTCTTCCATATCCAACATCTCCCACTCACACTTGAGGGGATTGTAAGAGAACGTCTTTCTCTTAGTTCTTTCATCTATCATACCGAGAAATAGACCGTGCGACCGTCATGCGCGTAGAGTCTGTTGTTGTGCACTTGTTAGAGATACACAACGACCTCGAAGGTGCAAAGTTGAGTAGTTCAACGCATGCTTTACCCTAGATTATTTCTTCACATTTCTTATACTTTATATTCAACAATTGAATCCAGTCTGGATCACAATTGGCTGGCCAGCTTTGAATCATTAAAGTCCAAATGTGAATATGAAATCAATCTTCCTCTTCTTGCGAACCTTCTGATCTTGACTAGACTCGCTTTTCTAACGTGCCCCGCCGAGCCGAATTATCATAGCCCATAAGTAACACGCTAAGATAGCGATCATCTCGTCAAATCTAAAGGAACCAATTGGAGTCCTTGAGGGTAAGAGTTAAGACCCATATGGCCTTTGAGTCTCACATAATAGCAAACACTATTGCTACTAACTCAGTGGTCGAAATGCATACGTGGTATGAACACGTATTACAACATCACTCCTTTCCCAGGGAGAGTATGTCTTAATGATGTTGTACGGATGAAAGATCAGACACCACAGTGCCTATCTTTTTGAGTCCCCTTACTACTCGTGAAATATTCACGGACTCTCATCCTGCATAAGACAGATAGGATTTCAAAAAATCCAATGAGATCTTTATATCCTTGTGATACAGATCTCAGATCTTTTGTAAGCATCCATATGATGCAGATCTTTCATTCGACTATCTTGTTAAAGTCATGACTCTAAATCATTCGTCTAATGATTTTGACTTTAAACTAGTCTCATCTCTATCTTATCCATCTGATAAGATAAGGCGGTTGCTCATGTGAGAGAGCCAACCTTAATCTGTCCGACATACACACAATTCAGCTGAGATTTCAAAAATGTACACAAACATTTCTTAAGAAATTCATATGCAATGTTGAAAAAAGAACTTATTCTTTTATTAATTTTGATCATTTACAGACATGGGAATTTACATTGGTACAATTCAGCTCTTACGCAATCCTTGAGATGATAAGTGTTTGTAAAACACATTTCTGGGGATCGCCTTCGTAAGCGGATCCGCTATCATCTCATGCGTAGATATGTACCTTATGTCTACCTTCTTAGTCTTATCATAGTCTTTTGCAAATGTGTTTGATCTTACAAGACACATTATCCTCTTAACCGCTTTCCAGTGTACTTGCCCTGTATTGGATTGGTAACAGCTTACCATTTCCAATGGCAAAACAGATGTCCGGTCTCGTACACACCATAGCGTACATAAGACTATCAACTGTACTGGAATTTGGAACTTTTTCCATAATTTCCTTTTCCTTTTGGTTCTTTGGACACGATTCCAGATATAAATTATCGCATATGCTTATATGAATATCAATGGACTTGCAGTCCTGCATATTAAATCGTTCTAGAACCTTCTTTATATAAGTCTCCTGTGAAAGAGAAAGAAGTTTCTTCGAATGATTCCTTGAAATCTTAACTCCAAGGATATATGTGGCTTTTCCTATGCCTTTCATCTCAAATACTGATGAAAGCCAAGCCTTGATACTCATCACAAAGCCCTTGTCATTTCTGGTTATTAAAATGTCATCTACATATAGAGACATAATAACATGCTTGCTTTTAATCCTCTTGATATATACGCAGTTATCTTCATCAATCATGGAAAATCCATTTGATAAGACAACTTCTTGAAATCGTATATACCATTGCCTCGAGGATTATTTAAGACCATATATGGACTTACGAAGTTTACAAACCTTATGTTTGTTTCCTTCTTTTACAAACCCTGTTGGTTGTTCCATATAGATCTCCTCGTTCAATTCTCCATTGAGAAAGGCAGTTTTTACATCCATCTGATGTATTTTGAGGTTTAAGCAAGCTTACCATTGCCAGAATCAGGCGAATCGAGGTAAACCGCACAACAGGTGAGAAGGTCTCTTCGTAGTCTATCCCTTCCTGTTGCGTAAAACCTTTCGCGACAAGGCGAGCTTTATATCTATTTATAGATCCATCAGCCTTATGCTTGATCTTGAGAACCCATTTGTTCCCAATTGCTCTATGTCCTCTGGGTAAGTCAACTAAGTCCCAGACTTGGTTAACTTTCATGGATTTCAATTCCTCCTTCACCGCTTCCATCCATTTGTCTTTTGCAGGGCATGATACGGCCTGTTTGAAAGTAGCAGGCTCGTCATCATCTTGTAGTAAAGTCATAAAGGTTTGCGGAAATTCATCCTCAAATCTTAGAGGAGCCAACCTTGTACGACTACTACGTCGTATTTGAGATTCTTCAAGTCCTTGTTGACTCGAATTTAGATCAATTCTAATATCACTCCCACTTGGAATGTCGTTAGAATTGCTCCCACTTGGATCATTATTCCCGTATGAAATAGGATAATCGTCATTCGCATAATCCATTGGTGAAGGTTGAAACGTATTTTCGTTTTCACCAAGAATTCTCCCACTCGAATGAGGTAATCCTTCTTGATCATAAATCTCAAATAGAGATAAGTCCTGACTTATCTCGCCCTGTCTTGGAAACTCGTTTTCAAAGAAAGTGACATCCCTCGACTCAAACTCAATTAGTCCACCATTGTCTTCCTGACTAACAAAAAACATAACCTTTGGAGTTTTCTGCGTATCGTTTAAAGATACATTTCCTTCCCCTTGGCCCAAGTTTCCCATATTTATGGGAGGTAATATGTGCGTAGAATGCACAACGCCAAGGTTTCAAAATGTTTATAGTCAGGAGACCTTTGGTTCCACAACTCATAAGGAGTGGAGCTAACTGATTTCGAGGGTACGCGGCTCAAAATGAAAACGGCCGTCAATAATGCATCACCCCAAAAGGTGATTGGCAAGTTAGCTTGCGCCATCATTGAACGGACCATTTTTTCATTAAAGTCCTATACCTCCTTTCTGCAACACCAATTTGTTGAGGAGTATAAGGCATAGTTACCTGATGTACTATGCCTTTTTCATCACCAAGTTCCTTTAAACTTGTTGATTGATTTTCACCGCCCCTATTGGTTCGCACGACCTTAATCTTGCGATCTAATTGATTCTCCACTAAACTCATATAGTTTTTAAAGCAGGTTTAGTGCTTTCACTTTTGTGGGATATCAAATAAATATGACCGAATCGGGTGAAATCATCAATAAAAGTGATGAAATAGGACTTCCCGCGTCTTGTCTTGACATTCATCGGACCACATATGTCCGAATGGATAAGCTGTAATGGAACCTCGGCCCTTGTGCCGGTTTCAAACGGCTTGCGACAAGATTTCCTCACAAGGCAATGTTTGCAGGTCGACATTTCAACCTTTGAAACATTGGATAGAAGGCCACGTTTGGCAAGTCTATCCATACGCGTTGGTCCAATATGACCAAGCCTTGTGTGCCAACAAATTATATTAGACTCATTAGTCAAAGAATTTGTCACAAGGAAATTTTCATTACATGAGGAATTATACATTGTACTTATTACAATAAATCCTTTGAAATACAAACCCAGTACCAATAAAGGAATTATTACAAAAATAGGTCCATATTACAATCATGAAGGAACCAACTATAACCAAGACCCATTAAATTGACCACAGTTTTAATATTCCTTTAAATATATGGAATGAAGAGATCATCATGAAGTAGGAGAGTGTGGCCGTTGTCCAAGACTAGCTTGCGAGTCCCAACGCCTTCCACTTCAACACGTGTGTTGTTTCCTACATTGATCCACTTCATTCCTTGGGGTATCCGGTGATACTCCATGAAGGACCGTCTGTCCTTTGCTATGTGGTTGGTGGCACCTCGTCACTTCCACTCGTACACGAACGAGCATAGTGACCGAGCTTGTTGCACTTGAAGCACTTGATCCTTTTCAAGTCTTTCTTGTGCCCTTTCTTGTGCCCACCCTTATGTTTGGGTTCCTTGGTAGACTCAGGTTGCTTATTACGTTCATTAGAAGACTTCGAACGATCTTTACGTTTCTTTCCCCCGTGTGAGGAACTAGCAACCATGTGCACTTCTGCACTTGGCTTGGCAGCCGCAAGCCACTCTTCCTCTAATTCGAGGTGCTTGGAAACATCGTTGAAGGTCTTGATGCTCTCATTATGAGTGAGATGCATCTTCATCTGATCCCACCCATTTGGTAGGGAACGTATGACTGCTTGGATTTGTTGCTCATCCGTGAGCACATGACCTGCATCCTTTAACTCCGAGATAAGGTTCGCCATATGTCGCAGATGTTTCCCCATGGAATGATCTGGACATTTCTTATATGAATCGATCCTTATAGTTAAGGAGCGAAGTTTGGACACCGATGTGCCACCGAACTTCTCCTCTAGCTTGGACCATATGTCCATGGCTAGGTCATGTTCTCGGAAGATGCGCATTATGTCATCAGCCATACTGCTTAATAACGTAATGCGTGCTATCTTGTTCTTCCGAGACCAAGCATCAAAAGCTTCCTTGTCTCGTCGGTGTTGGGCCGTAGTGCCCAACTCGGGTTCAATCATTACGTTCTTTAGAGTTCGAGCACTTCTTGCTCCTCTAAAACGTATTGTATCTTGATGGACCAAAGTTTGTAATTATCGCCGTTGAGTTTTTCACCTTTGTTTAACTCAGCGACGATATTCTTTGAAGCGGAAGACATTTTACTTTTAAAATGTTGCAAAAGACACAAAACCGAAGGTTTGATCAAAACATTGCATAAAAATTCTTAAAATATAACTCCCACTTGAAATGATAATAGAAAATCCCATTTGGATAGTTCTAAAAATTCAAATCCCACTTGGAATTATATTATATTTGATCAGTTACTTTCGAAAAATATTGAAGATGTTGTTCTAGAATCGAAAAGGTCTCTTCGATTCCAATCACCATCTAGAACAACCTTCAATATTCCCCCATCACTTATCAAACAATAGTACTCTTATAGTACTAGCAGCGGAAAACGAGTTTGAAAACGTATTTTTCAGATATAATTCCCACTTGAAATGATAATAGAATATCCCATATGGATAGTTCTAAAATCAACTCCCACTTGGAATGATATTCATAATTTGATAAGTTACTTTCGAAAAATATTGAAGATGTTACTCTAGAATCGGAAAGGTCACAATGTTTCCAATCACCATCTAGAGTAACTTTCAATATTTCTCCCTCACTTTATCAAATGTTAGTACTCTTATAGTACTTCGCAGCGGAAAAGCGTTTTTTGAAAACGTATTTTTCAAAATGTATGAAAACGTATTTTTCAAAAAATTATATTTCAACTTAGTACCCTTATGATACTAGTGAAATATTCGGCACTTCCTGACCATTTGTCGGGAATGAGCCGTAGCCGTGCCTAGGTCGAATCCCCCTTTTGGGGATTTTTCTGCAAATTATCGTCGCCGGCTCCCGTATGGATCCAGGCGATTTCCCCCCGTATGAGAGATTTTTGATGCAGACGACTGTCGTTTGGCCCCGTATGGGCTAGTCGACACGTTCACATTCGACCAAGGCCTTTTGCCAAATTGGTCGACCAAAACACCCATATTGGTCGACCAATAATAATGGTCTGAAATTGCTCTGGCCAGGGCCTCTGCCCTGGCCGAGACTGGCCAAGGGCCGGCCAGGGCCTCTGCCCTGACCGGCCAGGGGCCTTGGCCCCTCGGCCAGGGCCTCTGCCCTGGCCGAGGCCAGGGCGTTGGCCCTGGCCTCTGCCAGGGCCGGTCAGGCAGGCCCTGGCCACTGCCAGGGCCGGCCAGGCCGGCCAGGGCCAGCCCTGGCCACTGCCAGGGCCGGCCAGGCCGGCCCCCGACCTTGGCCGGGGCCGGCCTTGGCCGGGGCCGGCCTTGGCCGGGGCCGGCCATTGCCGGCCTGGCCTTGGCCGGCCAATGCCGGCCTGGCCTTGGCCGGCCATGGCTTGGCCATGGCCGGTCATGGCGAGGGCCATTTTTTGCCTTGGCCGGCCATGGCCGGCCCTCCCCTTTTTGGTGTGGGGTGGCCGCACACCCCCGTCGGAGGAGTTGCCGCGGTGGTTATTGGCCGTAGCCAACCCCCTCCGCTTGGGGAGGGGGGTGCATGGCCTTCATAACCCATTTGGCTATGGTGCACATGCACAAAAATCCATCTTCTCCGATGGAGATAACTTCCATCATCTTCCTCGATGAAGCACCCGTTCGTCGATGAAGCACACGTTCGTCGAGAAATTAGTTATTTTCTAATGGCCGTGTGCCAAAAATAAAAAATAACATACTACGTGAACGGTCGGTTCTTCCCATCACGGAGAGTTCCTATCATATCCGTAATGATAGGAGACCCTAACGTGAAAAGAACAACCGCTGCATTCTCTCTGTCACGAAGCGTTCCTACCATATCCGTAATGGTAGGATACCCATTCGTGAAAAAGACAACGACTCGTTCATAGTTTCGACGGGGCGGCGGTTTGACCGGGGCGAACCCGTATGGCTCTGATACCAATGTAGGATCCTGCCAAAACAGAGTTAGGATCGATAAATGAAGTTGAGACTTACACTTGCGTATGCAGCACGGTAGTCTACGAACGTCGCCTTCGGATTCACCACGACGGATCGAGTCTTCTCACGAACGGAGTAAGGCTACTAAATCCACAATCTAAATCTCTACTTTTAGATTAAGAACTTGGATAAAGGGAGAGGAAGTATTTCGACAGAGCTTCGCTAGAATGAAGATGCATGCATGAATGCCATGCAAAAGTGTAAGCAAAATGGCTAACCCTTGGGTCTTATTTATAGCCCCCAAGGTAGTTATTTTAGGGTAAATTGTTCCTTTGGAACAATTTAACTAAGGTGTACCATCGTACATGGCATATTATAAGCTTAAGTTGTACCACATGCATGGTACAATATAAGCTTAAGATATTACCCCTTTATTAGCCATATGTCGCATGCACTTATGCACATATAATGCGACTTTCCCATCAATCAAGAGATCCTCTCCGAAAGGGAACATATTCCCTTTGCACACGACTTCGTGTACGCGATGTTCGAAGTCCGTATTCCCTCGTACATCCCCCACAAGGGTGTACTAACGTCTTCCATATCCAACACCACATTCACCTTGCCAGGGTGATACTGCAAGTCAATCTCATAGTCTGCCATGAGCTCCAACCATCGACGCTGTCGCATGTTGAGCTCCTTCTATGTAAAGATATACTTCAAGCTTTTGTGATCGGTGAAGATCTTCACCTTCTCACTCAGCAGGAAGTGCCTCCAAATCTTCAGCGCAAACACGACGGAAGCCAACTCCAAATCATGTGTCGGGTAATTCTTCTCATGAGCCTTAAGCTGACGAGAAACATACGCAACCACGTGCCCATGCTGATGCAACACACATCCTAAACCCTTGCCAGAAGCATCGTAAAAGATCTCGAATCCTCCACTCCGATCAGGCACAGCAAGTACAGGGGCAGTCGTCAATCTCTCCTTCAGAATACCAAAAGCCTTCTCGCAATCATCAGACCAAACATATGGTACATCCTTCCGCGTCAGTCTGGTCATCGGCTCAGCAATCCGGGAAAAGTCCTTAATGAAACGTCGGTAATATCCTGCAATTCCAAGGAAGCTCCGGATCTCAGACGCCGACTGCGGAACCGGCCACTCTCTGATAGCCACAATCTTCTCGGGATCCACAGAAATTCCATCACCAGACACCACATGCCCGATAAAAGCAACTCTATCCAGCCAAAAATCGCACTTGGAATACTTAGCATACAGACGATGCTTCCTCAAGATCTCCAACACTGTCCTCAAGTGCGATGCATGCTCTTCCTCCGACTTTGAATAGATCAGAATATCGTCAATGAAGATGACGACGAACTTGTCTAGAAAGTCGTAGAAGACCAGATTCATCAGGTTCATAAAAACCGCGGGCGCATTGGTTACACCAAATGGCATAACCACGAACTCGTAGTGACCATAATTCGTCCTGAACGCTGTCTTCGAGATGTCGTCCTTCTTCACCTTAAGCTGATGGTAACCACTCCTCAAATCCAACTTAGAGAACACCCTCGATCCTCCGAGCTGATCAAAGATGTCATCTATCCGAGGCAAGGGATATTTATTCTTGATAGTCACAGCATTCAGCTCCCGGTAATCCCCACACATGCGACGCGAACCATCCTTCTTCTTCACCAGCAACATCGGTGCTCCCCACGGAGACACGCTAGGATTGATGTATCCTTTCTGTAAAAGCTCATCCAGCTGCCTACGCAACTCCTCCAACTCTACTGGAGCCATCCGATACGGCGCCTTCGAAATAGGCTGCGCTCCCGGCATAAGATCGATCGAAAACTCGAGAGCTCGATCGGGCGGCAGTCCAGACATCTCCTCGGGGAAGACGTCGTCGAATTCACGTACCACAGCTGGTCTATATTGATCCATCTGCATAGCAACAATCTCCACCGGCTTGGCCCAAAACCTGACAGGACCAACCGAATTGCTACCACGACTGAACTCGAACACTGGATGTCCGGGGATCTCGAATACCACCTTCTTCCTCCGACAATCGATCGTAGCATAGAAGCTCGCAAGCCAATCCATTCCAAGCACTGCATCGTAGTTAGGGCTGTTGTCGAACGAGCTTGAACGAGCTTGAACAGTGAGCTTGGTTTTGTTCATGAACAAAATCAATGTTCAAGCTCTGTTCGTTTACTAACCGAGCTCTAAAAACCTGTTCAAGCTTGTTCGTTAAGCTTACCGAACGAACGTAAACGAACGTAAACGAACATTTACCGAGCTTGTTCACGAGTAGTTAATCGAACGTTCTGTTCGTTAACAAGACTTATCGATCGTGTTCGTGAACATGTTTAGGAACATGTTCGTGAACACAAATCAATCTTCTTCATGAACAGATTTTCAAAAAAAACAAATGAACGTCAATTTTTTTAATCAGGAATAATAATATTTAAACATTATTGCAAATGAATAAATCAATTAAATAAAAGGATTAAATGTTCACAGGACAAAAACAAACAAATCCAACATAATAGCTCCATATATCCCATTACAAGCATCCATTCCAAGCATAATAAAAATATAGTATTTGTCTAAATTTACTATTTTCGGTACATGTTCGTTCACGAACACTTAACGAGCTTGTTCATGAACATCACTTAACAAACTTGTTCACGAACACTTAACGAGCTTGTCCATGAACATAAATGAACGAACACGGTTATGTTCAGGCTCTGTTCGTTTACTAGCCGAGCTCTAAAAATCTGTTCAAGCTTGTTCATTAAGCTTGGTTTTGTTCATGAACAAAATCTATGTTCAAGCTCTGTTCGTTTACTAACCGAGCTCTAAAAACATGTTCAAGCTTGTTCGTTAAGCTTACCGAACGAACGTAAACGAACGTAAATGAACATTTACCGAGCTTGTTCACGAGTAGTTAATCGAACGTTCTGTTCGTTAACAAGACTTATCGAGCTTGTTCGTGAACATGTTCAGGAACATGTTCGTGAGCACACAATCAATCTTGTTCATGAACAGATTTTCAATCAAACAAACGAACGTCAATTTTTTAATCAGGAATAATACTATTTAAACATAATTGCCAATGACTAAATCAATTAAATAAAACAATTAAATATTTGCAGGACAAAAACAAATAAATCCAGCATAATAGCTCCATAAATCCCATTACAAGCATCCATTTAAGTATATTAAAAAATATAGTATTTGTCTAAATTTACTATTTTCAGTACATGTTTGTTCACGAACACTTAACGAGCTTGTTCATGAACATCACTTAACGAGCTTGTTCACGAACACTTAACGAGCTTGTTCACGAACATAAATGAACGAACATAGTTATGTTCAAGCTCTGTTCGTTTACTTACCGAGCTCTAAAAATCTGTTCAAGCTTGTTCATTAAGCTTCCTAAACGAATGTAAACAAACATCAACCGAGCTTGTTCACGAGTAGTTCGTCGAACGTTCTGTTCGTCAACAGCCCTAATCGTAGTTGATGATGTCGTGGACAATAAAGTCAGCGTAAAGCTCATGTCCACAGACCACCAAAGGGCAAGAATTGCACCCACGATGCACCGAGATCACGCCATTTCCTGTAATGATATTCCAACTCTTGGGAAGAGGGGAAGTCGTCAAGGAATGCTTCTCCACGAAGCTCCGAGAAATAATGCACATCGATGCACCGGAGTCAAAGAGGACTCGTGCAGGAAATGTGCAAACCAAAATCACACCTATCAAACAATCTAACAATCAAACCCTATTCTAACAAACAATCATATGCAATCAAACAAACATAAGCTAACGATCAACTATCTAAGGAAGGAAAACAACTAGTTTGAGAGTTACCTGCGATAACCTTATCCACAGCCTCGCTCTCCACTGCCGTCATCAGGTAAGCATGCCTCCTCGGCTGCATGGCCTGCTGAAAAGCCTGCCTCTGAGGAGCGAGAGGTGCTCCACGACCTGCAGGTACAGGTGCTCTCTGCTGCAACGGCTGTGCTGCGACTGGTTCCTTCCAAGGTAGCTTAGACTTCGGGCACTCCTTCATAGCATGAGTAGGGTCTCCACAAATCAGGCACTGTCCCAACATCTTCCTACACTGATCCTTGACATGCCCAGTCTTGCCACAGAAATAGCAAGTCTTCTGAGGAGGCACACCTGGCCTCTTGAACTGCACCGGCTGATTAGGCCTAGTCCCAGGCCTAACCACTCCTCTGACCTGCTCCATAGGCCTCTTCCCAGCTCCAGAAATCAGTCCTCTCTTCTGCCTCGCAATCAGCTCCTGTCTCCGAGCAGCTACCAGCAACTTCTGATATAACTCCATGTCCGTCGTAGACATCAGACTCTGCAAGTCTAAAGAAAGACCCTGCAGAAACCTCTGAGCGTCAGATTCCCCTGGTGGTATTGGTCCACCGTCAGATTCCCCTGCTTCAGCTCAATGAAGCGCTGCAACATCTCCCTCCTAGCAGCCTTCGGAAAGTACTCCTCATCGAACCTGGACTTGAAAGTAGCCCAAGGTATAGGGCTCACCAGCAACTCCTCCTCTGCATCCCACCAATTTCGGGCATTATCCTTCAGCTGCTTCTTCGCCAGATCAACCCATCCAGCCGGGTTGACATTCGACATCTTCAGATTATCCTCGGTGTTCCTGATCCACTCCTCTGCAGCCAACAGTCCTTCAGATCCATCAAAGTACGTCGGGCCCAGCTCCCGAAACTGCTTCGCTCCTGGCTCGTGGTGAGGAGCACTCTGAGTGTTCTGGAGCATGCCCTGCTGCACCTGCATCATCTGATGCATCATCCTCATGATCTCAGCATTGGTGGGCTCTCTATCCGGTACCTCAGCACGATTGGGCCCACTGCCAGAACGGGTCTGTCGTCGTCCAGCCATCTAATGACATAGAAAACGAACAAACAAATTAGACTCAAAGCTTAATGACTTGGATGTTGCAATTTATTTAATGGACATTGCGTTTATTATCATTGTTACGTTAGTTCGCAATCACAAGATAGGACCTGCATGGGCCACCAACAAAACCTGTCATGCCCCGCTTCCCAAAAACGCGGAGGCGAAGCGTGAGAAGGTCCGCTCAGACTTGAAGCTACAAAGCTGCAAGTCCGATAAGCGTCAATCAAATTTAAACTGCAGGTCCTTGCAACGCGAAATGAAACAAAGATAATAATAAGGAAATGAGACAAAGAATAAATCTCAGAATATCCATAATAATAAATTTCAACATCGCAGAAAAGCCACCAGGCTAAAATAAAAGAGTCTAAAGAGGCCCCAGCATGGCCAACAAAAGTACAAAGTACGAAAACAAAGTGATGGTGCAAGCACCGACAACTAACAGCAACCTAAAGCAAAAGCAAGTAAAATCAGGCTCTAAGACTGGTCTCCGGTGTCCTCGAACTCCTCGACGAACGTAGGCTCGGGCTGAGCGTCAGCAAACACCTCGTCCTCAACAACTGTCTCTGGCTCAGGGTCTAACATGTGACACCCAAAAGAGCAAGGGGCACATGTCAGCAAGTCTGGAAGACTTGTGCAAGGAAACTGAAAGTAGGTAAAGTAAAGCGACCTAGCAGTTCTAGCATGATGCAATGACATGGCAGTTAAAGTATGAGTGCAACAGGTAAAGTAAAGTAAAGTAAAGTACGAGCATGACATGGCATGAATCATTCACAAGACAAGTACAAGACAAGTAAAGTAAGCACCTCGTGCACAGAGATTCCGCCTTTTGGCTAGAGTGGCTGCGCGGGCCAACTCCTAAGCTCAAGTGACCGTTTATCCCTACCCCTCCACGTGTATCGGGCATTGGTTTACAACCAACACATGAGGCCCGCTTCTGGATCACGAGCCAGGAAGTGTTTTAAACAAGTATGGCGTAGGGGTGCACTTAGCCGGACAAGGAAGTACGAGTACAAGTATTGTAGCATGTGCTACGAATGTGACATTCAATGCATGGATGGCATGACATGGCAAGTAGTAAGGCGTACAGGTAAGGGAAGTAAACGTGACAGTTTAGTATGCATGAACAACAAGTTTAAAGGGTTGGATCTAGCTTCGTTGTCAAGCTAGATCAATTAGGTGACGGATCTAGTTTCGTTGTCAAACTAGATCAAGTAGGCGTCTAACCATCTATCATTTCACTGACTAGTCTCTTTTACGCTAAAAACAAGAAAGTGACCTAAAAACATGGCCCTACACAAGAGTTGGCAAGTTTCACTTGCCTGCAAGTATCACGTCTGAGCAACACCGTCCAACGAGTCCAAAATCACAATAACCCTACGTGCACAAGTCCACCGGCCTACATCCGTTTTATTAATCTTGATTAGTGATTGCTAAAACATTTAAAATACTTTAAAATACTGATTTTTAGTCTTGGTTAGCATGCAATTGGGTTGGGGGTCCTAGGGGTGCAAAGCGTTACCTCAACACGACGTGAAAGCTACACCGGCGTCGGGTAGCTACGCCGGGGGTTGGAATAATAATATCGCACTCCAAGTCCAGATTCCAATTAGATTCCTCGCTCGAAATTTCAGAGCAATCAACCGAAGCAACGATTCCAGATTCCAAAGCTATCACGTGCGACGACGGCCTACGACGTGTCGTAACGTCGTACGCGACGAATCCTCGAAGAGAAAATACCTAGGTGGGGCCCACAGTAGTCCTAGGGACCTATGGGGGACCCACAATGCCTCTGGAGAACTTGGGGGGCCCACGGTGGCAAGCGGTGCGACGGGTGCGGGGTTGCGACGAATGGCTCTCGGTCGTACAGCCTCGGTGCAGGAGATCCTCTCGGTCGGACACGCTTGGTGCGAGGCTTGCAGCGCAGCGGGCTGCAGTGGTGCGGCGGGGCCTTGGTGCGGATGGTTTTGTCGGTCGGTGCGAAGGAATCGGTCGGTCGGTGCGGGCGACAGAGCGTTGCAACGTTTGCAACGTTGCAACGAAGCGGCGAGCGGGCTATGCGGGCGGGCGCCTCGGTCAGGCACGGGGCGATGCGGGGGAACGAAGCGGGCAACGGCTGCGGTGCGGAGCGTGAGCGTGAGCGGGTGAAGCTCTCGGTCTGACCGAGAGCTTCTCTCGGTCGAAGCGGGGAACAGAGCGACGGCTGTGCAGCGATGTAACGGCCGCTTTCCGACCGTTCGTATTTTCTGCGTG
This sequence comes from Scilla litardierei, assembly GCA_030789695.1. NCBI lineage: Eukaryota > Viridiplantae > Streptophyta > Magnoliopsida > Asparagales > Asparagaceae > Scilla > Scilla litardierei. The sequence goes on from CM061131.1 coordinate 102,156,153, forward strand.
TACGACTCTTTTCGTGCGCACATTTGATTTGGCCTCTTCCTGGATCCGGACTATACGATGTGAGATGTCGTTGAGATCGTATGGAAGAGTAGTTATTTGTGAGATTTTTGGTGAACATCATTTCACGGGTCGTTCTCCCACCAATCATTTTTGACTGAGGGGGTGTCGTAATTTTAGATTTCGATGTTTACCTTTTATTCTTTTGTTTCGTTTTCCGTGACCCTAGCCCGTGACCGACCACCGTACTCTCGACCCTCTTGGAGGCGCGATCGCTCCGGCTTTTTCCTTGAAATTTTTGGATGTCGGTGGACTATTCTACTACATTCATTCTTAGTTATTAAAACGTTTTATATTTAAATATGAAGTTTAAACTTAGAAATGGTGTACTGTACGTTTTCTTATAAGCATGACAACTTTGCATTTGTTAACAAGGTTTGTTTTTTTTATTTATAAATATATATATAACTAAAGCCTAATTTAAGTTTTGAAAACAATCAGATCTGTTAAAAAAAACACAACAACCCAATATCCCACCCATGTTGCGTCTCTCTCTCTCTCTCCACGTGCTAGCCTCTTTCCAACTGTATAAAGTCTAAACCTAGGGTTCCTATTAAAAAAATGACAGAACTCTAAGCCTCACAAATCCTCAGCGCCGCCTTTTCCTCTTCGCCTTGCACCCACGCGCAGGCCACCAGAGAGGCTATTTTGCTCCGGCAACACCCACACACGCCTCCTCCCGTTCATCCTCTCCACGCGTACCCACAGCCGGCCCTCTCCTCCACCACGGCAACCCCACAAACACCATCTCCGGCCTTCCTCCTCCCTCCTTCACCGCTGTGGTCGCCGTAGGATCGCCGCACCACCGCTGATCGCCGCCGGAGCTTCTCCAGGCCGTTCCCATTGTCGCCCAAGCCGTCGGAAGAAGCACAGACCACGCCCAAGCTTCCAGGTCGTCGGAAAACGCCGCAGCTAGCCGCAGCCCAACTCTGTTGAAATCGCGCCATCCTCCGCCCTCGTCACTGACGGCACCGTCACCTGAAATCAATGAACGCAACAACGGAGACGAACCAATAGGTGAGTGCATGAATGAGCAGTAATATATATTAAGTTAGGAAGTTATAAAGTTTTGTAAGCATTCATGCATGTGAACAGTGGTGTATGAGAATAGTTGGTTAAGTATCTATATATAAATCGTAAGTTCCAAAACAAAAAGAAACAGGCACACAAACTCCATTAAACAATTCAAAACCAGCTAGTAAATAACCAATTAAAGTTCAAATACTTTGCAGACCATACACAAGTGTCACCCCTAGCTCAATGACATGTTATTTTCACATCGAGTTCACCAACGGATTTTTGCATGCATTAGCATTGGAATAAAGTCCTAAGTTATCAATAAAGATTTGACGGTTAGCAGTATGTTAGTACCCATGAACATTAACTTACTAAATGTTTGCACAGTTATATAAGTTCTTATAATCATATGTTAGTGGTTATAATACAGTAGCTTATTATAATTCTATCCTACATGATGCTGGTAAGTTTTTATAGGTAAGGTTTGGATGTAAACTCATATAACTATAGACCTGACTTGGTAGCTTGTGTATTAGGTAGCACATGGCTCAAGATGTACAGTATCCCATGACGTTAATCAACTTATAGGTTGTTAGTAGTAGCAGTACCTTGCAACTCTTATTTTATATGATAATTTTAGCGCTAAGTTTTTGTATGACAGAAATGTTAATATTTAACTTAGCTTACCCATTAGCTAGTAACATGTATGTTAGTTAATAATCTTTTCAGTGTGTTAATGTTAACAGTTAAGCCAATACTTAGCTTTCGTTAAAACCTATAAGTTAGGGTGTAAACTGAATTTTATAACCGAATACTTTATATTAATTCTTTGGTTAAATTATCTTAATTTGATCCTATGGAGCAGATATATCGGCGTTACTGCAGTCGAGGAATCGGTGCCGTGACGTGATCCGTAACTGTTTCCAGATCCGACGCCAGATTCACGCGTGAACATCATTCAGGTTGGTACCCCGAACTCGTAGCAACCCCCACCGTAGTACAATCATACCCTAAACTAAAACTGGACGACTACAATTAAATTTACTTTCTCGCATCAGTAAAATGTTGTCACTGTAGAAAATCGACCATCGGACAAATTTTCTGTGCACATAGGGTAGTGGTCGATTTAGGTTGATAAAACACCAAAATTGTGACTTTGACGATTAGGGTAGTCCCGATAACCTAGAAACGAACCTAAATAGGATTTATTGAAATCGCGACCTGACACCGTCGCCGTGACCTCTTTTCAGACGGACTACCGCGGACGCGACGACTGGACGAGACGCCCCGGACAGACGACGCATTCGCTATTCCAGGCAAGTGTACCCACTTGCGTTTTTGACCGTGCTTTGGTCTTAGTTTGCTAGAACTGTTAGACTGTGAATGTATAGAACCGGACGTGAAATGATAGCGTCCGGGACGCCCCTGACGACTTAGACTTGACGACGAAGTCTAAGCTCGACAAATAACAACTTTTTGACACTGTAGGGCTATCTTGTGTGTGCGTGCGTGTGGACACCCTAGAATAACAATTCCTTACACTTGTCATGTCCTGTCCCTGTTACACAAAAAGCCTGCGGGCGTTTCGGATGCTCTCCATGCGAGAGTGATCCCCGTGACTGTTATACAAAAGCCTGCGGGCGTTTCGGATGCTTTCCTTGTGGAAGTGATCCCTGTTATACAAAAAGCCTTCGGGCGTTTCGGATGCTTTCCTTGCAGAAGTGATCCCCGTTATACAAAAAGCCTTCGGGCGTTTCGGATGCTTTCCTTGCGAAAGTGATCCCTGTTATACAAAAAGCCTACGGGCGTTTCGGATGCTTTCCTAGCGGAAGTGATCCCTGTTACACAAAAAGCCTTCGGGCGTTTCGGATGCTTTCCTTGCGAAAGTGATCCCTGTTACACAAAAAGCCTTCGGGCGTTTCGGATGTTTCCCTAGCGGAAATGATCCCTGTAAATCTTGTCCTGGGTTTGGGGTTGGGTTGAGCGTGCGCACGGCAAGAGGGTCTGATCCCCCTCGAACCGTAAGGCGTGAACCCTTTCATGTCTCACTTGTCATGTCATGTCTTGTCTTGTCCTGTCACGTCCCGTCTTGTCATGACACCTATAGGTTAGTCCCGTAGTTGGTAGCACACGCTACGACTACTACCTGTCCCGTTTTACTTTCATGTTGCGTTACTTCCTGTCTTGTTACCCTGTTATAACCACAGCATGCTAATCAACCAGTAAACTGTTGTCAAAAAGAACCCCAGCATGCTAATCAACCAGTAAACCGTTGTTTAAAGTTCGGTGCACTTGCAGTAAAGACTAACCCTTCTTGTAGACTTTACCTGACGTACAGTTCCTTTTTCTTGGGTGCTGTATGTCATGTGTTCAGCCAGAGTTCGTGGACGAGGCAGACTCACTGGAGTACGAGGAGCCGAGGACGTTGATCCAGAGTTCGTGCCTGACGAGGATCAGACCTTGAGGTCTTTTAGTCGCCACTTTCAGAGGTTACTACTTTCCGTTTTCTCTTAGTTAGTTTGTTGCCACGCTTAGGCTTCTTTTTAGACTTTGTACTTGTCGGATATTATATCTCTAATTTAATGAATGCATCTTCCTTCCTGTACTTTCTGTTGTTTCGAACTATATTAATGCAAGAACCTGAAACTTTTAAAATGGTACCTCTACAGACGCTTATTGGGTCCGAGCTTCTAAAGCTCTGGCCTAAGCGGGCCTCGTCACGTTTCGCTTCCGTCCATTTTGGGAACCGGGGCGTGACAGGTTTTAGTGGTGGCCCATGCAGGTCATGCAAAAGTTCGGAACAATAAGAGTACCGCATTCATTTAATATCCATGTACAAGTCTAAATATAGGTTTTCCTTGTCTTAGATGGTAGGAAGACTTAGATAGATGTCCTAGTTTGATAGTCAGACACCTTGTTTATGATTTAGTCGTCCTCATCCCAGACTACCTTAGCATCCCCATTTGATTCTAACCGTGTTAGATTTCTAGAGCCCCTCTCTTTTAGTCGTTCGTTCGGGTCCATCGACTTCGGGCCCAGCAGAACGTAAACTTGATTTTCTTAGGAACCTTCTCTTTAGATCCTGAGTATAGTCTAGCTCATTCAGTAGTCTTAGAGCTCAGTTATCCTAATCTTTAGACGACCCGATAATTAGGGCCCCTGACTTCTAGTGTCTCTCTGATCATTACACTTCTGCGTTATCGATCGTAGGGTCCCATCGTAGCCTCCTTGCATTTTATTCTATGTGTAACCATCATACGATCATTTTCCTTTCTCCCGATTCACGTGATCGTTGCCAGACGATTAACGTAGATCCTTCAAATTTCTTTCCTTGGCCTATTCTGCTTCCCCTAAAGGTATTTCCGAAATTCCTTATTAAGTTTTCGCTCAGCTTAATTTCTTTGAAAACCCCTATATTATATATTTTAAAATTTTTTTTTGTTTTTTTTCTTTTTTTCGATTGAGTAAAAAAAAAATTTCACTAATTTTGAAACCTTCTTGATCGTGAATTTTTACTATCTCATACTTATTTTCAAATCGGTAACTTTCGTATTTCATTTTTAAAACCTTATTACCATTTTGATAACTCATTATGTATTATTCTTTTCTAAACTACAAAATTTATTTCTAACCACTTACCGTACGTACTTTTAGAATATCTTCTAAACCAAAGAGCACTTTAGTTTTATTTTTGTATGTATGTATGTATGTATGTATATATATATATATATATATATATATATATATATATATATATATATATATATATATATATATATATATATATATATATATATATATATATATATCTATATTATAAAACAGGGATGTTATCAAGAGAAATTGGATAAGAGATATTGGAAAAGAGAAATTGGATAAGAGATATCTATATTATAAAAGAGGGATGTTATCAAGAGAAATTGGATAAGAGATATTGGACAAGAGATATTGGATAAGAGATATCTATATTATAAGAGAGGGATGTTATTAATAGAAATTGGATAAGAGATATCTATATTATAAAAGAGGGATGTTATCAAGAGAAATTGGATAAGAGATATTGGAAAAGAGAAATTGGATAAGAGATATCTATATTATAAAAGAGGGATGTTACCAAGAGAAATTGGATAAGAGATATTGGACATGAGAAATTGGATAAGAGATATCTATATTATAAAAGAGGGATGTTATCAAGAGAAATTGGATTAGAGATATTGGATAAGATAAATTGGATAAGATAAATTGGATAAGAGATATCTACATTATAAAAGAGGGATGTTATCAAGAGAAATTGAATAAGAGATATTGGACAATAGAAATTGGATAAGAGTGATGTTATCAAGAGAAATTGGATAAGAGATATCTATATTACAAACTAGAGATGTTATCAAGAGAAATTGGATAAGAGATATTGGACACGAGCAATTGGATAAGAGATATCTATTATATAAAAGACGGATGTTATCAAGAGAAATTGATAAGAGAATTTGGACATGAGAAATTGGATAAGAGAATTTTGATATATATTATATAAAACAGGGAAATTGAATAAGAGAAAATATAAGAGATGAGATTTTGAGGGATAAAAGAGGAGGTGGGGAATTTTGCACATACAACCCCGGTTTTTGTATTTTTGCCTATGGACCCTCCACACACACACCCACACTTTTTATTCTCACCCCTTCCGGCCATTTTTTTCCAGATCTATGAAGATTTTGAATCTTATCCTACTAGGACAAAGCTTTGTCCTACGTGGCAAGTTTGTCCTAGGTGGTAATGACAATTTTGGGGGGACTTAAATTTTGGGGGAAAACATAAATTTGGGGGGAAACTTGAAATTTTGTGGGAAAACTTGAAATTTGGGTGAACTTGAAATTTGTGGTGTAGAAAAACTCAGCCATTAAATTAACCGTGCCCTATGGGCACGGGTAATGACTAGTATATATATATATCAGCCCTATGTTCTTCGTGCTTATACTTCAAGAATCCTTGTTTAAAATTTATTTTCATTTGCAAAACAACCGCTTCCTCACCCTGCTTTTATTTCCATCACCTGACTCTTATTCCAAATCGTAATAATTTTACCAGATGCTCACTTTTCTTACATATTTTTATAAGTATAAAAGTATATGACATCATATTTTGCACATAATTCTCCTTTCATCTATCTAATTATTTTGAGAAATATTTTTGTTCCATCCAACCAGCTATCTCCTTACCCCGCCTTATTTGAACTCGTTCTTTCCGATCATATTTCGTTTCTCTTTTGGTCTAGTTTTCCCTTCTATTACTTAGACATTAGTGCCTGCAATTACCTATGTCATCTCTATTGAATAGTGGGCTTTTTGGTAGGTGATGTCGTCGTAGTGCATGAGTATAGATAGAGTGTGTGGACCTGTATGAGTGTGTTATCTTTAGGATTCTGATGATTGCCTCTTGTGTTTTGGACGTGTACTCAGTGTTAACCATGTTATGCTTGAAGTTGTCTGAAGGACGGTATTCATACATGTATGAATAGGGTCATAGCAGACAATTTCCTTAGACATAGTTTTTCGCAATTATAGAATAGTTTATCTTGACTGCATGAGATTGTATCAAGACTCTGTTTTCTTTTAAACCAAATATTTGAAGTTTTTTTGAAATTAGCACACAAGATCACAAATCACTTATCCTCCTCATCCATTACCACATCTCCACACGTTATTCCAAACATTTTAAAATGTGTCTTTGGTCTTAAGTTTCCCTTTCCCTTCTCTTCTTTCTCCCTTAGAAATTTTTGTGTTTGTGGTTGTTATATTATTGGAACTAGCTATTATCGTTATAGGATTTTGTTTGCGGGTAGTCTCAGGGTGAGAGGAATTTCATTATAGCAATGATTAATTGATTTTGGAACATCAGGATGTTGAATTAGAATTTCTTTCGGATAAAAAGAATGAGCTGTCCAAGACTTATTTATAATACCGATGTGTGATGGTCTCAATGGAGAATTCTGGTTGAATGAAGTTATATGCGGGGAGATGAAAACTTATCAGACTTGAGGCTTAGATGAATGGTGGATAGAAGTAGCTACAGAGTATAGTGTGAGTTAGGATGATCATAAGGATGAGTAGAACTTTTAAAGCGTCAAGATTTAATTATTAAGTTGAGATGAGAAGACGTTGGAAGTAACACGTCGTGTTGGTATGAATGGATGGTTAGGTAGACGGATTTGGTATGGTCAGGAGATTAGATGATAGTGGTTAGGATAGATGTGGTTGGATGGTTCATTATGAAAGAGATTAGGTTCATGAGTTAATGTGATGGAGAATATATTGGGGATGAGATGATTGTTGTCGTGCAAACAATAATGGGGATTCATAGTTAAGTGATAGGATGTAATTCTAATTGTAGTATTAGCCAGTGGGGTGGAGTCAGCTGAGGAACGATGTTTGAAGTTATAAGATTATCGATCTTTATGTGTAGACATGAGAGTTGCAGGTATAAGATTGGATAGATAGTATTAATATTAGTATAAGTGATTCTGAGGACGGAATCATTTCTAAGGTGGGTAGAATGTAACGGCCGCTTTCCGACCGTTCGTATTTTCTGCGTGTACGACTCTTTTCGTGCGCACATTTGATTTGGCCTCTTCCTGGATCCGGACTATACGATGTGAGATGTCGTTGAGATCGTATGGAAGAGTAGTTATTTGTGAGATTTTTGGTGAACATCATTTCACGGGTCGTTCTCCCACCAATCATTTTTGACTGAGGGGGTGTCGTAATTTTAGATTTCGATGTTTACCTTTTATTCTTTTGTTTCGTTTTCCGTGACCCTAGCCCGTGACCGACCACCGTACTCTCGACCCTCTTGGAGGCGCGATCGCTCCGGCTTTTTCCTTGAAATTTTTGGATGTCGGTGGACTATTCTACTACATTCATTCTTAGTTATTAAAACGTTTTATATTTAAATATGAAGTTTAAACTTAGAAATGGTGTACTGTACGTTTTCTTATAAGCATGACAACTTTGCATTTGTTAACAAGGTTTGTTTTTTTTATTTATAAATATATATATAACTAAAGCCTAATTTAAGTTTTGAAAACAATCAGATCTGTTAAAAAAAACACAACAACCCAATATCCCACCCATGTTGCGTCTCTCTCTCTCTCTCCACGTGCTAGCCTCTTTCCAACTGTATAAAGTCTAAACCTAGGGTTCCTATTAAAAAAATGACAGAACTCTAAGCCTCACAAATCCTCAGCGCCGCCTTTTCCTCTTCGCCTTGCACCCACGCGCAGGCCACCAGAGAGGCTATTTTGCTCCGGCAACACCCACACACGCCTCCTCCCGTTCATCCTCTCCACGCGTACCCACAGCCGGCCCTCTCCTCCACCACGGCAACCCCACAAACACCATCTCCGGCCTTCCTCCTCCCTCCTTCACCGCTGTGGTCGCCGTAGGATCGCCGCACCACCGCTGATCGCCGCCGGAGCTTCTCCAGGCCGTTCCCATTGTCGCCCAAGCCGTCGGAAGAAGCACAGACCACGCCCAAGCTTCCAGGTCGTCGGAAAACGCCGCAGCTAGCCGCAGCCCAACTCTGTTGAAATCGCGCCATCCTCCGCCCTCGTCACTGACGGCACCGTCACCTGAAATCAATGAACGCAACAACGGAGACGAACCAATAGGTGAGTGCATGAATGAGCAGTAATATATATTAAGTTAGGAAGTTATAAAGTTTTGTAAGCATTCATGCATGTGAACAGTGGTGTATGAGAATAGTTGGTTAAGTATCTATATATAAATCGTAAGTTCCAAAACAAAAAGAAACAGGCACACAAACTCCATTAAACAATTCAAAACCAGCTAGTAAATAACCAATTAAAGTTCAAATACTTTGCAGACCATACACAAGTGTCACCCCTAGCTCAATGACATGTTATTTTCACATCGAGTTCACCAACGGATTTTTGCATGCATTAGCATTGGAATAAAGTCCTAAGTTATCAATAAAGATTTGACGGTTAGCAGTATGTTAGTACCCATGAACATTAACTTACTAAATGTTTGCACAGTTATATAAGTTCTTATAATCATATGTTAGTGGTTATAATACAGTAGCTTATTATAATTCTATCCTACATGATGCTGGTAAGTTTTTATAGGTAAGGTTTGGATGTAAACTCATATAACTATAGACCTGACTTGGTAGCTTGTGTATTAGGTAGCACATGGCTCAAGATGTACAGTATCCCATGACGTTAATCAACTTATAGGTTGTTAGTAGTAGCAGTACCTTGCAACTCTTATTTTATATGATAATTTTAGCGCTAAGTTTTTGTATGACAGAAATGTTAATATTTAACTTAGCTTACCCATTAGCTAGTAACATGTATGTTAGTTAATAATCTTTTCAGTGTGTTAATGTTAACAGTTAAGCCAATACTTAGCTTTCGTTAAAACCTATAAGTTAGGGTGTAAACTGAATTTTATAACCGAATACTTTATATTAATTCTTTGGTTAAATTATCTTAATTTGATCCTATGGAGCAGATATATCGGCGTTACTGCAGTCGAGGAATCGGTGCCGTGACGTGATCCGTAACTGTTTCCAGATCCGACGCCAGATTCACGCGTGAACATCATTCAGGTTGGTACCCCGAACTCGTAGCAACCCCCACCGTAGTACAATCATACCCTAAACTAAAACTGGACGACTACAATTAAATTTACTTTCTCGCATCAGTAAAATGTTGTCACTGTAGAAAATCGACCATCGGACAAATTTTCTGTGCACATAGGGTAGTGGTCGATTTAGGTTGATAAAACACCAAAATTGTGACTTTGACGATTAGGGTAGTCCCGATAACCTAGAAACGAACCTAAATAGGATTTATTGAAATCGCGACCTGACACCGTCGCCGTGACCTCTTTTCAGACGGACTACCGCGGACGCGACGACTGGACGAGACGCCCCGGACAGACGACGCATTCGCTATTCCAGGCAAGTGTACACACTTGCGTTTTTGACCGTGCTTTGGTCTTAGTTTGCTAGAACTGTTAGACTGTGAATGTATAGAACCGGACGTGAAATGATAGCGTCCGGGACGCCCCTGACGACTTAGACTTGACGACGAAGTCTAAGCTCGACAAATAACAACTTTTTGACACTGTAGGGCTATCTTGTGTGTGCGTGCGTGTGAACACCCTAGAATAACAATTCCTTACACTTGTCATGTCTTGTCCCTGTTACACAAAAAGCCTGCGGGCGTTTCGGATGCTCTCCATGCGAGAGTGATCCCCGTGACTGTTATACAAAAGCCTGCGGGCGTTTCGGATGCTTTCCTTGTGGAAGTGATCCCTGTTATACAAAAAGCCTTCGGGCGGATGCTTTCCTTGCGGAAGTGATCCCCGTTATACAAAAAGCCTTCGGGCGTTTCGGATGCTTTCCTTGCGAAAGTGATCCATGTTATACAAAAAGCCTACGGGCGTTTCGGATGCTTTCCTAGCGGAAGTGATCCCTGTTACACAAAAAGCCTTCGGGCGTTTCGGATGCTTTCCTTGCGAAAGTGATCCCTGTTACACAAAAAGCCTTCGGGCGTTTCGGATGTTTCCCTAGCGGAAATGATCCCTGTAAATCTTGTCCTGGGTTTGGGGTTGGGTTGAGCGTGCGCACGGCAAGAGGGTCTGATCCCCCTCGAACCGTAAGGCGTGAACCCTTTCGTGTCTCACTTGTCATGTCTTGTCTTGTCTTGTCCTGTCACGTCCCGTCTTGTCATGACACCTGTAGGTTAGTCCCGTAGTTGGTAGCACACGCTACGACTACTACCTGTCCCGTTTTACTTTCCTGCTGCGTTACTTCCTGTCTTGTTACCCTGTTATAACCACAGTATGCTAATCAACCAGTAAACTGTTGTCAAAAAGAACCCCAGCATGCTAATCAACCAGTAAACCGTTGTTTAAAGTTCGGTGCACTTGCAGTAAAGACTAACCCTTCTTGTAGACTTTACCTGACGTACAGTTCCTTTTTCTTGGGTGCTGTACGTCAGGTGTTCAGCCAGAGTTCATGGACGAGGCAGACTCACTGGAGTACGAGGAGCCGAGGACATTGATCCAGAGTTCGTGCCTGACGAGGATCAGACCTTGAGGTCTTTTAGTCGCCACTTTCAGAGGTTACTACTTTCCGTTTTCTCTTAGTTAGTTTGTTGCCACGCTTAGGCTTCTTTTTAGACTTTGTACTTGTCGGATATTATATCTCTAATTTAATGAATGCATCTTCCTTCCCGTACTTTCTGTTGTTTCGAACTATATTAATGCAAGAACCTGAAACTTTTAAAATGGTACCTCTACAGACGCTTATTGGGTCCGAGCTTCTAAAGCTCTGGCCTAAGCGGGCCTCGTCACGTTTCGCTTCCGTCCATTTTGGGAAGCGGGGCGTGACAAGCGTTGCGGACGGGGCTCGGTGCGGGGGCGGCTAGCGGTCGGAGCGGGGGACCGGCGCTGATTTCCTCGGTCGTGCGGCAGAAGTTCGTCGCAACGTTGCGACGATTCGTCGCAACGTCAAATTTGAGTTTGGAAGAGGCTATGGTTATTTTCTTGCAAAAATAGGTCTTCCTAGGGGTTGTATATAGTGTAGATGGGTTGACTTGGTCTAGGGCTAAATCTAATAGGATTAGAAGTTCAAAAATATTTAAAATTTGAATCTCAACTTCTCCAACTCACACAAGGATTTGACTCGGTCCAAATGAGCTGGAAATTGGCTCAAAAATTCTTTAATACGTTTAAAACTCAAATAAATTTTATTTGGCCAAAAATAATTTAAAAATTAATTATTAAAAATATTATAAACCTTGTTAAAAATATAAAAGTGGTCAAATAAACTCCAAAAATTATAAAATAAATATCAGGGTGATCGTGATGACGAAAGTGAGCTAACTAAGAAGACGGATCTCAATTTCAACATCGGACGACGAAACTAAAAATAGAAACGTCTCCCGTCAAAAGTGAAAATCGTCACGTCTCATCGAGTAAGATTAAATTGTGGAAAACGACTCGAGAAATGTCGTTCCAAGATAGTGCCACTGTTTAATACTCTCAGAGACGTTCACAACGGCATATCACACAAAAGTGTTCACAATCAAATAAAGTCAAAAAAAAATAAACACGTGCACGACCAAAAGCACGTGCACGAACAAAGTACAACGAAAACAGACCGTTACAAAAGCTGAAGATCTGCTACCAGCTGGCCAACGAGGAACACGCCAAGCGACATGACGATCCAATGGACTCACTTGACCTGAGGTACGGACCGAGGCCCACCCCTGGGGAGGAGCCGGAGCTAATCCATGTCACGGATGTCGACGAAAGATTCGTCTCCATCGGGTCCGAACTGGACCCTGGCTTGAGAGGCGAGCTGATCGAGTGCTTGGAGGCCAATCTAGACGTCTTCGCATGGTCGCCCGACGACATGCCCGGCGTGGATCCCTGAGTGATCATGCACCAGTTTAACGCCGAACCCAATTTCAAATCGATCAGGCAGAAGAAGCGGAACCTGGGTGGCGAAAAGAGGAGGGCCGCCTCCGAGGAGGTAGAATGCCTGCTCGACGCCGGCTTCATCCGGGAAGTCTGCTACCCGAAGTGGTTGTCCAATGTCGTGATGGTGAAAAAGTCCAGCGGCAAGTGGCGAATGTGCATAGACTTCAGCGACCTCAATAAGGCTTTCCCCAAGGGCCGCTCCTTTCCAAACCCAGAGAGGGGGAATCACTGAGCCTCTACCTAGCATGCACGGGGGAGGCAGTGAGCTTAGTGCTGATCAGGGATGACGACGGGGTGCAGAGGCCGGTGTACTATACCAGCCGAGTTTTGAAGGATGCAGAGGGATGGTACACACCCATGGAGATGCTCACCTACGCCCTTGTGCTCTCGGCCCGGAGACTCCGACCCTACTTTCAAGATCACACGATACTGGTCCTCACCGATTCACAACTCGAGCAGAACCTCAAGAGGTTCGACCGGATGGAGAGGATGCTGAATTGGGGGTGGAGATGAGCGAGTTCGACCTCCGATTTAAGCCGCGGACGGCTATAAAGGGGCAGGCCCTGGCGGACTTCATCGTCAAATGCACCGTAGAAGGAGGAACCTCCTCCGAAGAAGCATCCTTAGCCGCGGTAACTCACCAACCCTTGTCTTTCCTTTCGACTGACATCATTCTTGCCTATTACCCAAGGGACCCGGATACATGGGTAGTCCACGTAAACGAATCGGCTACCCGGGCGAGGAATGGGGCTAGTATCGTCATCCGATCGCCCGATGGGAACGTCGTCGAGTACGTGCTCCGGTTCGTGTTTTCAGCCACCAACAACGTGGCCGACTACGAAGCTGCCATAAACGGTTTGAGGCTGACCAGAGAACTCGGAGCAGAATCTGTGAGCCTCCTCAGCGATTCAAAGCTCGTCATCCACCAGTTGCAGTGAGAGTACGAGGCTCGTGAAGAGGCGATGCAGCACTACCTTGCCTCAGCCAGAACCGAGATGTCCAAATTCAAGCGAGCCGAGACCTTCCACCTCCCACGGCCGGAGAATGCCTGCGCAAACGCCCGATCGAAATTGTCCTCCTCCTCTCCCAAAGAGTTAGATCGCGCCATTTACGTGGAGAACATTCAGTTCCCCATTATAGAGGAGAAGGAAGTCATGGCCATCGATGAGGAGCCCACTTGGATGGATCCGATTGTTCAGTATCTATCCAGAGGAGAAGTTCCGTCAGACCTGGACGAACATCGGTCCCTGGAACGAAGGGCACTCCGATACGTGATCCATGAATAGGCGCTGTATAAAAGACGATGGACGAAGACGGACGTCCTTCCCTACCTCAAGTGCCTCGGACCTAGGGAGGCTGAATATGTCCTCTGAGAGGTGCACGAGGGGATCTGCGGGAATCACCAAGGGGGCAAGACAATCACCCAGAAAATCTTGAGGCAAGGGTATTACTGCCCAACCTTAGTCAACGACGCTACTGAATACGTCCAAAGGTGCCATGAATGCCAGAGGTTTGCCAAACTCGGCTCATCCCCCCGTCGAAGCACGTTCCGATAATTAGTCCCGTACCCTTCGCGAAATGGGGACTCGACATCCTTAGGCCCTTCACTTCTGGGCAAGGGCAGAGGAAGTACTTGATCGTGGTAGTGGACTACTTCACCAAGTGGATTGAGGCGGAACCTCTAGCCTCCATCACTTGGAAGAAGGCAAAGAGCTTCATGTGGAACTTCGTCATCTCCAGGTTTGGGATTCCCCGATCCATCGTCACAGACAATGGGAATCAGTTTGATTCCGTGGGGTTCAAGGATTTCTGCACGAAATGGAAGATCAAACTATTGGATCTGGATCCTAGCCTAGAGGGGGGGGGGGGGGGGGGTGAATAGGCTTATAAAAATAATTCGTGCAACCCACGAATAAGCACACGCATTTATAGCACCAACAATGTAAATAAAAAGTAGACACAGAGTACATAGCAGATTTACCCTGGTTCGGTCGTCCCAACGACCTACTCCAGCCCCCAAAGCAGAACTAGTATTGAATAGCGCAATAGGTACAAAACCACAAGTTAGAGCACGCTCAGAGCACCCTCTACGTCTCTACACTCGTCAGGCTCTCAGTACCCCACACACAGTGTTTTCTCTCACTATCAATCCAAGTAATGCTTTCTACCAGCTAGTCCCAAACTAGCTGGGTCCCACTTGTCTAGTCCCAACTAGACAAGTCCCAAAATAGTCCACAAAAATAGGTAAAAGTTTCCCCTACAGAGAACGTTACACTAAGACACAAATAAAGGAGTTTAGAGTTTAGAAATGCTCAGTTTGTGTCTGTGTAGGCGTCTCTGTCAATCAGCACATCGTTAGCTCCAATCTGACGCAAACGGTGTCGCAATCCGACTCCTGGATGTCAAGATATGCACTAGTTTGTGCACAAAGCAGTTTCAGTTCAATCCTCAATATATTGCAGTCTGTGCGCTCAGTAGTCTCCTTAACTGAGCTGGTCGGTGCCCTAAGCAGCTTTAGTTCAAAAGCTATAAGTAACGGCCTGTGCACAAAGCAACTCCTCAATATTTCCCCGCCACGTCAGCATGCAAAGTCTCGATGCGGGTTTTTGATTTACGCATGCATCAAACAATCTCGACCGTTGATTCCTTATACACTCGATCTGTAGCCGTTCGATCTTTGTTTAAAGCATGCAGTGATGGGTTCGAATGGCGACGTCAACTCGGCGACGGTTTCGTGACGACGGCGATGCAGCAGCGCTCGGTGACGAGCTCGAGGGTGGCGGTGACAACTTGAACGACGATGGCGGCTTCCTCTCGAGAAGGTGATGGCGTCGTCGATCAGCAGCGAGTTCTTTGGAGGCGACTTTGTGGCGACGGCAGCGGACGGCGACGAGCTTCGAACGGCGATGGCGATGGCTCACGACGAGCAACTCCTTCTCCGACAAGTTCGACACTGGTGGATGACGGCGGTATGCAGATGGCGATCTTGCAACAACGACGGCAGCTTCTGCACTCGATGACGACGACGGCGGATGCGAGATCTTCTCCGGTGATGGCGTTCAGCAGCGGCGGCTTCGAGAGCAGACGACGGCGACTCGCTCCTTCACCGTTTCTGCACACGATGACAGCGGCGTCTACTTCTTCTCGGCGTCAGGGTATGCAAGCGAAGGGAACTCCAGCAGCTTCGTCACGGCAACTCTGATGACTTGACGACGAGATCTTCGGTGGTGCTTCTCGATTGTGGCAGCGTGGCGTGGGGTTTTAGAGAGGCTCGGCGGTAGCAGCGACGTAGGCGATCTTTCTCGTTGGAGCACGGTGACGGCGATGACGTTGAGGGTTTAGAGGAACTTATAGAACTAGGGTTTTTAAGAGTTTTCAACCGTAAGCTCTTTTTAAAAAGTATGGCCCCCTCTTTTGATTTGTTGTCGTACTAGAAACTTGTAGCCCCTACACAATTTTTGTTACGGCCGCACTCTATTTTTTGATAGCCGCAAGCTTAGGCTATAGGAAGAGAGATTCTTATATAGGATATAGAAAGGGTAGCCTAGGGTTTTGGAGAGAGTCCCTAAGAGATAGGAAATTTGAATTTTGATTGGGATTTTGAATTGAAGTGGGGTTAGGAGATAGAGTAAGATCTTCTAATTGATTTAAATAAATCTCCATTAGAAAAGAATTGGCTCCAACTCATCCCTTATTGGTCCGAGTCCAAATTTCATGAGTTGACTTGGTCTCTCCTTATCACTTCATCTTGACTAAGTCTAACTCCTTAGCACACACATTTTCTTATCTCCCAATGTGCTATACGAATAGCAATTCCGCCAAATATTGAGAATATATTGTTGCGCCAAGCCTGAAACACACTGAGCACACACATTAGATATACCGACACGTTTGTCATCATCAAACCAAGTTCCTAGATCGTTGCTTCCAACAATCTCCCCCTTTTGGTGATGACAAACCCACAAAAGATTTGATCAATAGAAATGAGTGTGTGAAGTGTGTGTGAAGTGTGTTGAAGGGTGTAATGCAATATGAATCATGAGATGAATATTCAGGCACTACAACATGGCATGCACAAACTAATAACAAAAACAATAGCATGCTCCCCCTTCTCTCAAGCTCCCCCTTCAACAAATAGTTTAGTATATTTCAAGCTCCACCTTCAACAAATAATATCAACATCAAGCTGTCAAAATCTTTTCTTTCTCCCCCTTTGTAATCACCAAAAGTGGATTAATGAAGTCACAAAAATATCCCATACAAAAATAAGTCATTATTAGATGTAGCGTGCAATTTGCATGAGTGATCCAAATAATAGACAAGTCAAGTTCATAGAATTTCATACCAAGACTTCTCCACCTTTGTGTAAGTGAAATGATATAGACAATAAAGTACAAGAGGAGATTCAATTTCAAATATTCAACCAAATCAACCCACATTTTCCAATTTTCATGAATATCACTAGGATTGATTTTTCCCACCTCATCAAAGATGAGTTCAAGTTACCGAATCCCAAAACATGGCCTAAAAGGACTTTTAAATGTGGGATGGCATTGCTTGATGAGTTATATACACCAACGCTAATGATTACCCATGTAGCACAAGTTGGATACTCGTGGGTTGTGTATTAGCCATGAAGTGTATCCATTTTCCATACGGAGCAAATTTTTTTTTTTCATTCTTTTGTGCTCAATTTTAATACATGGCTAAACACATCATATCCCTTAGAAATTTCAGAAATTAATCATTCCTACATTCACTTTCCATTATTCTTCAAAAGAATCTCCAAAAGAACTAAAAAGTCAAATATCGTGAAAGTGCTACAACGATAATGAATAACATGTCATGGCTACTAAAAAGAATAACATCATGTTCATGTAGCTACAACGATAATGAATTGACTTCTACAAGGGATAGAATTGTTCATTCATACAATATCACTCAAGAGATTCATAAGAGGATTCAATAAGCACAATTTTTTTTATTTTTCATTTTTCATTTTTTTTCAGAAATAAAAAACATTAAAAATCATCCATGCAAGCACACAAACCAAAATAAATCAAGCACACAAAAAAATCTATGAAGGTATGCAATGAAATGCAAAGAGGGATAAAAATTATACCTTCTCGTCGCTTTTTGACGAAGGAGCTAAAAGAATGAGACATTGAATTTAACGCTCCTCGCCAAAACTCCATCACACCTACATGAAAGGTGTTAAGTGTGACCTTGGAATCCAACAAGGTCCACTAGTGTTAGCCAATATAGTTTTAGGAACCCACACTTGTTTAAACTTGATGTTTGTGTTCCTAAATTTACAATAATATGAAGTGTGGCCTACACTATCACAAGTAAAGCACTTTGCATATAAGTTCTTTGCAATAGAAGGTGCATTGTGGAATTTCTTGAATTTTGGCTTTTCGGCATTTTTCAAACCAAATCCAAGTCCTCTTCTATTATTGCCATATAATTGATTCTCTAAAATATTATCCAACGATTGTTTTCCCATAGAGAATTTCCCCCAGCTAGCCAGTTGGGAGGACCGATCGTAAGGCTGGGGGCCACTCCCCCAGCGGGTCGGTCTGTCGTCCAGCAGTGAGACTGGGGGTAGCTCCCCCAGTAGACTGGACGACTCAAACCGACCGTGGATGTACTGGGGGTTGGCGAGGTCGCTTATCGCTTGGCCTTGCCGCCATCTTTGGAAGGAGTTCACAATGTTTTATATGTGTCGCAGCTTCGTCGATACATTAGCGATCCGTCTCATGCGGTGGATTTTTCGGAGATTACCGTTCGCCCCGATATGACGTATGACCAGTATCCAGTGCAGATTCTGGACAGGCGTCAGAAATCGCTTCGGAACAAGATTGTCAATCTTGTGAGGGTGATGTGGCGACACGGTTCACCTGGAGAGTCTACTTGGGAGAATGAGGATGAGATGCGAGAGCGTTTCCCACTTTTGTTTCCGGACTCGTGAGTTTTTGGAAATTCCGAGGACGAAATTTTTCTTAAGTTGGGGAGGATGTAACGACTGCTTTTCTTGTATCTGATTATAATATAATATAATATGTGTTTTGGTGGATTTTCTCCTCATGTGTGGTTTTCGTCTCCGTAGAGTTCATTTTCGATCGATTCGTCGTATTTTCTCGCTTCTTCCTTAGGATTGTCGATTTCGAAGTAAGTCACGCGTGACGGACTTCATAACGGTCGTATCTAACTGTTAGATCAAGCCTAGGAGTCTTAGGAATCGATCCCGGGGCCCCGCGCTCCGTATCGGTACTTTTCTGTGCTCATTAGCCGGTGTAAGAAGGGCCACCGACCGACTAGATGACGATCCAGTCGGTCGGCAATCCTTCTTGGACCGACTAGTTAGCTTTCTAAATTTCTCAGGAGTTACTGTTTATCGTTAGTCGGTCTAAGAACGTTGGCTGACCGACTAGGTTGCAAACTAGTCGGTCAGCAATGCTTCTTGAACCGACTAACTCATCAAATTATTTTTGTATCAGTTACTGTTTACTCTTAGTCGGTCTAAGAACGTTCATCGACCGACTAGATGCTAAACTAGTCGGTCAGTACTTGTTCATGGACCGACTAACTCTAGAATCCTATTTTCGTTCAGGAGTTACTGTTTGCACTTAGTCGGTCTGCGTTGGTCGACCGACCGACTAGTTGCCAAACTAGTCGGTCAGTGGTTGCTCTTTGACCGACTAACCAGTGTTAAAACCCTAATTTCTGGGCAGCCGCCAGCCTAGCCTATTTAAACCCAACCCATTCGACTTCTTCTTCTCCAACACGACCCAAAACCCTAAAAACTTCCCCCTTCAGCCCCCATCTTCCTCCAAGCTTCATTTCTCCATTCCAAGCCTCAAATCCATCATCCATTCCATCCATTCACTCCATCCACCTCTCATCTTCCCCAAATCTCCATCAAAACCCATCAAATCCCCAAATCCCCCAAAACCCTAGTTTCCCCAAACTTCTCCAATCTTCTCCAGATTTGATCCTAGGGTTCCCCGGAGTGTTTCTTCCATCTCCTCTCGGTAAGAAATCGATCTACCGTTGTTTTCTCAACCTATTTATATTTTTATAAAAGCCCTAATTAATTTCATGTGTTTGATGTTTGTTTCCCCCTTAACAGCGATTTCCCCCATAGATAGCATCCGTGTGACGAAGTAGTCGCCATCCCCGGTGCTAGGCAAGTGAAACTTGCCACTTAGGGTTTAGGCCATGTTTTAGGCCATTTGCATGTTGTAGGCGTAAAAGAGGCTAGGCGACGAAATGATACTCGCCTAGGCGCAAATTGGGGAATTAGCTTGACCACGAAGCTAATTCCGACTTTTAGCATGTTGCACAATTACCATGTCATGTTTACTTTCAATTAACGGTACGCGAATATGTTCATGTCATTGCATTTTGCCTGTCACGTTTAATTTAAATTAACGGTACGCAAATATCTGTTCATGTCTTTGCATAGTGATTATTCATCGTGATTGCGTAGCGCACGCTACAATATTATATTCCTGGCTCGTGTTCCAGAAGCGAGCTTAGTGAGTTGGAAACCCCAACGCTTGACACATATGGGTGGGGTAAGAGATAAGCGGCCTGAGCCCCGAGTTGGCCTGATCCGCCACTCCGGCCAGCAGGTGGACTCTCTAGTGCACAAGTGATTAATAGTGATAGAGATAAGCGGCCTGAGCCACGAGCTGGCCAGCAGGTGGACTCTCTATGCACTAAGTGTTTACCAGTGACAAGTGATTAATAGTGATAGAGATAAGCGGCCTGAGCCACGAGCTGGCCAGCATGTGGACTCTCTATGCACTAAGTGTTTACCAGTGACAAGTGATTAATAGTGGTAGAGATAAGCGGCCTGAGCCACGAGCTGGCCAGCAGGTGGACTCTCTATGCACTAAGTGATAAGTGATAAGTGATAAGTGATAAGTGATAAGTGATAAGTGTTAAATGATAAGTGATTAGTGATTTGGTAGCGTTTGCTACATTGTGCATGCTTGCCTCCCTTTTTAAACTGTTGCATCATGCTTAACTGCCATGTCTTTACTTAATACCATAACTGCTAGGTTGCTAGATGCCTCACTTTCAGTTTCCTTGCCCAAGTCTTTTTAGACTTGCTGACATGTGCCCCTTTACTCTTTTGGGTGACACATGTTAGATCCTGAGCCCGAGTACCTTGTTGAGGACGAGGTGTTTGCTGACGCCGAGCCCGAGCTTGTGTTTGACGGGGAGTACGTGGACACTGGGGACCAGTCCTAGTGTCTTCGTTGTGTTTTACTTTTTGGCAGTCGTTTTGTTATTGGTGCGTAGCACCCATACTTGTTGTTGTTGTTGCTTTTGTTGGCCTTGTTCTGGGCCTTTAGACTCTTTTCTTTTAGCCTGGTGGCTTTTCTGGATGTTGAACTTATTTGTGATGTTGGACAATATTTGTGAGATGTGAATTTTATTTCAGTCTCTCCTTGTGTTATTATTGCTATTCTGTTGTGGTTACAGGGACCTGTTTTTGTATTGTGGACGCTTATCGGGTTTGGGGCTTCGCAGCTCCACTCTCGTGCGGACCTTTTCACGTACTCGCCTCCATTTTAGGGAAGCGGGTCGTGACAGGTTTTAGTGGTGGCCCATGCAGGTCGTTCTGTAACTGCGATTTTTGGAATAGCAATAATAATATTTGAATGTCCAATAAATTAAGTTCGACGTCCGAGTCATAAGCTATGAGTCTAATCTGATTTGTTTTCCGTGTCATTAGATGGCAGGAAGGCGTTTCACCCGTGGTGGGGGCTGTGGTGCGCTCCCTCATGATGAGGAGCCTGAGCGGGAACCCACCAGCGGTGAGATGATGCGGATGATGATCCAGATGATGCAAGTGCAGCAGGGCGTGCTTTTGCAAGTCCAGAATGCTCCACCTGCTCGAGCTGCCCGGGTTCTTCCGGATGCCCCTCGCTCTGAGCCAGGAGCGAAGCAATTTCGGGAGCTGGGTCCCGCATATTTTGATGGTTCTGAGGGTCCTCTGGCGGCCGATGAGTGGATTCGGAACACCGAGGACAATATGAAGATGGCCAAGATCACCCCGGCTGGATGGGTTGATTTGGCGAAGAGGCAGCTGAAGGATAACGCCAGGAATTGGTGGGATGCTGAAGAGAAGTTGTTGGTGGAGCCGATAGCTTGGGCTACCTTCAAGGCCAGATTTGAGGGTGAGTTCTTCCCGAAGGCTGCCAAGGAGGAGATGCTGCAGCGTTTTATCGATCTGAAGCAAGGGAACTCGTCGGTGGACATGTATCACCAAGAGTTCATGAGGCTGAGTCGGTTTGCACCGAAGATGGTGCAGGACGCTGAAGAGAGAGCTCAGAGGTTCCTGCAGGGGCTTGCTTCAGAGCTCCAGAGTTTTGTGACCTCCTCTGATCGGGAATCTTATCAGAAGGTTCTGGTAGCTGCCAAGAGGCAGGAGCTGCTCGTGAACCAGAGGAGAGGGTCTGTGGTTGGTGCTGGGAAGAGGCCTGTGGAACAGGCGAGAGCTGTGGTTAGGCCTGGATTCAGGCCGAACCAGCCTGTTCAGTTTAAGAGGCCAGTAGGGCCTGCTCGGAGGACTTGCCATTTTTGTGGCAAGGAGGGCCATGTCAAGGAATCGTGTAGGAGGTTCTTGGGGCAATGTATCGCCTGCGGAGATCCCGCCCATGCTCTCAGGGAGTGCCCGAGGTTGAAGCAGCCTTGGAAGGCACCTATTGCTGCCCAGCCGTTGCAGCAGCGAGCGTCTGTTCCTGCTGGACGTGGAGCAGCTCTGGTTCCGCAGAGGCAGGCTTTTCAGCAGGCTGCTCCGCCGAGGAGGCAGGCTTTTCTGATGACCACTGCGGAGAGCGCGGCTGTGGATGAGGTTATCGCAGGTAATCCTCATTCTAGCTATTACTTTCCTACTTGGTCTTGATTGCTAGATTATGTTGTTTGCTTGAACTTGTTTGTTGCTAGACTAGGGTTTGATTGTTAATTGCTTGATAGGTGTGATTTTGGTTTGCACATTTCCTGCGCGAGTCCTCTTTGACTCGGGTGCATCGATGTGCATTATTTCTCGGAGCTTCGTGGAGAGGCATTCCTTGTCGACGTCCCCTCTCCCCAAGAGTTGGAATATCGTCACAGGGAATGGTGTGGTCTCGGTGCATCGTGGTTGCAATTCTTGCTCGTTGGTGGTCTGTGGACATGAGCTTTTCGCTGATTTTATTGTCCACGACATCATCAACTATGATGCAGTTCTTGGGATGGATTGGCTGGCGAGCTTCTATGCTACGATCGACTGTCGGAGGAAGAAGGTGGTGTTCGAGATTCCCGGACATCCAGTATTTGAGTTCAGTCGTGGTAGCAGTTCGCTTGGTCCTGTCAGATTTCGGGCCAGGCCGGTGGAGGCTGTGGCTATGCAGATGGAGCTGGAGTGGCCAGCTGTGGTGCGTGATTTTGGAGATGTCTTCCCCGAGGAGATGTCTGGTTTGCCACCTGATCGAGCTTTGGAATTTTCTATTGATCTTGTTCCAGGTGCGCAGCCGATTTCGAAGGCGCCGTATCGTATGGCACCTGCAGAGTTGGAAGAGTTGCGGAAGCAGTTGGATGAGCTTTTGCAGAAGGGTTATATTAATCCTAGCGTGTCTCCGTGGGGAGCACCGGTGTTGTTGGTTAAGAAGAAGGATGGTTCGCGTCGCATGTGCGTGGACTATCGGGAGTTGAATGCGGTGACCATTAAGAATAAATACCCGTTGCCTCGCATTGATGATATTTTTGATCAGCTTGGAGGTTCGAGGGTGTTTTCTAAATTGGATTTGAGGAGTGGTTACCATCAGTTGAAGGTGAAGAAGGGAGATGTTCCGAAGACAGCGTTCAGGACAAAGTATGGACACTATGAGTTCGTGGTTATGCCTTTCGGCGTAACTAACGCGCCCGCAGTTTTCATGAATCTGATGAACCTGATTTTCTACGACTTTTTGGATAAGTTTGTCGTTATCTTTATTGACGACATTCTGATCTATTCGAAGTCGGAGGAAGAGCATGCCTCGCACTTAAGGACGGTGTTGGAGATTTTGAGGAAGCATCGTTTGTATGCTAAGTTTTCGAAGTGCGAGTTTTGGATGGATCGAGTTGCTTTTCTCGGGCATGTGGTGACTGGAGATGGTATTTCAGTGGATCCCGAGAAGATTCGGGCCATCAGGGAATGGCCTGTTCCGTCGTCAGCGTCTGAGATTCGGAGTTTTCTTGGACTTGCTGGTTATTATCGGCGATTCATCAAGGACTTTTCTCGTATTGCTGAGCCGATGACCAGGTTGACGCGGAAGGATGTTGCTTTTGTTTGGTCGGGTGATTGTGAGAGTGCTTTTGGTATTCTGAAGGAGAGGTTGACGAGTGCCCCTATTCTTGTTGTGCCTGATCGCAGCGGTGGATTTGAGATCTTTTGCGATGCTTCTGGCAAGGGTCTCGGTTGTGTGTTGCATCAGCACGGGCATGTTGTGGCGTATGCGTCTCGTCAGCTTAAGGTTCATGAGAAGAATTATCCGACGCATGATTTGGAGTTGGCTGCCGTTGTGTTTGCTCTTAAGATTTGGAGCCACTTCCTGCTGAGTGAGAAAGTGAAGATTTTCACCGATCACAAAAGCTTGAAGTATATTTTCACTCAGAAGGAGCTCAACATGCGACAGCGTCGATGGTTGGAGCTTATGGCGGATTATGATATTGATTTGCAGTTTCACCCTGGCAAGGTGAATGTGGTTCCGGATGCTTTGAGTAGGCTTCCGGCGGTGATGATTTTGACCTCGCAGTGGAGATTGCAGCAGGATTTTTGCGAGTCTGGTGTGGAGATTGTTCTTCCTGGAGAGGCTTCGTCGTTGATGTACATGCAGGTGCAGTCGACGATCGTGGATCGGATTAAGGCTGGCCAGGCTGAGGATCCGAAGCTGGTGAGGATTCGGGAGATGGTGGAAGCCGGTCTGCGGACTGACTTTTTGATTCATGAGGATGGCTCGCTGAGGTTTGGAGCCAGGTTATGTGTGCCTGCTGGGGATATCAGAGAGGAGCTGATGGTGGAGGCACACAGTTCGCCGTATTCTGTGCATCCTGGTGGCACCAAGATGTACCAGGATCTTCGTCTGAATTATTGGTGGCATGGTATGAAGATGAGCGTGGCTCGGAGTGTAGCCAAGTGCTTGGTTTGCCAGCAAGTGAAGGCGGAGCATCAGCGTTCGGCCGGGTTGCTACAACCGCTTCCAATTCCGGAGTGGAAGTGGCAACACATCACTATGGATTTCGTGACTGGACTACCTCGGAGTCCGAAACAGAATGACGCGATTTGGGTGATCGTAGATCGATTGACCAAGTCTGCGCTCTTTATTCCGTTCCGAATGGGACAGTCCACTGAGGCGCTAGCAAGGAGATATATGGAGGTAAAATTCTTTTACTCTCCGTTTTTATTTCCTTTTCCTAGTTTGGATAGTGATGTAACGTGAATCGTGCAGGAGGTTGTGCGACTTCATGGAGTCCCCGTGAGTATCGTGTCTGACAGAGACACGAGGTTCACATCTCAGTTCTGGCAGAGTTTGCAGAAGAGCTTGGGTACGCGTCTGAGTTTCAGCACGGCGTACCATCCGCAGACGGATGGCCAGTCCGAGAGGACGATTCAGATTTTGGAAGACATGCTGAGGGCGTGCATGTTGGATTTCAAGGGTTCGTGGGAGGACCATCTACATCTGGTAGAGTTTTCCTACAACAACAGCTTCCAGGCGAGTATTGGCATGGCGCCTTTCGCCGCTCTTTATGGGAGGAAATGTCGATCGCCATTGAGTTGGGATGACGTTGGTGATCGGGAGTTGTTGGGACCTGAGATGATCGTGGAGGCCGTGGATATCGTCAGGAATATTCGGGAGAGGTTGAGAATTGCTCAGGACCGTTTTAAGCATTGGGCGGATGCTAAACGTCGTCCTTTGGAGTTTCAGCCGGGCGACCATGTGTTCTTGAAGATTTCCCCGAATCGTGGTGTGATTCGTTTCGGGAAGCGTGGAAAGTTGAGCCTGCGATACATTGGACCGTTTGACGTTTTGGAGAGGGTTGGCGAGGTCGCTTATCGCTTGGCCTTGCCGCCATCTTTGGAAGGAGTTCACAATGTTTTATATGTGTCGCAGCTTCGTCGATACATTAGCGATCCGTCTCATGCGGTGGATTTTTCGGAGATTACCGTTCGCCCCGATATGACGTATGACCAGTATCCAGTGCAGATTCTGGACAGGCGTCAGAAATCGCTTCGGAACAAGATTGTCAATCTTGTGAGGGTGATGTGGCGACACGGTTCACCTGGAGAGTCTACTTGGGAGAATGAGGATGAGATGCGAGAGCGTTTCCCACTTTTGTTTCCGGACTCGTGAGTTTTTGGAAATTCCGAGGACGAAATTTTTCTTAAGTTGGGGAGGATGTAACGACTGCTTTTCTTGTATCTGATTATAATATAATATAATATGTGTTTTGGTGGATTTTCTCCTCATGTGTGGTTTTCGTCTCCGTAGAGTTCATTTTCGATCGATTCGTCGTATTTTCTCGCTTCTTCCTTAGGATTGTCGATTTCGAAGTAAGTCACTCGTGACGGACTTCATAACGGTCGTATCTAACTGTTAGATCAAGCCTAGGAGTCTTAGGAATCGATCCCGGGGCCCCGCGCTCCGTATCGGTACTTTTCTGTGCTCATTAGCCGGTGTAAGAAGGGCCACCGACCGACTAGATGACGATCCAGTCGGTCGGCAATCCTTCTTGGACCGACTAGTTAGCTTTCTAAATTTCTCAGGAGTTACTGTTTATCGTTAGTCGGTCTAAGAACGTTGGCTGACCGACTAGGTTGCAAACTAGTCGGTCAGCAATGCTTCTTGAACCGACTAACTCATCAAATTATTTTTGTATCAGTTACTGTTTACTCTTAGTCGGTCTAAGAACGTTCATCGACCGACTAGATGCTAAACTAGTCGGTCAGTACTTGTTCATGGACCGACTAACTCTAGAATCCTATTTTCGTTCAGGAGTTACTGTTTGCACTTAGTCGGTCTGCGTTGGTCGACCGACCGACTAGTTGCCAAACTAGTCGGTCAGTGGTTGCTCTTTGACCGACTAACCAGTGTTAAAACCCTAATTTCTGGGCAGCCGCCAGCCTAGCCTATTTAAACCCAACCCATTCGACTTCTTCTTCTCCAACACGACCCAAAACCCTAAAAACTTCCCCCTTCAGCCCCCATCTTCCTCCAAGCTTCATTTCTCCATTCCAAGCCTCAAATCCATCATCCATTCCATCCATTCACTCCATCCACCTCTCATCTTCCCCAAATCTCCATCAAAACCCATCAAATCCCCAAATCCCCCAAAACCCTAGTTTCCCCAAACTTCTCCAATCTTCTCCAGATTTGATCCTAGGGTTCCCCGGAGTGTTTCTTCCATCTCCTCTCGGTAAGAAATCGATCTACCGTTGTTTTCTCAACCTATTTATATTTTTATAAAAGCCCTAATTAATTTCATGTGTTTGATGTTTGTTTCCCCCTTAACAGCGATTTCCCCCGTAGATAGCATCCGTGTGACGAAGTAGTCGCCATCCCCGGTGCTAGGCAAGTGAAACTTGCCACTTAGGGTTTAGGCCATGTTTTAGGCCATTTGCATGTTGTAGGCGTAAAAGAGGCTAGGCGACGAAATGATACTCGCCTAGGCGCAAATTGGGGAATTAGCTTGACCACGAAGCTAATTCCGACTTTTAGCATGTTGCACAATTACCATGTCATGTTTACTTTCAATTAACGGTACGCGAATATGTTCATGTCATTGCATTTTGCCTGTCACGTTTAATTTAAATTAACGGTACGCAAATATCTGTTCATGTCTTTGCATAGTGATTATTCATCGTGATTGCGTAGCGCACGCTACAATATTATATTCCTGGCTCGTGTTCCAGAAGCGAGCTTAGTGAGTTGGAAACCCCAACGCTCGACACATATGGGTGGGGTAAGAGATAAGCGGCCTGAGCCCCGAGTTGGCCTGATCCGCCACTCCGGCCAGCAGGTGGACTCTCTAGTGCACAAGTGATTAATAGTGATAGAGATAAGCGGCCTGAGCCACGAGCTGGCCAGCAGGTGGACTCTCTATGCACTAAGTGTTTACCAGTGACAAGTGATTAATAGTGATAGAGATAAGCGGCCTGAGCCACGAGCTGGCCAGCAGGTGGACTCTCTATGCACTAAGTGTTTACCAGTGACAAGTGATTAATAGTGGTAGAGATAAGCGGCCTGAGCCACGAGCTGGCCAGCAGGTGGACTCTCTATGCACTAAGTGATAAGTGATAAGTGATAAGTGATAAGTGATAAGTGATAAGTGTTAAATGATAAGTGATTAGTGATTTGGTAGCGTTTGCTACATTGTGCATGCTTGCCTCCCTTTTTAAACTGTTGCATCATGCTTAACTGCCATGTCTTTACTTAATACCATAACTGCTAGGTTGCTAGATGCCTCACTTTCAGTTTCCTTGCCCAAGTCTTTTTGGACTTGCTGACATGTGCCCCTTTACTCTTTTGGGTGACACATGTTAGATCCTGAGCCCGAGTACCTTGTTGAGGACGAGGTGTTTGCTGACGCCGAGCCCGAGCTTGTGTTTGACGGGGAGTACGTGGACACTGGGGACCAGTCCTAGTGTCTTCGTTGTGTTTTACTTTTTGGCAGTCGTTTTGTTATTGGTGCGTAGCACCCATACTTGTTGTTGTTGTTGCTTTTGTTGGCCTTGTTCTGGGCCTTTAGACTCTTTTCTTTTAGCCTGGTGGCTTTTCTGGATGTTGAACTTATTTGTGATGTTGGACAATATTTGTGAGATGTGAATTTTATTTCAGTCTCTCCTTGTGTTATTATTGCTATTCTGTTGTGGTTACAGTGACCTGTTTTTGTATTGTGGACGCTTATCGGGTTTGGGGCTTCGCAGCTCCACTCTCGTGCGGACCTTTTCACGTACTCGCCTCCATTTTAGGGAAGCGGGTCGTGACAGGTTTTAGTGGTGGCCCATGCAGGTCGTTCTGTAACTGCGATTTTTGGAATAGCAATAATAATATTTGAATGTCCAATAAATTAAGTTCGACGTCCGAGTCATAAGCTATGAGTCTAATCTGATTTGTTTTCCGTGTCATTAGATGGCAGGAAGGCGTTTCACCCGTGGTGGGGGCTGTGGTGCGCTCCCTCATGATGAGGAGCCTGAGCGGGAACCCACCAGCGGTGAGATGATGCGGATGATGATCCAGATGATGCAAGTGCAGCAGGGCGTGCTTTTGCAAGTCCAGAATGCTCCACCTGCTCGAGCTGCCCGGGTTCTTCCGGATGCCCCTCGCTCTGAGCCAGGAGCGAAGCAATTTCGGGAGCTGGGTCCCGCATATTTTGATGGTTCTGAGGGTCCTCTGGCGGCCGATGAGTGGATTCGGAACACCGAGGACAATATGAAGATGGCCAAGATCACCCCGGCTGGATGGGTTGATTTGGCGAAGAGGCAGCTGAAGGATAACGCCAGGAATTGGTGGGATGCTGAAGAGAAGTTGTTGGTGGAGCCGATAGCTTGGGCTACCTTCAAGGCCAGATTTGAGGGTGAGTTCTTCCCGAAGGCTGCCAAGGAGGAGATGCTGCAGCGTTTTATCGATCTGAAGCAAGGGAACTCGTCGGTGGACATGTATCACCAAGAGTTCATGAGGCTGAGTCGGTTTGCACCGAAGATGGTGCAGGACGCTGAAGAGAGAGCTCAGAGGTTCCTGCAGGGGCTTGCTTCAGAGCTCCAGAGTTTTGTGACCTCCTCTGATCGGGAATCTTATCAGAAGGTTCTGGTAGCTGCCAAGAGGCAGGAGCTGCTCGTGAACCAGAGGAGAGGGTCTGTGGTTGGTGCTGGGAAGAGGCCTGTGGAACAGGCGAGAGCTGTGGTTAGGCCTGGATTCAGGCCGAACCAGCCTGTTCAGTTTAAGAGGCCAGTAGGGCCTGCTCGGAGGACTTGCCATTTTTGTGGCAAGGAGGGCCATGTCAAGGAATCGTGTAGGAGGTTCTTGGGGCAATGTATCGCCTGCGGAGATCCCGCCCATGCTCTCAGGGAGTGCCCGAGGTTGAAGCAGCCTTGGAAGGCACCTATTGCTGCCCAGCCGTTGCAGCAGCGAGCGTCTGTTCCTGCTGGACGTGGAGCAGCTCTGGTTCCGCAGAGGCAGGCTTTTCAGCAGGCTGCTCCGCCGAGGAGGCAGGCTTTTCTGATGACCGCTGCGGAGAGCGCGGCTGTGGATGAGGTTATCGCAGGTAATCCTCATTCTAGCTATTACTTTCCTACTTGGTCTTGATTGCTAGATTATGTTGTTTGCTTGAACTTGTTTGTTGCTAGACTAGGGTTTGATTGTTAATTGCTTGATAGGTGTGATTTTGGTTTGCACATTTCCTGCGCGAGTCCTCTTTGACTCGGGTGCATCGATGTGCATTATTTCTCGGAGCTTCGTGGAGAGGCATTCCTTGTCGACGTCCCCTCTCCCCAAGAGTTGGAATATCGTCACAGGGAATGGTGTGGTCTCGGTGCATCGTGGTTGCAATTCTTGCTCGTTGGTGGTCTGTGGACATGAGCTTTTCGCTGATTTTATTGTCCACGACATCATCAACTATGATGCAGTTCTTGGGATGGATTGGCTGGCGAGCTTCTATGCTACGATCGACTGTCGGAGGAAGAAGGTGGTGTTCGAGATTCCCGGACATCCAGTATTTGAGTTCAGTCGTGGTAGCAGTTCGCTTGGTCCTGTCAGATTTCGGGCCAGGCCGGTGGAGGCTGTGGCTATGCAGATGGAGCTGGAGTGGCCAGCTGTGGTGCGTGATTTTGGAGATGTCTTCCCCGAGGAGATGTCTGGTTTGCCACCTGATCGAGCTTTGGAATTTTCTATTGATCTTGTTCCAGGTGCGCAGCCGATTTCGAAGGCGCCGTATCGTATGGCACCTGCAGAGTTGGAAGAGTTGCGGAAGCAGTTGGATGAGCTTTTGCAGAAGGGTTATATTAATCCTAGCGTGTCTCCGTGGGGAGCACCGGTGTTGTTGGTTAAGAAGAAGGATGGTTCGCGTCGCATGTGCGTGGACTATCGGGAGTTGAATGCGGTGACCATTAAGAATAAATACCCGTTGCCTCGCATTGATGATATTTTTGATCAGCTTGGAGGTTCGAGGGTGTTTTCTAAATTGGATTTGAGGAGTGGTTACCATCAGTTGAAGGTGAAGAAGGGAGATGTTCCGAAGACAGCGTTCAGGACAAAGTATGGACACTATGAGTTCGTGGTTATGCCTTTCGGCGTAACTAACGCGCCCGCAGTTTTCATGAATCTGATGAACCTGATTTTCTACGACTTTTTGGATAAGTTTGTCGTTATCTTTATTGACGACATTCTGATCTATTCGAAGTCGGAGGAAGAGCATGCCTCGCACTTAAGGACGGTGTTGGAGATTTTGAGGAAGCATCGTTTGTATGCTAAGTTTTCGAAGTGCGAGTTTTGGCTGGATCGAGTTGCTTTTCTCGGGCATGTGGTGACTGGAGATGGTATTTCAGTGGATCCCGAGAAGATTCGGGCCATCAGGGAATGGCCTGTTCCGTCGTCAGCGTCTGAGATTCGGAGTTTTCTTGGACTTGCTGGTTATTATCGGTGATTCATCAAGGACTTTTCTCGTATTGCTGAGCCGATGACCAGGTTGACGCGGAAGGATGTTGCTTTTGTTTGGTCGGGTGATTGTGAGAGTGCTTTTGGTATTCTGAAGGAGAGGTTGACGAGTGCCCCTATTCTTGTTGTGCCTGATCGCAGCGGTGGATTTGAGATCTTTTGCGATGCTTCTGGCAAGGGTCTCGGTTGTGTGTTGCATCAGCACGGGCATGTTGTGGCGTATGCGTCTCGTCAGCTTAAGGTTCATGAGAAGAATTATCCGACGCATGATTTGGAGTTGGCTGCCGTTGTGTTTGCTCTTAAGATTTGGAGCCACTTCCTGCTGAGTGAGAAAGTGAAGATTTTCACCGATCACAAAAGCTTGAAGTATATTTTCACTCAGAAGGAGCTCAACATGCGACAGCGTCGATGGTTGGAGCTTATGGCGGATTATGATATTGATTTGCAGTTTCACCCTGGCAAGGTGAATGTGGTTCCGGATGCTTTGAGTAGGCTTCCGGCGGTGATGATTTTGACCTCGCAGTGGAGATTGCAGCAGGATTTTTGCGAGTCTGGTGTGGAGATTGTTCTTCCTGGAGAGGCTTCGTCGTTGATGTACATGCAGGTGCAGTCGACGATCGTGGATCGGATTAAGGCTGGCCAGGCTGAGGATCCGAAGCTGGTGAGGATTCGGGAGATGGTGGAAGCCGGTCTGCGGACTGACTTTTTGATTCATGAGGATGGCTCGCTGAGGTTTGGAGCCAGGTTGTGTGTGCCTGCTGGGGATATCAGAGAGGAGCTGATGGTGGAGGCACACAGTTCGCCGTATTCTGTGCATCCTGGTGGCACCAAGATGTACCAGGATCTTCGTCTGAATTATTGGTGGCATGGTATGAAGATGAGCGTGGCTCGGAGTGTAGCCAAGTGCTTGGTTTGCCAGCAAGTGAAGGCGGAGCATCAGCGTTCGGCCGGGTTGCTACAACCGCTTCCAATTCCGGAGTGGAAGTGGCAACACATCACTATGGATTTCGTGACTGGACTACCTCGGAGTCCGAAGCAGAATGACGCGATTTGGGTGATCGTAGATCGATTGACCAAGTCTGCGCACTTTATTCCGTTCCGAATGGGACAGTCCACTGAGGCGCTAGCAAGGAGATATATGGAGGTAAAATTCTTTTACTCTCCGTTTTTATTTCCTTTTCCTAGTTTGGATAGTGATGTAACGTGAATCGTGCAGGAGGTTGTGCGACTTCATGGAGTCCCCGTGAGTATCGTGTCTGACAGAGACACGAGGTTCACATCTCAGTTCTGGCAGAGTTTGCAGAAGAGCTTGGGTACGCGTCTGAGTTTCAGCACGGCGTACCATCCGCAGACGGATGGCCAGTCCGAGAGGACGATTCAGATTTTGGAAGACATGCTGAGGGCGTGCATGTTGGATTTCAAGGGTTCGTGGGAGGACCATCTACATCTGGTAGAGTTTTCCTACAACAACAGCTTCCAGGCGAGTATTGGCATGGCGCCTTTCGCCGCTCTTTATGGGAGGAAATGTCGATCGCCATTGAGTTGGGATGACGTTGGTGATCGGGAGTTGTTGGGACCTGAGATGATCGTGGAGGCCGTGGATATCGTCAGGAATATTCGGGAGAGGTTGAGAATTGCTCAGGACCGTTTTAAGCATTGGGCGGATGCTAAACGTCGTCCTTTGGAGTTTCAGCCGGGCGACCATGTGTTCTTGAAGATTTCCCCGAATCGTGGTGTGATTCGTTTCGGGAAGCGTGGAAAGTTGAGCCCGCGATACATTGGACCGTTTGACGTTTTGGAGAGGATTGGCGAGGTCGCTTATCGCTTGGCCTTGCCGCCATCTTTGGAAGGAGTTCACAATGTTTTCCATGTGTCGCAGCTTCGTCGATACATTAGCGATCCGTCTCATGCGGTGGATTTTTCGGAGATTACCGTTCGCCCCGATATGACGTATGACCAGTATCCAGTGCAGATTCTGGACATGCGTCAGAAATCGCTTCGGAACAAGATTGTCAATCTTGTGAGGGTGATGTGGCGACACGGTTCACCTGGAGAGTCTACTTGGGAGAATGAGGATGAGATGCGAGAGCGTTTCCCACTTTTGTTTCCGGACTCGTGAGTTTTTGGAAATTCCGAGGACGGAATTTTTCTTAAGTTGGGGAGGATGTAACGACTGCTTTTCTTGTATCTGATTATAATATAATATAATATGTGTTTTGGTGGATTTTCTCCTCATGTGTGGTTTTCGTCTCCGTAGAGTTCATTTTCGATCGATTCGTCGTATTTTCTCGCTTCTTCCTTAGGATTATCGATTTCGAAGTAAGTCACTCATGACGGACTTCATAATGGTCGTATCTAACTGTTAGATCAAGCCTAGGAGTCTTAGGAATCGATCCCGGGGCCCCGCGCTCCGTATCGGTACTTTTCTGTGCTCATTAGCCGGTGTAAGAAGGGCCACCGACCGACTAGATGACGATCCAGTCGGTCGGCAATCCTTCTTGGACCGACTAGTTAGCTTTCTAAATTTCTCAGGAGTTACTGTTTATCGTTAGTCGGTCTAAGAACGTTGGCTGACCGACTAGGTTGCAAACTAGTCGGTCAGCAATGCTTCTTGAACCGACTAACTCATCAAATTATTTTTGTATCAGTTACTGTTTACTCTTAGTCGGTCTAAGAACGTTCATCGACCGACTAGATGCTAAACTAGTCGGTCAGTACTTGTTCATGGACCGACTAACTCTAGAATCCTATTTTCGTTCAGGAGTTACTGTTTGCACTTAGTCGGTCTGCGTTGGTCGACCGACCGACTAGTTGCCAAACTAGTCGGTCAGTGGTTGCTCTTTGACCGACTAACCAGTGTTAAAACCCTAATTTCTGGGCAGCCGCCAGCCTAGCCTATTTAAACCCAACCCATTCGACTTCTTCTTCTCCAACACGACCCAAAACCCTAAAAACTTCCCCCTTCAGCCCCCATCTTCCTCCAAGCTTCATTTCTCCATTCCAAGCCTCAAATCCATCATCCATTCCATCCATTCACTCCATCCACCTCTCATCTTCCCCAAATCTCCATCAAAACCCATCAAATCCCCAAATCCCCCAAAACCCTAGTTTCCCTAAACTTCTCCAATCTTCTCCAGATTTGATCCTAGGGTTCCCCGGAGTGTTTCTTCCATCTCCTCTCGGTAAGAAATCGATCTACCGTTGTTTTCTCAACCTATTTATATTTTTATAAAAGCCCTAATTAATTTCATGTGTTTGATGTTTGTTTCCCCCTTAACAGCGATTTCCCCCGTAGATAGCATCCGTGTGACGAAGTAGTCGCCATCCCCGGTGCTAGGCAAGTGAAACTTGCCACTTAGGGTTTAGGCCATGTTTTAGGCCATTTGCATGTTGTAGGCGTAAAAGAAGCTAGGCGACGAAATGATACTCGCCTAGGCGCAAATTGGGGAATTAGCTTGACCCCGAAGCTAATTCCGACTTTTAGCATGTTGCACAATTACCATGTCATGTTTACTTTCAATTAACGGTACGCGAATATGTTCATGTCATTGCATTTTGCCTGTCACGTTTAATTTAAATTAATGGTACGCAAATATCTGTTCATGTCTTTGCATAGTGATTATTCATCGTGATTGCGTAGCGCACGCTACAATATTATATTCCTGGCTCGTGTTCCAGAAGCGAGCTTAGTGAGTTGGAAACCCCAACGCTCGACACATATGGGTGGGGTAAGAGATAAGCGGCCTGAGCCCCGAGTTGGCCTGATCCGCCACTCCGGCCAGCAGGTGGACTCTCTAGTGCACAAGTGATTAATAGTGATAGAGATAAGCGGCCTGAGCCACGAGCTGGCCAGCAGGTGGACTCTCTATGCACTAAGTGTTTACCAGTGACAAGTGATTAATAGTGATAGAGATAAGCGGCCTGAGCCACGAGCTGGCCAGCAGGTGGACTCTCTATGCACTAAGTGTTTACCAGTGACAAGTGATTAATAGTGGTAGAGATAAGCGGCCTGAGCCACGAGCTGGCCAGCAGGTGGACTCTCTATGCACTAAGTGATTAGTGATAAGTGATAAGTGATAAGTGATAAGTGATAAGTGATAAGTGATAAGTGTTAAATGATAAGTGATTAGTGATTTGGTAGCTTTTGCTACATTGTGCATGCTTGCCTCCCTTTTTAAACTGTTGCATCATGCTTAACTGCCATGTCTTTACTTAATACCATAACTGCTAGGTTGCTAGATGCCTCACTTTCAGTTTCCTTGCCCAAGTCTTTTTAGACTTGCTGACATGTGCCCCTTTACTCTTTTGGGTGACACATGTTAGATCCTGAGCCCGAGTACCTTGTTGATGACGAGGTGTTTGCTGACGCCGAGCCCGAGCTTGTGTTTGACGGGGAGTACGTGGACACTGGGGACCAGTCCTAGTGTCTTCGTTGTGTTTTACTTTTTGGCAGTCGTTTTGTTATCGGTGCGTAGCACCCATACTTGTTGTTGTTGTTGCTTTTGTTGGCCTTGTTCTGGGCCTTTAGACTCTTTTCTTTTAGCCTGGTGGCTTTTCTGGATGTTGAACTTATTTGTGATGTTGGACAATATTTGTGAGATGTGAATTTTATTTCATTCTCTCCTTGTGTTATTATTGCTATTCTGTTGTGGTTACAGGGACCTGTTTTTGTATTGTGGACGCTTATCGGGTTTGGGGCTTCGCAGCTCCACTCTCGTG
Source organism: Scilla litardierei (assembly GCA_030789695.1). NCBI lineage: Eukaryota > Viridiplantae > Streptophyta > Magnoliopsida > Asparagales > Asparagaceae > Scilla > Scilla litardierei. The sequence goes on from CM061131.1 coordinate 102,192,145, forward strand.
CGGACCTTTTCACGTACTCGCCTCCATTTTAGGGAAGCGGGTCGTGACAACCATCAAGGGACCCCATTAATTTACCTTGATGGCGCATAAAGACACCCAGAGGAAGGCAGATCATGGGGGTAGAATAGGGGGCACGAAGTCACGGCGATCGTGGGGGAATTCCTATATAGGGACGGGGGCATGAACGAAGAAAGGGGCCGAATCCCAGATACCGCAACACAGAGGTATTCTCCTAAAAAGATCTTGCTTTCACATTGTCTTTCCTCCCATAGCTCGGTCTGAGGATACGCTTGCCAGCTTCCTAGCGAGCCTCACCGGTCCCGCCGAGTATCATTCAGATCCGTTCTGACTTAGGCATCGGAGGGGACTTGGCCGGAACCAAGTTTTGGCCCCCCTAACGAGTTTCTTCGTGTGTTCAAGGCGAAGTGGACTCAAGGCGCCGAGGCTACCCCTCAGCACGGAACTCACCAAAGAAGGACCTGCACGCCGACGAGCCTGCTAGCCACTAGCGAGCATCGCCACCAACTGAGACAAAGTGATCACTAGGACGTTGAGGCTTCCCCTCGGCACCTGATTGACTGAGGCCGAGCGTTCACCAATGTGCCGAGGCTTCCCACTCAGCACCCCGCTGACCAAGGTCCGACGCTCCGGACGAAGAGCCTGTTCGTCCCAGACCCATCAACCGAGCCCATTCCCGAGCTGAGGTGGGCCCTCGTGCAACCCACGTCGAGAACTCGGACACTTGAAAGGACCAAGGGATCCCAACCGACACCTTGACCACGTTGACCGTCAAACCGCCGGTCAACGATTATGTGGTGAGAAAATACCCGTAAACACCGGTCAACGGTAATATAGCCTCTGTAGTGAGTGTAAGGTATTTTATCAGGAGGAGAATCACCGATCATATTCTTCTTATTCCGTGCCGATATATTCTTCCACTTCTATAGTTTAGTAGGCACATAACTCCATCCAGATTTCTTCTAACATCCATCCTGCTTTCACGTTTCTCTCTAACAGATCAGAGGTCCACAGACATGTTATGGCCCACTTGGTAGACTCGTATATCATAAGCACGCTCCTTGTCAACAGTGTTATGCAGATGGTACATTTGCTTTAAAAATGTGAATAAACAATATATATATATATATATATATATATATATATATATATATATATATATATATAGGAAAATTTTCAAATGCAAACATTTCGCACCGTGCGAAAATGTTTTTATTTTTTTTTTTTGAAATTTTTTTTTTCAAAAATTCTTTTTTCCACCCTCATTATATGTTGTTATACCACCCTCAAAAAATAATGGTTGAGAAATAATGCCATTTGGCCTTCGATCAAAGCATTTCATCAAATTCGCACGTTTTGAGACAGTTAAATTTGTAACGGGTGGATGGGTGCTCTAATGCCCAACGGGTTCACCCATTATTTTCCCTGGGGTATATAATTGTATGGATTAAACATCAAAAAAAGAATTTTTGAAAAAAAAATTTAAAAAAAATAAAAAAAAAGTTTTCGCACGGCTTTCGCACGGGATTTTTCGCACCCGAAGATTGCCATATATATATATATATAGTGATCTTCCGTTGCGAAAAACCCATGCGAAAACCCGTGCGAAAACATTTTTTTTATTTTTTTGAAATTTTTTTTTCCAAAAATTCTTTTTTTGATGTTTAATCCATACAAATATATACCCCAGGGAAAATAATGGGTGAACCCGTTGGGCATTAGAGCCCCCATCCACCCGTTACAAATTTAACGGTCTCAAAACGTGCGAATTTGATGAAATGCCTTGATCGAAGACCAAATGACATTATTTCTCAACCATTATTTTTTGAGGGGGGTATAACAACATATAATGAGGGTGGAAAAAAGAATTTTTGAAAAAAAAATTTCAAAAAAAAAAGATAAAAACATTTTCGCACCGTGCGAAATGTTCTCATTTGAAAATTTTCCTATATATATATATATATATATATATATATATATCTCCTGTGCCTGCATGCATGGTTCATTTAAGATTTTCTCCCGCGAAATCTTTGTTCCCCAAAAAATTATTTCCACAACCAAAACTTAAAAGAACAAATTAGCGTAAAAATATTTAGCGGCCCGGGCGCCTTTGGCACGGAACAACAAATTCGGGGCGGGCACTTTCGGTGCGGAACAACAAATTAACATAAAAAAATTGCGCGGGTGCCTTCGGCGCACATCCCACTTAATTGGCCTCCATATCTGATAGATGGAAGTAATGTCAAGTTGGTGCAAGGTTGAGGGTGAGTGATTTAATTAAATGAATGGACCTCAGGATGTTTTGTATCCGCTGCAAGATGTTAAATCAAAGATTCAAAAGCCCCTCCATCTGCAAAATCAAATACGATTCATGTTCCCAGACACTCAGCTATATTAAATGCATGTAATTAAACGCCCACATTGCTGCAAGTTCCCACACACACTCAGTTATATTAGATTCCCACACACAAAGCGGATTTTTAATAAATTGTCCCCCCCCCCCAACACAAAATGCCCCACCACTAAAAGTTTTCACAAACACGCATCTCAACCATTGATTTCTTTAGATTAAATCTTAGTCGTCTTTCTATCAACCTCTTTGTCCTAGCCAGCTTGTCCTAGTCATCCCTAGAATTTAAAAAAGTCGTCAAATGTATAATAGTAATATAAACGTAACAATAAAAATAAATTACATATATATAAACACCAGATTGTGTGAATTATCTTCGTGATGTCCTATAGCTACTGCTTGCACTCCTTTATCACCGGTCCAAATGTTGGCCAAGTTGTAGTCCACATTCCGCTCACTAAGATCATGGAATGGCTAACAATATCTGGATCTGAGAAGCTACATAGCATTCATACAAAATGAACATGAATTGTTAGCATATCATTAAATAGTCCGTTCATTAATTAAAATAATTATGTATACATACCTGCTTCCCAAAATCCTCATCATCTGTTGTTGAGGACCGTACAGATTTTCTTGCTACCGAGTCGGACCACGTGTCTTACTAGAACGTGTTTGCAGTTGCGGTGGGATCCGCTTTGGCAACATGTTGATGAGAAAGAATCTCCTCATGTGCATTATTCACCGGAGGAGATGCATGTGGTTGATCATTGGACCCAGATCGAACCCTATCATATCTAGTAAGCCAAAAGGGGTAAATTGCACAAAACATGTGATTGACTTTTGAAAACAAATAATAATTATTTGAAGACATTGCTAAAAGTCGGTTGGAGACTCAGATAAGTCCAATGTAATCATTTGACAAAGAAATGAATGCAAGATGGTCGCATGCACGATTGCATGACATCCTACCTCGTCTTGCCATTTTTATCAAAAATAAGATGTAAAATTTTTTGGCACTCATCATCATTGCCACTAAAAACAGTGTTTCCAAATTAAGCCAAAAAGTGTTAATTGCAAAAAACACACATTGAATTTGTGTACAAAGAAGAAGACATATTAGAGAGTTATGAAAAATTATGAAATATGCCAAAGAAAACCGACAACTGCATTCATATTGTGTGTTTTCCAGAAAAAAGGTAAAGGAATAAACAAGTGGGTGGAAGCAAGTGTTAGGAGTTTAGCAATTTTAAAAAAGCAAGTGCTAATTTTGAGTGAAATAATACTAGATTTTACAAAGAGTGCTGCACAGACTCAATGCTTAAAATATGAAATTCCCAACTGATGAAAAATGCCCTAGCAGATATCTTTTCCAGATATGAACTTTTACAAACTTTTTAAATTTGCGTACGTCTTTTGCTGCTATCAACTTTCACATAATCAAATCTTCCTCCATCCATGAAATTACCTTCTTGTTGTCGTGTCCTGGCCCCCTGAAACTCTTTGGGGTGCTCAGGTTCGAGTACCTGCATACTGAACCCGCACACTACTTCAATCGGGAAATATTAGTCCCAACCCTTGATAGGACCATCTAATGTAAGGACCTGGCCCTCTAAATGACAGATAAAATATTGTGTATTAGTTTGTTTAGTATTTTTGCCTTCTGTTTCATTATTCATATATAGTGGCATGTCTATATTTGTTTGCTTTTTTGTTTGGGTGTTCCTTTCTCTTCTTCTTTCCCCATTTGTTTGGTGGTTTTTTTTTGTTTTTTGTTTTTGTGCTTTGTTTGTTGTCACTTGACTGTATAAATGAAATATTTATTGTATATGCAAGCATTGGATTTTAGTGAATAGAACCTTGATATCTTTGAAGTTGGGGAAGCTCCTTTATTTGGTTTATGTTTTGATACGACTATTTTGACCGAGCCCGAAGGAGCCAAGTCAACTACGACCAGTCAACCGGCCTACTACGACCTTGGGCTCCGACCCAAGGATCTCGCAGGCGGGTCGCGCCTCTCCACCCAACAAAGGCCCACAAGACCGCCCACTTCTATAGTGGAGGAAATTATGGCCCGACTTAATGGCCATCACCATCCAGCCATCATGGCTCGCCAAAATATGACAACCGCCCAATGCCATCACTCCAGCCATCATGGCCCACCAATTATGGCCTGACTTAATGGCCATCTCTCTCCAGCAATCATGGCCCGACTTCATGGCCATTACTCTCCAGCCATCATGGCCGGCCAATTATGGCAATCACTCATGGCCATGACTCCACCTTCATGGCATTCATCACATCATCAAACAGGCGCAATTAGTGGGGGTCAACACTTCCCCATTTGCACGTCCCAATGAATGGCGGCCATGATGTCACATCATGACACATTATTAGGATGATTCGCCTATATGAGGGGAGGGGGGTTGCGTCATCCACAGGGGGCCGGATCTTCGCGATCTACAACGGAGGTATCTCATACCTACTCTTACACCTTCTTCCACTTAACATATTTCTCCTCCATAGCTCGGCCCGAGTATCGGTGCTTGGTCTCTCTGCGAACCAAGTCCGATCCCACCAAGCATGTATCAGACCAGATCTGACTTTGGCATCGGAGGGGAATTGGCCGGAACCAATGTCCAACCCCCTGACGAGCTCCCTTGTCTATTCAGGTCCAAGAGATCCAGCGATGCCGATGCTACCCCTCAGCGCCTTCACATCCGGAGCCGAGAGCCCTCGTCCACGAGCCCGTTCGTCTCCACCACCAAGAGGTCGTCGCTTTGCCGAGGCTACCCTTCGACGAGCCGACACGAGGATCCACGCATCCCTCACCGAGCGACTCTGCCTTCAACGATTCCAGAAGTCCCGCGTGTCCCTTTTGACCGCGTTGACCTCCCACCCTCCAGTCAACAAATCAGCGGTGAGAAAACACCCGTAAACATCTGGCACTGTCTGTGGGAAACGAAGAAGCAGCCACGTCGACCTCCACACTGACAAGGATTCGTCCCATGAACCGAATGATTGAAGGGCCAACCCCAGGCCCAGAGGACCTGCTAGCATCGGAAACCAGCATGGTGGGCATGGGTTCAATCTCAGTAGCCGACCCTTCGCCACTGGTGTGCATAGTAGAGAGGGTGGTGATCAGCGAGACATCGTACGTCGAGTACATGAAGTCTCTCGCCATGAACCACTCCCGCTTTCTTTGTGCCTTCATCGTCATGTCCCTTGAAAAAGGGACCTCACAAATAGGAGAGGGAAAAGGCCAGAACGATCTCATTGATTGGGTTGGGACTAACCCTCAGTTCTCAAATGTTGATATCGCGTCTCCTCTTCCCCTCGGTCATTGCTCTGAACGCGATCTCGACCGAATCAGCGAGCTCAGCTCGTCGAATCATCAAACCTACGAGGCTCGTTGACCCGTCGACCAAGCATCAACCTAGCATCGACCCGTCAACCCATCCCATCGGAGAGGCATTAACTCGATGACCCCGTAACGATCGTCGGCTTTTCGAGGCTCGTCGACCGAACCAAGCTTCGTCATCCACCAAAGTTTTTCGAAAAGGATGGTCGTAACTCTGTTGTGGGGAGATAAGTGCATCTCTCTTGAAATACATGCAGTTTTATTTCATTTAAATTGCTAGAACATTCCACTTATCATTCGTGGAATTCATTTCATTTAGAACTGTTGCTGAGGTCAATTTGATTCGATGGTTTGAGATACAGGGGAATTCGACCGGTTGGATGCAAGGATGGACTATGGGTAAAATCGATCCGGTCGACCATCGGAGCTCAAAGCTACTTCAAGTTCCTTCGAGCTCCACCCCACGAATGTCCGACCTCTTCCAGCTCCTCGATTGTCCAAGAGGGAGGCTGCCTTCATGGACCAAAAATCAAGACCCCTAAGGCACCATTCGACCAAAAAGGAGGTTCAGAGGGTTCGATCAACCCAGACAACCTTCGAGCACCCAAGATCGAGGTTCATCATCCACTTCAACCCAAGTATTACGACTAATATGAGTCCGCCCGAATTACAACGGCCCACGGCCTGGCCTCAAAGGAGAAGCCCACTAGAGGAGACGGGCCCGCCCGAAGGGGGCCCACGGACGGGGTTGAAGGCCCAGCCGCTTCGCCCTCGGAGACACCCGACTAGCCCCTATTCGGCCGGATTAACCGCCCCTCGGAATCCGCGATCCCATGATGGCCATTAACGGACCCGTTAATGGGCCACCCCTCCACAACGCGCGAGAGGGAGGAGGCGGAGGCGGATCGTGGGGACGTGGGAGGAGGCAGGACGTGGGGCAATCAAGAAAGACCATATAAGGGGAAGGCCAGGACGACGAAGAAGGGGATCGAAACTCAGGTAATCAATAGAGAGGTACTCCATCAATGACCTAGGCTTTCGCCACTCCATTTTCCTCCCTCTTTTACTCGCGTCGCCTGGGTTGACGTTCCGGCTTCCTTGCAAGCCGGATCTCCCCCGCCGAGTATCCTTTCAGACCCTGATCTGACTTAGGCATCGGAGGGGATTTGGCCGGAACCTAGGTCCGGTCTCCCTGACGAGTTTCCTCATCTGTCCAGGAAGAAGATATCCGAGGCGCCGAGGCTACCCCTCAGCGTAGGTCGGCTACCCCCATCGCAGTCGTCAGGTGGACGGCTGCTCAGGTATCATCCCACTCGCAAGGCGCCGAGGCTACCCCTCGACGCGGACCCGACCGAAGCCGAGCGCGACCCAGCCGAGGCCGAGCGCCCACCGAGCCGAGGCTTCCCCTCAGCTCTCCAACGCCGAGAATAAGAGGGCTCGGCGAACCCAAGGGACCCCCAAGTCGGCCCCTTGACCATGTTGACCACACAGCCGACGGTCAACGAGCTGCGGTGAGAAAACACCCGTAAACATCTGGCGCCGTCTGTGAGAACTAACGACACCCACGTAAAACAACCACACCGACAATGACACGGCTCCGCCCCCCGCGGCGGAGAGGAGGCGCGGCCCCGATGGTGGGCACTGACCAGCGCCGTGGCAAGCGGAACGAGGGTGAGCCTCCCGGGCACGCGAACCAGGCGGCGAGCTTGGATCGTGCGGAAGGCAGTGCTGAGGAGACCGGCGGCCGACCGTTGGCTTCCCGGGGCAGTAGGATAGAGAGAATTCGGGAAAAGCCGGGATCAGGCGAAGCGCTGGTGGTATCCCTGATCGTGGACACCTCCGTGGTGCGGCGGCTGCTAGTCGATACCGGCAGCTCGTGCGACATCCTCTTCACATCAACTTTGGAGAGGATGGGGCTGCGTGGCGAAGACTTGGAGCCATGCACGGGGCCCGTGGTGGGTTTCGCGGGACACTCCGCACCTATCATCGGGGCGATCCACCTCCCGGTCACTTTTGGGAGAGCACCCGATTCGATGACGCTGACGGTGGAATTCATTGTGCTGAAGGTCGGCTCGGCGTACAATGGCATCATCGGCCGCCCCCTCCTCAACGCTATCGATGCGGTGGTCTCGACGCTCCACCAGACTATCAGGTTTCAGACCCCAAAGGGGGTCAGGCAAATCAACGGCGACACGAAGGGAGAGAAGATCTGCTACCACCTGGCAGACGAGAAGGTCGTCGGAGGGCCGGGCGATCCAATGGCCTCTCTCGACCTGAGGCATGGACCGAGACCCACCCCTGCGGAAGAACAAGAGCAGATCCCCGTCATAAACGTCGAGGGGAGATTCGTCTCCATTGGGTCAGGGCTGGATCCTGACTCAAAGTGCAAGCTGGTCGAATGCCTGGAGGCTAACCTGGACGTCTTCGCGTGGTCGGCCGAGGACATGCCTGGCGTTGATCCCCGGGTGATCGTTCACCGATTGAACGCCGACCCCAACTTCAGGCCCGTCCGGTAGAAGAAGCGGAACCTAGGTGGCGAAAAGATGAAGGCTGCCTCTGATGAAGTAGGACGACTCCTCGACGCCGGTTTCATCCGAGAAGTCTGGTACCCCAAATGGCTGTCTAACATGGTAATGGTCAAAAAACCCAACGGAAAGTGGCGAATGTGTGTGGATTTTAGCGACCTCAACAAAGCCTGTCCCAAGGACAGCTATCCACTGCCACGGATTGACCACCTCGTAGACAGCGCCTCGGGATACGAGATACTCAGCTTCATGGACGCTTACTCGGGGTACAACCAGGTCCAAATGGATCCTGATGATGAAGAGATGACAGCATTCACGACGGACCGAGGGACCTTCTGCTACAAGAAAATGCCCTTTGGATTGAAGAACGCTGGGGCAACCTACCAAAGAATGGTCAATAAGGTGTTCGACTCTCAGATAGGAAGAAACCTGGAGGTCTACGTCGACGACATGCTGGTGAAATCAAAGGATCCTGCTGACCATATCACTGACCTAAGGGAAACCTTCGAACGGCTACGAAGGTACAACATTCGGCTCAATCCCACGAAATGCACGTTCGGGGTGAGATCCGGCAAGTTACTGGGATTCATGATCACCAATCACAGGATCGAGGCCAACCCCGACAAAATTGAGGCACTGATTAACATGCGGGAGCCGAAAACCATCAAGGAGCTGCATAAGTTGAATGGCCGCATTGCCGTCCTCGGTCGATTTCTGTCCTGGTCGGCGGAAAGATCTCTCCCATTCTTCAAAACTCTGAGGAAGGCCATCGCCGCGCCAGCCGACGAGAGGAAGACAATACCATGGGATGAGGACTGCTCCCGAGCATTCGCCGATCTCAAAGAGTACCTCCGCAGCCCACCACTCCTCTCCAAGCCACGAGAGGGGGAGTCGTTGAGCCTCTACTTGGCCTGCACTATGGAAGCGGTGAGCTCGGTGCTGATCCGAGAGGACGACGGGGTGCAGAGGCCGGTGTACTACACCAGTCGGGTCTTGAAAGACGCTGAGGGGTGGTACACACCAATGGAGAAGTTGGCTTACGCCCTCGTCCTCTCAGCCAGACGACTCCGACCCTACTTCCAGGCTCACACGGTACTGGTCCTAACCGATTCCCAGTTGGAACAGAACCTCAAAAGGTTTGACCGCATGGGAAGGATGCTGAACTGGGGGGTCGAGTTAAGAGAATTCGACCTGCGATTCAAGCCACGCACGGCCATCAAAGGACAGGCCCTAGCTGATTTCATCACCGAGTGTACTATAGAAGAAAGGACTCTCTCGCCGGAGGACGTCTCGGTAACGATAACAAACCAACCTTTGTACTTACTTATGACTGACATCAATTCGGCCGGCCACTCAGGCGACCAGGACACATGGATTATTCACGTAAACGGCTCGACGACCCGGGCGGGGAGCGGGGCCGGGATCACGATTCGATCTCCTGAAGGGAACGTCATCGAATACGCACTTCGGTTCGAGTTCCCGGCCACCAACAACGTGGCCGAGTATGAGGCCGTGATAAACTGCTTGAGGCTGGCCCGAGAACTCGGCGCTGAGTACTTACGGCTCCTTAGCGACTCGAAGCTTATCATCAACCAGCTGCAAGGGAGCTACGAGGCGCACGAAGAGACGATGCAGGACTACCTGGCCACGGCCAAGACTGAGATGTCCAAATTCAAAAGGGCCGAGACCCTCCACCTCCCGCGGTCGGAGAATGCCCGGGCGGATGCTCTATCCAAGCTTGCTTCCTCCTCGCCCAGGGAGTTGGGTCGCACCGTCTATGTAGAAAACTTCAGGAGCCCCAGCACAGAAGAGAAGGAGGTGATGGCGGTTGACAGAGACCCCACCTGGATGGACCCAATCATCCGATACCTCACCCATGGGGAAACACCAACCGATGTGGAAGAACGTCAAACCCTGGAGAGGAAGGCGCTCCGGTACGTAATGCATGAAGGAGTCCTCTACAGAAGACGATGGACAAAGACGGACGTCCTCCCCTACATTAAGTGCCTCGGCCCCCAGGAAGCTGACTACGTCCTCAGGGAAGTGCACGAAGGGACCTGCAGGAATCACCATGGAGGTACAACAATCACCCAGAAGATCTTGAGGCAAGGATACTACTCGCCAACCCTGATACGTGACGCGACAGAGTATGTCCAGAGGTGCCAGGAATGCCAAAGGTTCACCAGCACCGGGACCATTCCCCCTTCAGAGCTCGTCCCAATCATCAGCCCAATACCTTTCGCGAAGTGGGGCCTCGATATCCTGGGACTGTTCACAACGGGCCGAGGGCAAAGGAAATACCTGATCGTGGCCGTGGACTACTTCACCAAATGGATCGAAGCCGAACCTTTAGCCTCAATCACCTGGAAGAAGGCAAAGAGCTTCGTATGGAACTCCATCATCTCCAGATTCGGAATCCCCCGCGCCATCGTCACCGACAACAGAAAGCAATTCAACTCAGCTGGGTTTAAAGACTTCTACGCCGAATGGAAGATCAAGTTACTCTTCGCCTCGGTGGCGCACCCCCAGACCAACGGGATGGTCGAGGCCGCCAATAAATGCATCATAGAACCCCTCCGCAAGAAAGTAGAAGGCGCCAAAGGGAAGTGGCCTGAAGAGCTCCCCGGGATACTCTGGTCTTACCGTACGACCCACAAACAAGCCACGGGTGAGACCCCATTCATGCTCACATATGGCACCGAAGCAGTAGTCCCAGTCGAAGTGGGTGAGGAGTCCCTCCGCATCCGACACTTCGACGAAGAAAGAAACACCGAAGGTTTGGAGCTCGGCCTGGAGCTCCTAGGTGAACGACGAGAACAGGCCTTGGCCACCATCATCCGCCAGAAGCAAAAGGTGGCGCGTTACTATAACTCCTGCGTCAAGGAGCGGAGTTTTTGCCAAGGGGATTTGGTCCTTAGAAAGACGGTCTTCTGTCCAGAGGTCGCGCGCAAAGGGAAGCTGGCAGCCAAGTGGGAAGGTCCTGGTCGCGCCCCGGATATGCACCCTAAAGAGCGACCGTGTAGTTTTACCGCAAGCGCACGGCGTAGTGGCGAGCGGGTATCGAACACAGGGAGGTGGTGTTGGCTCCAATCTATCCTAGGTTGGTTTGACTACGAATGTTTTATTGGTGGAGATGGTTATGGAATGGTATAATGGAAATGGTGGTGGATGTCGGTGTCGATGATAAAGAAATCGGTCAAATATCGATTCAAATACAATATAATAAAAGAGGGAATTTGCCCTGCGGCGATCCTGTCACAATCGTCGGGCAAAGTATGGGGATATAAAACCAAATAAAGACGTCTAGGGCTAGGGAATTCCCACTACGGATCGTCATACATCATCGTAAATAGTGAATCTCAATATTACTAGACTTGTGTTGAGGTGAACTAGTCGTAACTGAATAGAGAACCAAGCTCACGCTCTCGCGCTATTGCCGGTCTATAACAACCTAGATTAGGGCCCAATCTCTTGCAAACCCTAACCTAAGTAGCTAGCATGAAGATTGACATCATCGTCCAATCGCTCCTCGAGCCCACTCTCGTGCAAACTCGAGTTACGATCTAGGTTGTGATAGTTCGTATTCGTCCAATCTCTTGCAAACGAATATGGGTATAGATTTACAATTAAAAATCCTAGCTTTGGTCCAATCTCTTGCAAACCAAATCTAGAGAAATCCAATTGTAAACCTAAATCGAATTTCTAGGCCTTCCCATCGATTAGAATCCAATCTCTTGCAAACCCCAATCGATGGAAATCCCTAGCTATCCGTAATAAATCAATCACAACCTAACCTCCTAGCAATTCTAGCAATTTAGAAATTCATTCATCACAAATATGAAATTAGATCCATAGGGTTCATCCCCAAACCCTAGAACAACAAATCTACTCTAGCATAGCAATAAGGATATGAGAATCAATAGAAATCATTGCTTGCATACAAAAAGATAGAAAAAACAAAGGTTCAAATAAAAAGAAAAAAATACTTAGCTTGATGAAGATCTTCAATCTAAAATACAAGCTTTTAGATCCAAGAGGGGGCCTAGAGCATGGCCTAACCTCTAAAATAATCCTAAGAAAAACATATGGGGGCTAAGAAAACATAATAGGGATCTCCCTCTAATGGTGGCTACAAACCCCTTAAATACTCTCCCAAAACCCCAGCAAGAAACCCTAGAAAACCCCTCAAATTCGTGCCCAAAAACAGCCCAAACCGCAACTTAAAATCTGGGCCCAGGCCGCACTCGGCTGAGTGGAAAATGTGACTCGGCCGAGTGGAAATTTCTGCACTGCAGCGTCAACTTGCAGAAATTCTCCAGATTTCATCCGACCTCCGATTGGCGCGTTCTTAGCGGCGTTGGAACCGTCATGAAGTCTACTATCCATAAAAAATATGAGAAAAATACTTTGATTGCTGGAATGATAGCAGATTTCAAAAGAGTGAGAGGCTGTCTGAAAATCTGGGCGCTGCGTGTCCTCGGCATCACTCGGCCGAGTTGACCTCTATACTCGGTCGAGTGGGCTTCTCTACTCGGCCGAGTGATAGACCATGTAAAATTCCAGTAAGTCGGGGGTCTTGGGGGCCTGTCTTCGGAGGTGACTCGGCCGAGTGGCTTTACTCACTCGGCCGAGGGGCATTCGGTAATCGGCCGAGTCGGAACCCTCAATCGCCTGACGGATTCCAGTAAGTCTGGGATTTTTGCTTGCCGTCGTCGTGATGCCACTCGGGTGAGTGGTGTCTCCATGCTCGGCCGAGTGGGATGGTGATGCTCGGCCGAGTGCACGCTGATACTCAATCTGCTGCGTGTCCGATCTGGCCGGCCGAGCGGGCTTCTTTGCTCGGCCGAGTGGCTCCTTCACTCGGCCGAGTGGCATGCTGAAAATGCCCAATCTTCTCCGTTTCTCCTCCTCATCGCTCCTACGGAGTTCCTTCTTCTTCCACACATCTCCCATCGCCGAATAGCCCTCAAAAGAGCCTTGGGTGACGCTCCGGAGTGGGTGCAAGTCCCTTAAGCTCATTTTTGCTCCCGATCGCTCTATATTTCCTGAAATCCGACAAAAACAAGAAATAGTGAAAAGTAATGCAATATCGTCGAATAATCATGAAAAGCGTGATATGGGTGATCGAAATGGCATGCAAATATGCAGAAAAAAGGTGTAAAATATGGACCGATCAAAATCCCCCAAGCTTACCTCTTACTCGTCCTCGAGTAAGATAAGTAAAAAGACGAACTCGGGAGATGAAAAATAAGGGAAATGAATTAAAAGAATACGAAGTGGACGGGGTCGCTAGATTATACTCTCAGATCTTAAGCCATAAGCTACACATCACGATGACTTGGAAAATACAAATCACATGCTATAAGGATTTCATATCTTTCATAAACATGGTACTTGCAAGCTTTTAAGAACAATAAGAGGGACTCTCTAAATTCATACAATCAATTCATATCCACATCACGCATTTCATAGAATTTAATATACAAATGTTGGCGATGCACTTTTCAATCAAAAGTTATAAATGAAGCATATAAGATACACACCAAGCATGCAATAGAGAATAGAATAAAAGTCATGGCATTCACATATTTATTTCAAATCATGAAAAATCTCCATACCTAATATATTTTGCAAAGTCTAACCATTATCGAATATTCCCATTCATGCACGTCTCCACTCTAATGTCATACTCACTCATATGGTCAAATGAATTCACCCCCCCAAGCTTAGCTTGAGGCGTCGCATCCAAAGGAATATAATAGTGGAAAATGGGATTTTTGCCTTGGTTTTCCCAAGTATTTTGTGGCTCCAATAATGAGATAGAGAAATATTTTTTTTCTTTTGGACTTTGTTTCTCATTTTTCTTTTTTGGATTTTTGTAGGAGCTATATGATTTGTATTTTTTTGGATTTTGGCTCCTTTTTGGTTTTTTGGACTTTTTGGAGCTAACTTTTTCTTTTGTGGGGATTTTTGGGAAATAGATGCGATATAAGTAGCTTTAGGAGGTGAACTCAAGTGACATGTAGAGAATAAACAGATATATGTGGAGAAAGAAACAATGTAGCACTCGGTTCACTCTAAGATGTGCACGAACGGTTCAATAAAATAATACTTCAACTAAAACTCATATGTAAGCATGGATATTATCAATCATTTCAACAAATAGTGAAGTCAAGCAGTAAAGTTTACCACCATATCAGGCATGCAACAGAAGGTGAATAGACAATAAAACTGATGCTTCAGATATACTAATGATGCGTGAATCTTGGTGTATTTCCAACAAAAGCATACTAAACACTAATCCATACATTCAGTTTCGATTAATATCATGCATTCATGTAGAGAAATCATCAAAAGAATATATAAGCAAGCACATGGAAAGCATGATACTGAAATACTCTAAGTAGCATGGCAAGGAATAATAAGCATCGTGATGGCTGCTAAAGCAATAAGAGATATCATCGTAAGGAGCAAATCTAGCAAAAAGAGGAAAATAAAATAAAGAAATAAAAATTAAAGAGGGGAAAGAAAAGAAAATCAAGCACACAATATGATGCATGAACACACATAAAAGGAAAATAAGATGGAAAATTCAAGAAGATGATGCAAAAATTTGAAAAATTTTAAAAACCTTAAAATAAAGTAAAAATGCAACTAATGCATCTAAATGGCATGGAAATGCACTCCCCCAAGCTTAAACTTCACATTGTCCTCAATGTGATCATAGTGTAAGAATATGAGGAACAACGATAATAATAAAGGGTGTGAATGAAAAATGATGAAATGAATGACATGAAATCCTAATGCAACTACATGCACATACAATGATGCATGAGAGCGCTTTCCCCCAAGCTTATACCAAACAATCCTATTCAAATGACTCAATCAAAAATGGCATGGCTTTGCAAAGCGTGATCAAGTCAAATGAATAAGAAAGTGAGTATTCACTTGAAAGAAATGCTCGATGGTGGTGAGCAAAAGGATGTGGCGTATCAAAATATGAAGAGGGCAATTAATATATATAATGGGTTTGGGGTGTAAAAGATTATTGTGGCCGTTATATGAGGTGATATTTATTCAAACAAATCTATACGGTCCTCTCGCTGTCGAGAGGATTCGGGTTTATTGAAAGCATAAAATTTTCTACACTACTGGATTGATATCACCTATACCAAAAGGCGGATCCAGTATCTTTGCCGGTGCAGGCAACTGCTCCAACTGCTCTTTCTGTGGCTCTGCCAGGCACGTGTGTCCACGGACTCCATCAGATTCGAGCAATGCGGCTCCCAGCACCTCTCCAAGGATTCCACCTGTACCCTGCAAGAGATAAGCCGCATCAATCTGATGTGGATAATTTTTCCCCAAAATAAATGTATTCCAAAGAGGGTCATCAACATAAGTATTTAAAATTAAAAACGGTTGACAACACTTCCCTGGAAATAAATCTCTACTCTTGTATACCACGTCGATCGACCCCTCGTTGTTCGCCTCAGGTTGTTCAGGTAGTTTCGGCATATAATCGTGGGTTTCATCAAGCAACTCCTCATCATCGTCAGACTTATCCCATCGCACCTCCTGATCATAATCAATAGCATCCATGGGTGCTAATTCCTCGCTCTCCTCCTCGTATACGTCCCATCGTACCTCTTGATCATATGTACATGAATCCTGTAAAAGGTGCAATGAGTCGTCAAAATATGAATCATAGCAAGCATCATACACGGGAGGGGATTCAAATATAAAGGGCGAGGGAGTAAAGAGATCTCCCTGAAGGGGAGCCATAAGCTCTGTGGGATTGTCCTCGGCGTCAGTGGAAGGGTGGGCCTCTAAGGGATGCTCAGCCTCTATAGAAAGTAGAGGTGGCTGCGGTAGCTCGAAAGGAGGATGGCAATGCTTGGGATCCTCATGAATGGCTGTGTCCTCGTCCCAATGCACGGCCTCCTCAGTGACAAGCTCTGGCTCCGCATGTAAGGCCTCCTCAAAAGCAAGCTCTGGCTCATGTGGGTGGCAAGGGGGAGCGACGATGACACAAGCTGACTCTCCCCCAAGCTGAACGTGGACATCCTCCTCAGGCTCCTCAGGTATAGAAGGCAATGTAAACGTCATCATCTCCTTTTCATGCCTCCTTCTTTGTTTCTGTCCTGGAGCTCGAGGCACCCGATTGCATGGCTTGGCCTCCTCAATAGTAGGTGCAGGTGGCTCTATGGGCTCATGTATCTTGACCGCGGTATAAAAGTGGGTCTTGTGCCCCTCAACTAGAGCATAGACTCCATCATCAATTGTGCCTGTGGAAGAGATATAATGAGTAATAAAGTTTTGAAATTCAAGCTCAAAAGGATCACCTGCCGTTATTGTCAATGGACCGGAATCTCGAACTACGTCAACAATGTTTCTCAATAGGTCCATATATGTGTCCTCCTTTGACAGTTCAGATGTCTCTATTTGTGGAGTGTTGATGGTGTAAAGGTGGATATGATCACCTTCAAGTGAAGCATACACTCCATCTATGATAGTACCTGCGCTAGAGACATTAGCCATAACAAAATCGATGAATACTTGGTCGTATGGTATACTTACTGTAACGGTTAGTGAACCGGTAGATCGAGCATCATCTATCATTTGCTCCAAGGCTGCTGCCAACTGTAGATCACT
This sequence comes from Scilla litardierei, assembly GCA_030789695.1. Classification (NCBI taxonomy): domain Eukaryota; kingdom Viridiplantae; phylum Streptophyta; class Magnoliopsida; order Asparagales; family Asparagaceae; genus Scilla; species Scilla litardierei. Next base: position 102,209,051 of record CM061131.1, read on the forward strand.
GAACTTCCCCACTTGCATCCTCTTCAAAAACTCACGTGAGGGTCCCTTAAGCCTTCTAGTGAAGATATCAAATAGCGTGGAGTCATTCCACTCATGGTTTGACTCCGTCTGGAACATTTCTAACATTCCTTCAAACCTAGACAAGGCTTCCCCAAAGGATTCTCCATCAGCCTGATAGAATGCAGCGAGATATATGTAGGATTGTATAGAGCCCGCTCGCATTTTCTTTGGAAGCACCATCGCTGCAACAACTGTACCTGATCAATCAAAGTAAACAACCTGGAAAAGACGTCAGTGGTACAAAGAGAAATAAAGATAATAATAGCAGGTGGTGGGAAAAAATCTCTCTCAATGTTTTTTTTTGATTTTTTTTCTTGTTTTTTTTAAATGTAATCTAATCAACCTAATTGTGACAAATTAGCACCCAACGGGAAACACCTCCCCGGCAACGGCGCCAAAAACTTGGTCGCACCCCGGATATGCACCCTAAAGAGCGACCGTGTAGTTTTACCGCAAGCGCACGGCGTAGTGGCGAGCGGGTATCGAACACAGGGAGGTGGTGTTGGCTCCAATCTATCCTAGGTTGGTTTGACTACGAATGTTGTATTGGTGGAGATGGTTATGGAATGGTATAATGGAAATGGTGGTGGATGTCGGTGTCGATGATAAAGAAATCGGTCAAAAATTGATTCAAATACAATATAATAAAAGAGGGAATTTGCCCTGCGGCGATCCTGTCACAATCGTCGGGCAAAGTATGGGGATATAAAACCAAATAAAGACGTCTAGGGCTAGGGAATTCCCACTACGGATCGTCATACATCATCGTAAATAGTGAATCTCAATATTACTAGACTTGTGTTGAGGTGAACTAGTCGTAACTGAATAGCGAACCAAGCTCACGCTCTCGTGCTATTGCCGGTCTATAACAACCTAGAGCAGGGCCCAATCTCTTGCAAACCCTAACCTAAGTCGCTAGCATGAAGATTGACATCATCGTCCAATCGCTCCTCGAGCCCACTCTCGTGCAAACTCGAGTTACGATCTAGGTTGTGATAGTTCGTATTCGTCCAATCTCTTGCAAACGAATATGGGTATAGATTTACAATTAAAAATCCTAGCTTTGGTCCAATCTCTTACAAACCAAATCTAGAGAAATCCAATTGTAAACCTAAATCGAATTTCTAGGCCTTCCCATCGATTAGAATCCAATCTCTTGCAAACCCCAATCGATGGAAATCCCTAGCTATCCGTAATAAATCAATCACAACCTAACCTCCTAGCAATTCTAGCAATTTAGAAATTCATTCATCACAAATATGAAATTAGATCCATAGGGTTCATCCCCAAACCCTAGAACAACAAATCTACTCTAGCATAGCAATAAGGATATGCGAATCAATAGAAATCATTGCTTGCATACAAAAAGATAGAAAAAACAAAGGTTCAAATAAAAAGAAGAAAATACTTAGCTTGATGAAGATCTTCAATCCAAAATACAAGCTTTTAGATCCAAGAGGGGGCCTAGAGCATGGCCTAACCTCTAAAATAATCCTAAGAAAAACATATGGGGGCTAAGAAAACATAATAGGGATCTCCCTCTAATGGTGGCTACAAACCCCTTAAATACTCTCCCAAAACCCAGCAAGAAACCCTAGAAAACCCCTCAAATTCGTGCCCAAAAACAGCCCAAACCGCAACTTAAAATCTAGGCCCAGGCCGCACTCGGCCGAGTGGAAATTTCTGCACTGCAGCGTCAACTTGCAGAAATTCTCCAGATTTCATCCGACCTCCGATTGGCGCGTTCTTGGCGGCGTTGGAACCTTCATGAAGTCTAATATCCATAAAAAATATTAGAAAAATATTTTGATTGCTAGAATGATAGCAGATTTCAAAAGAGTGAGAGGCTGTCTGAAAATCTGGGCGCTGCGTGTCCTCGGCATCACTCGGCCGAGTTGACCTCTATACTCGGTCGAGTGGGCTTCTCTACTCGGTCGAGTGATAGACCCTGTAAAATTCCAGTAAGTCAGGGGTCTTGGGGGCCTGTCTTCGGAGGTGACTCGGCCGAGTGGCTTTACTCACTCGGCCGAGGGGCATTCGGTAATCGGCCGAGTCGGAACCCTCAATCGCCTGACGGATTCCAGTAAGTCTGGGATTTTTGCTTGCCGTCGTCGTGATTCCACTCGGGTGAGTGGTGTCTCCATGCTCGGCCGAGTGGGATGGTGATGCTCGGCCGAGTGCACGCTGATACTCAATCTGCTGCGTGTCCGATCTGGCCGGCCGAGCGGGCTTCTTTGCTCGGCCGAGTGGCTCCTTCACTCGGCCGAGTGGCATGCTGAAAATGCCCAATCTTCTCCGTTTCTCCTCCTCGTCGCTCCTACGGAGTTCCTTCTTCTTCCACACATCTCCCATCGCTGAATAGCCCTCAAAAGAGCCTTGGGTGACGCTCCGGAGTGGGTGCAAGTCCCTTAAGCTCATTTTTGCTCCCGATCGCTCCATATTTCCTGAAATCCGACAAAAACAAGAAATAGTGAAAAGTAATGCAATATCGTCGAATAATCGTGAAAAGCGTGATATGGGTGATCGAAATGGCATGCAAATATGCAGAAAAAAGGTGTAAAATATGGACCGATCAGGTCCCTTCCAGGTGATCGAAGTTCTAGGACCCGCCACCTATCGGCTGGCAAACTCGGAGGGAAAGACCCTCACCCATTCCTGGAATGCCGAGCATTTGCGCAAGTATTACCAGTAAAGCCTGCGAAATCGCCCGCGAATGTAACTCTTTTCTTCCCCCTTTCTCAATAAATTGGTTTGATCCTGCTTTCCTCTTATAGCATGGCTGTAAAAAACCTCATGAAGAGGGGGGACCCTGCCAACGGAGTGTCCGGGTGGCACCACGCAAAGACAAGGGGAGAACCCCAAACAGGCTGGTCCCCCCTCCACGATGCGCCCGGACGGGGGACTCCCCGGGGCCTAACCTCGGAGTTGACCGGCCACTAGGCAAGGATAGCCCTCCCAGCGAGCGAGTCGACTCGAAGCGGCCGTAAGGCTGGGGGCGACTCCCCCAGCGGACCGGCGAACTGACCGACCGTGACGCCAGGGGCAGCTCCCCGGGCGGGACGGTCGAAGGGACGACCTCAGAGGTCGACCTCATTGGCTAGTCACAAGACATGGGGTCGCGCCCCAGGCTGACTAGCCAACTGAGCCGGGGAAACTCCCCCGATATGGCTGCACGATTAACCGAGCCGAGGGCAACTCCCTCGGCCCGTCGGCACGCCAACTGAGCCGGGGGCGATTCCCCCGATATGGCTGCACGATTAACCGAGCCGAGGGCAACTCCCTCGGCCCGTCGGCACGCCAGCTGAGCCTAGGGCAACTCCCCCGATATGGCTGCACGGTTAACCAAGCCGAGGGTAACTCCCTCGGCCCGTCGGTACGCCAACTGAGCCGGGGGAGACTCCCCCGATATGGCTGCACGATTAACCGAGCCGAGGTCAACTGCCTCAGCCCGTCGGCACGCCAACTGAGTCGGGGAAACTCCCCCGATATGGCTGCAAGATTAACCGAGCCGAGGGCAACTCCCTCGGCCCGTCGGCACGCCAACTGAGCCGGGGGCAACTCCCCCGATACGGCTGCACGATTAACCGAGCCGAGGGCAACTCCCTCGGCCCGTCGGCATGCCAACTGAGCCGGGGCAACTCCCCTGATACGGTTGCACGATTAACCGAGCCGAGTGCAACTCCCTCAGCCCGTCGGCACGTCGACCAACCTGGGGGACAACACCCTCGGCAGAAGCGTCGACTCTTCTCCGTCAGAACTCAAAAGGGGGGCTTCGCCCCTAGGAAGGAGGTGAGCAATTACAATCAAGAAAAAGATACTTTACTTTTGGGAGATACGAGGGGCGACACCCAAAACCCTGGTCCTGAAAATTTAAGGACCAGGCTACAGGTCTAAACATTCCCTCACTCGTCTCCTTAGGGAACCCCTTCAAGACCGTCGACGGGAGAGGCGCCAGACTGCTCCGGGATCTCTTCCTCCTCATCAGAGTATGCTTGAAGCTCCTCAAAGTTGATCTCCGCAAGCGGGAACCTCTTTTGAACCCCGGCTTGGCAACGGGCGAATCCCTTCTCGAACGCCGAGGACAGGGCCTTGGAGGTGAAGGAAAGGGAGTATTCCTTCATGGCATCCTGGGCGACCTTAGCAAGGTCCACGTCCTCTAGCTCGCGGATCCGACCCTCGAGGGTGGCCACCTGTTGTTGGTGGTTAGATCGGATCATTTCGATCTCTTTCGATCTCGCGTTAAGCTGGGATAGGTAGGCCCTCTCCCGCTCTTCCGCCGCCTCCAGCAGGGCATTGAGTTCCTGAGCATCGGCCGTGACGAAAGGGGCCGGATCGGCACCTGCCTCAGCTGCCGCGCCAGAGGCCGCGGTGAGCACAGCAATTCCCTCCTCGGCCTTGGACTTCTCGACCAGAGCTAAGGCTTTTTCCTGGTCCGACTTCTCCAGGGCAGAGGAAAGCTCGGCCACGCGAGACTCCAAGGACTTCACGAGCGCCTTGGACATGAGATCGGCCTCCTCCTCGCCTTCCCGGGCCCCGGGAACTGGCGCCGCGTCTGCCTTAGCCTTGGAGAGAGCCACAAATTAGAGCCTCATCGAAAGCCCAACGGAGGACAACTACACAAGAGAGGCGGGAGTAAGTTGAAGATAGCAGCAAAAGACTGGGCTAGAGAAGAAACCCCACATGTTGGCCGGCTTGTACCACGAAAGAGGCCAGATGGTCACTACAGACCTCGTCCAAGGCAGCTCGGTCCACAGAGAGACTGCAGTTCTCAGCCACCCGTGCCGCCACGTCGCAGCCAGAAAAGACCGACTCACCCGCTCTTACGGGGAAGCGAGGACAGAGAAGATCCTCCTCCCCCAGAGGTAAATCAATAGGGGTAGAGCGGAACGCACCTAGATACCACTCGTATATATCAGGAAGAGGGCCTGGCTGCGGAGACGAGGGGCCAGCCCATGGCCACACAACCTCGGCCGGAGGTGACGGATCCTGGCACTGGGGCAAGGAAGCAATAACCCCCCCGGTGAGGGTGCAGACCTTCTTAGAGGCGTCATGCTGAGAAGAAGAGGGGACCTTCCTCTTCGACTTCTCGGCACCAGCCGACGGGCGGTCAACGCGTTGTTTCTTCCGGACCGCCAGCACATGATCCCCTCTTCGAGGGGCGGGGTCCGGAATCTCGATTTGAGATGGAAGGGCCGAAGAACTGGAGGGAAACCCACCTGCGCAGTGGAAAGTCATCATCAGCTAACCCTGTCAGCCACAGAACAGTGGCCACAGAGCACTATCTTCGGAACAATGAAGGACGGCAAAACTCACCAGCGGGCCACGTGGTCTTCCGCAGGTTGAGGTCAGAAAAGAGAACGGAGACTTTCTGATCGCCCGGTGGGATTGCCAACATGGCCTCCACGGTCTCGAGTTCAGCCGCAGTCGGGTCACCCAGCTCCGGTGCCAGCATCACGTCGGTGCTCCAGTAAGTTGGGAAATCCATATCTGACGGGCCGACAACAAAGAGATACTCCCCCTTCCAGAGCTTGACGGAGCTCGGCGGCCCCAGTATCAGGCTCTTCGAGGGCCGAGCACTAATGTAAATCCAGGCCCCCGACTGATGGCGGCTCAGACGATAAAATTGGGAGAAGAGTCGGGGGAGGGGACCACCCCCTTCTGAAGGCAAAGCACGGCAAACCCGATGACGAGCCCGATCGCGTTAGGGCAGAACTGGCATAGGGCCACGCGATGAGCACGAAGAAACTCAACAATGAAAGGATGAAGGGGGAACCGAAGCCCGAATCGGAAGCACACCTTGTACACCCCGACCGCCTTCGGACCCGAAAAGCAAATCCGCTCGTTAGGCTCAGGGGCCCGGATTGAGTATGGGGGTAGAAGGTAGCGATCGCGCACATCTCCGGCGGCGGTGGCACAGAAGGAAGAAGGACACCCCAGAACCTCCGGAGGCACCACCGAGGGGTCACCCTCCTGACTGCCAACCGCCGAGCCGGGGCCATCAGACGAGTCAAGGCGGACTGCATCCTCTGGAAGACCCGAACCGGGGGCAGGAGAAGACGACATGACGAGGAGCTAGAGCAGTATTAGAAAAAGGGGATGCTGAAGGAAAATCTGGCCACGCTCGACCAACTCATGTCGACGCTCCATTCCTGATGCCCTTTGAATGACCCTGCACATGGTGGAGATGAATGCAAGGGGCACGTGGCGACATCAAGGCGGCGGTGATGCTTCAAAAACGGCATCGACGGAAGTTCAAACGGAGCGGTAATAATGACATTCATTTAATAGCGGAACCTCGACTGACGCACCCGTCGGATCATGAAAGAGTCACATCACCCGAACCGAACCGACGGAAGTCGAACGGTCCGGGCGATGAGGGCAATTGTTATGACTAATATGAGTCCGCCCGAATTACAATGGCCTACGGCTCGGCCTCAAAGGAGAAGCCCACTAGAGGAGACGGGCCCGCCCGAAGGGGGCCCACAGACGGGGCTGAAGGCCCAGCCGCTTCGCCCTCGGAGACACCCGACTAGCCCCCATTCGGCCGGATTAACCGTCCCTCGGAATCCGCGATCCCATGATGGCCATTAACGGACCCGTTAATGGGCCACCCCTCCACTACGCGCGAGAGGGAGGAGGCGGAGGCGGATCGTGGCGACGTGGGAGGAGGCAGGACGTGGGGCAATCACGAAAGACCCTATAAGGGGAAGGCCAGGACGACGAAGAAGGGGATCGAAACTCAGGTAATCAACAGAGAGGTACTCCATCAACGACCTAGGCTTTCGCCACTCCATTTTCCTCCCTCTTTTACTCGCGTCGCCTTGGTTGACGTTCCGGCTTCCTTGCAAGCCGGATCTCCCCCACCGAGTATCCTTTCAGACCCTGATCTGACTTAGGCATCGGAGGGGATTTGGCCGGAACCTAGGTCCGGCCTCCCTGACGAGTTTCCTCATCTATCCAGGGAGAAGATATCCGAGGCGCCGAAGCTACCCCTCAGCGTCGGTCGGCTACCCCCATCGCAGTCGTCAGGTGGACGGCTGCTCAGGTATCATCCCACTCGCAAGGCACCGAGGCTACCCCTCGACGCGGACCTGACCGAGGCCGAGCGTGACCCAGCCGAGGCTGAGCACGACCCACCGATACGAGGCTTCCCCTCAGCTCTCCAACGCTGAGAACAAGAGGGCTCGGCGAACCCAAGGGACCCCCAAGTCGGCCCCTTGACCACGTTGACCACAGAGCCGACGGTCAACGAGCTGCGGTGAGAAAACACCCGTAAACACCAAGCATCAGAGGACGCTTCGACTTCACTGTGTGTCGTCGATGACCGATTCGAGGCTGCCATGGGTTACACAAGCTTAACGTCCCTCAGATGACTTCGTCGATGCCCGATCCAAGGTTACCGTGGGTCACACAAGATCATTGTTCCCGAGTCGACCTCCTCGACGTGCGATCTGAGCTCGCCTTCGACCTAAGCGTCGGAGGAAGCTTTGATCCCTTTCGACTCAGCATCGACTTGGAGTTCCCTTGCCACAACTTCAATGTTGAAGCCTCGTCCCACCGCTTCCTCGTCGAAGTAGATCTGAGCTTGATCGGAGTCCTCTTGTCATATGTCAAGCCTCGATATCGAAGAATCAGTCTGATCTTGCCCTCGTCGGAGCAGATCCAACCTCGACGTGGGGTTCCCTTACCGCAATGTTGACGTCGCTTCGATATCAAGGCCTCTTTGGAGCGCATCCGAGCTCCGGTAGGCTACCACCGGGCGCACTTCCTCCAATCGACCCAAGCAAACTTGATCCGAGCTCTCGAATTGAAGCACCGTCTACACGAAACCCTAGAGCCACAGGTCGACATCTGCTGGAGGCCATGGGATTGGGACTGATTGGGGCCACTGAGCTTGGCCGACTAAGGAGATGGGATCAAGCTCGTTGCCATCGGACTCAGTTCCAGATCCGACCGATTCCGGTGCAGAGCGATCCAATCTCAGAGTATCGTTCGAAGGGGACGAGAGGAGCAGGATCGTGCCATCCCCGGTCTTCCCCTGGAAACCTCTTCTTGAAGATCCTTGTCACCTCCCTGCTACGGCAAGATCGGCCTCAACGAGCCTCTTACTAGACGGCGGCGGTCACCTCGGTTCCCACCGACTCTACAGGCACTGAGCGGGATCCCCAGTCACCAACCCTTGCTACCGGATTTCATCTTGGCCAGCTAGATCTCGAACGGGGCCGTCTCCGAATCCGACCTATTCACCAAGAGACCGGAGCTGGATGTCGCACTGGACGGTAGGATGACGCCTATGGCGAACTCTGGGAAGCTGGTCGGAAGGCAAGGGAAGTTGGACGGGAGTGTAGCAAACGATCGACGGTGGCACCGCACAACACCAGGAGACCACCGTACTTTTCTCCTTCTCCGACGAGGAAGTAGGAATTTTTGTGACAACATCGACACTCTTTATCGCTTCCACTTCATCAGCTATCACAGATTGCCTGCAAAATTTACATCTTCTACCTCATCGACATCCACCCATGATTGAGCCCCCAACCGGACTGGGGTCTAGCCAGAACTAGAGCCGGAGCTGGAGCTGGAGCTGAAGCTGGAAATGGAGCTGGAGCTGTGCCTAGACGAGACCGGCCCATCCAAGAGGAGGTCGACCACACCAGTTCAACCGACCCAGGAGGTCAGCCAGACGAGTCCGACCGCCTTGCCAAGCATCTGATCCTCAACGCCAAGCCACATTGCCAAGCTCCCTCTGAGCGATTGATTCGTCGGTGATGAGGATTCGACATTCAATCCCATCGACTCCCACGAGGCTCCTTCTAAGCAATCGACTCAAATTCGTAATCCAGAAGCTCGATAATGGGTCAGGCCCCGGACGAGGCAAGCTTGATCTGGTCAGAGTCATCAACGTCACATGCTAAGATGATGACAAAGCTTCCAGCATCCTTAATTGAAGGAGGGCAGCACAGATCGAGGCTCGATTGATCTCGACCCAGAGAGATTCATTGTGAAGCTTGATCAGTTCAGTTGCAAAGGTTGTCGACAATCCTCAAGCCGAAGTCCTTAACTCATCGAGGGGCGCTGACTTCCAACTCTCCACATGGTCGACGGTGACAACTCCGAGCATCATCAGGGTCGATGACGGCTCATGAGACCTTCCTTTGGGACGACACCATCCCTTTCGACCGTGAAGTGCATCGAAGGTGAACATCTCCGACCATGCCCAGGGTCAGAGACAGCACCTCCGGCCTGTCGAAAACGTCGATTTCTGGTTGACGACGACAAACTCCTCTGACAGTGCCATCAACAGAGCAGAAGCTAGTCCGACCAAGCTTTCACCGTAGCGGAGCTCGCCTAACCGGCATCGTTGGACAGATGTCGTCCAATTGACTCGTCAAGGATGCTCTCTCCACATGTCAAATCGGGCTTGATTCGAACATGGCCCCTCTTCAAAACAAATTTCTTTCAGAGGCAGCAATCTTGAAGGCTTGACATCGCCCAAGCTCGAATTCGAGCTCTTTTCCCAGACTACCGTGCATGCCAGCCATGACGAAGCACCAAATTTCCGCTTAAGCACCTTCTGGAGCTACCGACAAAGCCGATCCTCCTTCGTCGCCTTGCCAAGGATGCTGAGAAGGATGACCGACCCAAGTAGGAAGAGGCCGACAAGACGATGCCGACCGGCTAAGGCTCTCCCTGCTCCATCCCCTCTGGCGGTCTTCCGACCGAATGAGGTCGATCGACGAGAAGAGGCCAATCCATGCACTTGACCTACGCCGACACGATCTCCAATGACTCAAGTTTTCCATCTCTCTAGGCAAACCCGAGACGTGGAGGGGGCAAGGATAACGGGCACATGAGGACCCTACTACCGTCGCCTTCCAAGCTCACCCAACGACAACGGAGAAGAAACTGAGGCGGCGACGCGGAACCTCCGTCGACTCCGTCCTCGCGGAAGCGAGCACAGCTGCCGACTAAGACCTGTCAAGGACCCTTGCCGCTGTTCAGGCTTTCCGTTTGTTTCAACAGCAGCTCGAGGGCCATGTCGGTGACCACATCGTCGACGCTGGATCTCTGACCAGCTGAAGGCCGAGTTGCCGTCCATGTCGAGCTCTCTCTGCAAGTCGGGCCGAACCGGTCTGACCAAACCACAGTCATCCGAGTTCGAGCATCCAAGCAGCTCCTCTGACTATAAACGAGCCGGTCTGGCCAAACCACCGTCGTCCGAGTTCGAGCATCCAAGCAGCTCCTCCGACCATGGACGAGCCGGTCTGACCGATCAACCGTCGCCCGAGTGCGAGCTCCAAGCAGCTCCTTTGACCGTGGCCGAGCCGATCTGACCGAACCACCGTTGTCCGAGTTCGAGCGTCTATACAGCTCATCTGACTGTGCTACTGGGCATCCGCTTACCGAGCTGTCGGCCCCCCAACCAATCTGGCCAAGCTGCTCGTCCGGACTCCATTCGGACATCCGAGCAGCCCTTCCAAAGGGCTGTCGAAGCTACCGCTAGACGAGTGGCCCCGACCGGGCTGTCGAACTGCTCCCACATCCACCGAGCCGGACGAAGTAGTTACAGAGCGCCACCATAGAACCTTCGAAAAGCCTTCATAAGTTCCTCACCCATTCATCGGTCGTAAGTCGATGGGCAACTCCCCTCACAACCAAACAGATGGACTGGTCGCAAGGCTGGGGGCAACTCCCCCAGCTGGCCGACCCACCCATTCGTCGGCCATAAATCGAGGGGCAATTCCCCCAGCAACCGAACGAACAGATCAGTTGTAAGGCCGGGGGTAACTCCCCCAGCTGGCTGATCACTCGGTTGACCATAAGACTGGGGGTCGCCCCCCCAGTGGGCCAATCGACCCGTCGATCGTAATGCTGGGACAACTCCACCAGCGGACCGACCAGATCGATCGTAAGGCTGGGGGCAACTCCCCCAGCTGGCTGATCACTCGGTTGACCATAAGACTGGGGGTCACCCCCCATCGGGCCAATCGACTCGTCGATCGTAAGGCTGGGGGCAACTTCCCCAGCGGACCGACCATATCGACTGTAAGGCTGGGGGCAACTCCCCCAGCAGGCCGATCACTCGACTGACCATAAGACTGAGGGGTCGCCCCCCAGCGGGCCAATCGACCCATTGACCGTAAGGCTGGGGGCAACTCCCCCAGCTGGTCGACCCACTATTTCGTCGGACGTAAGTCGAGGGGCAACACCCATCGCCACCGAATGAACGAGATCGATCGTAAGGCTAGGGCAACTCCCCCAGCTGGTCGACCCACTCCTTCGTTGGTCGTAAGTCGAGGGGCAACTCCCCTTGCCACCGAACGAACGAGATCGATCTTAAGGCTGGGGGCAACTCCCCCAGCTGGTTGACTCACTCCTTCGTCGGTTGTAAGTCGAGGGGTAACTCCCCTCGCAACCGAATGAACGAGGTCGACCGTAAGGCGGGGGACAACTCACCCAGCTGGTCGACCCACTCCTTCGTCGACTGTAAGTCGAGGGGCGACTCCCCTCGCAACCGAACGAATCTCGGACCGACAACTTATTGTCACCAGTCGACTCTGCAAGTCGGACCAATTTTACAAAAGGAGCCACTTCTCCCCCTTATACTACATCTCCCGACCTCCACCTCAACAATGGTAGAGCTCGGAAGATGGGAGCAATTGATACGACTATTTTGACCGGGCCCGGAGGAGCCAAGTCAACTACGACCAGTCAACCGGCCTACTACGGCATTGGGCTCCGGCCCTAAGTATCTCACGGGCGGGTTGCGCCTCTCCACACAAGACGAAGGCCCAGAAGACCGCCCACTTCTATAGTGGAGGAAATTATGGCCCGACTTAATGGCCATCACCCTCCAGCCATCATGGCTCGCCAAAATATGGCAACCGCCCAATGCCATCACTCCAGCCATCATGGCCCACCAATTATGGCCCGACTTAATGGCCATCACTCTCCAGCAATCATGGCCCGACTTCATGGCCATTACTCCAGCCATCATGGCCCGCCAATTATGAAAATCACTCATGGCCATGACTCCACCTTCATGGCATTCATCACATCATCAAACGGGCGCAATTAGTGGGGGTCAACACTTCCCCATTTGCACGTCCCCATGAATGGCGGCCATGATGTCACATCATGGCACATTATTAGGATGATTCGCCTATATGAGGGGAGGGGTTGCGTCATCCACAGGGGGTCGGATCTTCTTGATCTATAACGGAGGTATCTTATACACACTCTTACACATTCTTCCACCTAACATATTTCTCCTCCATAGCTCGGCCCAAATCGGTGCTCGGTCTCTCCACGAACCAAGTCCGATCCCACCGAGCATCTATCAGACCAGATCTGACTTTGGCATCAGAGGGGAATTGGTCGGAACCAAGGTCCGACCCCCCCTGACGAGCTTCCTCGTCTATTCAGGTCCAGGAGATCCAGCGACGCCGAGGCTACCCCTCAGCGCCTTCGCATCCGGAGCCGAGAGCCCTCGTCCCCGAGCCCGTTCGTCTCCACCACCAAGAGGTCGTCGCTATGCCGAGGCTACCCTTCGGCGAGCCGACGCGAGGATCCGTGCGTCCCTCACCGAGCGACTCCGCCTTCAACCGATCCCGGAAGTCCCGCGTGTCTCTTTTGACCGCGTTGACCTCCCACCCTCCAGTCAACAAATCAGCGGTGAGAAAACACCCGTAAACATGTTTGAGTGTTTAAACATCCACTTGAGAGCTTAAGTAAATCCTTCATACTCCGTTTGTGATGGACTTCAAACATGTATCTAGTCAATAGGTTATAAATAGACGAAAGACTTTTAAGTCTTAGTGTAAAAATAGTAACTAGTGCTTAATGACTTGACCCTTCGTCCCGTGCCACATTACTGTTCTACCAAGAGTATGGTTGGTTATGGGGGTTTGAATTTCATTTATAGTTGGCTATGGGGTTATGGATTCTATTTATTGCCTGAATATTTTTGAACGACAATAGAAACTGCCAGTCAGCACATCCATTTTATTAAAGTTTTACTAGTAAACAAGACACACGTAATTTAAGTTTGATTATCAAATTAGAATGGCTCAGCCCATGTCTAGTTTGACTTTTTCTATGTTTAACTTGAATTCCCATGAAGAAAACTTGACATCTTTAACTATTAGCTTAATTTTCGGATTGGTTGGGTTGGGCGTAATATTGCTAAGTTTAAAGCATGACTGTAAACACATTTAAGTTTCAGCACTAGGTTCAAAATTAGTGCTCAAGCGTTGCTTGTTTTCGATATATTATTTTAAAGATGCTGAAGATGTGCATTCTCACGGAAGAGTTCTTCTTTTAAGAATTATAAAAAATGGAAATTAACTCTGAGCATGTTGCTTCCTCTCCTAATTAACAAGTGTTAACAAATAGCAATGCATCTACCATATGAAGAACCGATAACGAAGTGAAGAACTACTGGAACACCTGGCTCAAAAAGAAAGTTAGTCCGAACATATTAATAATAATACGTTATCGGTTAATATTAAAAATAATACGTTATAATAATAATAATAGATTATGAATATTATTACACGCTAGATGAATGGAACACAAACATAAAACCATCATTCATGCACATGAATCCATGTCCTTTGTCAAGAAAGAATGCAGATCATATGAATGCATCTAGAAATCGTATATCAAATTGAATTGGAAACCTTCATTCATGTTCAATTCTTAACGTTTCGACTTTGATGCACTCTCAATCTGCCAATGATACATTATAGACTTTATTATATGTTGAAAGAAGTGTTTAACATGCATCCACCAGAGTATCAGATGTTGAGTATTGGACTCTCCACCTTGATTTTGATGATGATCAAACACAAATCATTGTGACTAACTCGTGTGATTGCAGTTAGCTAAAAAGTCACCAATTAGATTCAAGAAGATCAAAAGTGACTACACGTGTTGATTCAAGTGGAGGACTTGGTAGATCAACAAATGTGAAGCATTGGCTTGAAGAACTCAAAGGCTACCTCAAACCTCAAGCCAATGGCATCAACAAATGAATGGAGATTCAATCCAAAGAGAAGAAAGGAATGGATGAGTCAAAAGCTTCGAAGACTATGACGTTGGAAATATTCAAGTCATTCAACTAAAAGACTCAATATCATGAAGAATTATGGAGATCGTCGCCAAAGTACTTTGTTCATCTCAAGCGACGTCCCAAGACTTCCTCAGAACGCGTGATCGTTGTGCCTGGAGCTTCGTTGAAGCTCAATGAGTATTCATAAAGTCAAGGGATTCGGATTCTCCATGTTGAAGCTTCGAGGACGGTTCGTCATGTCTTTTATATTGTCTTCTAGCTTCGGTTTAGTAGAATGTTAAGCCTTGAGTAGTACTTGCCTAGACATCTTCATAACTTTCATATCATATCTTTAGGATTGCCTTAGAAGCCATTAGAAACTTTTTCGAAGCTTATCGCTTCATTTCTCGGCTTCGTATGCATCTTAGTTGGTTCAAGTAGAAGAACCAACCGACTAGATGACGATCTAGTCGGTTGGAAATCCTTCTTGAACCGACTAGATATCCTTGCTTGTTTCAGCCCATTCACTGTTGATCAATTAGTCGGTCCAAGAAGGTTCACCGACCGACTAGATGACGATCTAGTTGGTTGGAAATCCTTATCAGATCGACTAGTTATCCTAATCAATTCAAGACCATCTGTTGATCATTTAGTCGGTCCAAGAAGGTTCACCGACCGACTAGATGACGATCTAGTCGGTTGGAAATCCTTCTCAGACCGACTAGTTATCCTAATTAATTCAAGCCTATTTGTTGACCTATTAGTCAGTCCAAGAAGGTTCACCGACCGACTAAATGACGATCTAGTCGGTTGGTGTCTCTTCTCAGACCGACTAGTTCTCCTAGTGAAATTCGACTTCGTTACTGTTGACTACTTAGTCGGTCTAAGAAGGCTCACCGACCGACTAGTTGTCAAACTAGTCGGTTGATATTTCTTCTTAGACCGACTAGTTCTTATATCTCTTGAATTCACGATCTTTACTGTCAACCTTCTAGTCGGTCCAAGAAGGTTCACCGACCGACTAGTTGCAAAACTAATCGATCAGTGATCCTTCTTAGATCGATTAAGCAGCTTCAGAAATAGAGCCGTTGGGCATTTATTGCCACGATTTTTGTGACCATTTTCTCTCTTCTCTATATAAGTTTGAGTGCTTCAAACCAGTAATTCAAGGCTGATATTAGAGACATTCTCACATCCAAGAGAAGAGCCATTCAACTCCATTTCTAAGCTCTCTCATCTCACAAGAATCTCTCTCTTACTCTTTGAGCACTAATTTCTCAAGAGAGATTCTCATTCTTTGTGAGCTTCTCAAGCTAAGAGCTTGAATCCAAGTCACCAACTTCTCCCTAACCATCTATTGCTGCTCATCTTGGTGGAGCTAGGGTTTGGTGATCTCATCTTCCTCAAAATCCATTCTTGCCCTATTTTGGTAAGTATTTCTCAAGGCATAGGATTTTGTGGTAAGAAGTTTTATATTTCATTCTTTATACTTCATATTTGTTGTATACTCACAGTGGTGAGAGGATTGGCTTGATCCCAAGTTGTGGGAGTCAAGATTTTGTTTTGCTCTCGGTTTATGAGAGTGTACTTAGTCCCTGGTTGTGGGATTAAGGTTTTTGCGTGTTCCCGGGTTGTGGGATACACAAACATCGATTGTAGGTCGATTGCACTTGTGGGGTTTCCGCAAGTGGGCTAAAGGAAAGTTCTAGTGGTTTTACTAGAGTATCCGGAGGGGATCCGGGTGTTGCTGGAGTAGGGCACCGGTAACAAGTCGGGGAGACTTGGGTGGCACCGAACCAGGGTACATTGCATGTTAGCATTGCATTCTTGCTTGGGTTGTTGATCATTTCTTTCATTCCGCATTTGTTGGTTAATTAGGGTTTTATTTGGCGTAAATTCCTTATAATTCTATAAAACACTATTCACCCCCCTCTAGTGTTTATTCCTCATAGCACAGGGTGTAGGATCCTGCCAAAACAGAGTTAGGATCGATAATTAAAGTTGAGACTTACGCTAGCGTATGCGGAACGGTAGTCTCGGAACTTTGCCTTCGGATTCGCCACGACGGATCGAGTCTTCTCACGAACGGAGTAAGGCTACTAATCCACAATCTAAATCTCTATTTTAGATTAAGAACTTGGAAAGAGGAAGAGAAAGGATTTCTGCAGAGCTTCGCTAGGATGAAGATGCATGCATGAATTTCATGCAAAAGGTGTAAGAAATGGCTTACCCTTGGGTCTTATTTATAGCCCCCAAGGTAGTTATTTTTAGGGTAATTTGTTCCTTTGGAACAACTTAATTAAGGTGTACCATGATACATGGCACATTATAAGCTTAAGTTGTACCATATGCATGGTACAACATAAGCTTAAGATATTCCCCCTTTATTAGCCATATGTCGCATGCACTTATGCATATATAATGCGACTTTCCCACTCATCCAGAGATCCTCTCCGCAAGGGAACAGATTCCCTTTGTACACGACTTCGTGTACGCGACGTTCGAGGTCCGTATTCCCTCGTACATCCCCCACAAGGGTGTACAAACGTCTTCCATATCCAACATCTCTCACTCACACTTGAGGGGATTGTAAGAGAACGTCTTTCCCTTAGTTCTTTCATCTATCATACCGAGAAATAGACCGTGCGACCGTCATGCGCGTAGAGTCTGTTGTTGTGCACTTGTTAGAGATACACAACGACCTCGAAGGTGCAAAGTTGAGTAGTTCAACGCATGCTTTACCCTAGATTATTTCTTCACATTTCTTGTACTTTATATTCAACAATTGAATCCCATCTGGATTACAATTGGCTGGCCAGCTTTGAATCACTAAAGTCCAAATGCGAATATGAAATCAATCTTCCTCTTCTTGCGAACCTTCTGATCTTGACTTGATTCGCTTTTCTAACGTGCCCCGCCGAGCCGAATTACCATAGCCCATTAGTAACACGCTAAGATAGCGATCATCTCGTCAAATCTAAAGAAACCAATTGGAGTCCTTGAGGGTAAGAGTTAAGACCCGTATGGCCTTTGAGTCTCACATAATAGCAAACACTATTGCTACTAACTCAGTGGTCGAAATGCATACGTGGTATGAACACGTATTACAACATCACTCCTTTCCCAGGGAGAGTATGTCTTAATGATGTTGTACGGATGAAAAGATCAGACACCACTGTGCCTATCTTTTTGAGTCCCCTTACTACTCGTGAAATATTCACGGACTCTCATCCTGCATAAGACAGATAGGATTTAAAAAATCCTATGAGATCTCTTTCAAATATCCTTGTGATACAGATCTCAGATCTTTTGTAAGCATCCATATGATGCAGATCTTTAATTCGACTATCTTGTTTAAGTCATGACTCTAAATCATTTGTCTAATGATTTTAACTTTAAACTAGTCTCATCTCTATCTTATCCTTCTGATAAGATAAGGTGTTTGCTCATGTGAGAGAGCCAACCTTAATCTGTCCGACATACACACAATAAAATAGCTGAGACTTAAACACAAATGTATAAAATCATTTGAAAGAAACTTGTATGCAATATATAAAAGAACTTCTTTCTTTTATTAAACTTTGATCTTCTATAGACATGGGAAATATTACAAGATACAGCTCAGCACCTACGCATTCCCATAGATGATAAGTGTTTGTAAAACACATCTCTGGGGATCGCCTTAGTAAGGGGATCCGCTATCATCTCATGCGTGGATATGTATCCTATGTCTACTTCCTTCCGTTTGTCATAGTCCTTCGCAAACTTGAATCGAATGTCAATGTGTTTGGTCTTACAATGAAATTTAGGATCTTTGACGTAGGCAATCGAAGCTTGACTATCACTGTATATAGGAACAGTGCTTGAGTCAGTGGCATTCGTCAGCCTGTCTAAGAATTTCCTAAGCCAAACAGCTTCTTGGACCGCCATGCTGAATGCTACGAACTCGGCTTCCATGGTTGATAGAGCGATGCAGGTTTGTTTCTTGCTGCTCCAGGATATTGCACCATTCCCGAGTAAGAAAACAAAGCCTGAGGTAGATCTTCGCTCGTCGAGATCACCTGCCCAATCAGCATCGGTATAGCCTTCGAGTCTCAAGGTATTGCCTTGATAGCATAACGCATAGTCCGCAGTCCCTTTGAGGTACCTTAATATCCTCTTTACCGCTTTCCAGTGTGCTTGTCCTGGGTTGGATTGGTAACGGCTTACCATACCAACAGCATAGCAAATGTCCGGTCTGGTACACATCATGGCGTACATCAGACTCCCGACAGCACTGGAGTATGGAACTTTTTCCATAGCTTTCTTTTCTTTTGGATCTTTGGGACACATCTCCAAACATAGACCCTCGCCTTTGCTTATTGGAGTATCAATTGGCTTGCAGTCCTGCATATTAAACCGTTCTAAAACTTTCTTTATATATGTCTCTTGAGAGAGAGAAAGAAGTTTCTTAGAACGATTCCTTGAGATCTTAACCCCAAGGATATATGCAGCTTCACCCATGTCTTTCATCTCAAAGACGGATGAAAGCCAAGCTTTGATATCCAAGATAAGACGCTTATCATTTCCGGCTATAAGTATGTCATCTACATAAAGAGACATAATTACATACTTGTTTTTAATCCTCTTAATATATACGCAGTTGTCTTCGTCGAGCATGGAGAAACCATACGACAAAACGACTTCTTGAAAGCGCATATACCACTGCCTTGAGGATTGTTTAAGACCATATATGGATTTATGAAGTTTACAAACCTTATGTTTGTTTTCTTCTTGTACGAACCCGTTTGGTTGTTCCATGTAGATCTCCTCATCTAGTTCTCCGTTAAGAAAAGCAGTCTTTACATCCATCTGATGTAACTCGAGGTCCAAACAAGCCACCATTGCCAGAATTAAGCGAATCGAGGTAAAACGCACGACAGGAGAGAAAGTCTCTTCGTAGTCTATTCCTTCCTGTTGCGTGAAACCTTTCGCAACAAGGCGAGCTTTATATTTCTCGATGGAGCCATCAGCCTTATGCTTGATTTTGAGAACCCACTTGTTCCCAATGGCTTTACGTCCCTTAGGTAAATCAACCAAGTCCCAGACTTGGTTTGTTTTCATGGATTGAAGTTCTTCTTCCATTGCCGCTATCCATTTATGTTTAGCAGTGCATGTGACGACCTGTTTGAAATTTGCAGGTTCGTCATCATCTTGTAGTAATGTCATGAATGTTTGATGAAATTCATCCTCAAATCTCAGAGGTGTTAGCCTCGTTCGATTACTACGTCTTGTTTGAGTTTGATCACTCCCACTTGGAATGACATCACTCCCACTTGGAATAATATCACTCCCACTCGGAATAGGATTGGTATCGTTCGTATCATCCATTGGTGAAGTTTGAAACGTATTTTCTTCACCAAGAATTCTCCCACTCGAACGTTCCGATCTTTCTTGATCCCAAGTCTCAAACAAGGATAAGTCTTGACTTATCTCACCCTGTCTTGGAAACTCATTCTCCAAGAAGACAACATCCCTCGATTCGAATTCTATAAGACCCCCATTGTCCTCTTGACCGACGAAAACATATCCTTTGGAGTTTTCAGCGTATCGGATGAAGATACACTTCCTCCCACGTGGCCCAAGTTTGCCATATTTGTGAGAGGATAAATGTGCGTAAGAGGCACAACCCCAAGGTTTTAGAATGTTTAAGTCTGGAGTTCTATTGTTCCACAACTCATAAGGAGTAGAACTTACCGACTTCGAGGGTACACGGTTTAAGATGAATGCTGCCGTCAATAATGCGTCACCCCAAAAGGTGATAGGCAAATTTGCCTGAGACATCATTGATCGGACCATTTCCATCAATGTCCTATTTCTTCTTTCCGCAACACCGTTTTGTTGCGGAGTATAAGGCATAGTTATTTGATGAACTATGCCTTTTTCATCACAAAGTTCCTTAAAACTTATTGATTGATATTCACCGCCCCTATCGGTTCGCAAAACCTTAATCTTGCGATCTAATTGATTCTCCACTAAACTCATATAGTTTTTAAAGCAAGCCAAAGCTTCACTTTTGTGGGATATCAAATAGATATGTCCGAAACGGGTGAAGTCATCAATGAATGTGATGAAATAGGACTTCCCGCGTCTTGTTTTAACATTCATTGGACCGCAAATGTCCGAATGGATAAGCTGTAATGGAACTTCGGCCCTTGTGCCAGTTCCAAACGGCTTGCGACAAGTTTTCCCTACAAGACAATGTTCGCAAGTCGACATTTCAACTTTTGAAACATTAGATAGCAAGCCACTTTTGGCAAGTCTATCCATTCTAGTTGGTCCAATATGACCAAGTCTTGCATGCCAACAAATGATCTCAGAATTAGAGTTAGAAGCATTTGTCAAATGAAAACTTTCATTAATGGAAGAAGAATCATCATACATTGTGTTTAATACAATTAATCCATTACAAACATTACCAGAACCAATCAAAGAATTATTACAAACAAGGTCAACAGATTGTTTATAGAACCTCCACTCATAATCTAAAGACATTAACATGACCACGGATACGATATTTCTTCTAATATCTGGAGCAAAGAGGACGTCGTGCAATAATAATGTCCGGCCGTTGTCGAGAACTAGCTTACATGTTCTGACGCCTTTGACTTCAATACGAGTGTTGTTGCCGACGTATATCCACTTTGTTCCTTGAGTTATCCTTCGATACTCTACGAAGAACCTTCTGTCCTTCGCAACGTGGTTTGTGGCCCCTGAATCAATCAACCAAAAATAGTTAGATTCAGCAAGAAACATGGAACTAGAAACACATATGTAACTAGCCCTACAAGTTACCTTATCACTTCCATCCGTACACTTACGGGCGAAGTGACCGTACTTGTTGCACTTAAAGCACTTGATCTTCTTCAAGTTTTTCTTCTTTGAGTGCACATTCTTTTGCCACTTTTTGTTCTTAGTCTTCTTTGAGGTTTCCGGTTCTTGCTTTCGTTCGTTCACAAACCTTAAGCGTTTCCGCTTATTTCCTCCATGTGAGGAACTAGCGGCCACGTGCACTTCTGCACTTGGTTTTGCGGCTTGAATCCGCTCTTTCTCGAGTTCGAGGTGTTTCGAAACATCGCTTAAAGTTTTAATGCACTCATTATGAGTGAGGTGCATTTTCATGTTATCCCAGCTATCTGGGAGTGAACGAATGACTGCTTGGATCTGCTGTTCGTCAGACAGCGTAACACCCGCATCCTTTAATTCAGATATTAGATTCGCCATGTGGCGGAGATGCTTTTTCATAGAATGATCTCGCCGCATTTTGTACGAATCAAATTGAATATTCAAGGAGCGGAGTTTGGTAACCGAAGTTCCACCAAACTTTACTTCTAGCTCAGACCATATGTCTTTGGCTAGATCGAATTCCCGAAATAGACGCATTATGTCATTGTCCATCGCGGACAGTAACGTAATGCGTGCTATTTTGTTCTTTCGAGTCCAAGTGTCATAAGCTTCCCGGTCCCTCTTGTGTTGGGCCGTATTGCCCAACTCAGGTTCTACCATTATGTTTTGGAGTGTTTCGAGCACATCTTGCTCCTCCAAAACATATTGGATTTTAATTGACCAAAGTTTATAATTGTCGCCGTTGAGCTTTTCACCTTTGTTAAGCTCTGCGACAATATTCTTAGAAGCGGTAGACATATTCGATTCAAAAAACTGCAAAGAAAATGAAAAAACACGATCAAAATTCAATGCATAAAGTTTCGATTCTTTAAACACTTGATAAGTTCCTTGGATGCGTTGAAATGTTACTCTAGAATCGAGAAGTTCACTACGTTCCCAACTACCATCTAGAAGTAACTTTCAAAGTATCCCTCTTACTTATCTTAAGTAAAAAGAAATCAGAAATAATACCCGTATGGTATTAGCAGCGGAAAATTACTTTGAAAAACATATCTTTCAAAATAGAATAGGTGAGAATTAGCGCAAAGAATTTTAACGCAACAATTGCCAAGCCACGAGACCTGTTCTACACACCCATGGGTTAGATAACCATGGCCGGATCGTGGTAGGACTTGGAATTCAAAATTGCGCTATCCCGATTTAAGGACGGGACATAACCTATTTGAAAAACATCTTTTTCCAAAAATTTGAAAGCACGTTGGCTAGTCTCCGTAGAGTAGATCACAACGTCACAAGTACATTGGCTAATCTCCGTAGAGTAGAGCACAATGACATGGCTAATCTCGCATGAAGTAGAGCACTATGGCTAATCTTCAAGGAGTAGAGCCCAATTAAAAAAAACTTCATTAAAAACGTTAGTTCCGTATGAACTAGTCGGCACTGTGGTTAGCCCCGTATGGGCTAATCGGCACATTCGAGTTTGGCCAATGCCTTTTGTCACCCCGTATGGGTCAGTAGGCAAGTTTGCAGTCGACTCAGACCTTCTACCAGATTGGTCGACCAATTTTGTGTTTTTGGTCGACCAATTTTCGAAAGCAACTTCTTCCCGGCCAGGGCCTCTGCCCTGGCCGGGGCTTGGCCAAGGGCTGGCCAGGGCCTCTGCCCTGGCCGGCCAGAGGGCCCTGGCCCCCTCGGCCAGGGCCGGCCAGGCCCTGGCCTCTGCCAGGGCCGGCCGGCCAGGCCACTGGCCGGGGCCAGGGCTCCTGCCCTGGCCTCGGCCAGGCCCTGGCCTGAGGCCAGGGCGCTGCCCTGGCCTGAGGCCAGGGCGCTGCCCTGGCCTGAGGCCAGGGCGCTGCCCTGGCCTCTGCCAGGGCGGCCTGGCCGCTGGCCGGGGCCAGGGCTCCTGCCCTGGCCTCGACCAGGCCCTGGCCTGAGGCCAGGGCGCTGGCCCTGGCCTCTGCCAGGGCCGGCAGGCCGGCCAGGGCCGGCCCTGGCCACTGCCAGGGCCGGCCTGGCCGGCAGGCCTTGGCCACGGCCGGCCACGGCCGGCCTTGCCTTGGCCGGTCATGGCCAAGGCCATTCGGCGTTGGCCGGCCATGGCCCCTTTGGCCATGGCCGGCCACCCCCTTTGAATGGGGTTGCCGCAGGTGGTTATTGGCCGTAGCCAACCCCCTCCGTTTGAGGAGGGGGGGGTGCATGGCCTTCATAGCCCATTTGGCCATGGTGCACATGCACCAAATTTCCTCTTTCCCGATGGAAGTAACTACCATCATCTTCCTCGATGAAGCACCCGTTCGTCGATGAAGCACCCGTTCGTCGAGAAATTAGTTATTTCCTAATGGCCGTGTGCCAAAAATGAAAAATAACTTACTATGTGAACGGTCGGTTCTTCCCGTCACGGAGAGTTCCTACCATATCCGTAATGATAGGAGACCCTAACGTGAAAAGAACAACCGCTGCGTTCTCTCCGTCACGAAGCGTTCCTACTATATCCGTAATAGTAGGAGACCCATTCGTGAAAAAGACAACGACTCGTTCATAGTTTCGACGGGGTGGTGGTTTGACCGGGGCGAACCCATATGGCTCTGATACCAATGTAGGATCCTGCAAAAACAGAGTTAGGATCGATAATTAAAGTTGAGACTTACGCTAGCGTATGCGGAACGGTAGTCTCGGAACTTTGCCTTCGGATTCGCCACGACGGATCGAGTCTTCTCACGAACGGAGTAAGGCTACTAATCCACAATCTAAATCTCTATTTTAGATTAAGAACTTGGAAAGAGGAAGAGAAAGGATTTCTGCAGAGCTTCGCTAGGATGAAGATGCATGCATGAATTTCATGCAAAAGGTGTAAGAAATGGCTTACCCTTGGGTCTTATTTATAGCCCCCAAGGTAGTTATTTTTAGGGTAAGTTGTTCCTTTGGAACAACTTAATTAAGGTGTACCATGATACATGGCACATTATAAGCTTAAGTTGTACCATATGCATGGTACAACATAAGCTTAAGATATTCCCCCTTTATTAGCCATATGTCGCATGCACTTATGCATATATAATGCGACTTTCCCACTCATCCAGAGATCCTCTCCGCAAGGGAACAGATTCCCTTTGTACACGACTTCGTGTACGCGACGTTCGAGGTCCGTATTCCCTCGTACATCCCCCACAAGGGTGTACAAACGTCTTCCATATCCAACACAGGGTCACTACAATTGGTATCGGAGCGAGGTAATAGTTATGGCAACCAACAACAACACACGAACCCGTTTTCCACCATATCTCCTTGGGCCCAACTATCAAATTTGGTGTGTGAAGATGAAGACATATATTCAATCCATCGATGAGGATTATTGGAAGCTTGTGGAGAAGCCCTTTCACGCACCTACCACTCCCGAACATACGTGGACAAATGAGCAAAAAGAATTGGTGAAGAAACATGAAGATGTAATGGATATCTTGCTTGAGTATTTATCATATAACATTCTTATGCGTGTGTCCAAGGCAACAAAGGCATATCAAATTTGGCACATGCTAGCGGAGCAAGAAGAGTCCACCTCGGAGTGTTCTTCCTCCAATGATGAAAGAGATTCATTCATAGGTTTGATGGCACGAGAGGACGACTCTAGTGACGAATCAAGCGATTCAAGTGAAAGCGATAGCGACGATGAAGAGGTAACAATGGATGAGCTTAGAATTGAACTTAAACAAGTATTTGATAAAAATCAAAAGCTTACGCATAAATATTGTGATGCTAAGAATAAGATTGCTAGTCTCACTAACACATCTACATGTAGCACCTCTAACAATGACACCATTATTGAGACACTCTTTATTGAGAAAGCAAGTTTGCTTACTCAAAATGGCATGTTGAGAAATGAGGTGGAGTCCCTCAAATCTCAACTTGATCATGTTTCCATTGTAGATAGTAACGATCTTGAAATTGAAAATCTTCAATCTCAAAACACTTGTTTAGGTATTGAGAATGAGGATCTCAAATCCCAAGTGCACGAGCTCACCACACTTGCATCCACCTCGAATGCCACTATTTCTTCAATTTCGAAGAAATATGAGCTCATGTCCTCCATTGTTGAGAGATTCAATAAGGAAAAGGACAATTTGGATGATTTGCTAAAGAATCAACTACCGGCAAACCATCGTGTTGGCCTTGGTTATTCTAAGGCAAGTGCATCCAATGCACGCACCTCCTATAGTGAAGTAACTATAAATTTTGTGAGGCCATCCTCCGGTGCATCCACGAGTGGTGTCTATAACAACTTGTGTAGTTCTACTACTAAGGAAACCACCACTCTTATTCCTCCATCCTTTGGAAAGAAACCCACTTTGGGTGGACCTCCAAAGAAGGGTCATGCATTTATGTACACTAATACTATACCACGTAGGAACACACATCCTACCCCCACATGTTCAAACTAATGATGGTTTTTATGCTCCACACCCACGAGCACGTGCAAACACTCATTTAAGACACTCTCATGCACGTACTCATGCTCATGCACCTTCACATGCTTATGATCACAAATCACATCCTCATATGCATGCTTATTCTCATGATCATCCTCATGCATACGCACCTCATATTCATCCACGTATGTATGCAACACCACACCATGGACCATATGCCCATCATCATGCTTTAGCACAACAAAATGTTCCACACACATTTCCTCATGCTCTTGCTAGATCTCATGTTCCTAGGCCACATGCACCACGTAGAGATCAACCTTTTGTGCATGCAACCACTAGGAAGAGGATACCCAAATCATACACTATTTGGGGTCCTAAGAACACTAGTAATCATGCTAAGGATATGTATGTGCAATCTTATATTCATGATATTATTTTGAATGATGATTATGTTGGGAAATCACGGTCCTCTTGGACTTGGTTTCCAAAATGTTAGTTTCCATTGACCCTTCATTGCTTGGTACCATAAGTTTCTTTTCATTTTATGGGTACCAAAGCATTTGTGTTAAGAATTGATTTATTCTTTTGTTTGCATATTGGTCTTAGATGCTCATGTTTGTTAGAAACTTAAATTCATATTGAATTTGATTTATATTGTTTGATTTTTAGTAAATCACTGTGTTTAGGAATTTCATGTGTAGAATATTTAATACTTTTTCATGCAACACATGCTTTGGTTCATATTTATGTTTTGTTGCATGTGATGCATGTCATGCTTTTGGATTAATATACCTATTTACTTTTGGTACGTTTGGTACATGCATGTATATGGTTAAATATTTATCATGTGACATGATTACATGTATCATACAAAATTGTGTATGATTACATTAGGATATGGGTTACAACTATTTGAATTTAGTATTTTAAATCTGCTGTCTAACCCATAGGATCCAAAAAGGTTTTTGGATACCAAATTTATGTTTTCTAGGTTCAATCCACTTTGGGATACCAACCATACCAACTCCTTGATTTACAAAGATTCTCATTCAAATGGAGTTGTTGGTACTTAAGTGATGCACCAAAGTAGGGGGAGCTTAATGTTGTAAGTATTTTCCTACATTTGGTATCTATGTGTGTTGAATGCATGTAGATGTCACTTTGTGTTTGAGACTATCGCATGCATATCCTATGTTTGCATATTGTGTGTCTTGTATGTCATTCATGTCTATGCATTTCACGTGTGTCAAATTCTTGACTAATGTGCATTGTGTATTCATAATCCTTACTCATATGTTTATTCAAGGATTATTTATAACATGTGGCTTAAAAATTTTCTTGTTAGAACTAATGCTCATTTGCATGTTTCACAATCGGGACACGCTTATATTTATGTTCCACTTCACAAGCGTGCATCCCAACTTCCTACTCATGCCACCTCACAACCTATTCTTAAGAATCCCAAATCACTATCCTTTGGATTCCTAAGATTGTTTCTAGGCATGGTATGAACACACATATAGAATCATATATTAGGATTGACATATTCTCATGCGACTGTAACGACCGGTTTTCTTCGTTACGTTATCCGTATATTTTTTTTTCTCTCGTGTACTTTTCCGTATCCGTAGTTAGGCGTATCCGTCCCTGTGCACGTGCCAATTCTTCATTTTAATTATCATTATTATTATTTTTGTGACACTTGAGTAATTTATTATTATTGTTGTTGTTATTATTATTATTGTTGTTGTGGCACTTGGTTATTTATTATTATTATTGTTGTTATTATTATCATTACTATTATTAAGTATTATATTAATTCAAGCTTTCAAATTTAGAGTTCAAATTCAAATCTTTTTAAATTGTTTTGAATAGGGTCAAATGAAATATTCTTCCCCTTAAAACCCATTAAACCAAACCTTTGTTTTAATGTTGAAATCATTATCAATCCTTCAAATTTTTCCTTCCTATAAACCCTACACACTCACGCACGCATGGGTCATACACACACACACTTTCTTCTAAAACCTAGGCTCATTTCTTTTATTTAACCCATCACATGCAGCCTACACACACTTCATTTTATTTAAAACCCCACAACAACCTACTAGCCTAGGCCTATTCTTATTTCAACAAACCCACGGCATGGGCAACTGATAACAAACCGCAGCATGGCCTTGTTTATAAAAAAACAATAAATCCCTAAGTCTCCACAGCCTATTTTCATTTTTCTTAACAAAACTCTACAGCCGAACCAACCTATTAAAAAAAAACCTAAGCTATCAACCCACAGGCCTACCCATTGCTCACGTAAGCCAAGAACCCAACAGACCCTATCACCTACAGCCATCTCATTCTTTCCCTTATAAAAACCAAAGTCAAAAAAAAAGAGAACCCTAGCTCTCTATTTTTCGAAGCCTACAAAGTTCAGCCGCAACCTGGGTCTATATAACAAACCCGAAGCTACCACACCCTAGGCCTTCTTTACAAAACCCTATACTATATTTTATAAAACCCTAAGATTCACCTATAGCCGCAGCCCCAAGGCCATTCCCAGCCGCAATCTCCTCCTTATAATTTTCTTATTAAAAACCCTAACCCACACTCTAACTTACAAACCCTAGAGGCCACGGCAGCACCCTATCCTTTTATAAAAACCCTACACAAATCCTAACCTAGCCTACTTCATTTTCTTTCTAAAAACCCTAGTAGCTAAAGTTCCTCTCAGCCGCAGCCTACTACAAAGAAAGCCATCAGCCTGCTTTCTATGTACAGATGTAAACCCTAATAAACCCTATGGACTAAAAGCCTCACGTGCTACATACCATCCCCACAGACTAACACACAACCTTATCTATATATGGAAACCTAGGGGCCTAGGGTTTCTCTCCCCTAGCATCTACAGCCCCCCCCCCCCCCCCCCCCCCCGTGCTCGTCTTCTCCACGCAACCAAGCCAACCCACACCTCTCCCCAGATCCGCAAGCCCCCACGTCGGCCTCTTCTCCTTCTTCCTCCCCTATTCCCGCCGCCAGGCCGAGTTCCTGTTCCTCCTCCTCTACTTCTTCTCCTCCACAACCCACAACCGAGCCCCATCTCCACGGCAACTCCAGGCCGTGACCTTCTACT
Organism: Scilla litardierei; assembly: GCA_030789695.1. Taxonomy (NCBI): domain Eukaryota; kingdom Viridiplantae; phylum Streptophyta; class Magnoliopsida; order Asparagales; family Asparagaceae; genus Scilla; species Scilla litardierei. The sequence goes on from CM061131.1 coordinate 102,237,603, forward strand.
GCTCCTTCCCGCAACCACCCAACAACCCACGGCCTACAACTGTTTCTCCTCCTCCCTGCGGCCTCCCCCAACAGCAACTCAACAGTCAACCTCCTCCTCCTCCGAGATCATAACTCACGGCAGCCACGCAACAGGTCACAACAAGCTCCCTCAGCCACAAAGCGCTCACGCTCAGGTCGTGTGTGCGTTGACAGCCCCGGATCTGACGAGAACGCTCCACCCGACGCTCGACACTCGCTGTCTTGGAGTTTTGCGCGTCGCCACGGCTCGTTGGCGTCACCCGATCCCTCGCTTCACTCCAGGTTGGTAGATCTATCCCCTAAAACTCATAACCCCCACCGTAAAGTAGAGAAACCTAATAAAACACGTTGATTAGACGTCGTAGGAGCTTGTACGAATCTGACCTGAACTGAAAAACGCTATTTCTGATTTTGTGCTCTGCCAAAACAGCGAACCAAACACTCCACGGCGTAGTACTCGTCGAGACGAATCCAACGACACCAAGAACGCCAAAAACAGGCAAGTATATAATTTGTTATGATTTTTAGAAGTTTCGGCACGTTTTCGCCGCCTTCTTGTATTGCTGAATGACCTGAAATTGTGACGTGAAATAACGTAGGAAAGTGACACCATAATGATTAGGACGAAAATTGGGATCCAACGGTATATCATACGATATATCCCCAATTTAAATAACTAGAGAAAGAAATTGTTTCTGTAGCAAATTGAACGAAAAGGGCGAAATCGTCATTATTGGAAATTACGGAACCGGTCGTTCGACCCGCTTCCGCTTTGCAGAACTGTCACCATAAAACACTAATTTTGATAACAATGAATTTCAGTGAGTCTTGACGTGTTTAACAGTTTGGACATCGTGAAATCGTGCGCCTCGAAGGCGAAATCGTGAATTCGTGATGTCGTGTGAGTCGACTAGGCCGGCTCGTGTTCCGGTAAAACTTTTGGGTGGGGTTAGGGTTGAGCGGCCACTGGGCATATGAAAGGTACTCTCCTCAAGAACACCACCCGACGTGGTGGGTTAGTGTCAATCACGGTAAGCCCCCGTGAGAGGAACGACCTTCTAATCACGACCTAAAGGCGAGAACCCTAGATTAGATGTGAATTCTTGACATGGACATTGAACGCTAACTTGGTCATCGTGAATTTTGAAATGCTAACGAACTCCGAGAATTTAACTTTAAACTTGTCATCGACTAGAATTGCATGCTAGGATTGTTTCCTTCTGCTCCGAAATTGTTAATCGTTAAATTGCTGCAGTCGTTTCATTTTGAATTATTAAATGCTTCTAAAATTCATATACTTGTTATATACTTCGCCTCGGGATGCTAACTCTTTCTTGCAGACTCCTGGCTGACATACATTCATGTTTGTGGATGTATGTCAGGTTCAGAGTTGGAGTACCACCTGACTTGGAGAGCCAGAGTTGTCAAAGACGCCGAGACGTTCTCTGCAGAAGACTAGAGTCTCTTTCCGTCATTGCTTCGAGTTTTAGTTTAGTTCCTTGTAGTAGGATTAGTGTTTGGTTGTGGTTTCCTTTGGCCATGCTGAGGCCCTGTTGTTTTATTTTCTGTACGAACAATTCTGGAAGTGCCCATTTAATTTAATGAAATGTTTTCTGGTTGTTCTGATACGCAAATGCAAGGACCCCTTTTCTGTGTTTTTATCACAGACGCTTATTGAACTCGAGCTTCACCGCTCCAGTTCAAGCGGGCCGTGTAACGTTCTCGCTTCCGGTGTCTTTTAGGAAGCGGGGCGTTACAACGACTATATATAAAAATCAAACTCAGTCTTTATTTGATCTCCACCTTGCTAACTCACTCTTATTGCACTTCATTGCTTGGGTACCATGCTTGTATAATTACTTTTTTTACACATATATATGTGAGTTCGTCCACTACTCCCAAGTTTGCATTGTTTGTATGACATGTGTGGGAGTATGATATTTTCATTTATATGTCATTGCATTTCATTCATATTATGTTGTGCATATAGATTAGTTGCTTTCTCTAACCCTTGGTGATTTATTATCAATTTTCACCTTCCTATCTTGTTGATATGTCAAAGGGAAAGAGAAATTTGGTTTTGAAGATTAATACTTTATGCTTTTCATACACACTCTTTGTGGTAGTACTTTTCATGCCTTCCTTCAATATGTGTTGTGCCGTGAATGTTTATTTTATGCACATATGCATATTGAACGAGGAATCTTTCTAGCACACACTATTGTATTAGATGTGTGTATTCATAATGATGTTGCTTGATTAAATCATATGCATAGGAATTATTAGTCTAGGTGTATCTAACTTCTAATGATTGAGAATTGTTAATTCCTGATATGTATGATTTTCGTGATTATAATAACTCCTATTAATGCATGTCATGCATTTCTATTGATGAGTGTTATTTACAATTAGTAAATGATTGGTTATTGGACTACTTGATTTTGTTCCTTAACCTATTGGATCCAAAAAGTTTTTGGATACCACCAATTGTTGAATTGTCAGATTGTTGTGCAAGATGCCTACTCTACACACTCCTTGGTTTACAAATGATGGATCAATTCAAAGGAAAGGATGGTGCATTGGAGATGCACACATATAGGGAGAGCTAAATGGTTGTAAGTATTTGTTTTGTACAATTGGTATTTTGATATATTGGTTTTGACTATCATGTTTACAATTGGTATTTTAATATACTCGATTTATGTAATATAGTATACTTCTTCATTAGCTCATTCTTGTCACACCCTCATGAAGATTGTTTGTTTATGTGACTACCATGTTCATGTATGTCATATATGTCTTATTACGACTCATGTATCATGGTAGCTATAACATTCATATAATGAATTGGTTAGTTGTTTATTGATGTTCATATCTTTGGAACACGTTGTCATTACACATCGCATTCCTCACATGCATGCTTCTTTGTGAAGATTGTTAAATATTATGGATATGATAACTGATGTGTATGACATGCTTGTTTGTTTATTAGATTGTTTTAAGTATATTGATCTTAACCTTCATTGAAAAAATTTCAATTCTTTCATTTAAGATTCATTGCTGCTTTGATTCTACAACTTGTACCTAATTCTCGTAGATGACTATGTTCATGGATTATTTAGACCATATCATGATCTGTCATACCATTCTAGTAGAATCTTTCATTTCTTTATGGCATGCTATACTTCATCATGTTTTACATAATTCATGCCATGAATACGATTAATGATTTAGGATCTTTATGCATATTTGTTCATTGTATCACCACACATCTCATACTTTTCTTATAGTTTGTATGATTATCTTTATGAGACGTATTGATATGTTTTGGGGTGATCAATGTATGTTACTTGTCTTTTAATTACTTCATGACTGATGTTTAGCTATAATTTTATTCAAGAAATCTTTCATGTATGATATTTTCACAAGTGACATAACATTCATTCATATTAGTTAGTGATCTTCAAGCTATATTTCTCACTATGTCATCTCTCATCTCATGTTCATATTTTATGCTATTTTTATGAGATGTTAGAGATAACTTGTGCTATACACGATCATACAAGCTTTGTATTGTGTTTGATGATATGTATATTCTGTCATAGATATTCTTCCATGAATATATCTTGATACACTATGACTACTTTGATGCTACCTCCGATTATATTGTGCTTACACAAGTTTTTTTATTCTATTTGCACAGTTGGTATGCATGCTTGCGATGTTCATGATAACTTTATTCGTTTATGTCCTACCTTGTGACTTTGATCGTAGACTATCTTCATGCCTTTGCTCAAAAGATATTTTGTCACATTATGCCTCATGTTGAATCCTTTGTGATAATTGAGCTAGGATGAAATCATGTCTCTATTTGTTCACTTGGTTTCCTTCTCATGTGATATCATGATCTTGACATTATCTGCCTGCTTTGCATACTTTGTTAGACTACTTTTGGTATCATCTTTATAATTGGTAGACTATTTATATTAGATATCATCTTTACATGATCCTGCTTGATGCTAGTTTTGAGCTTATGATATAGTGCTTATCTTCCTTATGCTTATGGCATTCCATGCTTATCTTTGACTCATTATGTGAGTATCTATTCTGGAATGCATGCTAGTACTTTGGTTCTTTTGACCATTGTTTCATTTAGTATCCTAGTGTACTAGAATTATGTATGCCATACGTTTTATGATGTTTCTATCTCTTTTTGGCATAACACTTTTTGAATGATATAGATATTTGTGTATGCCCACATCGCACACTTCACTTAGATTTGGTATGCATACTTTTGGAGAAGCTTTGTGGAGTTTAGCTGGAGATACTTTTGGAGATGACTTGGTATGTCTACAATTGGTTTCTCATGCCATTATACTTAATGTGTGTTATTATAACATAACTTTGTACACATGGTTAAAAATTTCCATAGTCATGTTTGTTTACTTCGTCGCTCGACGATTATATTGATTAAATAGATTTGCTTGTATGACAACATAGAATTGTTTTCCATGCACTAAATTAGCTAAAAATATTGATCTATGTCAATGTGATGATTTTCATTCCACCATAATGCATTTAATCATGTTCATGTCATATGTCATGCCCTTGCTCAAGGACAGTCTATCACATTATGCTTAATGTTATAAATTTTGTGATAATTGAGTTTGTTTGGGTATTTGACACTATTTGATCACTTGTTTTTCTTTCACAAGTGATGTCATGATTTTTGCATTGTTATCCATATCCTTTAGCTAGTAGCTATTGTTATTTATGCTATTGTCACTTTTCTAACACTGCTCACACTACTCTCTACAATTAGTATCTATTGTAATCTTTTATCACATATGTTTACTGCTTATCTTTTTGTGATAATTGAGGGTGGTTGAGTTGTTGTTGGATATGTGCTCTTGCAATTGATATATTTATTTTGATATCGTGTTTTAAATTGGTAGCTTATCTAGTTTACATTAGATATACCTTTTTTAGTTTTCCACTCTAGTTTTGCTTTTGTTGTTTCGATTCCATGTCTTTTGGATAATGCCAAAGGGGAAGAGAAATAAACAAAGGATGTGCTTATTAAATGTTGAGTGTTAAACATTACCCTGAATCATATAGACTTTAAGTATGATCGTTCATGTATATGATTCAGGGGGAGCATTGGTGATTACCTTGGTTTATATTGATTATATTATATATATATTGGTAATCATGCTCATGTTTATGATGTGCATCATCTATATGATTTGTATTGTGTATGCATATTATTTCTGGTCATTCATGCGATATATACACAACCTCATGTGATACACACACTATGAACTGCTAAATGATGCTATTGATTATTGATACTAACTTAATTGGCATCATTGCAGGGGGAGTAAGTATATTTAATGCACAATTATTTGTTTTGTTTATATTTGGTTTGTCATCATCAAAAAGGGGGAGAATATTGAGTATTGGACTCTCCACCTTGATTTTGATGATGATCAAACACAAATCATTGTGACTAACTCGTGTGATTGCAGTTAGCTAAAAAGTCACCAATTAGATTCAAGAAGATCAAACGTGACTACACGTGTTGATTCAAGTGGAGGACTTGGTAGATCAACAAAGGTGAAGCATTGGCTTGAAGAACTCAAAGGCTACCTCAAACCTCAAGCCAATGACATCAACAAATGAATGGAGATTTAATCCAAAGAAAAGAAAGGAATAGATGAGTCAAAAGCTTCGAAGACTGACATTCGAGATATTCAAGTCATTAACTAAAAGATTCAAGATCATGAAGAATAATGGACATTGTCGCCAAAGTACTTTGTTTATCTCAAGCGACGTCCCAAGACTTCCTCAGAACGCGTGATCGTTGTGCCTGGAGCTTCGTTGAAGCTCAAGGAGTATTCATGAAGTCAAGGGATTCGGATTCTCCATGTTGAAGCTTCGAAGACAGTTCGTCATGTCTTTTATATTGTCTTCTAGCTTCGGTTTAGTAGAATGTTAAGCCTTGAGTAGTACTTACCTAGACATCTTCATAACTTTCATATCATATCTCTAGGATTGCCTTAGAAGCCATTAGAAACTTTTCCGAAGCTTATCGCTTCATTTCTCGGATTTGTATGCATCTTAGTTGGTTCAAGTAGAAGAACCAACCGACTAGATGACGATCTAGTCGGTTGGAAATCCTTCTTGAACCGACTAGATATCCTTGCTTGTTTCAGCCCATTCACTGTTGATCAATTAGTCGGTCCAAGAAGGTTCACCGACCGACTAGATGACAGTCTAGTCGGTTGGAAATCCTTATCAGACCGACTAGTTATCCTAATCAATTCAAGACCATCTGTTGATCATTTAGTCGGTCCAAGAAGGTTCACCGACCGACTAGATGACGATCTAGTCGGTTGGAAATCCTTCTCAGACCGAATAGTTATCCTAATTAATTCAAGCCTATTTGTTGACCTATTAGTCGGTCCAAAAAGGTTCACCGACCGACTAAATGACGATCTAGTCGGTTGGTGTCTCTTCTCAGACCGACTAGTTCTCCTAGTGAAATTCGACTTCGTTACTGTTGACTATTTAGTCGGTCTAAGAAGGCTCACCGACCGACTAGTTGTCAAACTAGTCGGTTGATATTTCTTCTTAGACCGACTAGTTCTTATATCTCTTGAATTCAATATCTTTGCTGTCAACCTTCTAGTTGGTCCAAGAAGGTTCACCGACCGACTAGTTGCAAAACTAATCGGTCAGTGATCCTTCTTAGACCGATTAAGCAGCTTCAGAAATAGAGCCGTTGGGCATTTGTTGCCACGATTTTTGTGACCGTTTGCTCTCTTCTCTATATAAGTTTGAGTGCTTCAAACCAGTAATTCAAGGCTGATATTAGAGACATTTTCACATCCAAGAGAAGAGCCATTCAACTCCATTTCTAAGCTCGTCATCTTACAAGAATCTCTCTCTTACTCTTTGAGCACTAATTCCTCAAGAGAGATTCTCATTCTTTGTGAGCTTCTCAAGCTAAGCGCTTGAATCCAAGTCACCAACTTCTCCCTAGCCATCTATGTAATGCCCTACAAGCTACTGCACAAGTACTAGAGCGGGGGGGGGGGGGGGGGGGGGGGGGGGGGGGGTGAATAGTACTTTAAAAATAACAAGGAGTATAATTCCAAATTATAGTGCAAACAACTACCAAAACAATTTGCGGAAGCTTAAATTGAATGACAACAACAAAATTAACAATGCTAACAAGAGATGTTAATGGGTGTCACGCCCCGCTTCCCAAAAATATGGAGGCGAAGCGTGAGAAGGTCCGCTCAGACTTGAAGCTACAAAGCTGCAAGTCCGATAAGCGTCAATCAAATTTAAAACTGCAGGTCCTTGCAACGCGAACGAAACAAGATAATAATAATGAAATGAGACAAAAGAATAATCTCAGGATATCCATAAATATAAATTCCAACATCGCAGAAAAGCCACCAGGCTGAAATAAAAGAGAGTCTAAAGGCCCAAACATGGCCAACAAAAGTACAAAGTACAAAACAACGGTGCTACGCACCAACAACTAACAAAAAGCCTAAAGCAAAATAAAGCTCAACAAAGACTCAAAGAATGGTCACCGGTGTCCACCAAAATCCTCATGTGCAATCATGGACTCAGACTCAGCGTCAGCAACACATCACGTACGCAGCAACGATCTCTGGCTCAGGTCTAACATGTGACACCCAAAAGAGCAAGGGGCACATGTCAGCAAGTCTGGAAGACTTGTGCAAGTGAAACTGAAAGTACAAGTAAGAGCAACCTAAAAGTTCTAGCATGATGCAATGACATGGCAGTTAAAGTAATGAGTGCAACAGGTAAAGTAAAGCGAAGTAAGGTACGAGCATGGCATGACATTCACAAGACAAGTACAAGACAAGAAAAGTAAGCACCTCGTGCACAGAGATTCCGTCCTTTGGCTAGAGGGCGGATCAGGCCACTCCTAAGCTCAAGTAACCGTTTATCCCTACCCCTCCACGTGTGTCGAGCCAGGGCCTTACCCCCGAACACGGAATGCTCGCTTCTGGACCACGAGCCAGGAAGTGTGTAAACAAGTATGGCGTAGGGGTGCACCTAGCCGGACAAGTAGTACAAGGACAAGTATTGTAGCGTGTGCTACGAATGCAACATTCAATGCATGGATGACATGGCATGGCAAGTAGTAAAGCGTACAGGTAAGAAAAGTAAACGTGACAGTTTAGCATGCATGAATGACAAGTTTAAGGGTTGGATCTAGCTTCGTTGTCAAGCTAGATCATTTAGGTGACGGATCTAGTTTCGTTGTCAAACTAGATCAAGTAGGCGTCTAGCCAGCTATCATTTCACTGACTAGTCTCTTTTACGCTAAAAGCAAGTAAGTGGCCTAAAAACATGGCCCTACACAAGAGTTGGCAAGTTTCACTTGCCTGCAACTATCACGTCAAGAAAACACCGTCCAACGAGTCCAAAGTCACGATTCCTACGTGCACAAGTCCACCGGCCTAAAGTCCATATTATTAATCTTGATTAGTGAATTTAAAACATTTAAAATACTTTGAAAATACTGATTTTAGTCTTGATTAGCATGCATTGGGTTGGGGGTCCTAGGGGTGCAAAGCGTTACCTCAACACAACGCGAAAGCTACACCGGCGTCGGGTAGCGACACCGGGGGTTGGAATAATAGAACGCGCTCCAAGTCCTGATTCCAATATATATTCCTTGCTGGAAAATTCAGAGCTTCGACCGGGGCGACGGTTCCAGATTCCAAAGCTAGCACGTGCGACGACGGGCTACGACGGGTCGCAACGTCGTGCACGGCGAATCGTTGGAGAGAAAGCACCTAGGTGGGGCCCACAGTAGTCCTAGGGACCTTTGGGGGACCCACAATAACTCTGGAGAACTTGGGGGGCCCTCGGTGGCAAGCGGTGCGACGGATGCGGGGTTGCGACGTATGGCCATCGGTCGTACCCCTCCAATGCGGGAGAATCCCTCGGTCGTGCGCTGAGAATGCGGGGCTGCGACGATTTGGTGTGCAGCGGCTGCGGGGCGAGGCTTGGTGCGAGGGTTCCTATCGGTCAGACCGGTCGGGCGCCTCGGTCAGACGCTTGGGCTGCAGCGGAGCGGGGGTTGCGATGCGGAGCGGTGGAGCGGGCCGGTCAGATCGATTGGTCCTCTCGGTCGGAGCGGGGTGCGAGCATTGCAAGGAGCGGCGGGCGACTGGGTGCGGAGCGGGCGCTTGAGCTCTCGGTCTGACCGAGAGCTCCCTTCGGTCGGTGCGGAAGAATTGAGCGGAGCGGCTGTGCAGCGATGCGGGCCAAGCTTGGTGCGGGGGCGGCCAGCGGTCGGAGCGGGGGAAACGGAGCCCGTTCTCTCGGTCGTGCGGCTGCTGAACGTCGCAACGTTGCGACGAATCGTCGCAACGTCCAATTTCAAGTTGGAAGAGGCTAGGGCTAATTTCTTTGGAAAATAGGTCTTGCTAGGGGTTGCTTATATAGTATAGATGGGTTGACTTGGTCTAGGGCTAAATCTAATAGGATTAGAAGTTTAAAAAGATTTAAAATTTGAAATTCAATTACTCCATCTCATCCAAGGGTTTGACCTGGTCCAAATGAGCTGGAAATTGGCTCAAAAATTCTTTAAAACGTTTAAAACTTAAATAAATTTTATTTGGCCGAAAATAATTTATAAATTAATTATTAAAAATAATATAAAACTTGTAAAAATTATAAAAGTGGTCAAATAAACTCCAAAAATTATAAAATAAATATCGTGGTGATCGTGATGACGAATGTGAGCTAACTAAGAAGACGGAACTCAATTTTGACGTCGGACGACGAAACTAAAAATAGAAACGTCTCCCGTCAAGAGTGAGAATCGTCACGTCTCATCGAGTAAGTTTAAATTGTGAGAAAACGACTCGAGAAACGTCGTTCCAAAATAGTGCCACTATTTAATACTCTCAGGGACGTTCACAACGGCATATCACACTAAAGTGTTCACAAACAAACAAAGTCTAAAACAAACACGTGCACGGTCAAAAGCACGTGCACGAACAACGTACCACGAGAAGTGGTCGTTACATCCTCCCCACCTTAGAATAAAGTCCGTCCTCGGACTTTCTAATATATCTAGTCGCTCTAATAACTACCCCAGTCAAGCCACATTATAATTTAAACCAAGTATAGTCATTGCAAGTGCTTATATATGCACTAAGTAGTCAAACATTAATACCACCAACACGTATATACATTCACATACGTATACACTTATACCTATTATATTCAGTCAAATTCATACATGTATTTCAATCAGGTATATAAACATACATCCCTTATATAACTACTACTCACAAACAATAATTCAAGTACTCACATAAGAATAGTGTCACACTTAGCAAATACAACCATTGCTCTACATATAGATAGCTACCTATGCACAAACATCAAGAGTATACTTCCCTCTAATATTCATCCAATACCAACATCTCAGCACTTATAGTCACACCATACCATTACTAAATCAAATTCACTATATCTAATATACATTCACCGCTACTATAATTTCACAATATATAGTCATTCAAATACATGCAAATAGTTCACCATATATTCACATCACGTACGGTCCTATAACTGTATTTACGACACGCCACATATACCATAGTCATCAAAACCTATAACTAAGCACATACTTACCCGTGCATGGTGCACACCCATACACGCTAACATTTCATTTACATACACCAATCATACCATTATATTACTAGTACATCCACACACCTAGTTTTAGCTAGTACACATACGTTCACATAACAAGTCCTTAGTAAATAACTATACCACAAGACCAACACCTATAACTATATACTGGCGTAGCGACCCACAATCATGTGCGTAGCACAACCAGGCACAAACACTCCTATCACTATACATACATCAAACATTGCTATATTCAAACTACAAACATACATTCAATATACTTAGAGTATACCCACTCCAGCTTGAGTGAGACTCAGTACACACATCAGAATATTCTATATACGTAACACGGCATTCATACATATACCAATACCACTCCAATATTTATACGTCTACCAATACAACCATATACATACCATAAGTCATTCACTTAATATTTAGTCCGGTAATACATACATAGTTCAATCAATTTATACACCATAATAATAATAATATAGACATCAACATACGTATAATTATAATACACTCCCTAGTACACGCATACGTATTCATCGTATAGTCACACACCCATGTAACTTATATATATATATATTCACACCATAGCCTACTACCTATAATTAGTATACTAACTCATCCACACATACATAATTAAGATGTGCAATAGTCGTGTATACCTCACGGTATGCACTCATGCAATATCCCGTAAAAGCAAGCAATACCAATCAAAATTATAATCCTACTACCATATGTATATCACCTATATACTCATGCAACAAAACATAACTACTTACATATAAGCACCATATATATCTACCTACGAGCACATACTCACTCGTACTAGTATATAGGTCACACAATAGACCTACTTACTTATATATATGTTCACCCATTATCATCACACCTAGCATATACATAGCTTTACCAATCATTTTATTTCAACCATTATAAGTATCTCTTACTACATACACAACTTAGATATTCCAACGCTAATTCAAATATACACAAGCATCCCTAGTATAGTATATCTAACCACTCACAAGTCTATACATTCTAGCACACAAACAACTTCATAATATCACGAATAACTCCAAGTACATATATATATCACACAATAGGCAAGCATCAATATACTATGGGGGTACACTCATTCAAGCCCACGTACACAACTTAGGTACGTGCACAACGACACCTCACAAGGGTCCAATGGTCTACTAACAACTAAGGGTTGACACAGACATTGACGGTCCCTAAGGCCTAAGCAATAAAGAGAGATCGAGGGCGAGACGAGGGAAGGATCGACAAGCACGAGTTCAGATAGGACGAATACGAGGAGACGGCTTGGTTGGACGAAACATTGTCTCAAAGGTGAGGTTTAGGTTGAGGGAAAAAGGAGATGTAGTGATGCTTGAATAGAGTACAGAAAACCAACTAGGATAAATAGCATAAGCTAAAATACGCAAAATTGAAAACGGTTGTACTTTAAAATCCTCATCTGAGAAGAAATGTTTGGGGATCGATAAAACGAGTTGTTCAAAATAAATCTGAGTCGAATATTCAAAATAATAGAAAATGGCCTATTGGTTTTTAAAAATCCTTTTAAAAGGAAGTAAAATCATTTACGCGAATATTAAAGACATGGTTTGGAAAATTCTATCCGTCGGCAATTTAATATAATGTTGTCAAAAGTTTTGGAAAGTCGAAGAATGAATTCGAGTAACGGAAGAATTTAAACTCATGTTAAATGCTTTCAAAACTTTTAGGCTATGGAAAATTTAAAATAATCAATTTTGAAAATTCTTTTAGAGAACCAGTGTTTGCCAAAAATCAGAAACTGATTTACATAAGGTTCTTAATATACGAGCACACAAGTCTGGCACGGATAAAAATAGTTGAAAGTAGGTATGGTGCACGGAAAAATAATAATATTGACTTAGTATAAGAATTATCGAAGTCGAATAGTAAGTCTTTAAAATCAAATCACGGAGGGTCTAAATCAGGAAGTGGTTATGAAATAGTAATTTTACAAAAATCTGAAGTAGAGAAAACGACGAGCATAAATCGACTTGCTGAAAGCTGAATTTCCATGTGACTTGAAAATTATATTAAAAGTAAGCGCGATGTGTCATTTGAATGGCATAAATAAGAAGGGAAATTACAAGTTGAATTGGACAAAATAAAAGTACGGTTCAGAATACAATTAATATATGAAGGGACAATCCTTCTACATAAGTACGAAAGGTATAGGCTGGAAAAATATTACAAACTAGTATTCAAGAATTCCGACAAAAATTTAAATCAACGAAGGAGTATGAAGTATAAGTATATACATTAAAATTTTGAACGAATTTATACTTAGGGAAAGAGGAAATCGAAAAATATACTTCCAGAAGATTCAAGATTTGTAACGGAGAGGTTCGAAAATTGACGACGATCGTCATGAGGCGATCTCGTGAATCGAGGCAAGGGAATTGGTCGGAGATCAGACATTCATAAGCCTAGGATATGAACCAAAGGAGGCTACGGAGAAACTCCTACGGTCGACCAACTAAAGATTAGGAACTAGGCGCTAAGACTTCTAAGGGTTAGACGGTAAAGAAATGCGTTCAGCTTGGTCCGAAATCGATGAACCCAAAAGCGAACGACTAAGGGGAAAATCTAGAAGTCTAATATGGTCAGAGTTAGGCAAGGACCACTAAGGTAACTCCTACGACGATTAAATCCATTGCTAAAAGGGAGTCTAACTACAATCAGGGGCCTCTAACTATCAAGCACAGACGTCTAACTAAGTCTTCTTATCACCTAGGGTCCTAAGAAAACAACTAGACTCAGGGCTTATGACTCGGATGTTGCAATTTATTTAATGGACATTCCGTTATTATCGTTGTTTCGTTAATTCGCAATTGCAAGATTGGACCTGCATGGGCCACCAACAAAACCTGTCACGCCCCGCTTCCCAAAAATATGGAGGCGAAGCGTGAGAAGGTCCGCTCAGACTTGAAGCTACAAAGCTGCAAGTCCGATAAGCGTCAATCAAATTTAAAACTGCAGGTCCTTGCAACGCGAACGAAACAAGATAATAATAATGAAATGAGACAAAAGAATAATATCAGGATATCCATAAATATAAATTCCAACATCGCAGAAAAGCCACCAGGCTGAAATAAAAGAGAGTCTAAAGGCCCAAACATGGCCAACAAAAGTACAAAGTACAAAACAACGGTGCTACGCACCAACAACTAACAAAAAGCCTAAAGCAAAATAAAGCTCAACAAAGACTCAAAGAATGGTCACCGGTGTCCACCAAAATCCTCATGTGCAATCATGGACTCAGACTCAGCGTCAGCAACACATCACGTACGCAGCAACGATCTCTGGCTCAGGTCTAACATGTGACACCCAAAAGAGCAAGGGGCACATGTCAGCAAGTCTGGAAGACTTGTGCAAGTGAAACTGAAAGTACAAGTAAGAGCAACCTAAAAGTTCTAGCATGATGCAATGACATGGCAGTTAAAGTAATGAGTGCAACAGGTAAAGTAAAGCGAAGTAAGGTACGAGCATGGCATGACATTCACAAGACAAGTACAAGACAAGAAAAGTAAGCACCTCGTGCACAGAGATTCCGTCCTTTGGCTAGAGGGCGGATCAGGCCACTCCTAAGCTCAAGTAACCGTTTATCCCTACCCCTCCACGTGTGTCGAGCCAGGGCCTTACCCCCAAACACGGAATGCTCGCTTCTGGACCACGAGCCAGGAAGTGTGTAAACAAGTATGGCGTAGGGGTGCACCTAGCCGGACAAGTAGTACAAGGACAAGTATTGTAGCGTGTGCTACGAATGCAACATTCAATGCATGGATGACATGGCATGGCAAGTAGTAAAGCGTACAGGTAAGAAAAGTAAACGTGACAGTTTAGCATGCATGAATGACAAGTTTAAGGGTTGGATCTAGCTTCGTTGTCAAGCTAGATCATTTAGGTGACAGATCTAGTTTCGTTGTCAAACTAGATCAAGTAGGCGTCTAGCCAGCTATCATTTCACTGACTAGTCTCTTTTACGCTAAAAGCAAGTAAGTGGCCTAAAAACATGGCCCTACACAAGAGTTGGCAAGTTTCACTTGCCTGCAACTATCACGTCAAGAAAACACCGTCCAACGAGTCCAAAGTCACGATTCCTACGTGCACAAGTCCACCGGCCTAAAGTCCATATTATTAATCTTGATTAGTGAATTTAAAACATTTAAAATACTTTGAAAATACTGATTTTAGTCTTGATTAGCATGCATTGGGTTGGGGGTCCTAGGGGTGCAAAGCGTTACCTCAACACAACGCGAAAGCTACACCGGCGTCGGGTAGCGACACCGGGGGTTGGAATAATAGAACGTGCTCCAAGTCCTGATTCCAATATATATTCCTTGCTGGAAAATTCAGAGCTTCGACCGGGGCGACGGTTCCAGATTCCAAAGCTAGCACGTGCGACGACGGGCTACGACGGGTCGCAACGTCGTGCACGGCGAATCGTTGGAGAGAAAGCACCTAGGTGGGGCCCACAGTAGTCCTAGGGACCTTTGGGGGACCCACAATAACTCTGGAGAACTTGGGGGGCCCACAGTAGCCCGTTCTCTCGGTCGTGCGGCTGCTGAACGTCGCAACGTTGCGACGAATCGTCGCAACGTCCAATTTCAAGTTGGAAGAGGCTAGGGCTAATTTCTTTGGAAAATAGGTCTTGCTAGGGGTTGCTTATATAGTATAGATGGGTTGACTTGGTCTAGGGCTAAATCTAATAGGATTAGAAGTTTAAAAAGATTTAAAATTTGAAATTCAATTACTCCATCTCATCCAAGGGTTTGACCTGGTCCAAATGAGCTGGAAATTGGCTCAAAAATTCTTTAAAACGTTTAAAACTTAAATAAATTTTATTTGGCCGAAAATAATTTATAAATTAATTATTAAAAATAATATAAAACTTGTAAAAATTATAAAAGTGGTCAAATAAACTCCAAAAATTATAAAATAAATATCGTGGTGATCGTGATGACGAATGTGAGCTAACTAAGAAGACGGAACTCAATTTTGACGTCGGACGACGAAACTAAAAATAGAAACGTCTCCCGTCAAGAGTGAGAATCGTCACGTCTCATCGAGTAAGTTTAAATTGTGGGAAAACGACTCGAGAAACGTCGTTCCAAAATAGTGCCACTATTTAATACTCTCAGGGACGTTCACAACGGCATATCACACTAAAGTGTTCACAAACAAACAAAGTCTAAAACAAACACGTGCACGGTCAAAAGCACGTGCACGAACAACGTACCACGAGAAGTGGTCGTTACAATGGGTTCGGATCCACCCAAGTCTCCCCGACTTGTTCCCGGTGATCCTACGTCCCAACCACCCGGATCCCCTCCGGATACCTGAGTTAGAAACCCTAACTCAAGATTTCCACTATGAATATCTTGTGAAAAACCTTCACAAGTTCAAATCATACATGCAATGGCAATAGTGAATCCCACAACCCGGGATCACAACCTTCTCTCACAACCGAGAGAATCAACAAGCAATATAAATGAGTTTATATTGAAATAAGCAATCTTACCACAAAATCCTATACCTTGAGTTTTTCTTACCAAATAGGTGAAAGGAAGGATTTGAGGAAGATGAAGTCACCAAGACCTAGCACCAAGGAAATGACCAGCAATAGGTGCCTAGGAGTGATTTGGAGACTTGAATCAAGCTAGAGCTTGAAGGGCTCACCAAGAACAAACTTCTCTCAAGATGGATTCTAGATCTAGAATGTGAGAGAATGGGTTTCTTGTGAGGAAGAGAGCTTTAGAAATGAGTGAGAATGGCTATCTCTTTCTATCTCAATGAATCTCTTAATGGCAGCTCTAACCTAGAGAGAAATGACCTAGGTTCGTATTTATAGGGTCCCATAAAAACAAGTTAGGTCAATTCCCAACGAATAGAAATCTGAGGCAACTAGTCGGTCAAAGAACAACCACTGACCGACTAGTTCATCAACTAGTCGGTCAGTCAAACAACATGGACCGACTAAGTGAGGAATTGAGAAGTGATAGAAGTTCAGACCTAGAAATCTAGTCGGTCCAAGAAGACATTCTGACCGACTAGTTTCACAACTAGTCGGTCAGTCAGTGCACGTAGACCGACTAAGAGGCAAAGTGAAATAGTCTGAATACAAATTGACTTAGTCGGTCCAAGAACAAAAGTTGACCGACTAGATTGTCAACTAGTCGGTCACCAAACGTTCTTAGACCGACTAACGCTAAACAGTAGCTAAGGAGAAATTTAGCATGTACAGTAAATCACAACTAGTCGGTCAAAGAAGCATCACTGACCGACTAGTTCACAAACTAGTCGGTCGGTGAGTCAACGTAGACCGACTAACTGTAAACAGTAAGGTGCAAGAAATTAAGGAAGCAAACTAGTCGGTCCAAGAAGCTCTTCTGACCGACTAGATCACCATCTAGTCGGTCAGTACTTCTTCTTGTACCAACTAATATGCACAAACAAGTCCGAATCGAAGCGCGACGCTTCGAGGAAGTTAGAATGAACTTGTACTAAGATCCTAGAGCTACGATATGAGCGATATGAAGATAGAATCGTAAGATATACTCAAGGCTTAACATTATATAGATCGAAGCTAAAAGACTATAAATAAAACCTTAATGAATGGTCTTCGAGAGCTTCGATTAATTCTTCATGACTTCCAAAACGGCGCAAGAGCTTCAACGAAGCTTTAGGCATGAATACGAGCTTTGAGAAGTCTTGAGATGTCGCTTTGATTGTTCTCGTAAATTTGGCGACGATCTCTAATACTGCGCTCACAAATTGTTAGTTCATGAATTATTTATGTTTGCTCATCATCCAAAACCAAATCCGGGGAGTCCAATATTCAACATTCTCCCCCTTTTTGGTGATGACAAACCAACATAAATAATAATAAAAAATAATGATTCAAATGAAAAATACTTACTCCCCCTGCATTGATGACACGTTAATTCCAAAATGAATATATGTGAATTGCATCAATCAGACGAGTAAGATAAATAAAGAGAATCGATTTTTGAAATATCGGATTTTGAAAATCCTTATATATATCTTAACTCCCCCTGAATCTAACACATCAAATTAGATTCTTGGAAAATGAGTTAAATTTTCATTTGACCTATTTATTATCATTATCTCTCCCCCTTTGGCATTATCCCAAAAATGGGGGGCATACAACGACAACAACTAGGAAATGGAAAATCCAACATCGGGAGTCGTAGACAATGACGATGGACCTAATTGACACCAAGGGAAAAGTGTGGAAATCAAATCAAGGTGTGCCAAATTGTCCATTATCAAAAAGAGATAATTAAAATCATCAAAAATACCAAATTTTTATTCATTTCTTGAATAAAGAAACATACTCTTCAATATTCAATATTCTTGGTTAAATTGGTGCATGAAAAACATTTCTATACAATTATAGAATTTCAATCTATTTAACCAAGTTTTTCAATCGTCGAGCGACGATTTCACATATCATGGACATTGAATGAGAATTAAAATGTGCACGACGAAATAATACAAAGAGAAGATCGATGTATATATATAAAAACATCATGAGTACATCCAAAAAGATATCGACTACATCAAATGCAACATACCCATCAAAAAGAAATACATCATACATCATCGATACAACATCATCATCAGAACACCATCATCAACATCCAACAACAAAAAAATACAACACATACACCGACATCCAACATATCAAAAATACAACAAATCAACACCCAAACTCCATCCCATCCTAACCCAAAACACTCTCAAAAGGTGTATCATCCAAAGAGCAGTGAAGAGTCCTCGATACTGACGATCACGAGGAAGTGGCTGGATCTGCAGTCTCCATGGGTCCAGTCGACGGAGTGGACTCAGGCTCTGTAGGGAGGAGAGGCGTGTCAACAGACGGGATCATCGGGGCAGGAGTAGAAACGACGATGGGCTCAACGGCTGGGGTCTCAACAGGAGTAACAGCAGGCATGACAGGAGCAGGGTCGTCAACAGGAGTAGCAGCAGCCTCAGAAGTCTGAACTACTGGTGCAGAAGTCTCTGGAGCACCGGAAGAGGTGCCATCTCCAGGAGCAGATGTGGTAGCAGTAGCAGCAGCAGTGGCCTCATCGCCACGAGCCAAGGAAGTGACAAGATCGTCAATATCCTCATCGTCCATCTCCTCGTCCTCAGACACGGAAGGAGGAAGCTCAATGCCCATCATACGAGCCATACGGCAAACTACCTCCTCGGTACGAGCCAAATGCGACTCGTGCCGACGAAGTAGGCGTACGACATCATCTAATGTGGCAGAAGGAGTGGGGGCAGCAGCAGCTGAGGGAGTGGCCTGGGAAGCAGATGTGGTCGACCTCTGCACGTTACGAAGCGCCGCAAGAGATTTCTTAACGGCCGTCGCGTTCAGAGGAGGACCCAAAGGACGCTCATCATCAGGAGGGAGGGGAACACCGAAACGACGGAAAACCAAGGTCAACAGACATGGATATGGGATATGCGCAGATTTAGTGGTCTTGCGTATACACTCGAAAGAGTCCATCTTATCGAGTATAATGCGAGCCCAATTAATCTCGCTACCCATAAACAAAGCGTAAATCAGTTTCAAAAACGGCTGAGATGGAAGAGATGAAGATCCATACTTGGGAAGAAGGCATGATTTCAAGATCAGGTTAATCACCCAAGCATTCGGCTTGAATGATTTCGAAGGGACACCAATGAATGCGGGGGGATAACCTGGAAGATTTTGCCTAGGGTCCGCTGATCTAAGGAAGAGATATCATCGACAGAGATGTCAGAAGGGAGGAGGCCACACGACAAGCAACCAATCAACTCCCCCAAGATTTCTGCCGTGAGGACTATAGGAGTCCCCAAAACAGAAGTCTCAATGGAGTGGGTCTCAGAGTACTGACCCCAGACACGGTTGGCATAGAATAATTTGACCAGGCGAGGATATGGTCTAGGGTTCGCCTTAGCGTCAAATCGAAGGTAGTCCAATAGGCCACTATAGGAGAGAAGATCAGCAAGGCCAAGGAAATCAGAAAATTGAACGTAATGCTCTAACAGCAGTGGGCAGTGCTCTATACGGTTGTACGCTGCGAGACACTGAGGGTCATCGCGGCACAACGATATGTCTACACCGCCGACTGGCATAGGAGCTTTACCCTTAGCCTTACGGGACTTCGGAGGAGGTGGAGGAGGGGGTGGAGTGGGTGCCTTCTCGGGATGTTCAGGGGTGTATTCCTCATCGGTATAATCCTCGGAATCACTACCTGAACGCTCACCGGGAGGTGTGGGGGCACAGAACTTTTTAGGCTTAGGCTTGGGCTTGGACGATTGGCAGGTAGGTTTAGGCTTGGACGTCCTCTTCCTCTTCAACGGAGTTGAAGAAGAAGAGGGGGGTCGAGTGGTCTTGGCCCTACGATTGGGAGGGGTCGAAGCGGTAGCACCCTCTACGGTCATAGGGGATGCCCCGGAAGATGTAATCGGGATCCTCGTTCGTGCCATGATCTCGGCACAACGAGTACAATCAAATGATGAAGATAAGATCAAACACCCTAGCTCAAACCCTAGAATCCTACAACAAGCCCTAATAGAGAAAAACTGAAACCCTAGAAGTGAAAACCCAATATAGAACACACCCTAGGGATGGAAACAGAGATCTAGGAGAGGGGTTATACCTAGGAGAGAGGGTCGACGGCGACGGACGGTGGGGATGGCCGGAAAACTGGCCGGAGTCGACGGGAAGATGAAGAGGCACGATCGGTTTTAGGGGGTTTTCGGGCTGGAGGAAGAAAACAAACCGACTAAAATGAAAAGAAGTCGGATAAAAGTGATTTAAGTCGGTCGAGAATGCGAAAAGACGTGTTTGTCCTAACACACTTAGTCGGTCACAGTTCAAGCACTGACCGACTAGATTAAGATCTAGTCGATCGGTCAATGAGCTTGAACCGACTAAGTCGAAACAGAGGCAAACAGAAATTTCTAGGGCTAGAGTTAGTCGGTCACAGTATACTCACTGACCGACTAGTTTTCAATCTAGTCGGTCGGTAAGTGTACTGTGACCGACTAAAGAAAGAAAATGTCAATAGATAGATTAAAGCTTGATCTAGTCGGTCTGAGTTCACTAGCTGACCGACTAGATGAGCATCTAGTCGGTTGGCTAATGAACTGAAACCGACTAGAAGAGTCCAAAAGTTGATGAATGAGTTCTCTTCATAAAAACACTTGGATGGAACATCTTAACATTCTCATTAGTCATCTAAATTACCCCATAAAACGTCGAAATCTTAAATACGACATTCAAATACGAATTCGAGCACAAATTCAAACATATCACATAAAATCCCCAAAAATTCAATAAATCTAACATGAACGAAATATCGCGAAATATAATAGCATGCAAGATAATTGAATGAAACATGAATCCTATATCTCGGATTCACCCATAATCCCCAATTCTCGACGCAACCGCACAAAGGAGTCCTCCTTTAGGGGTTTCGTGAAAATATCGACGATTTGCTTTTGGGTTTCAACGTACACTAAAATGATGTCCTTTTTAGCAACATGATCATCTAAAAAGTGGTGTCGGACATCTATGTGTTTTGATCGGGAATGGTGCGCCGGATTCTTTGAAAGACAAATAGCACTTTGGTTATCCACCATGATAGTGCTAGTATCACAGTGAATACCAAAATCCTTCAATGTGTGTCTCATCCAAAGAACCTGTGCACAAGCGGCACCGGCGGCAATATATTCCGCCTCGGTGGTTGAAAGTGATACGGAATTTTGCTTCTTGGAAAACCAAGAGACACGAGAATTTCCTAGAAAATGGCAAGTGCCACTAGTACTTTTCCTGTCGGATTTGCATCCCGCATAATCGGCATCACTATATGAGACTAACTCATATGTGCTAGATTTTGGATAAAGTAATCCAAAATCAAGTGTATAACTTAGATAACGGAAAATACGTTTTACCGCTACTAAGTGAGACTCCTTAGGTTGAGACTGATAACGAGCACAAATGCATACGTCAAACATAATATCTGGCCTACTTGCGGTAAGATAAAGTAAACTACCTATCATACCTCGATATAGACGAATGTCTACATCCTTACCGCCCGTATCCTTGTCAAGATGCGTAGTCATGCTCATTGGAGTCTTTTTCCCGGAAGCACTCTCCATTACAAATCGCTTAAGCAACTCCACCGTGTACATCGTTTGGTGGATGAAGATTGCATCGTTCAATTGGCGAATTTGGAGACCTAAGAAATATTTGAGTTCGCCCATGTGGCTCATCTCAAATTGTTCCTTCATAACATTAGAAAACTCTTCGCAAAGAGTGAAGTTAGTAGCACCGAAAATGATATCATCAACATAAATTTGAACTAATAAAATATCATTATTCACATGCTTAACAAAAAGTGTAGAATCGGCTTCGCCCATTTTAAAATTCAAATCCAAAAGAAAATTCTTTAGGCGATCATACCAAGCTCGAGGAGCTTGTCTCAAACCATAAAGAGCTTTCTTTAGTTTAAAAACATGATTTGGAAATTTTTCATTTATGAAGCCCGGAGGTTGAGAAACGTAAACTTCCTCAACAACATCTCCGTTTAAAAATGCACTTTTAACATCCATTTGAAATAACTTAAAATTTTTATGGCATGCATAAGACAATAATAATCTAATTGATTCTAATCTAGCTACCGGAGCGAAGGATTCTTCGAAATCGATACCTTCCTCTTGGCGATAGCCTTTAGCAACTAACCGAGCTTTGTTCCGGATGACGACTTGGTTTTCGTCGGTTTTGTTCTTGAAGATCCACTTTGTCCCTATGACGGTGTGGTTCTTCGATGGCAAAGGAACAAGCTCCCATACCTCATTCATATCGAATTGAATGAGTTCCTCCTCCATGGCAATGATCCAAGCGCTATCTTCGCACGCTTCAACTATATTCTTTGGCTCTATCGATGAGGCAAAGGCACAATTGGCGAAGTGGTGAACTTGCGATCTCGTCTTGACACTATCATGAATATTGCCAATGACTTGCTCATGGGGATGGTCGCGGACGGTATGAAGCCGCTTGGGAATACCTTGATCACTAGGCACATTCTCAACAACTTCATTAGTCGGGTTAGTATCAATAGAATCAATTGACTTAGAATTTTCAAACGAATCACATAAAACATCCATAGAATCATCATTATTTGAAATTCTAGAAGTAGTAAAATTCTCATTAAAAGAGACATGAAGTGATTCCTCGATCGTAGAGGATCTTTTGTTGTATATCCGGTAGGCTTTGCTACATGAGGAATACCCAACAAATATCCCCTCATCCGATCTCGGATCAAACTTGTCCAAATTATCATATGTGTTTTTAATAAAACATTTTGCGCCGAAAACACGAAAATGTTTAACTTGAGGCAATCTACCAAACAACAATTCATAGCAAGTTTGTTTGGTGCCGGGCCTCAAAAGTATTCTATTAAACATATAACAAGCGGTGTGTACCGCTTCCGCCCAAAATTGATAACCAAGTTGACTATCTTCGAGCATAGTGCGAGCACACTCCACAAGCGTTCTATTCTTCCTCTCAACAACACCATTTTGAGGAGGTGCGCGAGGGAAAGAAAACGTGTGAGTAATTCCAAGATCATCACAAAAATTTGAGAAAGACTCATTCTCAAATTCACCCCCATGATCACTACGAATAGTGACAATGGTGGTTCCGATGAGATTTTGTACTTTCTTCACAAATATTGTGAAGTTTTCAAAAGCTTCATTTTTATTACATAAGAAGAATACCCATGTAAATCCTGAATAATCATCAACGATGACTAGTCCATATCTTGCATTTCCTAAAGAAGCAACTCTAGTTGACCCAAATAAATCTAGATGTAATAGCTCTAGTGGCCGTTTAGTAGAAATGCTTTTCTTAGGTTTAAATGAAGATTTAGGAAGCTTGCCACGTTGACAAGAATCACAAAAACTTTTCTTTTCAAAAACGAGTTTCAGAAAACCTTTAATGGAATTTAATTTCGAAAGCTTATAAAGTGTTCCAAAGTTCACATGTCCAAAGCGTCGATGCCATAAGTGTTGTTCACTTGTGTTGGCAACGAGACATTGTTCATATGACTTATGAAGATCCAAAATATAAATATCTTTATGGCGTGTGCCGGAAAATAATAATTTATTATTATCATTTGAAATATGACACAATCCTTTCGCAAAGCTAACTTTGTAACCTTTGTCACAAAGTTGGCTTATTGAAATAAGATTATGATTTAAACCATCAACTAGATAAACATCACTAATTAATGGTTTAGATGGGTTACCCACTTTACCAACACTGACGATTGTTCCGCTCTCGTTGCCTCCAAATACGACGCGATTTCCATTTGCAATGGGAACCACTCCGGAGAGCAATTGAGCGTCACCCGTCATGTGTTTTGAACACCCGCTATCGAGTATCCAATTCCCTTTGGAGCCAAATTTAAATTTGTTGCTCCTTTTCTTTTTCTTTTCCTTGAGTACCTAAAGATAAAGAATTTCATATCACGGTACCCAAGGTCATTGGGTCCTCAAAGGTTAGACCTTTGGAAGCCAAGTCCAATTGGACTTAGACTTCCCCACATAATTTCTACTATGCACAACATCCGAAAAATAAGCATTCATATACACTTGTTTTTCATCCATGCTTGTGTCCTTTGGGCTCCAAATAGTGAAAATTTTGGGAGCCATCATCCTATTGGGTGCATGCATGCGTTGTTGGTTTCTACGTGATGCATGTCGTGGATATGCATAAGGAACATGATGGAATGGTGCACGACGAGAATTATTCATATGATGAGGTGGGTGAACATATGCATGTGTGGGAACACGTGCGTGAGGGTGTCTCACATTGTGTGCACGTGCCCGAGAATGTGTTGCATAAAAATCATCATATGTGTGAGACGGCGGAGTAGGACGTGTGTTCCTACGTGGCATGGTATTGGTGTACATATAAGCATGCCCCTTCTTTGGAGGTCCACCCAAAGTGGGTTTCTTTCCGAAAAAGGGTGTGGACGAGGTGGAAGCACCATTGGTAGATGAACTACCAATAGAGTGTTTGCTACCACTCGTAGAGTCACCGGAAGTTGGCCTAACAAAAGTAGTGGCCGCTTTGGATAGACATCCCATCGTATACCCCAAACCAATGTGGTGATTGGCCGGAAGTAAGTCACTTAGGATTTTATCCAAATGGTCCTTACCCTTATTGAATTTATTAATTCGGCCTAATGTGTTCTCATATTTCTCTTTGAGAGAACGCATAGAAGTATCCAAGTTTGATACTTGCGATGTGAGCACATAAACACGAGATTTAAGATTCTCATTCTCAATACTCAAAGTCGAGTTTTGAGAAGTCAAATCCGCTATCCTATGTTCTTCCGGATCATCAATGCTAACATGTTCAAGTTTAGATTTGAGATTGACAATCTCATTTCTTAACTCTTCAACAACGGTGTCGTTGTTGATGATGATAGTCTTAGGCGAGGTTTGAATGCTAGCTAGGTCATCTTTTACTTTAGTATATCTATTTACTAATTTAGTGTATTTAGACCATAAATGAGAGTTAGCATCCCTAAGATCATCCATAGTTACCTCATCGCCTTCGTCGTCGCTATCATCGGAGGAGGAAGATCCTTGATCGTGCTCCTCGCTTGCCATGAAGCACATGTGCGCTTGCTCCACTTTCTCATCGTCCGACTCTCCGCTTGAGGAATCCTCGGAGTTGGTGAATGTTGCTCCGACAAGTCCCTTTTTGTACCCCTTTTTGTACTTCTTCGACTTGTCGAACTTCGGCGCCTTCCACTTCTCCTTTTGCTTGTTTTGAGGACAATCCGCTTTGATGTGTCCTGGCTTATTGCATTTAAAGCACAAAGGTGGAGAGGCGTTAGTAGAAGTAAATTTAGATTTTTGTTTGAAGTTACCCTTTCGGAAGAAGCGATTGAACTTCGTTGCCATGAGTGCAATGGATTCCATGTCCATTTCTTCTTCCGAGTCCTCATCTTCGGTAGAGGTGGATGAAGCCGCCTTGAATGCAATTGCCTTTTTCTTAGGCACGTCTTGGTTCAAATAGGACTTCATCTTTTCTTGTAACTTCACCTTGCTATCTTTACGTACCTCGTATGACATCAAAGTACCCATCAATTGAACTACGGTATACTTATTCATGTCATTACCTTCCTCGATGGCGAAGGTACGTTTCTCCCAAGAAGAAGGAAGTCCTTCGATAAGCTTCGAGCACTTCTCCTTTTGGGTGTAGGATTTGCCGAGGGCCTCTAACTCGTTTATTATGTCAACGAAGCGAGCGTAATATTCCTTCATCTTCTCGCCCTGTTGCATATGAAACATTTCGTAATCTTTGTTTACAACTACGAGTTTAGAGTCTCTTACCCTACTCGTCCCTTCATGTAGAATGAGGAGGGAGTTCCAAATTTGATATGCACTCTTACATGTGCATATCTTATTGAAGTCCTCGGGCTCCAATGCGCATTGCAAGGCGTTCATTGCCTTGGCATTGCTTACCTCCGCGGCGATCTCCGCGGTAGTCCATTTCTCAAAGTCTTCTTCTTCGGGCTCGATGTATTCCTTCATTGTGGTCCTCCATAGAGATGCACTCCGGAGGAAGGTTTCCATCCGGCATTTCCAGAACCCGTAGTTGGTACCGTTGAAGAATGGAGGCCTCGAAGAGGAATGTCCTTCCATCACCGAAGATGCTCCTTCACGGTTCCTGAAGCTGTCATAGTTGGAAGGTGGACGCACGGTCTTGTTGTCGTTGGCAGACATAGCTAAGTATCTGGCTCCGATACCAAATGTAATGCCCTACAAGCTACTGCACAAGTACTAGAGGGGGGGTGAATAGTACTTTAAAAATATCAAGGAGTATAATTCCAAATTATAGTGCAAACAACTACCAAAAAAATTTGCGGAACCTTAAATTGAATGACAACAACAAAATTAACAATACTAACAAGAGATGTTAATGGGTTCGGATCCACCCAAGTCTCCCCGACTTGTTCCCGGTGATCCTACGTCCCAACCACCCGGATCCCCTCCGGATACTTGAGTTAGAAACCCTAACTCAAGATTTCCACTATGAATATCTTGTGAAAAACCTTCACAAGATCAAATCATACATGCAATGGCAATAGTGAATCCCACAACCCGGGATCACAACCTTCTCTCACAACCGAGAGAATCAACAAGCAATATAAATGAGTTTATATTGAAATAAGCAATCTTACCACAAAATCCTATACCTTGAGTTTTTCTTACCAAATAGGTGAAAGGAAGGATTTGAGGAAGATGAAGTCACCAAGACCTAGCACCAAGGAAATGACCAGCAATAGGTGCCTAGGAGTGATTTGGAGACTTGAATCAAGCTAGAGCTTGAAGGGCTCACCAAGAACAAACTTCTCTCAAGATGGATTCTAGATCTAGAATGTGAGAGAATGGGTTTCTTGTGAGGAAGAGAGCTTTAGAAATGAGTGAGAATGGCTATCTCTTTCTATCTCAATGAATCTCTTAATGGCAGCTCTAACCTAGAGAGAAATGACCTAGGTTCGTATTTATAGGGTCCCATAAAAACAAGTTAGGTCAATTCCCAACGGATAGAAATCTGAGGCAACTAGTCGGTCAAAGAACAACCACTGACCGACTAGTTCATCAACTAGTCGGTCAGTCAAACAACATGGACCGACTAAGTGAGGAACTGAGAAGTGATAGAAGTTCAGACCTAGAAATCTAGTCGGTCCAAGAAGACATTCTGACCGACTAGTTTCACAACTAGTCGGTCAGTCAGTGAACGTAGACCGACTAAGAGGAAAAGTGAAATAGTCTAAATACAAATTGACTTAGTCGGTCCCAGAACAAAAGTTGACCGACTAGATTGTCAACTAGTCGGCCACCAAACGTTCTTAGACCGACTAACGCTAAACAGTAGCTAAGAAGAAATTTAGCATGTACAGTAAATCACAACTAGTCGGTCAAAGAAGCATCACTGACCGACTAGTTCACAAACTAGTCGGTCGGTAAGTCAACGTAAACCGACTAACTGTAAACAGTAAGGTGCAAGAAATTAAGGAAGCAAACTAGTCGGTCCAAGAAGCTCTTCTGACCGACTAGATCACCATCTAGTCGGTCAGTACTTCTTCTTGTACCAACTAATATGCACAAACAAGTCCGAATCGAAGCGCGACGCTTCGAGGAAGTTAGAATGAACTTGTACTAAGATCCTAGAGCTACGATATGAGCGATATGAAGATAGAATCGTAAGATATACTCAAGGCTTAACATTCTATAGATCGAAGCTAAAAGACTATAAATAAAACCTTAATGAATGGTCTTCGAGAGCTTCGATTAATTCTTCATGACTTCCAAAACGGCGCAAGAGCTTCAACGAAGCTTTAGGCATGAATACGAGCTTTGAGAAGTCTTGAGATGTCGCTTTGATTGTTCTCGTGAATTTGGCGACGATCTCCAATACTGCGCTCACAAATTGTTAGTTCATGAATTATTTATGTTTGCTCATCATCCAAAACCAAATCCGGGGAGTCCAATATTCAACAATCTATTGCTGCTCATCTTGGTGGAGCTAGTGTTTGGTGATCTCATCTTCCTCAAAATCCATTCTTGCCCTATTTTGGTAAGTATTTCTCAAGGCAAAGGATTTTGTGGTAAGAAGTTTTATATTTCATTCTTTATACTTCATATTTGTTGTATACTCACGGTGGTGAGAGGATTGGCTTGATCCCAAGTGTGGGAGTCAAGATTTCGTTTTGCTCTCGGTTTGTGAGAGTGTGCATAGTCCTTAGTTGTGGGATTAAGGTTTTTGCGTGTTCCCGGGTTGTGGGATACACGGACATCGATTGTAGGTCGATTGCACTTGTGGGGTTTCCGCAAGTGGGCTAAAGGAAAGCTCTAGTGGTTTTACTAGAGTATCCGGAGGGGATCCGGGTGTTGCTGGAGTAGGGCACCAGTAACAAGTCGGGGAGACTTGGGTGGCACCGAACCAGGGTACATTGCATGTTAGCATTGCATTCTTGCTTGGGTTATTGATCATTTCTTTTATTCCGCATTTGTTGGTTAATTAGGGTTTTATTTGGTGTAAAAACCTTATAATTCTATAAAACACTATTCACCCCCCTCTAGTGTTTATTCCTCATAGCACAGGGTCACTACATCAGATACATACTGAAATCGGTTGCAAAGATTCACATTGGTTTATTTAATTCCTTATTAATATTATTTGATGGAGTATCAAATTGTGGATTCACATTTATGTAAGCTTAAAAAGGTTTGCAGAATAAGGACATATATGATAAAGATTCTTTAGCACATCAACATATTTTTTTGAAGATTATATTAACGAGACATGGAGCCTCCCATATTTCAATAATCAATATTTAATGAAACATGAAGTAGCATTCAAGAGAGGAGGAAATGTATACCAAGTTTCAAGCTTCATCGGTGTCTACATCATCTCATTCATCTACATCATCTTCATCCACTGCCTCTGCATCTACATCATCTTCCTTTTCTGCCTCTGCATCTTCAACATATTAATCATCTGCCTCTTCATCTTCATCATCTTCATTATTTGCCCCTTCATCTTCATCATCAATGAATCTAACGTCATCTTACTCGACGAGTGGCACCCCTTCAACTTCATTTAAAATGCCAGGGACACATAAAGACTCGAGTGCATCACCTTGAGCTCCATCAATATCGTCTATAACGATTTCATGTGTCATTACAGTGTCGTGATTCCTGAGCTTGGTATACAGTGTAGTCGACATTGGTTTCATCATCCTCACATAATCCATCATAATCATTACGCGGTCTGGCATTACATACACAACATAGAAATCTTTTAATGATCTATTTTTCATTGCTCATGGGTATATTGTATAATACAGTGCTCTGCTTGTTCTGCTAGAATGAATAGGTAATACATCACCAAACGTCTGTTACGTTTAAGGTAAACAATGACATGAACTGACGTCCCTTGACTAAATGTGTCGAACCAACTATATTTGAACAGGACGACCTTATTTTCAGCACCATAATATGTCAACTCAATTATTTCCTCCATGACACCATAAAAGTTCTTATCAATTTGGACGGACCAACCCCCTCTCACCATGACTCCGTCATTCAGTCTTCTTAAGTTCTGCTAGAATGTTGAATCGATAATTATTAATCAAGTAACCGTTATAACATTTCACTCATACATATGGCCTAATACTAAGATGCTTTATTCATTGACCAACATCGTTAGTTGGATCAGCTACCCATTTAACAAACAGAGCATATGTAAGAGTTTGAATAGCTTTTCAAATAGAAACAAGTGAAACCATTTTAGACATTAATGCATAAATTCAACGTGCATGAGCCAACGTATGTGAGCTTACAACCACTCTACAAAATTCCTAACACGCATGGCTAGCTTCTCATCATCTGAAAGTTGTGGATTTGAGAGGGCTACCTCTTCATCAAATTTCCTGTCACATGAAATTGAAATTTAAATTAAGTGTATAAGCCTTACCAATATTCACAGATAAAGAATACAAAAGAAATGAGAGAGAGAAGTCAACTCTTAGTAAATGAATTTCGCATTCTCTTCACAATTTATCAGCATATATAAATGGGTTGTCTTGTACTCACGATCATCTAAATACCTGATCATCTAAATACCTTTCTGCGTTGTGATGCGGTCGTCTACCACAGACGGCACACTGGCACGGGTCAGGTCGCGGATTCGAGCGTGGGAGCGACTTAGCCATTTTTGCTTTATGCATTACCTTTTACTCTTTTAAGTTGTTGTGTGCTTAATAGTTGGTAGGTTTTATATTTATAGGGATTAACCCTATTTGTGCTAGGTATCGAGATATTGAGACAATTAGTCATTTGACGGCTAGGGTTTGGGGGTATTAGGCTTGATTCATGAATTCAAGCTAGGGAGAAGATCTACTCCAGAATAGATCGATTGTCTCTTTATTATCATTAATTCCACTTTCCACTTTAAATTTCTTTTCGTTCATCCACTAAAAATCTGAGCTTTTTGATACGATTAACCCTAATCGTATCAATTTGGTATCAGATCACTAAGATCCGATGGCGGGGACTAGGGCAAAGACGGCCGCGGAACTTATAGAAGAAAGATTCCACGGCAAACTTGAAGAAGTGAACAAGAGGATCGACGGGCTTCAAGGCGAGATCCAAGGTATCCATCAGGAGATGAAGGCTATTGCTAAGGCCTCCGACATCCAAGATATTCTATAGATCCTTCGACAGCAACAGAAACACTCCGAATCTGAAGCTAGGGCATCAACTTCAACAAATCTGAAATTTCCCTCAGATCTAGGGCCACGTGAAGAAGATCTAGCGAACGAAGAGCCAGAACGCCGCTTCGTGCAGATCCAGGAGACCGGCGGGCCAACTGGAAAAGGTGCCGGCCTTTGTAGTGACTTTCGACAGGCGATGAGGCACCCCCAGGGGGGCAGCGGACCCCTGGCAGACCGCCAGGGGCCGTGTGCCCCTTCCATTGGCTGTGCAAACCTGTGCGGCCTAGATCTGGGCTGCACTGACCCGCGCGGCCAGAATTGAGGCCGGCGACCCCTGCGAGGGTCTAGCGGGCCGCCAGACCCTCGGCGAGGGCCGGCGAGGCCCCACAGGAGGTGACAGGGCCATGGCAACACGCCAAGGGCCCCGCGCTACAGGGACAACCCCGGCGGGGGCTTGATGTGCCGGCAGACCCCTTTGGGGTTTCCGCTGGGCATGGAGGGGCGTTGGAGGACTTGAGGCATGCCAAAGAGAATGTCAGGAGGCTTCAGGATACCGGATAGGATGTGGGGGCATGTGCCGGAGTACGAGAAGTACACACACTACACCGATAACCTTCACGAGGAGGAGTGGGGTGATGGAGACGAATGGGATGACGAGGCGCAGATGGAAGTGGAGAGGGCCCGGGAAGAAAGTTTGGGGGGGGCGTATGGGTAGCCACATCGACCCAGATGGAGGGTGGAGGAGCCCGCTCGCCCGAGATACCAAGAGGGCAATCGGGGAGGGGGTCAACGAGGCGATGCTAGCCCCGATAGCCGGTTGAGGAAGCTGACCATGCCCCTGTTTGAGGGAAAGGATCCAGATGCCTGGATCTACAAGGCAAGGAGGTACTTCGATGTTTTGGGACTGGCTGAGGCGGAGAGGATGCAGACGGTGGGAATGTGCTTCGAGGGAGAAGCTTTGGGGTGGTTCTGTTAGAGCCAACGACAAAGACCTATCCGCACATGGATAGTGTTGACAGAGTGCCTTATGGAGAGGTTTTAGAAGACACAGGCTGGTGGGCTATTTGATCAGTTGTACACTCTGCGGCAGGAAGGGACAGTACGGTAATATGTGGAGAAGTTTGAGCGGCTTACGAGCCGAGTAGAGGAAGTTTCTGCTGAGTCCCTAGAGGGAAATTTCTTGAAGGGCCTCAAGATGCAGATTAGAGCTGAGCTACGGGTTCAAGAACCCATGGGATTATCTGCCATGATGACGATAGCCATGCAAGTGGAAGAAAAGTTGATGGAGGATAGGAGGGCGAGGGGAGCTTGGGGAGGATCTACTTTGCGGAGTCCAGCAGTGGAAGTGGCACCTAAGGCTCCTATAGATGCACTGACACCAGCGAGAGGGACTAGCCATGAGGCACGTACGGGGGTCAGACCCGTCGGATGACTGAGGCAGAGATGAGGGAGCACATGGCCAAGGCGCTGTGCTTCAAGTGCGACGAGCAATTCACACCTAGACACATGTGTGCCAGGCGAGCCATGCAGTTGGAGGTGGCTGCTGAGGAGGAGGAAAAGGGAGACCCTATGGTTGTACTCGACGGAGAGGATGAGGTGGCAGAGCAGCAGCCACACTTGGGCACCGTGGAGGTGTCACTTAGCTCTGTGGTGGGATTTACTCCTTATCACACCATGAAACTGGCAGGCAGGTTGACAGATCAGGAGGTGAAGATATTGATAGACAGTGTGGCAACCCACAACTTCATCTCAAAGAAGTTGGTGGAGCAGCTGGTGCTTGAGGTGAGTGAGACAGCCACTTTTGAGGTGATTTTGGGCACATGCAAGAGGGAGGAGAGCAGGGGTGTCTGCAAGGCAGTGATTCTGGCAGTACAAGAGACTCAAATAGTGGCAGATTGTTACCCCCTAGAGTTGGGGAAGGTAGACATGGTGTTGGGAATGCAGTGGTTACAGACCTTAGGCAACACCAAGTTCAACTGGAAGATGCTGAAGATGAATTACTGGGAGGATGGGAGGACCGTGGTTTTGTTGGGGGGCCCAGCCTGTGCTGTTGCACGGCATCCCTGAAGTCCTTGGTTCGGACAGCACTAGTGGAAGAAGAGGCATACTTTGTGACATATCAGGAGCTAGGGGCGGAGGCAAAGGAGCAGAAGATGCCACCAGAGGTGGAGGAGTTATTGGACAGTTATGGGCATATGTTTCAGATGCTGCAGGGACTTCTGCCGCATAGGGATCACAAGCACGTCATTGTGCTGTGTGAGGGAGCGGCTCCAGTCAGCGTTCGGCCCTACAGGTACCCACATGTTCAAAAGGATGAGATTGAACGGTTGATCAGGGAGATGTTACAGGCTGGAGTGATACGACTGAGTGTTAGTCCCTTCTCTAGTCCGGTGCTTTTGGTGAAGAAGGACGATAGCTGGAGGTTCTGTGTAGACTACTGTGCCCTCAACAAGGAGACGGTGGTGGATCGTTTTCCTATACCGGTTATAGAGGAGCTATTGGATGAGCTACATGGGGCGTCAATCTTTTCGAAGATTAACTTGAAGTTGGGGTATCATCAGATCCGGATGAAGACAGAGGATGCGCAGAAGTCTGCCTTTTAGGACTCATGAGGGGCACTATGAGTTCCTCTTCATGCCCTTTGGGCTGACAAATGCGCCCGCTACCTTTCAAGCGTTGATGAACAAGATATTTTAGCCATATCTACGGCAGTTTGTCTTAGTGTCCTTCAACGACATACTGGTGTACAGCCGTACGGTGGAGGAGCACGTGCGAGATTTGGAGACGGTGTTGCAGGAGTTATAGGCTAACCAGCTTTATGCCAACAAGAATAAGTGCACGTTTGCTCAGGAGAAGGTGGAGTATTTGGGGCACGTAGTTTCGGCAGAGGGGGTGGCAGCTGATAGAACCAAGATTGAGGCCATGTTAGATTGGCCGTAGCCGATGACGTTGAGGGCGTTGCGAGGATTTTTGGGCCTGACGGGATACCACCGCAAGTTCGTGCAGAGTCACAGTACCATTGCCTGGCCCCTGACAGAGCAATTGAAGAAGGATGTGTTCCAGTGGAACGAGGAGGCCATTGCATTGTTTGAGGCACTGAAGAGAGCGATGACGACAGTTTCGGTGCTGGCTCTTCCCGAATTTAGCAAACCTTTTGTAGTAGAGACCGATGCATCGGGACACGGGCTAGGAGTAGTGCTGATGGAGGATCAGCAACCAGTGGCTTACTTTAGCCAGGTTTTGTCATCACGGGTGAGGTAGAAATCTGTGTATGAGAGGGAGCTGATGGCAATCGCCCTGTCGATTCAGAAATGGTGTCCTTACCTATTGGGACGTCCATTTATTGTGCGCACGGATCAGAGGTCACTGAAGTATTTACTGGAGCAGAGACCGATGGCGGAGGACTATCAGAAGTGGCTATCTAAACTTGTTGACTACAAGTTTGAGATACACTATCGGTCGGGATTGGAGAACAAGGCTGTGGATACGCTATCACGGAGAGAGGAGGTTACCTCCATGGCAGCCTTGTCAGTACCACTATTAGAGGAGTGGGAGCCCTTATAGAGGGAGGTGGACACCAACGAGGATCTATCTAGGATCCAAGAGAATTTGGTTCAGGGGGTGGCTGAGCATCCGGGCTATTCTCTGGAGGGGAGGCGGTTGTTGTATCGAGGGATATTAGTCATACAGCAGGCTTCAGTACACAAACCGTTGATTTTTCAGGAGTTCTATAGGAGCACGGTGGGGGGCCATTCAGGAGTCCAGCAAACATATATGAGGATGGCTAGAGAGCTGTACTGGCAGGGAATGAAGAAGGACATGGTGGAGATGCTAGCCAGTTGTGACGTCTGCCAGCGTCACAAATACCTGGCCATGGCGCCAGCAGGGCTGTTGCAGCCCTTAGCTCTTCCTGAGCAGGTTTGGAAGGGGATCAGTATAGATTTTATTGATGGACTACCCAAGTCAGAGGGATACACGATGATCTTGGTGGTGGTCGATCGTCTGAGCAAGTATGGGCATTTCATCGGGCTGCGTCATCCTTATACGGCAGTGACAGTTGCTACGGCTTTTATACAGGAGGTGGTTTGTCTCTACGGTTTTTCCACTTCCATAGTGTCAGATAGGGACACAGTCTTCTTTAGCCAGTTCCGGGGGGAGTTATTTAGGGTACATGGAACTGTTTTGCGAAGGATCACACCTTACAACCCCCAGATAGATGGACAGATGGAGGTCGTAAACAGGAGCGTTGAGACGTACCTTCGTTTCTTTGTATCAGATTGCCCGAGGAGTTGGTATCGGTGGTTGGCGTAGGCTGAGTACTGGTACAATACTTCTTTCCACTCAGCAGCCCAGACGACATCGTTCCGAGTTTTGTACGGGAGGGATCCCCCAGCGTTGGTCCACTACCGTAGCGGGACGACTGTTGAGTATTGGTGTTTCATACCAATGTTATTTTGATGATGATTTCAACATTATGTTATTGCTAATGACTCTCTTGTTTTAGTCTCATAGTTAACATTCCAATAATATCATTTTTTGGAGACTAAACACTTGGTGCAAGGATGGACATCAAGTGGAGAAGGGCCAAAGCTTGGACTTAAGGGGTGCCAAAGCTTGGAGATGATGGGGAGCATCAAGGCATCAAGATTGAAGTCATAGACTCTAAGGAAAGCAATGTAATCCATGTAATATTTCATTTATTGCTTTATCTCTTTTTGAGTCTAGGTTTAATGTAATGCCTTGATAGATGGTTGATCGGAGCCCCGAGGGTGCGAACACGCAACCGGGGCACGCGACTCGCTATTCTTACCGCAAGCGCATGGTGTAGCGGCGAGCGGGTATCGAACACGAGGAGGCCAAATGACGGTGTCTTCTTCAACTCACCTGGCTATAAGAACAGTCGAGAAATGTTCGCAATAAAGCGGTCACAGTCGTTCAATTGTATAAAAGAAATATCAAATTAACAAAGACGCCTAGGGGTAGGGAATTCCCGCTACAAACCGTATCTCGTCATTGTGATTCGTAGGTTTCACAATTGCCAGACTTGAAATTCAGGTGAACTAGTTGCAACTAAATGTAGAACCAAGCTCACGCTATCGCGTTATTGCCGGTCTATAGCGAACCTAGGGTAGGGTCCAATCTCTTGCAAACCCTAACCTAGGCAAGCTAGCGTGAAGAACAACATCATCGTTCAATCGTATCTCGAGCCCACTCTCGTGTAAACTCAAGCTACGACCTAGGTTGGGATAGTTCCTACTCGTCCTATCTCTTGCAAACGGGTATTGGTATAGAATTGCAATCGAAAACTCTAGTTTCGGTCCAATCTCTTGCAAACCGATTCCGGAGAAATCCAATTGTAACCCAATTCGAATTTCTAGGGCTTCCTATCGAGTTGGGATCCAATCTCTTGCAAATCCCAATCGGTATGAATCCCTAGCTATTCGTATTAAATCAATCCCAAACTAACCCTAATCAATCCTAGCAATGATTTCATCAATTCATCACAAATTAGAGATAGGGTTCATCCCTACGCCCTAAGACGATAAAACTACTCACAATTCATAATGAAATTCAATAGAAATTCACAAATAAAATCAATAGAATTCATTGCAATATTCAATATATCAACAAAAATGGA
Organism: Scilla litardierei; assembly: GCA_030789695.1. NCBI lineage: Eukaryota > Viridiplantae > Streptophyta > Magnoliopsida > Asparagales > Asparagaceae > Scilla > Scilla litardierei. Next base: position 102,274,355 of record CM061131.1, read on the forward strand.
GTTTTTGATAGAGAGAGAGAGACAAACCAATGAAGAATCAATAGCATCCAACAAAATAACACTTTTCTCTCTCCCCTAAAAGCTCAATCTAATCTCCTAAAAGTAATCTAAAAAAGGCTGCAAAAAGTTCTGAAAAAGCTCTCTAAACTAGGTTAAAAACTGGGGTTAAATACCCCCCAAAATAGCCCAAAAAACTGTGACGAAAATGCCCCTGCGCAGCCTCAAAATCGCAGTTTACGCTACAGGCAGCGCGGCTCACTCGGTCGAGTGACAAATATTATTCGGCCAAGTGACAAACCCTGACAAATTCCAGTAACTTCGGACTTTTGGGGGTCGGCTCCTCGGGAGTCACTCGCCCGAGTGACTTTCTTTGCTTCGGCCGAGGGGACTTATTCACTCGGCCGAGTCGGAACTCGGGATTTGACTGACAAATTACAGTAACTCTGGACTTTTCGTTGCTGTCGTCTTGATGCCACTCAGGCGAGTGGTATCTCCATGGTTCGGCCGAGTGGGCTGGTGATGCTCGGCCGAGTGCACGCTGATACTCAGTCTGTCGCGTGTCCGATCTGGCCGGCCGAGCGGGCTCTCGATGGTCGGCTGAGTGACTCCTTCACTCGGCCGAGTGACATGCTGAAAATGCCCAATCTTCGTATTTTTGCCCCCTCGTCGCTCCTACGACGTTCTTTCTTCTTCCACTCCTCTCCAATAGCAAAATTCCCCTCAAAGGAGTCACATGTGACACTCCAGAGTGGGTGTATCTCAGGATCACTCCAAATCGCTCGAAATCTCCTGAAATTCGACAAAAACAAGAAATCGTGAAAAGCATCGCAATATTGCCGAAAAATCGTGAAAAGCGCGATTCGAGCGATCAAAATGGCATGCAAACATGCAGAAAAAAAGTGTAAAATATGGAGTGATCAAAATCCCCCAAGCTTATCTCTTACTCTTCCTCGAGGAAGATGAGTAAAAAGCGAGCCCGGTGGATAAGGAAAATAGAAACGGTGGAAAAGTGGAAAATGAAAATAAAAAGAAAAACAAAGTAGAAAATGAAGAGGGAAACTGCTAGATCATTTTTCTCAGGACGTGGGTTTTGCTTACTCATAAAGCACGCATCGAATGTAAAACACATGTCAAAGACTTTTATCTCGATATCATAGTATAATGGTGCATTTGAGATAGAACACCCAAGAATGTCAATATAGCATGAAAAATGGAATAATTCTAGAATTAGCATCGTCTGAAGCATCTAAAGCGGTATACAATATCGTAGATTACACACTTTTCAATTGAATGCTTTCTATAAGGAGTATAAGAGATATCACACAATAGAGTAGTAAGAATAGAAAAGTGTGGTTTTCATGAAATGAATGCTAAGCGTAGATTTCTGGACTTCGTAAAACTTTAAGCAATCTCACCGAGTATAAAATATTACTTAGCCTAGGTTGTCATGCACCGTCAAGTATCCACTCTCTCACACATCATTGGATCCTCTCCCCCAAGCTTATCCATAAGCGTGGTGGCATATACAAAACAATATTTACATACCCGTTTCTTATGAAGCTCCAAAAGTCAAAGAAAACAAAAATAAAAGCAAAAGAGGGAAGAAAGAGAGAAAGGATATGAGATGGGATCGTTTTCGAACTTCTTTTCTCTTTTCTTTTCTTATTCTCAAATCTTTTTCTTTTTCTTTTTCTTTTTTCTTTTTTTCTTTTTTTTAGATATACACAAATGATCCCAAATCAAAAGAGAAGGATATACATGTATTTTTTTGGTTTTGGGGAATTTTGGAGCATGAGATATAATAACGGGGGGATGCCAATAATAGAATTGCTGAGGGGAGATTCACCAATGAATTTAAAGTAGAGAAATGATGTTCAAGATATGTGGAGAAAGAAATAAATGTATCTCTCGGTTCACTCTATAAGACGTGCATGACAACTTCAGCAGGGTAATCTAATCTACTCAGTTTGATCTCAAAAAGTAAACTAATCCAGATTTATCAATGCTAGCAAACATTCAATCAACCTGAAGTGAAGCGTACAAATCATGCAATAAGAAGTGATATGAGAAAAGAAAGCAGTACTCCATATATAAGCAATCAATGCGTGAATCTTGGTGTGTTTTCTACGATAGCATACATATGAATCATCAGACATCAGCTAATAATAGAATTTCATACATTTTCATATGGAAAAAGAAGTGGATTACTATTTCTAAATGCAAAACAGGATATAGCATATGATATCAGAAACAAAAGCCATGACATGACAAAATTAGCATGCATATAGAGAAAAGCTAACACCACGTCATTGTCATCACAGAAAAATCATCTCTAGCAAAAGATGAAAGAAATAAAGATAAAGAAAAACAAGACTATTTACAATGCAGCACACAAGGAAAATAAGTAAAACGTGATGCATGGTAAAAAAATGAAAAAGTGATGAAAAATGGGTGCAAAAGCGGAAAAACGTGAAGAAAAACTAAAAATAAAGGTGATAAAAGCAAAAAGTGTGAGAACTCACTCCCCCAAGCTAAAGTGCACAGTGTCCTCAATGTGCAAAGTGTGGCACATCGAGAGACGTGAAATGGACGGGGAGGGTGAGGATGCATGCATGATAAAAAAAGAAGTAAAAATAAAAAGAAAATATGATGATGTGAATGATGCATGCAAAGACTGGAGTGATGCAGATATGTGTCACCAAAAAAGAACTCTCCCTCTCTCCCAAAAAGATATAGAAAGGTGCGGTCAGAATAGGGATCAAAATAGTGAGGGGAGGAGGGGGGGCCAAAAAAATATCTCCAGGACCAGCATAGAATGGGCAGCATAACGACAAAAAGGATCAATGGCATCAAGGGTGTGCCTAAGCTGGTGGTGCTGCACCGTCTCCGTCCTGTGGCGGAGGTGGTGGTGGAGGCGGTGGTGGAGGTGTCGGCTGGGTGGGTGGGTGTAGTGGAGGGAGTCGCGCCAGGATCTGATTCAGGCAAACCTGAATATCGGGAAGCATGGCGACGCGGGACTCCACGGAACTGACCGTGGCAGAGAGAGCCCTAAAATCGCCCCTGAGTCCGCTGACCGCCCCCTCAAGAGCACGAAGGCTCTGAAGTAGAGTGTCAGGGGGTGGTGGAGCGGAGGGACGAACATGTCTAGGCTGTGAAGGTCGGGGCTGTCTGATACGGGCAGTGTAAGTAATCGGGCCAGCAGGTAGGTGTGGAAAAGGCGCTGTGCTCACTAGTGGATTCCCAGCCTCAGTGCGAGGCTGGGACGTGGACTGGGACGAGGAGGCAGCGCAGTAGTGGTGGAAGACAAAATCGGTGACGAGGCAGCAAGAGAGGTCAGTGACACAGGTATGAGGACAGACGTCACGACACTCTTGGATAGGACAGCTGCGGTGGAGACAGGAGGGTCGACCACTGGGGAGGAAGTGTAAGGACCAAAAGGTGACACCACAGCGGACATCAAACCGGACAGGGTCCCCACGACGGCAGCGAAGGAAGACTCGCTGCACTCTAGTATGGTGGGTGGATGCTCGGGAAGAAGTGAGGAAATAGGCTCAACCGAGATAGGCACAGCATTGGTGGGGGGGGTGGTGGTGGTGGACGGCTCAGCAAGGGTACTCCCGACACTGGCAGAAGTGGGGACAGAAGTACCGGGAGGTGCAGAAAGTGCAGGCTCGGGCTCAGGGATCACGGGGTCAGCAGGGGGTGCCTGCTAAGCGCCCTCGGCCTCAAGTACGTAGGCAGCTGGGATGAGGAGATCCATCGCTGGGATCCAATCCTCGTGGGCCGGTCCTATATGTGTCCGAGCGAGGCTCGGGAGGATCATGTAATCGTCACTAAAAGGACCGTGCAACCACACCCAGTGCCGCTGTCCATAGGGATGAAGCATCTTCATCTGGGCCATGACGTCTATCGAGAGTGCAGTAGGGCCCGGGGTTCGTCTAAGGTCAGCAGGTAGGTCCACGCCGGTCATCAAGGCTAGCAAAGTAATCAGACCGCCGCCGCAAATAGGTGAGCGAGTGCCCACCGAAATGATGATGCGGTCTAAGAACCAGCTTGCAATATTAATCTCAACGGCGGGAACCCGGTCATCGCTATCCCTATCGAGAACTCTGGGGTGAGTCATTGCGTAGAGCATATAGAGCTCAGGCGTAGACATCGTCCCAGGCTCGTACCTCGCCAAGAAAGTGGTCGCCATGAGGCGCTGGGCTATGCGGAGGCAGGGGTGCAGGATGGCTGAGGCCTTGGCCATACTAGGGTCAAAGCCATGGTGGGAGCCCGTGATACGTGTCCAGAACGTGGAAGTGTCAAACGATGGCGGTGGGATGTGAGTGGGTGCGTAGGCTCGGTCGGGGACGGGGACATCGGGCCACTGGAAGAACGCACGTAGCATGGCGAGAGTGACCTCGCACTCTCAAGCCATAAGGCGAAATGTGCATCCTCCAGGGGTCCGGGCTATCGAGCTAAGTACCTCAAGTGTCGGACGGACGTAGGTGTCCGCCGACACTGACCAAAAGTCGTGCCAACCCACGTTGTCGTACAACGTGAGCATACCCTCTAGCACCCCTAGGCGGTCAAGGTCTGCTAAGTGCACGAACCTAGAGGGCACTATGTAGGATCCTGTCAAAACAACGACGTTAGGATCGAATAATAAAGTAGAGACTTACGTTCGCGTACGCGGCACCGTAATCTCTGAACTTTGCCCACGGATTCGCCACAACGGTCGATACTTCGTCACGGAGAATCGAAGCAGAGTTTCACCGTCTAAATCTCTATTTAGAAGATGATTTTAATGGAAGGGAGAAGAAGAACATAAGATGCCTTTTGCAAACTTATGGCATGGAAAGTGTAGTATTAATGCCTTACCCTTGGGTCATATTTATAGGCTTTAGGGGTAGTTATTATAGGAAATAACTAAATATAAGCTTATTAGCCTATATTAGCACATTCATTTATCCTCTTCTTCATTCACTTATCAAGTGCCTTTATGCACTTATAAAGTGACTTTTTCCACTTATCGAGTGGCTTTTTCCACTTATCGAGTGGTCCTTTTCACACGAGAAAAGGTTCCCTCCGCGCACGCTTTCGTGCATGCGACATCTGAGGTCCGATACCCTCATACATCCCCTCATGGATGTATTCATGTCGTCCATATCCAACATCTTCCACTCACACTTGAGGGGATTGTAAGGAAACATCTTTTCCTTTAACTCTTCTGTTTATCATACCGAGAAATAGACCGTGTGACCGTCATGCGCATAGAGTCCGCTGTTGTGCACTTGTTAAAGATACACAACACTCCTCGAGGTGCAAAGTTGAGTAGATCAACGCATGCTTTACCCTAGATTATTTTTTCACATTTCTTATACTTTATATTCAACAATTGAATCCCATCTGGATTACAATTGGCTGGCCAGCTTTGAATCTCTAAAGTCCAAATGTGAATATGAAATTAATCTTCCTCTTCTTGCGATCCTTTTGATCTTGACTTGACTTGCTTTTCTAACATGCCCCGCCGGACTGAATTGACCATAGTCCATAAGCAACATACTAAGATAGCAATCACCCAGTCAAATCTAAAGGAACCAATTAGAGTCCATAAGGGTAATGAGTTAAGACCCATGTGGTCTTTGGGTCTCACATAATAGTAAACACAATTACTATTCTAACCCAATGGTCAAAATGCATACGTAGTATGAATACGTATTACAACATCACTCCTTTCCCAGGGAGCGTATGTCTAAATGATGTTGTAAGGATGATGATCAGACACCACAATGTCTGACTTTGAGTCCCTTTTACTACTCAAATAATCTTCTGGACCCACATCCCGCATAAGACAGATAGGATTTTAAGAATCCTCTTAGATCTTTCGTAAGCATCCATATGATGCAGATCTTTCATACGACCATTTTGTCTTAAGTCATGACTCTAAATCATCCGTCTGACGATTTTGAATTTAAACAGGTCTCATCTTTAGTTTATCCGTCTGATATAATAAAGGCGGTTGCTCATGTGAGAGAGCCAACCTCAATCTGGCCGACATACTAGAAAACCAGCTGAGATTTAAAATGTACACAAACATTTTCAAGAAAGTCATATGCAATGTTGAAAAGAACTTATTCTTTTATTAAATTTGATCATTTAGAGACATGGGAATTTACATTGGTACAACTCAGCTCTTACGCAATCCTTGAGATGATAAGTGTTTGTAAAACACATCTCTGGGGATCGCCTTCGTAAGCGGATCCGCTATCATCTCATGCGTAGATATGTACCTTATGTCTACCTTCTTGGTCTTATCATAGTCTTTTGCGAATTTGTAGCGGATATCTATGTGTTTGGTCTTACAATGGAATTTCGGATCTTTGACATAGGCTATAGATGCTTGACTGTCACTGTGTATTGGTATAGCACCTGAGTCACTTGCATCAATTAGCTTGTCTAAGAACTTCCTAAGCCAAACAGCCTCTTGGACTGCCATGCTAAATGCTACAAACTCGGCTTCCATAGTTGAAAGTGCGATGCAGGATTATTTCTTGCTACTCCAGGATATTGCACCAGATCTGAGTAGAAAAACATATCCTGAGGTCGATCGTCGCTCATCGAGATCACCTGCCCAATCAGCATCAGTGTAGCCTTCGAGCCTCAAGGCATCTCCTTGATAGCATAAAGCATAGTCCGCAGTTCCTTTAAGATACCGTATTATCCTCTTAACCGCTTTCGAGTGTACTTGCCCTGGGTTGGATTGGTAACGACTTACCATTCCAACAGTAAAACAGATGTCCAGTCTTGTACACATCATAGCGTACATAAGACTACGAACTGCACTGGAATATGGAACATTTTCCATAATTTCCATTTGCTTTTGGTTCTTTGGACATGATTTCAGACATAAATTATCGCATTTGCTTATAGGAGTATCAATGGACTTGCAGTCCTGCATATTAAAATGTTCTAGAACCTTCTTTATATAAGTCTCTTGTGAAAGAGAAAGAAGTTTCTTTGAACGATTCCTTGAAATCTTAACTCCAAGGATATATGCGGCTTCTCCCATGTCTTTCATCTCAAAAACTGATGAAAGCCAAGCCTTGATATCCATCACAAAGCCCTTGTCATTTCCGGCTATTAAAATGTCATCTACATATAGAGACATAATGATGTACTTGCTCTTAATCCTCTTGATATATACACAGTTATCTTCATCAAGCATGGTAAAACCATTTGATAAGACAACTTCTTGAAATCGTATATACCATTGCCTCGAGGATTGTTTAAGACCATATATGGACTTACGAAGTTTACAAACCTTATGTTCGTTTCCTTTTTTTACAAACCCTGTTGGTTGTTCCATATAGATCTCCTCGTCCAATTCTCCATTGAGAAAGGCAGTCTTTACATCCATCTGATGTAGTTCAAGGTCTAAGCAAGCTACCATAGCCAGAATCAGGCGAATCGAGGTAAAACAAACAACAGGTGAGAAGGTCTCTTCGTAGTCTATCCATTCCTGTTGCGTAAAACCTTTCGCGATAAGGCGAGCTTTATATCTGTCTATAGAGCCATCAGCCTTATGCTTGATCTTGAGAACCCATTTGTTCCCAATAGCTCTACGTCCTCTGGGTAAGTCAACTAAGTCCCAGACTTGGTTAACTTTCATGGATTCCAACTCTTCCTTCATCGCTTCCATCCATTTGTCTTTCGCAGGGCATGATACGGCCTGTTTGAAAGTAGCAGGCTCGTCATCATCTTGTAGTAAAGTCATAAAGGTTTACGGAAATTCATCCTCAAATCTTAGAGGAGCCAACCTTGTACGACTACTACATCGTATTTGAGATTCTTCAAGTCCTTGCTGACTCGAATTTAAATCAATTCTAATATCACTCCCACTTGGAATGTCGTTAGAAATGCTCCCACTTGGATCATTATTCCCGTATGGAATAGGATTTGTGTCATTCGTATCATCCACTGGTGAAGTTTGAAACGTATTTTCGTCTTCACAAAGAATTCTCCCACTCGAATGAGGTAATCCTTCTTGATCATTAATCTCAAATAGAGATAAGTCCTGACTTATCTCGCCCTATCTTGGAAACTCGTTTTCCAAGAAAGTGACATCCCTTGACTCAAATTCAATTAGACCTCCATTGTCTTCCTGACCAATGAAAACATAACCTTTGGAGTTTTCTGCGTATCGTATAAAGATACATTTCCTTTCCCGTGGCCCAAGTTTGCCATACTTATGGGAGGAAATAAGTGTGTAGGATGCACATCCCCAAGGTTTTAAAATGTTCAAGTCAGGAGACCTTTGGTTCCACAACTCATAAGGAGTGGAGCTAACTGATTTCGAGGGTACGCGGTTTAAAATGAAAGCGGCTGTCAATAATACATCACCCCAAAAGGTGATTGGCAAGTTAGCTTGCGCCATCATTGAACGGACCATTTCCATTAAAGTCCTATTCCTCCTTTCAGCAACACCATTTTGTTGAGAAGTATAAGGCATAGTTACCTGATGTACTATGTCCTTTTCATCACAAAGTTCCTTAAAATTTGTTGATTGGTATTCACCGCCCCTATCGGTTCGCAAGACCTTAATCTTGCGATCTAATTGATTCTCCACTAAACTCATATAGTTTTTAAAGCAGGTTAATGCTTCATTTTTGTGGGATATCAAATAGATATGTCCGAATCGGGTGAAATCATCAATAAAAATGATGAAATAGGACTTCTCGCGCCTTGTCTTGACATTCATCGGACCACATATGTCCGAATGGATGAGCTGTAATGGAACCTCGGCCCTTGTGCCGGTTCCAAACGGCTTGCGACAAGATTTCCCTACAAGGCAATGTTCGCAGGTCGACATTTCGACCTTTGAAACATTGGATAGAAGGCCACTTTTAGCAAGTCTATCCATTCATGTTGGCCTAATGTGACCAAGCCTTGCGTGCCAACAAATTATATCAGACTCATAAGTCGAAGAATTTGTAACAAGGAAATTTTCATTACAAAATGAAGAGTCATACATTGTATTTAATACAATAAATCCTTTGAATACATACCCAGTACCAATTAAGGAATTATTACAAAACAAATCCACTTTACAATCATGAAAAAACCAGCTGTAACCAAGACCCATTAACACGACCACAGATATTATATTCCTTCGAATATCTGGAGCGAAGAGAACATCATGAAGTAGGAGAGTGCGGCCGTTGTCCAAGACTAGCTTGCAAGTCCCAACGCCTTTCACTTCAACACGTGTGTTGTTTCCTATATAGATCCACTTCGTTCCTTGGGGTATCTGGTGATACTCCACGAAGGACCGTCTGTCCCTTGCTATGTGGTCGGTGGCACCTGAATCAATTATCCAAAATGGATTAGATTCCACAAGAAATATTGAACTAGAAACACATATGTAACTAGCATAATTACAAGTTACCTCGTCGCTTCCACTCGTACACGAACGAGCATAGTGACCGAGCTTGTTGCACTTGAAGCACTTGATCTTCTTCAAGTCTTTCTTCTTGTGCCATTTCTTGTGCCCACCCTTATGTTTGGGTTTCTTGGTAGACTCAGGTTGCTTATTACGTTCATTAGAAAACTTCGAACGATATTTCCGTTTCTTTCCCCCGTGTGAGGAACTAGCAACCATGTGCACTTCTGCACTTGGCTTGGCGGTCGCAAGCCGCTCTTCCTCTAACTCGAGGTGCTTAGAAACGTCGCTGAAGTTCTTGATGCTCTCATTGTGAGTGAGATGCATCTTCATTTGGTCCCACCCATTTGGTAGGGAACGTATGACTGCTTGGATTTGTTGCTCATCAGTGATGTAACGACTGGTTTTCATGTATCTGGATTTATTATAATATAATATATGTTTTGGTGGATTTTCTCCTCATGTGTGGTTTTCGTCTCCGTAGCTTTCATTTTCGATCGATTCGTCATATTTTCTCATTTCTTCCTTAGGATCGTCGATTTCGAAGCAAGTCATTCGTGACGGGCTTCATAACGGTCGTATCATACTGTTAGATCAAGCCTAGGAGTCTTAGGAATCGATCCCGGAGCTCCGTGCTCCGTATCGGAACTTTTGGTGCACGTTAGCCGGTATAAAAAGGGGCACCGACCGACTAAATGACGATCCAGTCGGTCGGCAATCCTTCTTGGACCGACTAGTTGGCTTTCTAAATTATTCAGGAGTTACTGTTTATCGTTAGTCGGTCTAAGAACGTTGGTTGACCGACTAGGTTGCAAACTAGTCGGTCGGCAATGCTTCTTTAACCGACTAACTCTTCAACTTAATTTTAGTATCAATACTGTTCACTCTTAGTCGGTCTAAGAACGTTCATCGACCGACTAGATGTTAAACTAGTCGGTTAGTATTTGTTCATGGACCGACTAATTCTAAATCCTATTCTGTACAGGAGTTACTGTTTACACTTAGTCGGTCTGCGTTGGTCGACCGACCGACTAGTTGCCAAACTAGTCGGTTAGTGGTTGCTCTTTGACCGACTAATCTGTGTTGAAACCCTAATTTCTGGGCAGCCGCCAGCCCATCCTATTTATACCCCTCCCAAACGTTTTCTTCTTCCTCCACTCGACCCAAAACCCTAGTTTCTCCCCCATTGAGCCCCCTTCTTCCCCAAACCCTTATTCATTCATTCCAAGCCCTAGATCAATCATCTAAAACCTCCATCAACTCTTTCTACCTCTCATTTTCCCCAAATCTCCATCAAATCCCCAAAATCCCCCACAAACCCTAATTCTCCAAAATTCTCCATTGGTTTCCAGATCTGATCCTAGGGTTCTCCGGAGTGTTTCTTCCGCCTCCTCTCGGTAAGAAATCGATCTCTCGATGTTTTCTTAACCTATTTGTATTTTTATGAAACCCTAATGAAATTTCATGTTGTTTGATGTTTGTTTCCCCATAACAGCGATTTCCCCCATAGATTAGCATCCGCGAGACGAACCTTCGTAATCGTCATTCCCGGTGCTAGGCAAGTGAAACTTGCCACTTAGGGTTTAGGCTATGCTTTAGGCCATTTTGCTTGTTGTAGGCGTAAAAGAGGCTAGGCGACGAAATGATACTCGCCTAGGCGCAAAATTGGGGAACTAGCTTGACAACGAAGCTAGTTCCGACATTTAGCATGTTGCACAAATACCATGTCATGTTTGCTTTCCATTAACGGTACGCAAATTAATTGTCATGTCATTGCATTCTTTAAGTGTTTCTGTGATTGCGTAGCTTCGCTACAATGCTTGTGTTCCTGGCTCGTGTTCCAGAAGCGGGACATGTGTTGGTTGATAGCCAATGCCCGAATTGCTTGTTTCCGGCTAGGTGCACCCCTACGCCAATTGTTTATGAATCGTGATATAGAATGCGAGCTCCTGTGCGGGGCAACCCCGGCTCATTTACTGAGCTCATGTGCGGGGACCCTGGCTCGATTAAATGTGGGTATTGGGGGTAAGAGTTAAGCGGCCAATCAACTGGGAGTCTGCCCGATCAGCAACTGCAGTGGTAAGGCGTAAACTCTGGGTTTGGGGTAGTTGTTAAGCGGCCAATCAGCGTGAATGTGGAACCGTTCAGCTGTAAGGCGTAAACATCTACAAAACAACGTGAAACGTGAATAGTGAATTGATTGAGATTGTTAGTAGCTTGGCTACTCTTCTCTTGTCCCGATAATTGTTCTCTTGTACAAATTGTCTTGCCATGTCTTGTTTGTGCACTCATGTTATAACTGCCATGTCATGCATACTAAAACTGCTAGGTTGCTAGTTGCCTTACTTTCAGTTTCCTTGCTCAAGTCTTTTAGACTTGCTGACATGTGCCCCTTTACTCTTTTGGGTGACACATGTTAGATCCTGAGCCTGAGTACCTTGTTGAGGACGAGGTGTTTGCTGACGCCGAGCCCGAGCTTGTGTTTGACGGGGAGTACGTGGACACTGGGGACCAGTCCTAGTGTCTTCGTTGTGTTTTCCTTTTGTTTAGACTGCTGTTTTGTTGTCGGTGCATGGCACCTATACTTTGTTATGTCGTTGCTTTTGTTGGCCTTGTTCTGGGCCTTTAGACTCTTTCTTTTAGCCTGGTGGCTTTTCTGGATGTTGGACTTATTTTCCATGTTGGACAATTTATGAGATATGGAATTTTATTTCTGTCTCTCCTTTTATTATTATTGTTGCTCCGTTCGTGGTTACAGGGACCTGCTTATGTTTTATTGACGCTTATCGGGTTTGGGGCTTCACAGCTCCACTCTCGTGCAGACCTTTTCACGTCTCGCCTCCATTTTAGGGAAGCGGGGCGTGACAAGTGAGCACATGACCTGCATCCTTTAACTCTGAGATAAGATTCGCCATATGTCGCAGATGTTTCCCCATGGAATGATCTGGACGTTTCTTGTATGAATGAAATCTTATAGTTAAGGCGCGAAGTTTAGACACCGATGTGCCACCAAACTTCTCCTCTAGCTTGGACCATATGTCCATGGCTAGGTCATGCTCTCGGAAGATGCGCATTATGTCATCTGCCATACTGGACAATAACGTAATGCGGGCTATCTTGTTCTTCCGAGACCAAGCATCAAAAGCCTCCTTGTCTCGTCTATGTTGGGCCGTAGTGCCCAACTCGGGTTCAATCATTACGTTCTTCAGAGTTTCGAGCACTTCTTGCTCCTCTAGAACGTATTGTATCATAATGGACCATAGTTTGTAATTATCGCCGTTGAGTTTTTCATCTCTGTTTAACTCAGCGACGATATTCTTTGAAGCGGAAGACATTTTACTTTTAAAATGCTGCAAAAGACACAAACCCGAAGGTTTGATCAAAAACATTGCATTAAAAAATTCTTAAAATATAACTCCCACTTGAAATGATAATAGAATATCCCATTTGGATAGTTCTAATTTCAACTCCCACTTGGAATGATATTTACAATTTGATAAGTTACTTTCGAAAAATATTGAAGATGTTACTCTAGAGTCGGAAAGGTCACTACGTTTCCAATCACCATCTAGAGTAACTTTCAATATTTCTCCCTCACTTATCAAATGATAGTACTCTTATAGTACTTCGCAGCGGAAAAGTGTTTTTGAAAACGTATTTTTCAAAAGCAAAAACGATATTTCAACTTAGTACCCTTATGATACTAGCGAAATATACGGTAATCCCAGGCTATTTGCTGGGATGAGCTGTAGCCGTACCAAGGCCGGATCCCCCCTTTGGGATTTTTCTGCAAGCCATCGTCGCCGGCTCCCATATGGATCCATGCGCTCCCCTTCTGTAAAGGAATTTATCGCAGATAACTGTCGTCGGCCCCGTATGGACCGGTCATGCATGTCACATTCATGCAAGCTCCCCCCCCGCAAATACAGGGTCCACCGGGGCTCGACCGGGGCTCGGCACTGGCCGAGACCGGGGTTCGACACTGGCCGAGACCGGGGCCGGCAGTGGCTGGACACTGGCCTCGGCCAGTGCCGGTAGGCCTTGGCCACTGCCAGGGCCGGTCGTGGCCCTGGCAGCGGCCAGGGCTGGCCTCGGCCAGGCCCTGGCCTCTGCCAGGGCCGGCCAAGCCACTGGCATGGCTCTGGCCCCCGGCCAGGGCCGGCCAGGCCCTGGCCTTGCCCTGGCCTTGCCCCGGCCAGGGCCCCCTGGCCCTGGCCGAGGCCGGCCAGGGTCTGGCCCTGGCCGGCCAGGCCCTGGCCGAGGCCAGGGCGCCGGCCCTGGCCCCTTCCAGGGCCGGCCAGGCCGGCCCCTAGCTCTGGCCCTGGCCTGGCCTCGGCCAGGCCTGGCCCTGGCCACGGCCAGGGCCCCCTGGCCCTGGCCCTGGCCGGCCAGTGCCGGCCTGGCCTTGGCCGGCCATGGCCCATATGGCCATGGCCGGCCACCCCATTACATGGAGTTGGCCGCACACCCCCGCCAGAGGGGTGGCCGTGGTGGTTATTGGTCGTTGCCAACCCCCTCCGCATGGGGAGGGGGGGATGCATTACCTCCATAGCCCATATGGCCATGGTGATCATGCACCAAATTTCTTCTTCTCCGATGGGAATAACCACCATCTTCTTCTCCGATGAGACACCCGTTCGTCGAGAAAGTAGTTATTCTCTAATGGCCATGTGCCAAAATGAAAAAAAATAACATACTCTAAAGTTCGCAAACTACACACTCCACATGAAGAGATTTCACATTCCCAATTGAATGGAGACTCAGCATCCATGAAGAGTGCGAGCTTGGCGATATGAACGGTCGGTTCTTCCCGTCACGGAGAGTTCCTGCCATATCCGTAATGACAGAAGACCCTAACGTGAAAAGAACAACCGCTGCGTTCTCTCCGTCACGAAGCGTTCCTACCATATCCATAATGGTAGGATACCCATTCGTGAAAAAGACAACGCCTCGTTCATCGGTTCGACGGGGCGACGGTTTGACCGGGGCGAACCCGTATGGCTCTGATACCAATGTAGGATCCTGTCAAAACAACGACGTTAGGATCGAATAATAAAGTAGAGACTTACGTTCACGTATGCGGCACCGTAATCTCTGAACTTTGCTCTCGGATTCGCCATAACGGTCGATACTTCGTCACGGAGGATCGAAACAGAGTTTCACCGTCTAAATCTCTATTTAGAAGAGGATTTTAATGGAAGGGAGAAGAAGAACATAAGATGCCTTTTGCAAACTTAAGGCATGGAAAGTGTAGTATGAATGCCTTACCCTTGGGTCCTATTTATAGGCTTTAGGGGTAGTTATTGTAGGAAATAACTAAATATAAGTTTATTAGCCTATATTAGCACATTCATTTATCCTATTCTTCATTCACTTATCAAGTGCCTTTATGCACTTATAAAGTGACTTTTTCCACTTATCGAGTGGCTTTTTCCACTTATCGAGTGGTCCTTTTCACACGAGAAAAGGTTCCCTCCGCGCACGCTTTCGTGCATGCGACATCTGAGGTCCGATACCCTCATACATCCCCTCATGGATGTATTCATGTCGTCCATATCCAACACACTATAGATCGCTGGGCGATACGCTCAAATCGGACGCGTTGTGCGTCGTCTCTGAACGTGATCCCTAGCGGCCCGACAACGGGAGCCGGTGGTGGGATAGGATCGGCGGGAATAGGCTGTACGTAGATGGGATCGACGGGAAGCGGCTGTGTGGGGGGTGGTGGACTAGGTGGAGGGGAGTCCTCCCTAGCATGAGAGGGACCGGCATCGTCGGTCCTCTTCCGCTTGGAAGAGGCTCCCCGCATGCGTGGCCTAGTGCGGGGCGGCATGTGTGCCGCGAGTGCTCACCCAATAAAAATATAGTGCGGCGTGCTCAATAAAAGGAGCGAGTGTACCTAAACACGCCGCGAGAGCAAATAAGCAAGTGCGTGCGAAGAGAACCGCCTCCGTGAAGCTAAAAATGCGTCCTGAAGCTCCCCTAAGCTCCCCCAAGATAGCATGCAAATCAATCAACGATATCAGCGGGTAATAATCAAAATACATGGGGGAGATGGGGTATAATAGATAGATAAACAAATTAATTTGAGTTAGGGGCTCAATGGGCATACGGATCGTCAAAAATGGGGAGAAAAGGGGTTTTGCGCTAAAATAGGGGATCGCCGGCGGTCGGCCGGTGGTGGGGGGTGTCGCCGGAGGTCGGCGATGGTCGGCCGAGTCATCGCCGGTGGTGGTGCGGTGATCGGGGCCAGCGGCGAGGTGAATCGGGCGAAGGTGGGTGCTGTCGCGGGCGAGGGGAGGTGAAAAGGCTCGGGGCTCGGGCGAAATGGGGGATTAATCGCGTTGAAGTTCGCGCCGAGCCCGCAGCGGCTTATATAGGTGCAGATACGACTCGGCCGAGTGACGATGTTGCTCGGCCGAGTGACGTATCGATAAAAAAATTTAAATTTCTCCCCGCCACTTACAACTCGACCGAGTGGCTTCTGTTCACTCGGCCGAAGGGAGAAAAACTCCTTCGGTCGAGTGGCACAAGCTACTCGGCAATATTCAGGCTAGGAGGGTATCCGTTTCCCTCGGCCGAGTGACCAAACGTACTCGGCCGAGTGACAGTTAATACAAAATGCACAAAAAAGACAGAGAGTTGGATTCAGCAGACTTCCTTTGTTGGTGCCCCACTCGGCCGAATGGGGTCCTTTGCTCGGCCGAGTCGCATATGATGCTCGGCCGAGTGGCATGCTGTTTTCTGCTTCGGGGCTCCGTTTTCGCTCTACTCTCTGTTTTTCTTCCTCCAATTGGTTTCTTCCTCCTCCCAAGGCCTGAGCGCATTCCTGGAGCGCTCTTCCTTGCCTCTATCTCCCTCCATATGAGAGATCTCCTTTTCTCCTCTCCTGTCATAGAAATTAAGACCCGTTGTCATGATTTTTATGGGCAAAAGACTCAAAACACTAATAAAATCTAAAAATAAAAATAATAACCAAGATAAAAAGAATGCAAAAATCATCGGGTTGCCTCCCGATAAGCGCTCGTTTAATGTCATGAGCTCGACCTCTTTGGATTTTCAATTAACGCTTGATGTTGGGTGCATATGAGATGCACCCGTCGAACTTGCCGGGAAGACCGCTCGGATTTGGATCTTGGTGGTGCGTGGCCTTCCTCAGCGCCCCTTCATCATGAGTAATGTTGGGGGATGGCTCCCCCAAGCTTGAGCTTGTTCCGGTCCTTGGCTTCGCCGGTGACACCGATCTTCGAGTCGGTGGAGCTTTCTTTGGGTTCTTCAATGTCGAGAGCTTACAAAGCTCCCGTATTCTCGCGACATCAGCGTCGCCATCATCATCCGCCATGGAGCTATCGGGAGAGTCCTCCATCTTCTCTTCTTCGACCAAATCTTGGCCTTCTTCGAAACCGTCATCATGGAGTGCACCGATGGAGTAGGGGATAGCCTCTTCAATGAACTCGTCAAGGAGGTATGAAAGGTCATCCGGCCATCCCTTGAGTAGATATATTCTATTTACTTTGCCCATAGGGACTCCTTCGGAATAATGCTTTAGCTGTTGCCCATTCACCTTGAATGTGGCCCCGTCTTTCCCTTCCAATTCAAAAGCTCCTCCCGGTTGTATGTGCTTGATGGTGAAAGGTCCGGACCACCGTGACCTCAACTTCCCAGGGAATAGTCGGAGTCGGGAATTATATAGCAAGACTTTGTCTCCGACCTTGAAGTCTGTGACAGTTATGCGTGCGACGTGGAGAATCTTGGTCCTTTCTTTGTAAATTCTTGAGCTCTTGTAGGCATCTCTTCTAATTTCGTCGAGCTCATTGATATCTAGGAGCCATCTCACTGCCGCACTCTTATAGTCATAATTGAGGGTCTTGATGGCCCAATACGCGTGGTGCTCCAACTCTACCGGCAAGTGACAAGCTTTCCCATAAACAAGTCGGAACGGCGTGGTGCCAATGGGAGTGCGAAAGGCCGTGTGATATGCCCATAGGGCATCGTCTAACTTCATGGACCAATCTTTTCTAGATCGATCTACGGTCTTTTCAAGAATTTGCTTGATTTCTCTATTTGAAACTTCCACTTGTCCGCTCGTCTGAGGGTGGTAGGCCATGCCAATTCTATGGTTTACCCCGTACTTTTTCAACATGGCTTCAAATTTGTTTTCTATAAAGTGGCTTCCCCCGTCGCTTATCAAAGTACGAGGCACCCCAAAGCGCGGGAAACTATTCTGCTTGAAAAACTTTGAGACAACCCTCGCATCATTGGTAGGGGTGGCGATGGCTTCTACCCATTTGGAGACGTAGTCCACGGCCAATAAGATATACTTGTTACCCTTGCTTGACAGAAATGATCCCATGAAGTCCACTCCCCAACAATCAAAGAGCTCGATCTCTAGAATGGGCCTCATTGGCATCTCATTTCGTTTGGAAATATTCACAGTCCGTTGGCATCTATCGCACCCCTTGACGAAGTCGTGCGTGTCTCTGAACATGGTTGGCCAAAAGAATCCACTCTGCAATATCTTAGCTGTAGTCTTGGAAGCGGCATGATGTCCCCTGCATGGCATACTATGGCAATGCGAGATGATGGAGGTAGCCTCCTCCTTAGAAATACATCTCTGAATAACACCATCCTTGCATATCTTAAAGAGATACGGATCTTCCCAAAAATAGCTACAGACTTCATGCATAAATCTCCTCTTTTGCTGTGTGGGCATCCCGCATGGTTTAATCCCACAAGCCAAGTAATTGGCAAAGTCCGCATACCAAGGAACTTCCCCGGGCCTTATGGCGTATAGCCTCTCATCAACAAAGGAGTCATCGATGGGCAAGCTCTCGTCCTCCTTGTCACGAATAAGCCTAGACAAATGGTCCGCCACAACGTTGTACGTACCCTTCTTGTCTCTGATTTCCAAATCAAACTCTTGCAATAGAAGTATCCACCTAATTAACCTAGGTTTGGCCTCTTTCTTGTTTAGAAGATACTTCAATGCTGCATGGTCAGTGTGGACAATTACCTTGGATCCAAGGAGGTAGGAGCAGAACTTTTCAATGGAATAAACGACCGCTAGAAGCTCTTTCTCCGTAGTTGTATAATTTTTCTGTGAGTCATCCAAAGTTTTGCTTGCATAGAATATTGCATGGAGCTTTCTGTCTTTCCTTTGTCCCAATACCGCTCCAATGGCTTGGTCACTTGCATCACACATGAGCTCAAAGGGAAGGCTCCAATCCGGTGGTTGAATGATGGGCGCAGAAATTAGTGCTTCCTTCAATGTATTGAACGCTTACAAGCATTCACCTGAAAAAACAAATGGAGCATCTTTAGCAAGCAAGGAGGTAAGGGGTCGGGCAATCAATGCGAAATCCTTGATAAAGCGGCGGTAAAACCCCGCATGACCAAGAAAGCCCCTAATGCCCTTAACATTAATAGGCGGAGGGAGTTTCTCGATTACCTCAATCTTCGCCTTATCAACCTCAATCCATCTTGAGGAGACAAGGTGCCCAAGCACTATCCCTTCGGTGACCATGAAGTGACATTTCTCCCAATTAAGAGTAAGATTATTTTGTTGACATATTTTAAGAACTTTGGTAAGATTAGCCAAACAAGAATCAAACTCACTTCCATAAAATGAGAAATCATCCATGAAAACTTCCATAATATTTTCAATATAGTCGGAAAAGAGGGAGGTCATGCACCTCTGAAAGGTGGCGGGTGCATTACAAAGACCAAAGGGCATTCTACGGTAGGCGTAGGTGCCAGAGGGACAAGTAAAAGTAGTCTTTTCTTGGTCTTCTTCATGCAAAGGGATTTGGAAAAACCTCGAATACCCATCCAGGTAGCAAAATTATTTATGCTTAGCAAGCTGTTCAAGCATTTGATCTATGAAGGGTAGTGGGTAATGGTCTTTTCGGGTGGCTTTATTTAGTTTTCGGTAATCAATGCACATCCGCCATCCCGTGACAGTGCGTGTAGAAATGGGCTCTCCTTTTTCATTTTTTATAACGGTCATCCCCCCTTTCTTGGGGACGACATGAACGGGGCTAACCCATCTACTGTCAGAGATAGGGTAGATAATTCCGGCCTCAAGCAATTTTAGGATTTCCTTTTTGACCACCTCCTTCATGTTGGGGTTCAACCGCCTTTGAGGCTCTATGGAGGTGGCGTCAGTGTTTTCCAAATGGATTCTATGCATGCAAAGCCTAGGGCTTATTCCCTTAAGATCAGAGATAGTGTAGCCAAGGACATCCTTGTGATCCCTAAGGACTTCTAGTAGTTTTTCAAGTTGATCATGGCTGAGGTGGGAATTAACAATCACCGGGAAGGTCAATTTACTACCCAAGAAAGCATACCTTAGATTCGGCGGTAATTGTTTAAGCTCTACCTCAAAGGGTGACGTACCCTCTGCTTCATCATCTTGTGTGAGTTTGTCTTCTCCTTCAACATCTGAGTTTAGCTCACTCTCGAGTGGAGGCTCAGATTCGCCTCTTAGTGAGGACGGTGCATCGGAATAGACGCTCTCCAATTCTGCGCTAGCATCGATAGGACCACCACCTTGCTCCGGTTCATTCCTGAGATCAAGAAATACGTCAGCAGATTCATAAATGCAAGAGTGGGGGTTGTAGAGTGTAACTCCCTGAATATCAGTTTGCTCGAAGGATTCCTCGGGAGTGTAGTATTCTTCGACGCATGTTCTATCACTTTCGAAATAGAGCTTGTCGTCCCTCGCATCAACTCTGATATCGCCCCCAATAGTCCCATCTGGGGAGATTTGATCCATCACAAAGCTAGCAAACAATTGTTCGACGGGGTCCTCGATATTAATAGCAAAAGCTCCGGTAGCGTGGACCTCATCAACAAGTTCCTTAAGTAGCTCCGCAAAGGATTCATCATCTTCCTGGCCAGACTCAGTCATTGGAATTGCATCCCCCATTTTACCTGTTAAGATCTTGTGGAAAATTTCGGGAGAACATACAAAATAGGGCTGTAAACAGAGTTAGAAAAGAATGAAGGGATAAATAAAGAAATTGAAAAATAACCGGGTGATCCAAATTGAACTCCGTCAAAAATGCTCCCCGGCAACGGCGCCAAAAACTTGATCGGAGCCCCGAGGGTGCGAACACGCAACCGGGGCACGCGACTCGCTAGTCTTACCGCAAGCGTACGGTGTAGCGACGAGCGGGTATCGAACACGAGGAGGCCAAATGGCGGTGTCTTCTTCAACTCACCTGGCTATAAGAACAGTCGAGAAATGTTTGCAATAAAGCGGTCACATTCGTTCAATTGTATAAAAGGAATATCAAATTAACAAAGACGCCTAGGGGTAGGGAATCCCCGCTACAAACCGTATCTCGTCATTGTGATTCGTAGGTTTCACAATTGCCAGACTTGAAATTCAGGTGAACTAGTTGAAACTAAATGTAGAACCAAGCTCACGCTCTCGCGCTATTGCCGGTCTATAGCGAACCTAGGATAGGGTCCAATCTCTTGCAAACCCTAACCTAGGCAAGCTAGCGTGAAGAACAACATCATCGTTCAATCATATCTCGAGCCCACTCTCGTGCAAACTCGAGCTACAACCTAGGTTGGGATAGTTCCTACCCGTCCAATCTCTTGCAAACGGATATTGGTATAGAATTGCAATCGAAAACCCTAGTTTCGGTCCAATCTCTTGCAAACCGATTCCGGAGAAATCCAATTGTAACCCAATTCGAATTTCTAGGGCTTCCTATCGAGTTGGGATCCAATCTCTTGCAAATCCCAATCGGTATGAATCCCTAGCTATTCGTATTAAATCAATCCCAAACTAACCCTAATCAATCCTAGCAATGATTTCACCAATTCATCACAAATTAGAGATAGGGTTCGTAGGGTTCATCCCTACGCCCTAAGACGATAAAACTACTCACAATTCATAATGAAATTCAATAGAAATTCACAAATAAAATCAATAGAATTCATTGCAATATTCAATATATCAACAAAAATGGAGTTTTTGATAGAGAGAGAGAGACAAACCAATGAAGAATCAATAGCATCCAACAAAATAACACTTTTCTCTCTCCCCTAAAATCTCAATCTAATCTCCTAAAAGTAATCTAAAAAAGGCTGCAAAAAGTTCTGAAAAAGCTCTCTAAACTAGGTTAAAAACTGGGGTTAAATACCCCCCAAAATCGCCCAAAAAACTGTGACGAAAACACCCCTGCGCAGCCTCAAAATCGCAGTTTACGCTACAGGCAGCGCGGCTCACTCGGCCGAGTGACAAATGTCATTCGGCCGAGTGACAAACCCTAACAAATTCCAGTAACTTCGGACTTTTGGGGGTCGGCTCCTCGGGAGTCACTCGGCCGAGTGACTTTCTTTGCTTCGGCCGAGGGGACTTATTCACTCGGCCGAGTCGAAACTCGGGATTTGACTGACAAATTACAGTAACTCTGGACTTTTCGTTGCCGTCGTCTTGATGCCACTCAGGCGAGTGGTATCTCCGTGGTTCGGCCGAGTGGGCTGTCGATGCTCGGCCGAGTGCACGCTGATACTCAGTCTGTCGCGTGTCCGATCTGGCTGGCCGAGCGGGCTCTCGATGGTCGGCCGAGTGACTCCTTCTCTCGGCCGAGTGACATGCTGAAAATGCCCAATCTTCGTATTTTTGCTCCCTCGTCGCTCCTACGACGTTCTTTCTTCTTCCACTCCTCTCCAATAGCAAAATTCCCCTCGAAGGAGTCACAGGTGACACTCCGGAGTGGGTGTATCTCAGGTCACTCCAAATCGCTCGAAATCTCCTGAAATTCGACAAAAACAAGAAATCGTGAAAAGCATCGCAATATTGCCGAAAAATCGTGAAAAGCGCGATTCGAGCGATCAAAATGGCATGTAAACATGCAGAAAAAAGGTGTAAAATATGGAGTGATCAATGGTCTACTCATTCATGCATATGCATTTAACCATCTTAGTAAGCCTTAGGATTATCATAGAATCCAACCCAATAGGCTCATCTTGTCTAAAGACTCATTTGGAGTCTTTGGCTCTCCTATAGTCGCCTGCTAAAGGATTCACAATCGACGGGGTGATTTCCAGTCGCCTGCCGAGCCTTCTACAGTCGACTGTTATGCACTGCTCAGGTCAACGTTTCTATTGACTCTACTTGAGCTTTTAGCATCAGTCGACTGATGATCAATTTACAGTCGTCTGTATATTACAGTCGCATGTGGAATGTTTAACAGTTGTCTAAAAGGCGTAAGTGCAAATACTGCCTCTTTCTGTTTTTCTCCATCTCTTGTAGCAGTTGTAACGGCCGCTTTCCGACCGTTCGTATTTTCTACGTGCACATACTTTTTCGAGCACGTATTTTATTTGGCTCTTTCTTGGTTTCGGTATATACGATGTGATATGCTGTTGTGACCGTATGGAAGTGTAACATTTTATGGTAGTTTTTGGGAACGTCATCTCACGGCTCGTCTTCTCGCAAAACAGCTTTGAATGGAAGGGCGTTTTGGTCGTTTGGCACCAATACGTGGTTCCCTATTTTACGATAATTTTTGATAGGTGTAACACGTGATCGGACACCGTAGCCCCGTACTTCTTGTCTCCGTGATCGTCCCGGTATTTTCAGATTATTTTTCCGATGCCCGTAGTGGAAGATATCTCCTAATTAATTCTCAGCCGTTGATTAGCCGCTAATCTATTTGAATTTCAAAACTAATCACATCGCTAATTTTTCTCCCACGTTTCAGGGCTATAACTTACAGCCACTAGGGACACCCCTCCTTTCCCCTAACTCCACTCTCCCTATCTCTCTCTCCCCCCCCCCCAATTAGCCAAAATCCCAAAGCCAAATAACAAAACCCTTTCATCTTCAAAGGAAACCCACCCTAGCCGCATGAATCACTCACGCACAAGCCATGGCCGCCTCCTTGTTTCTCCTCCAGCCGCCCATGGCCACCCCAATCCTCCCCCTCCGACCACCCCCCAGCGACAACTCCACTGCCGTTGGCTTCGTCTTGAAGTCCTTTACCTTCTGCAACTTTTCGTTGTCGATGTTCATCGCTGGATTTTCGCTGAGACGTGCAACAACGAACGTTGCATGAATCTTTCTTCTCCGGCTTCTCACGGCCACCCACCGCCGTACGATCACGCCGTCGGCCACCTACCGGGCCGAGCATCTTCCTCTGATCCTACTTCATCTACCGACAGCCCCCTTGGACTCTCGGAGTTCACATGCGTTGCCGCACGCACGTACTTTTAGCCGACGTCGCCGTTATCGTGAAGATCCATTGCACTACTCGCAATGGGAGGAGAATCGTTGTTAGCTTGCTGATTTTGCGCCGCCACCCCGCTGTCCAGAGGTATCTCGCTGTGCTACCCACGGCCGAGGAGTTCCAGACGACGCCGACGTTTCACCGTTCAGACCCGACTTCCGCTTGTTGGACGACATCACGAGGTTGGTTTCCCTAACGAGTAGTAAAACCCACACCGTAGCTAACCAAAACCTAAACTAAAATCGGTCAACTTGAACTAAGTTTATTTTCAGCATCTGTAAAACGTTGCCACCGTAGGAAAGATCGACGAACAGACTATTTTCTGTGCACATAGGGTAGATGTCGATTTAGACTGAACAAACATCAAAAACGTGACTTTCTGACTGTTAGGAAAGTCCCGCCAAATTTAGAAAGAAACCCTAATATGATTGATGAAGAACGCGACCTGACACCGTCCCCGTGACCCTGTTTCAGATGGACTACCGCAGACGCAACGCTTGGATGGGACGCTCCGGACGGACGACACACTCGCCATCGCAGGCAAGTATACTCACTTGTACTTTCGGCCGTGTTTAGGCATTAGAATTTTAGAACTGTTAGAATGTAAACAAAGAGAACCGGACGTGAAATGATAGCGCCCGGGACACCCCTTGACAGCTTAGACTTGACGACGAAGTCTAAGCGCAACAACAACTTTTGACACTTTAGGGTTATCTTGTGTGTGCGTGCGTGTGGACCCCCTAGAAGAACCATCCCTGTCTTGTCATGTCTTGCCTTGTTTTGCACAGCCTGCGGGCAATAGGGCATCACCAGTGAGTGGGTGATCCCTTGTACTGATACACAGCCTGCGGGTAATAGGGCACTCACCAGTGAGTGTGTGATCTCTTGTACTGATACACAGCCTGCGGGCAATTGGGCACTCACCAAGCTAGAGTGAGTGATCCCTTGTACGGACTTGTCTTGTGCACTTGGGTTTGGGGTAGGGTTGAGCGTGTGCACGGGGAGAGGGTCTGATCCCCCTCAAACCGTATGGCGTGAACCCTTCGAGTCACACGTGTCTTGTCGTGTCTCGTCATGTCATGTCATGTCACGTCTTGTCTGGACCCGTTTAGGTTAGTCCCGTAGTCGGTAGCACACGCTACGGCTACTGCTTGACGTGTTTACTTTTCCTGCTCCGTTTACTTTCTATAACTGCCATGTATAACCTCAGCATGCTAATCAACCAGTAAAATGTTGCTTTAAATTAAAATACACTTGCAGTAGAGTTTAACATTTCTGTGTAGACTTTACCTGACGTACGGTTCCTTTTCTCTTGGGTGTTGTATGTTAGGTGTCGAGCCAGAGTTCGTGGACGAGGCAGACTTACCGGAGTACATGGAGCCCGAGGACGTCGACCCAGAGTACGTGTCGGACGAGGACCAGACCTAGGGGTCTTTTCCGTCGCTGCCTTTCAGAGGTTACTACTTTTAGTTTGCTCTCTTTTGGTAGTTGTTGCCATGCTTAGGCTTCTCTTTTTAGACTTTTGTACTCTCTAGATATTATCTCTCTATATTAATGAATGCCACTTTCTTTCTGTACTTTCTATTGTTCTGAATCTTATTAATGCAAGATCCTGAAAATTTTAAGATGGTACTGACGTCCCCACGTTGTGCGTGTTTGATGTGTGCAATAATATGATTGGGGGCGTGAGATTTAAATATTTGTAACCGCAAGCGCACGGTGTTGTAGTGTGGCTTGGGGGTCGAACTCAGGGAGGCGTGGATGTGCTTGTGTCAAGAAGGATCAAATTCACCCCGTGGGCGAGCTAGCCCGAATCGGATAATGGGTTGTCACAGTAAATTGAATGCAAGGGATAAACAATATAAAGGGAAAACCCGGGACTTTGGTTTCCACCCTATCGTGCGATTCTTGCCGATACGACCTACGGGTAGGATAGCGATCGGAATTAGGGTCTAATGGTGAGACGTTGCCTCTAAGAGTGGTACCAGCGTCCCATGGGCCCGATACTCCAGTCGGTGCCCAGGATGATACGCCGGACTTCCCGGGTTCGGTCAGTGGGCACTCCCGTGTCCATTAACACTGACCGACTCCGGGAGCACTAAGTTCGCAACGATAACTCCCAACGTCTCATCCTGCCGCTCCCGCGTGCTAGGATTCGACGTCTACGCTAAGGGCGTGAGCTATGGCTAGGGAGTCAACCACCAAGTTTATTCCCCCTTGGCCCGACGGTCAAAGGCGGTCTTTTTCCCGCCGATGACAATAAAACACCCCACGTAACCGTTAGATTCCTAATCCCTATCGATTTCCTAGTCATATGGACGCATCGGGAATAACCCACGAAGGGGTTTCCACAAAAATCCCAGATTTGGGAACTACTCACACATATTTAGTAAAAAGCGATCTAAAGCAAAATCGATCGTAAAAATCATGATCAGGTGATTGAAAAGCAGTAAGAGCAATGCTAATAACACTATATTAAAATTTAACAAAGATCGAAAAACTTACAAATATCTGAAAAATTACAGCCGTCAAGAGAGAGAAAAAACAGCAAAAAATAACAACTCCCGTTTCTGGAAAACCTAGGGGTCCTATATATAGAATACGATATCACCCGATCGGGTGAAAAGTCACCGGATCGGGTGACCTGCTTTGTTTCTTCGGCAGCTCAGAATAGGACTTCACCCAGTCACCACGGCACGGTCGGTTGAGGATTGAAGCTGATCGGTTGGATCTTCGCGTCGTCGGGTGAACCGGTCGGTTGAGCTCTCCGTGTCATGGCTTCGGAGAATCGGCTACAGGTGAACTGATCAGGTGAAGGTCACCCGATCGGTTGGCATTCAGCATCAGAATTCCAGAGAGTTGGGGGCGTTTGAACCGGTCACTGAACCGATCGGGTGACTTCTTGGCCTCTCCAACTTGTGTCCGGGTGGTGCACGCGTGCATCACCCGATTGGTTGGAAGTGACCAACCGGTCGGGTGAGGGGCTGAAAGATGCGATCTTCGTCGTTTGACCCCCTGGATCACGCGTGACTCCTCCCGTTGCTCTGGGGACTCATGATATCGTCGTTTTATGTCCCCTACGCCGGTAAACTCCTGCAAAATACAAAAAACACGGAAAAGTGAAAGAAAACAAGAAAACACGAGAAAACGAATACAAGACGGCAGAAAATAACGAAAAAACATGGAAGAAAACGTGCGCAAATATATGAAATATAAACGCACGTCAGGTACCCCTACAGACGCTTATTGGGTCCGAGCTTCACAGCTCCGGCCCAAGCGGGCCTTAGTCACTCTTCGCCTCCGTAGTTTTGGGAAGCGGGGCGTGACAGGTTTTAGTGGTGGTCCATGCAGGTCATGCAAAAGTTCGGAACAATAAGAGTACCGCATTCATTTAATATCCATGTACAAGTCTAAATTAGGTTTTCCAGTCTTAGATGGTAGGAAGACTTAGATAGACATCCAGGTTTGATAGTCTGACTCCTTGGTTAAGATTTAGTCATCCTCGTCCTTGGATACCTTAGTAGCCCCCACTTGACTCTGACCGTGTTAGATTTCTAGAGCCCTTCTTTTAGTCGTTCGCTCGGGTCCATCGACTTCGGGCCCAGTAGAACGTAACCTTGATTCTCTTAGGAACCTTTCCCTTAGATCCTGATTACAGTCTAGTTCATTAGGAAGACTTAGAGCTGAGTTCCCCTGATTTTTAGACGGCCCGATAATTAGAACCCCTGATTTCTAGCATCTTCCTGATCATTACACTTCTGTGTTATCAGCCGTAGATTTCCATCATAGCTTTCATGAATCATATCCTAGGTGTATCCATCATGTGATCATTTTTCCTTGCCCTCGATTCACGAGATCGCTTCATAACAATTATCGATAATTCTCCGAATCTCTCAATTGCAAATCCTGCTTCATTTAAAAGTATTTTTGAAATTCATTATTAAATTCTTTGAAAACCTTTATTAAATATTTAAATTTCTTACCTTCGGTAAAGTTAAAATTCTTTCACTGCTTTTGAAACCTGCTTGGCCGAAAATTTTAAGTTACTATCTCGTACTTATTTTCGAATCGGTATCTTTCATATTTCAGTTTTAAAACTTGTTACCATTTTGAAAATTCAATATATCACTTTTTGTAAACTACGAAATTTATTTTAACCACTTATCGTACGCACTTTCAGAATATTTTTCTAAGCTGAATAGAATTTCAATTTATTTTTTTAATCGGTTCTATGTTCATCGTGCTCATATTTCGAAAATCTTGGTATAAACCTATTTTCATTTACAAAACAATCGTTTCTCACCCTACCCTTCTTTCCTTCGTCTCACTCTTTTCCAGAATTGTAATTTTCTACATCTGCTCACTTTTCTACGTATTTTTTTATATAAGTATAAAAGTATATAATACCATATTTTGCATAAAATCCTTCTTTCATCTTTTAATCATTTAGAGCAATATCTTTGTCCCATCCAACTAGCTATCTCCTTATCCTCGCTTCATCCAAACTCGTCCTTTCCGATCTTCTTTCGTTTCGCTTTTGGTTCCGACTTCCTTCCTGTTGTTTAGACATTAGTGCTTGTAGTTGCCTGTGTCAACTCTAGTTTAGTAGTGGGCCCATTATTTGTGATGTCGTCAGGGTGCATGTATATAGGTAGTGTGTGTGGACCTGTATGAGTATGTTACCTTTAGGATCTTAATGTTTGTCCCTTGTATCATGTGGTATACTTAGTGTTATCCGTGATATAGGTATGAGTTGTCTGAATGATAGTATTCATATAGGTGTGAATAGTGTCATAACGGGCAATTCCTTAGACTGAGTTTTTTTTTCCGCATTATAGAATAGCTTATCTTTGGTTGCATGTGATTATAAAACTTTTGTTTTCTTTTAAACCAAATCTTTAAGGTTTTGAAACAAGCACCCAAGTTCACGACACACCTATTTTCCTCACCCAATACCACAACTCTACACGTTTTTTTCCAAATGCTTTAAAATCTGTCTTTGGCCTTAAACTTCTTTCTTCTGTTTCCCTCTTCAGAAGTGTTATTTTTTTATTGTTATGATATTGTTAGTACTAGCTATTTTGTTATAGGATTATGTTGCATGTAAGCTTAGAGTGAGATGAGATATGTCATAGCGGTGATTAATTTATTTTGGAACACAAGGATATTGGATTAGATTTCATTGGATGAAAAGAATGAGCTGTCCAAGACTTATTTATAATACCGATGTGTGACGGACTCAATGGAGAATTCTGGTCGGATGAAATTATATGCGGGGAGATGATAACTTATCAGACTTGAGACTTAGACGAGTGGTAGATAGGAGTAGCTATGGAGTATAGTATGAGTTAGGGTGATCATGAGAATGAGTTAGCATTTAAAGCATCAAGACTTGATTGTTAAGTTGACGTGAGAAGACATTGGGAATAACACGACGTGTTGAGATAAATGGATGGTTAGGTAGTCAGACTTAATATTGGTTGGGATTAGTTATAGTGAGTAGGATAAGATGTGATTTTGATAGTTCAATTATTTGGCGGATAAATTTATGGGAAGATATGACAAGGAATGTATTGAGGACACGGCGATTGTTGATTTATGAAAGGTGTTATAAGATAGACAAAGTTTTTGTCTTGGATTGGTGATTGACTAGAACACCTTTTTAGCGATTGATTAATATTGGGAAGAGATTGAGAAATTTAAAGATGTTATTGAGCGATGATGTTTAGTGGAGTGGTATGGTATGAGAAGATGATTATTATTCTTTTATGAGAACTTGGGGTTGGAAATTTGAACAGCAGTGATGGGTCTATAGTTAAGTGTTTGGATGTGAGTTTAGTCGTGGCATTATCCAGTGAAAAGACGGGTTATGATGGATTATTTGAGGAACGATGTTGAAGTTATAGGATTTGAGATCATTGTGTGGAAGATGGGATTTATAGGCTTAAGTGTTTATAGATATTATTATTATAATAATAATTGATTTCGAGGACGGAATCATTTCTTAGGTGGGTAGAATGTAACGGTCGCTTTCCAACCGTTCGTATTTTCTACGTGCACGTACTTTTTCGAGCACGTATTTTATTTGGTTCTTTCTTGGTTCGGTATATACGATGTGATATGCCGTTGTGACCGTATGGAAGTGTATAATTTTATGGTAGTTTTTGGGAACGTCATCTCAAGGCTTGTCTTCTCGCAAAACAGCTTTGAATGGAAGGGCGTTTTGGTCGTTTGGCACCAATACGTGGTTCCCCATTTTACGATAATTTTTGATAGGTGTAACACACGATCAGACACTGTAGCCCCATACTTCTCGTCTCCACGATCGTCCCGGTATTTTCGGATTATTTTTCTGATGCCCATAGTGGAAGATATCTCCTAATCAATTCTCAGCCGTTGATTAGCCGCTAATCTATTTGAATTTCAAAACTAATCACTGTTGGATCCCATCATAAGATGATAGAGGATCGAAAGAGAGAAGAGACTTACGTTAGCGTACGCTTCGCTATAGTCTCTGAACTTCGCCCTTGGATTCGCCACAGCAGTCGGTACTTTGTCACAGAGGATCAAAGCAGCGTTTCACCGTCTAAATCTCTATTTGGAAGAAGAACTTAATGGAAGGGAGAAGAGGAAAAATAAGTTGCCTTATGCAAACTTATGGCATGAAGGATTAGCCTTAAAAGCCTTACCCTTGGGTTCTATTTATAGGCCAAGGGGGTAGTATTGTAGGAAATAACTACTTATAAGCTTATTAGCCTATATTAGCACTATTCCTTATCCTCTTCTTTATGCACTTATCAAGTGCCTTTATGCACTTATAAAGTGACTTTTTCCACTTATCGAGTGGTCCTTTCACACATGAAAAGGTTCCCTTCACACATGCTTTCATGTACGCGACATCTGAGGTCCATAGACCCTCATACATCCCCTCATGGGTGTATACATGTCGTCCATATCCAACATCTCCCACTCACACTTGAGGGGATTATAAGGAAACATCTTTTCCTTTAGTTCTTCTGTTTATCATACTGAGAAATAGACCGTGTGACCGTCATGCGCATAGAGTCCGTTGTTGTGCACTTGTTAGAGATACACAACACTCCTTGGGGTGCAAAGTTGAGTAATTCAACGCATGTTTTACCCTAGATTATTTCTTCACATTTCTTTTACTTTATATTCAACAATTGAATCCCATCTGGATTACAATAGGCTGGCCAGCTTTGAATCTCTAAAGTCCAAATGTGAATATAAAATTAATCTTCCTCTTCTTGCGATCCTTTCGATCTTGACTTGACTCGCTTTTCTAACATGCCCCCGGACCGAATTGACCATAGTCCATAAGCAACATGCTAAGATATCGATCACCTAGTCAAATCTAAAGGAACCAATTAGAGTCCATAAGGGTAAGAATTTAAGACCCATGTGGTCTTTGGGTCTCACATAATAGTAAACACAATTACTATTCTAACCCAATGGTCAAATGCATACGTAGTATGAATACGTATTACAACATCACTCCTTTCCCAGGGAGCGTATGTCTTAATGATGTTGTAAGGATGATGATCAGACACCTCAATGTCTGAATTTGAGTCCCTTTTATTACTCATTAATTTCCTGGCCCCACATCCCGCATAAGACAGATAAGATTTCAAAAATCCTCTTAGATCTTTTGTAAGCATCCATATGATGCAGATCTTTCATACGACCATTTTGTTTAAG
This sequence comes from Scilla litardierei, assembly GCA_030789695.1. Taxonomy (NCBI): domain Eukaryota; kingdom Viridiplantae; phylum Streptophyta; class Magnoliopsida; order Asparagales; family Asparagaceae; genus Scilla; species Scilla litardierei. Next base: position 102,305,747 of record CM061131.1, read on the forward strand.
TCATGACTCTAAATCATCCGTCTGATGATTTTGACTTTAAACAGGTCTCATCTTTATCTTATCTGTCTGATAGAATAAAGGCGGTTGCTCATGTGAGAGAGCCAACCTCAATCTGTCCGACATACTAGAAAATATAGCTGAGATTAAAAGAAATGTACACAAACATTTTCAAGAAACTCATATGCAATGTCGAAAAGAACTTATTCTTTTATTAAGTTTGATCTTTCATAGACATGGGAATATACATTGATACAACTCAGCTCTTACGCAATCCTTGAGATGATAAGTGTTTGTAAAACACATATCTGGGGATCGCCTTCGTAAGCGGATCCGCTATCATCTCATGCGTAGATATGTACCTAATGTCTACCTTCTTGTTCTTATCATAGTCTTTTGCAAATTTGTAGCGGATATCAATGTGTTTGGTCTTACAATGGAATTTTGGATCTTTGACATAGGCTATAGATGCTTGACTGTCACTATATATTGGTACAGCACCTGAGTCACTTGCATCAATTAGCTTGTCTAAGAACCTCCTAAGCCAAACAGCTTCTTGGACCGCCATGCTAAATACTACAAATTCGGCTTCCATAGTTGAAAGTGCGATGCAGGATTGCTTCTTGCTACTCCAGGATATTGCACCAGATCCGAGTAGAAAAACATGTCTTGAGGTCGATCGTCGCTCATCGAGATCACCCGCCCAATCAGCATCAGTGTAGCCTTCGAGCCTCAAGGCATCTCCTTGATAGCTTAAAGCATAGTACACAGTCCCTTTAAGATACCGCATTATCCTCTTAACCGCTTCCCAGTGTACTTGCCCTGGGTTGGATTGGTAACGACTTACCATTTGTAACGGCCGGTATTTAATGGTACGTATTTTTGATTCGTATATTCGGTTTCGTTATTTTTCGTATCTTGTATGTATTTGAATTTCGAACTTATTTTAATTAACTTCAAATACTTAATACGTATTTTATTAAGTAGCTATACTTATATGTAAAAATGTTATTATTTGATTTCATAAAAATAGTTATTCAAAATTCAAACCCAAAAGCTATAAAATTTGAATGTTTTCAAAAGAATCAAATTTCAAATTTGTTCAAAAAACATTCCTCTTTAAATCCTAATTAAATTATAACTATTTAGGAAATGTTGTACTCATTCAAACCCCTTTATTTCCTCTAATTGTCTTTATTCAAAAACCTTCCTATTTAACTTGCTTTTAATTCTCTCTAATAATATGTCTCTAATTATTAACATGTCTCAACCTTTCCAAAATTGGTCTAGCTTTAATTCCTAATTATTATTATTTAAGACAATCTTCCTATTTCAAAAACTTTCTCTAATAGTTTTACAATTAATTTCCCCTAATTATTTTTATTCAACCTTCCTTTTTATCTTACTCTTAATGTCTGCTATTAATGTTATCGTTCAAAAACCTTCCTAATTATTCCTTAGTATTAATCTCCCCTATTAAATTCTAATTTCGAAATTCAAATCTTTTCCTTAAAAACTTATATGAGACTTTTATCCCCGTTTCTTCCCATATTCTCCCAAGATTTAAACCTCTTAATTATTATTAATCCCATTTCTTTCCAAATCTCACAGCTGCCATGTTTGTTGGGTTCCTATTTCTCGCACACACACAGTCTTGATCTTTCACAAATCTGCACCAAGCCTTCCCTCTCTCTCTTTTAAACCCTAGATAACCCATACTATATGCGCTTCAGCTTTTCGTACTTGTGCTATGTTATACGTGTATTCGTATTTTAAATATATTTCGTGCGTATCTTTTCTAATAGCCGATTTGTTTCTATAATTGTTTTACGATTATTTCTATAACTCAAATTATCCTTCATAATAATTATTTTGAAAATATCTTTTCTTATAAAAAAGTTTAACTTTTCTAATTTTAAATTTCAAAATTCAAATTGGAAATTAAAACTTTTGAATGTTTGAAAAGACTTCCTTTTAAAAACCCATTAAATCTTATTGACTATATTTCAAAACATTTCCTTATTTAAAACCTAATAAAAATCTGTTAATTTTCTTTCAAACCTTCCTTTTTTCAACCCGTTATACCTATACTTGATTAGCCCTTATTTTTCCTAATAAAACCAATTTAATCCTAATTCAAATCCTCCTAATTACCCCATTTATAACACAATCAAATCCCTTCCTAATTCAACCCCTAGGCAATAATAAAATCTTAGACCCAGGCCTTATACCCTCCTCACATGCTTGATGCTACATCTTTATATAGCATGCACAGTTCATTTTGTTCTCCCACTAGCTAAATGACAGCCTAACCCCCCACACTTAAACTTTTCCCTTATTTTTTTTTAAGTGCTCTCTGTTCACATTTAAACCGAGGTCATTTTTATCTTCCCCCTACAATTCACAGCCGCCCCCCATTCTCCTTCCTCCACGCAACCAGAGTCGCCTCTTTCCTCTTCTTCTCCACGCCAACACACGGAGCCACGCAGTGGCAACCAAACTTCATCCCCTCACCATCGCACAACGCCGACGAACCCTTCCTCCGGCGCTCGAACCACCCGCCCCCTCGACTTCCGCTCCCCTGTTCGAATCCCGACCCTCTGTTTCGAACAGGGGATCCTCCGATCTCGCCACCGCCGGGACAGCAGCCACCGCCGTTCGCCTCCATAGCCGCTCGCCGCTCAGATCCGTGCCACTGCCATCGACAACGATGAGTCGCTCAACTCGCCGCTGCCAAGCCCCAAGGCCCCTGCCCTGTTGATGTCCGAACGCCACCTCCCCTCAGATCCGAGCTCCGATCGCCCCCCTCCGGTTGCTCCACGGACCACCGAACGCCGCCTCGCAATCCCGCATCACCGTTCTCCTCTCCGACGAACCCAGCGCCTCGCTGCCACCGCAACAGCGGCACCCCGCAGCCTCGACCACTCTCTCGCCAACGTCGACGACATGACGCCGTCACCCTGCAGGCCCTCCGACGCCTTCGCCCTCGCCGAACAACCGCAGCGCCTCGACTTCGCTCTCGCCCTACTCCTACCGAGCCCCCTCTCCCCAACGCGATCGTCATCCTCCGTCACTATCGGGCGCCTGGACCACCGATCGTTGCCACTCGCCTCCGGCATCTTTCCCCGTTGTCGCCATCTACGAGGGGCGGCCTCGAGCGAACTTGTAAGTGACTGCACGCGATTACGCATTTTTTTATGTATAGTTTTTGGCGTGCTGTGAGTTGTGTGTAGTCACGGGAACAGAGTACTTTGTAATTTCTATATGGCCATGTCCCTATATTAGTTTACAGTACTAGTGCAGCCTTAATTCTATTACTACTTTATAAGTGTCCGATTTAGGTTTCACAGAGAAGTATTATATGAAGTTTTAGTTTTATTTTAGTAGCTACACCACGACTAACTTAATATCGCGAATCCAACTTCGCAGGAATAATCGTGCCCCTCGTTACATCACATCGACACCCGAATTTGACTAAAAAGGCAAGTGCACACTTTTACCGCTGCTTTCGATTGTTTTTGAGATATTCCGATAGGCAAGTATTTACTCCTTGCAAGTATACTATTTTTTTCTACAAATTTTTAAGGTGCAAGTATTTAATACCTCAAGTATCTACTCTTTTCAAGTACATAAATTTTCTATCAGGTTTCAAAGGCTCAACCATTTATCGCTTTTTACATTGCTCCGGTCTCGTGACCGAAAATACCAAACAATTGCAAATAACAATTTTCAAGTACGTTGCTCAGGCTTAATGAACAAAATGACATCGTTGGTTGCTTTCACTTTTATTGCTTTCGAAATAAAGTATTTGAAACGCACGCAATAATTGTATACCTTTTTAACTGCTAAATGCACACCAGTGTTGGGATGTGATACTGGGCCCTTGGGGCAAATTTACGGACTTTTGTGCCTTTGGGCAAGTTACGGATTATTGGGCCTTCGGGCAATTACGGACTATTGGGCCTTCGGGCAATACGGATATGGGCCCGCGGGGCATTTACGGAATGTTAGCCATACGGCTAACATTGAACTACGGTTTGACTTATGGACACTTGGGTGGGGTAGTCTAGTGTAGTAGAGGCTGGAAAGCTGGATTGCACTCGATTGGTGAACTTGACCGACACCTGGCCGGGTCGGTGAGTATAGAGTCACGGGTAGCTCCCGTTGACTTGGGTGTGATGCTGGTCACCTCCCCCTCAGACACTGGGCTTTGTCACTAGATAGGAGATTGATTGACTGATTGATGCACCCCTTTTTACCTCTGTTGATGCTATAGAGTAACCTGCTAAAATTATTGCCACGATCAAATATTGATGTACGCACTACGCTTGACACTACTTTTGCCGTACACACCACAGACGCTTATTGGGTTGGGGCTTCACCGCTCCAACCCAAGCGGGCCTGTTCACGTCCTCGCCCCAAGTATAATGGGAAGCGGTGCGTGACAGGTTTTAGTGGTGGCCCATACAGGTCGTGCATTCTACAAATTACTCGGAACAATAGGGATGTCATTATTAGCCAGATTGTCTAGATAGACATGGTACGCAAATGTTATCTTGTTTCTTTTGCAGGTTGGCAGGTAGACCACACACTCGAAACGGGGATGGATCCAACGGAAGTTCTCTATGGTCATCGAGGAAGTTAGAGATGACGAGCTGGTGACGAACGATAACATCTGAATCCTTCCCTATCTTCACATTTGATGATTCCTATCATGAGTGTGCCTATCTTGACTTTGTCTTGTCCTAAGTGCTGTTTGATTGCAAACGTTCCTACCTTAGACCCTTTGTAAGCTCAGCAGTTTCATTCCTCTCTAAGTCTATTGCCTCCTCGATACGGTGATATTGTTTCCATCCTTCATCCATCTGGTGCTCCCTTCATCCTTATCTAGCTTAAGAAATTCCGAGGACGGAATTTTCTTAAGGTGGGTAGGATGTAACGGCCGGTATTTAATGGTACGTATTTTTGATTCGTATATTCGGTTTCGTGATTTTTCGTATCTTGTATGTATTTGAATTTCGAACTTATTTTAATTAACTTCAAATACTTAATACGTATTTTATTAAGTAGCTATACTTATATGTAAAAATGTTATTATTTGATTTCATAAAAATAGTTATTCAAAATTCAAACCCAAAAGCTATAAAATTTGAATGTTTTCAAAAGAATCAAATTTCAAATTAGTTCAAAAAAACATTCCTCTTTAAATCCTAATTAAATTATAACTATTTAGGAAATGCTGTACTCATTCAAACCTCTTTATTTCCTCTAATTGTCTTTATTCAAAAACCTTCCTATTTAACTTGCTTTTAATTCTCTCTAATAATATGTCTCTAATTATTAACATGTCTCAACCTTTCCAAAATTGGTCTAGCTTTAATTCCTAATTATTATTATTTAAGACAATCTTCCTATTTCAAAAACTTTCTCTAATAGTTTTACAATTAATTTCCCCTAATTATTTTTATTCAACCTTCCTTTTTATCTTACTCTTAATGTCTGCTATTAATGTTATCGTTCAAAAACCTTCCTAATTATTCCTTAGTATTAATCTCCCCTATTAAATTCTAATTTCGAAATTCAAATCTTTTCCTTAAAAACTTATATGAGACTTTTATCCCCGTTTCTTCCCATATTCTCCCAAGATTTAAACCTCTTAATTATTATTAATCCCATTTCTTTCCAAATCTCACAGCTGCCATGTTTGTTGGGTTCTTATTTCTCGCACACACACAGTCTTGATCTTTCACAAATCTGCACCAAGCCTTCCCTCTCTCTCTTTTAAACCCTAGATAACCCATACTATATGCGCATCAGCTTTTCGTACTTGTGCTATGTTATACGTGTATTCGTATTTTAAATATATTTCGTGCGTATCTTTTCTAATAGCCGATTTGTTTCTATAATTGTTTTACGATTATTTCTTTAACTCAAATTATCCTTCATAATAATTATTTTGAAAATATCTTTTCTTATAAAAAAGTTTAACTTTTCCAATTTTAAATTTCAAAATTCAAATTGGAAATTAAAACTTTTGAATGTTTGAAAAGACTTCCTTTTAAAAACCCATTAAATCTTATTGACTATATTTCAAAACATTTCCTTATTTAAAACCTAATAAAAATCTGTTAATTTTCTTTCAAACCTTCCTTTTTTCAACCCGTTAAACCTATACTTGATTAGCCCTTATTTTTCCTAATAAAACCAATTTAATCCTAATTCAAATCCTCCTAATTACCCCATTTATAACACAATCAAATCCCTTCCTAATTCAACCCCTAGGCAATAATAAAATCTTAGACCCAGGCCTTATACCCTCCTCACATGCGTGATGCTACATCTTTATATAGCATGCACGGTTCATTTTGTTCTCCCACTAGCTAAATGACAGCCTAACCCCCCACACTTAAAATTTTCCCTTATTTTTTTTAAGTGCTCTATGTTCACATTTAAACCGAGGTCATTTTTATCTTCCCCCTACTATTCACAGCCGCCCCCCATTCTCCTTCCTCCACGCAACCAGAGTCGCCTCTTTCCTCTTCTTCTCCACGCCAACACACGGAGCCACGCAGTGGCAACCAAACTTCATCCCCTCACCATCGCACAACGCCGACGAACCCTTCCTCCGGCGCTCGAACCACCCGCCCCCTCGACTTCCGCTCCACTGTTCGAATCCCGACCCTCTGTTTCGAACAGGGGATCCTCCGATCTCGCCACCGCCGAGACAGCAGCCACCGTCGTTCGCCTCCGTAGCCGCTCGCCGCTCAGATCCGTGCCACTGCCATCGACAACGATGAGTCGCTCAACTCGCCGCTGCCAAGCCCCAAGGCCCCTGCCCTGTTGATGTCCGAACGCCACCTCCCCTCAGATCCGAGCTCCGATCGCCCCCCTCCGGTTGCTCCACGGACCACCGAACGCCGCCTCGCAATCCCGCATCACCGTTCTCCTCTCCGACGAACCCAGCGCCTCGCTGCCACCGCAACAGCGGCACCCCGCAGCCTCGACCACTCTCTCGCCAACGTCGACGACACAACGCCGTCGCCCTGCAGGCCCTCCGACGCCTTCGCTCTCGCCGAACAACCGCAGCGCCTCGACTTCGCTCTCGCCCTACTCCTACCGAGCCCCCTCTCCCCAACGCGATTGTCATCCTCCGTCACTATCGGGCGCCTGGACCACCGATCGTTGCCACTCGCCTCCGGCATCTTTCCCCGTTGTCGCCATCTACGAGGGGCGGCCTCGAGCGAACTTGTAAGTGACTGCACGCGATTACGCATTTTTTTTTATGTATAGTTTTTGGCGTGCTGTGAGTTGTGTGTAGTCACGGGAACAGAGTACTTTGTAATTTCTATATGGCCATGTCCCTATATTAGTTTACAGTACTAGTGCAGCCTTAATTCTATTACTACTTTATAAGTGTCCGATTTAGGTTTCACAGAGAAGTATTATATGAAGTTTTAGTTTTATTTTAGTAGCTACACCACGCCTAACTTAATATCGCGAATCCAACTTCGCAGGAATAATCGTGCCCCTCGTTACATCACATCGACACCTGAATTTGACTAAAAAGGCAAGTGCACACTTTTACCGCTGCTTTCGATTGTTTTTGAGATATTCCGATAGGCAAGTATTTACTCCTTGCAAGTATACTATTTTTTTCTACAAATTTTTAAGGTGCAAGTATTTAATACCGCAAGTATCTACTCTTTTCAAGTACATAAATTTTCTATCAAGTTTCAAAGGCTCAACCATTTATCGCTTTTTACATTGCTCCGGTCTCGTGACCGAAAATACCAAACAATTGCAAATAACAATTTTCAAGTACGTTGCTCAGGCTTAATGAACAAAATGACATCGTTGGTTGCTTTCACTTTTATTGCTTTCGAAATAAAGTATTTGAAACGCACGCAATAATTGTATACCTTTTTAACTGCTAAATGCACACCAGTGTTGGGATGTGATACTGGGCCCTTGGGGCAAATTTACGGACTTTTGTGCCTTTGGGCAAGTTACGGATTATTGGGCCTTCGGGCAATTACGGACTATTGGGCCTTCGGGCAATACGGATATGGGCCCGCGGGGCATTTACGGAATGTTAGCCATACGGCTAACATTGAACTACGGTTTGACTTATGGACACTTGGGTGGGGTAGTCTAGTGTAGTAGAGGCTGGAAAGCTGGATTGCACTCGATTGGTGAACTTGACCGACACCTGGCCGGGTCGGTGAGTATAGAGTCACGGGTAGCTCCCGTTGACTTGGGTGTGATGCTGGTCACCTCCCCCTCAGACACTGGGCTTTGTCACTAGATAGGAGATTGATTGACTGATTGATGCACCCCTTTTTACCTCTGTTGATGCTATAGAGTAACCTGCTAAAATTATTGCCACGATCAAATATTGCTGTACACACTACACCGGCATGACTATTGCTGAGCACACTACACTTGCTATACATATTGCTGTACGCACTACACCCGTTATACTTATTGCTGTGCACACCACACTACTCATGCTCACTGCTTGCACATTGCTTACGCCACTTGTGACCATTTGATGCTATGCTCACCTTGTTGAAATGATATTGTGTTTCTCATCCCCCCTAAGTTTTGAAAATTATATTATCACCTTGCCGAGGGTCATTTATTACTAACGTTTTTAAATCTTGCCGAGCGACCCTCGCTGACGTATATTTCTTGTCTTGTGAAATATACGTCAGGTATTAGACAGATTTGCAGAGGAGCAAGGCTTGAGACTGAGCAGCTTGACCAGGGTGCCCAGACGCTGAGATCTGCAGCTGGAGAACAACGTGCATTCGCAACGCTGCTTAAGAATAATATTTGTTGTATTTATATTCAAGTGTAATTCTGTTTGCGTTTCTGTATCTAATGGCCAAGTTGGCCTTATTTGTGTACTTGTAAATTTGGGCATCGATATAATGATAATGAAATTTCCTTTTTGTTCCGAGTTTGAATGCAAGAACCTGATTACGGTCTACCCACAGACGCTTATTGGGTTGGAGTTCACCGCTCCAGCCCAAGCGGGCCCGCTCACGTACTCGCTCCCAAGTATAATGGGAAGCGGGGCGTGACACCATTCCAACGGCAAAACAGATGTCCGGTCTTGTACACATCATAGCGTACATAAGACTACCAACTGCACTGGAATATGGAACTTTTTCCATAATTTCCTTTTCTTTTTGGTTCTTTGGACACATTTTCAGACATAAATTATCGCATTTGCTTATAGGAGTATCAATGGACTTACAGTCCTGCATATTAAAACGTTCTAGAACCTTCTTTATATAAGTCTCTTGTGAAAGAGAAAGTAGTTTCTTCGAACGATTCCTTGAAATCTTAACTCGAAGGATATATGCGGCTTCTCTCATGTCTTTCATCTCAAATACTGATGAAAGCCAAGCCTTAATATCCATCACAAAGCCCTTGTCATTTCCGGCTATTAAAATGTCATCTACATATAGAGACATAATAACATACTTGCTTTTGATCCTCTTGATATATACACAGTAATCTTCATCAAGCATGGTAAAACCATTTGATAAGACAACTTCTTGAAATCGTATATACCATTGCCTCGAGGATTGTTTAAGACCATATATGGACTTACGAAGTTTACAAACCTTATGTTCGTTTCCTTCTTTTACAAACCCTGTTGGTTGTTCCATATAGATCTCCTCGTCCAATTCTCCATTGAGAAAGGCAGTCTTTACATCCATTTGATGTAATTCGAGGTCTAACCAAGCTACCAAAGCCAGAATCAAGCGAATCGAGGTAAAACGAACAACAGGTGAGAAGGTCTCTTCGTAGTCTATCCCTTCCTGTTGCGTAAAACCTTTCGCGACAAGGCGAGCTTTATATCTGTCTATAGAACTATCAGCCTTATGCTTAATCTTCAGAACCCATTTGTTCCCAATAGCTCTACGTCCTCTGGGTAAGTCAACCAAGTCCCAGACTCGGTTAATTTTCATGGATTCTAATTTCTCCTTGATCGCTTCCATCCATTTGTCTTTTGCAGGGCATGATACGGCATGTTTGAAAGTAGCAGGCTCGTCATCTTCTTGTAGTAAAAGTCACAAAGGTTTGTGGGAATTCATCCTCAAATCTTAGAGGAGCTAACCTTGTACGACTACTACGTCGCATTTGAGATTCTTCAAGTCCTTGTTGACTCGAAGTTGGATCAATTCTAATATTACTCCCACTTGGAATGTGATTAGAATTGCACCCACTTGGATCATTATTCCTATATGGAATAGGATTCGCATCATTCGTATCATCCATTGGTGAAGGTTGAAATGTATTTTCGTCTTCACCAAGAATTCTCCCACTCGAATGAGGTAATCCTTCTTGATCATAAATCTCAAATAGAGATAAGTCCTTACTTATCTAGCCCTGTCTTGGAAACTCATTTTCCAAGAAAGTAACATCCCTCGATTCAAATTCAATTAGTCCTCCATTGTCTTCCTGACCAATGAAAACATAACCTTTGGAGTTTTCTGTGTATCGTATAAAGATACATTTCCTCCCCCTTGGCCCAAGTTTGCCATACTTATGGGAGGAAATATGTGCATAGGATGCACACCCCCAAGGTTTTAAAATGATTAAGTCAGGAGACCTTTGGTTCCACACCTCATAAGGAGTGGAGCTAACTGATTTCGAGGGTACGCGGTTCAAGATGAGAGCAGTCGTCAATAATGCATCACCCCAAAAGGTGATTGGCAAGTTAGCTTGCGCCATCATTGAACGGACCATTTCCATTAAAGTCCTATTCCTCCTTTCAGCAACACCACTTTATTGCGGAGTATAAGGCATAGTTACTTGATGAACTATGCCCTTTTCATCACAAAGTTCTTTAAAACATGTTGATTGATATTCACCGCCTCTATCGGTTCACAAGACCTTAATCTTGCGATCAAATTGATTTTCCACTAAACTCATATAGTTTTTAAAGCAGGTTAATGCTTCATTTTTGTGGGATATCAAATAGATATGTCCGAATCGGGTGAAGTCATCAATAAAAGTGATGAAGTAGGACTTCCCGCATCTTATCTTGACATTCATCGGACCACATATGTCCGAATGGATGAGCTGTAATGGAACCTCGGCCCTTGTGCCGGTTCCAAATGGCTTGCGACAAGATTTCCCTACAAGGCAATGTTCGCAAGTCGACATTTCGACCTTTGAAACATTGGATAGAAGGCCACGTTTGGCAAGTCTATCCATACGTGTTGGTCCAATGTGACCAAGCCTTGCGTGCCAACAAATTACATCTGACTCATAAATCGAAGAATTTGTAACAAGGAAATTTTCATTAAAATTTGAGGAATCGTGCATCGTATTTAATACAATGAATCCTTTAAAAACATACCCTGAACCAATTAAAGAATTATTACAAGACAGATCCACTTTACAATTATGAAAGAACCAACTATAACCAAGACTCATTAAGACAACCACATATATGATATGCCTTCGAATATCCGGAGCGAAGAGAACATCATGAAGTAAGATAGTGCTGCCGTTGTCCAAGACGAGCTTGCATGTCCCAACGTCTTTCACTTCAACACGTGTGTTGTTTCCTACATATATCCACTTCGTTCCTTTGGGTATCCGGTGATACTCCACGAAGGACCGTCTGTCCCTTGCTATGTGGTCGGTGGCACCTGAATCAATTATCCAAAATGGATTAGATTCTACAAGAAATATTGAACTAGAAACACATATGTAACTAGTATTATTACAAGTTACCTTGTCACCTCCATCCGCACATGAACGGGCAAAGTGACCTAACTTGTTGCACTTGAAGCACTTGATCTTCTTCAAGTCCTTCTTCTTGTGCCATTTCTTGTTCCCACCCTTTTATTTGGGTTTCTTGGTAGACACTGGTTGCTTTTTATGGTCATGAGCAAACTTCGAGTGATGTTTACGTTTCTTTCTCCGTGTGAGGAACTAGCAACCATGTGCACTTCTGTACTTGGCTTGGCGGCCACAAGCCACTCTTCCTCTAACTCGAGGTGCTTAGAAACATCGTTGAAGTTCTTGATGCTCTCATTATGAGTGAGATGCATCTTCATGTTGTCCCATTCGATTGGTAGGGAACGTATGACCGCTTGGATTTGTTGCTCATCAGTGATCATATGACCTGCATCCTTTAACTCTGAAATAAGATTCGCCATGTGTCGCAGATGCATTCCCATGGAATGATCTGGACGTTTTTTGTACGAATCGAATTTTATAGTTAAAGAGCGAAGTTTGGTCACCGAGGTGCCACCAAACTTCTCCTCTAGCTTGGACCATATGTCCATAGCTAGGTCATATTCTCGGAAGATTCGCATTATGTCGTCGGCCATACTTGACAACAACGTAATGCGAGCAATTTTGTTCTTCCGAGACCAAGCATCGAAAGCTTCCTTGTCTCTTCTGTGTTGGGCCGTAGTGCCTAACTCAGGTTCAATCATTATGTTCTTTAGAGTTTCGAGCACATCTTGCTCCTCTAGAACATATTGTATCTTCATGGACCACAGTTTGTAATTATCGCCGTTGAGTTTTTCACCTTTGTTCAACTTAGCGACGATGTTCTTAGTAGCGGAAGACATTTTAGTTTTAAAATGTTGCAAAAGAAAAAAAAAGTTCGATCAAAAACATTGCATAAATTTTACATTTGATAAGTTACTTTCGAAAAATATTGAAGATGTTGCTCTAGAATCGAAAAGGTCATTATGATCCTGTAACGACTGGTTTTTTTGTATCTGGATTTATTATATTATATTATATGTTTTGGTGGATTTTCTCCTTATATGTGGTTTTCGTCTCCGTAACTTTCATTTTCGATCGTATCGTCGTGTTTTCTAGCTTCTTTCTTAGAATCGTCGATTTTGGAGTAAGTCATTCATGACGGGCTCCGTATCGGTCATATCTTATTGTTAGATCAAGCCTAGGAGTCTTAGGAATCGATCCCGGAGCTTCGCGCTCCATTTCGGAACTTTTGGTGCTCATTAGCCGGTGTAAGAAGGGGAACCGACCGACTAGATGACGATCCAGTCGGTCGGCAAACCTTCTTGAACTGACTAGTTGGCTTTGTAAATTTCTCAGGAGTTACTGTTTGTCGTTAGTCGGTCTAAGAACGTTGGTTGACCGACTAGGTTGCAAACTAGTCAATCGGCAATGCTTCTTTAACCGACTAACTCATCAACTATTTTTGGTACTAGTTACTGTTCCTTCTTAGTCGGTCTAAGTTCATCTTTCGACCGACTAGATGCCGAACTAGTCGGTCAATAGTTGTTCTTTGACCGACTAAATCTAGATCCTATTTCTATGCAGGAGTTACTGTTTGGACTTAGTCGGTCTGCGTTGGTCAACCGACCGACTAGTTCCCAAACTAGTCGGTCAGTGGTTGTTCTCTGACCGACTAATCAGTGTCGAAACCCTAATTTCTGGGCAGCCGCCAGCCCTTCCTATTTAAACCCCTCCCAAACGTTTTCTTCTCCTCCCTCATGACTCAAAACCCTAGTTTCTCCCCCATTGAGCCCCCCTACTACCTCAAACCCTTATTCCTTCATCCCAAGCCCAAAATCCATCATCCAAACTCTCCCCTAACACATTCTACCTCTCATCTTCCTCAAAATCTCATCAAACCCCCAAAATCCCTCAAAACCTTATTTCTCCAAACTTCTCCAATCATTTCCAGATCTGAACCCTAGGTTCCCCGGAGCGTTTCTTCCGTCGCAGTGGTTGCTCGGCGTTATTCTTCCGTTTCCGATACGGTAATAACCGATCTCTTAATGTTTTCATAACCCGTTGTGTTTTTGTGAAACCCTAATGAAATGGATGTTGTTTTGATGATAGTTTCTCCATAACAGCGACTCCCCCGTAGATTAGCATCCGTGGGACGAACCCTCGTTGATCGTCATCCTCGGTGCTAGGCAAGTGAAACTTGCCACTTAGGGTTTAGGCCATGTTTTAGGCCATTTGCTTGTTGTAGGCGTAAAAGAGACTAGGCGACGAAATGATACTCGCCTAGGTGCAAATTGAGGAACTAGCTTGACAACGAAGCTAGATCCGACATTTATCATGTTGCACAATTACCATGTCATGTTTAATTTCCATTAACGGTACGCAAATTAATTGTCATGCCATTGCATTCTTTAAGTGTTTCCGTGATTGCGTAGCTTCGCTACAATGCTTGTGTTCCTGGCTCGTGTTCCAGAAGCGGGCCATGTGTTGGTTGATAGCCAATTCCCAAACTACTTGTTTCCGGCTAGGTGCACCCCTATGCCAAATGCTTATGAATCGTGAACTAGAATGCGAGCTCCTGTGCGGGGCAACCCTGGCTCATTTACTGAGCTCGTGTGCGGGGACCCTGGCTCGTTACATGTGGGTATTGGGGGCAAGAGTTAAGCGGCCAATCAACTGGGAGTCTGCCCGATCAGCAACTGCAGTGGTAAGGCGTAAACTCTGGGTTATGGGGTAGTGTTAAGCGGCCAATCGGCGTGAATGCCGAACCATTCAGCTGTAAGGCGTAAACACCTACAAACAACTTGAAACATGACTAGTGAAATGATTGAGATTGTTAGTAGCTTGGCTACTCTTGACTTGTCCCGATAAGTGTTCTCTTGTACTTATTGTTTCATCATGTCTTGCTTGTGCACTCATGTTATAACTGCCATGTCATGCATACTAAAACTGCTAGGTTGTTAGTTTGCCTACTTTCAGTTTCCTTGCCCAAGTCTTTTAGACTTGCTGACATGTGCCCCTTTACTCTTTTGGGTGTCACATGTTAGATCCTGAGCCTGAGTACCTTATTGAGGACGAGGTGTTTACTGACGCCGAGCCCGAGCTTGTGTTTGACGGGGAGTACGTGGACACTGGGGACCAGTCCTAGTGTCTTCGTTGAGCTTTTCCTTTTATTTAGACTGCTGTTTTGTTGTCGGTGCGTAGCACCTATACTTTGTGACGTTGTCGCTTTTGTTGGCCTTGTTCTGGGCCTTTAGACTCTTTCTTTTAGCCTGGTGGCTTTTCTGGATGTTGAACTTAATTTTCATGTTGGACAATTATGAGATATGAGAATTGTATTTCCTGTCTCTCCTTGTGTTATTATTGTTGTTTCGTTTGTGGTTACAGGGACCTGCTTATGTTTTATTGACGCTTATCGGGTTTGGGGCTTCACAGCTCCACTCTCGTGCGGACCTTTTCACGTCTCGCCTCCATTTTAGGGAAGCGGGGCGTGACAGGTTTTGTTGGTGGCCCATGCAGGTCCTCTTCTGTCACTGCGATTATCGGAATAACGATAATAATATTTGAGCATCCAATAAACTAAGTTCGACGTCCGAGTCATAAGCTATGAGTCTAATCTGCTTCGTTTTCTGTGTCATTAGATGGCAGGAAGGCGATTCACCTGTGGTGGAGGTAGTGGTGCGCTCCCTCATAATGAGGAGCCTGAGCGGGAACCCACCAACGGTGAGATGATGCGGATGATGCTTCAGATGATGCAAGTGCAGCAGGGCGTGCTCCTGCAAGTCCAGAATGCTCCACTTGCTCGAGCTGCCCGGGCACTTTCGGATGTCCCTCGCTCCGAGCCGGGAGCGAAGCAATTTCGGGAGCTGGGTCCCGCATATTTCGATGGGTCTGAGGGTCCTCTGGCTGCTGATGAGTGGATTCGAAACATCGAGGATAACTTGAAGATGGCCAAGATCACCCCGGCTAGATGGGTTGATTTGGTGAAGAGGCAACTTAAGGATAACGCTCGGAACTGGTGGGATGCGGAAGAGAAGATGTTGGTGGAGCCGATAGCTTGGACTACCTTTAAGTCTAGGTTTGATGAGGAGTTCTTTCTGAAGGCTGCTAGGAAGGAGATGCTGCAGCGCTTTATTCACCTGAAGCAAGGGAGCTTGACGGTGGACCTGTACCACCAAGAGTTCACTAGGCTGAGTCGGTTCACACCAAAGATGGTGCAGGATGCTGATGAGAGGGCTAAGAGGTTCCTGCAGGGACTTGCTTTGGAGCTCCAGAGTTTTGTGTCTTCCTCTGATCTGGACTCTTATCAGAAGGTTCTGGTCGCTGCGAGGAGGCAAGAGCTGAACCTGAGTCAGAGGAGAGGACATGTTTCTGGTGCTGGGAAGAGGCCTATGGAGCAGGCCAGGGCGGTGGTTAGCCCTGGTTTCAAGCCTAATCAGCCAGCTCAGTTTAAGAGGCCAGGAGGGCCTATTCTGAAGACTTGCCATTTCTGCGGCAAGCCTGGCCACATCAAGGATCAGTGTAGGAAGTTTCTGGGCCAGTGTTTGGTTTGTGGTGATGCTTCTCATGTCGCGAAGGACTGTCGGCATGCAAATCAGCTGCGGAGGGCACCTGTTGCAGCACAGCCGTTGCAGCAGCGAGCGTCTGTTCCTGCTGGACGTGGAGCAGCTCTTGTTCCACAGAGGCAGGCTTTTCAGCAGGCTATTCCGCCGAGGGGGTAGGCTTTTCTGATGACCGCTGTGGAGAGCGAGGCTGTGGATGAGGTTATCGCAGGTGTGGTTTTGGTGTGCACATTTCCTGCAAGAGTCCTCTTTGACTCTGGTGCATCGATGTGCATTATTTCTCGGAGCTTCGTGGAGAAGCATTCCTTGTCGACGTCCCCTCTTCCCAAGAGTTGGAATATCATTACAGGGAATGGCGTGGTCTCGATGCATCGTGGTTGCAATTCTTGCCCGTTGGTGGTCTGTGGACATGAGCTTTACGCTGACTTCATTGTCCACGACATCATCAACTATGATGCAGTTCTTGGGATGGACTGGCTTGCGAGCTTCTATGCTACGATCGACTGTCGGAGGAAGAAGGTGGTGTTCGAGATTCCCGGACATCCAGTATTTGAGTTCAGCAGTGGTAGCAGTTCGCTTGGTCCTGTCAGATTTCGGGCCAGACCGGTGGAGGTTGTGGCTATGCAGATGGAGTTGGACTGGCCAGCTGTGGTGCGGGATTTTGATGACGTCTTCCCCGAGGAGATGTCTGGTTCGCCACCTGATCGAGCTCTAGAATTTTCTATTAATCTTGTTACGGGAGCGCAGCCGATTTCGAAGGCGCCGTATCGTATGGCACCCGCTGAGTTGGAGGAATTGCGGAAGCAGCTGGATGAGCTTTTGCAGAAGGGTTATATCAACCCTAGTGTGTCTCCGTGGGGAGCACCGGTGCTGCTGGTGAAGAAGAAGGATGGTTCGCGTCGCATGTGCGTGGACTATCGGGAGTTGAATGCGGTGACCATCAAGAATAAATACACGTTGCCTCGCATCGATGATATTTTTGATCAGCTTGGAGGTTCGAGGGTGTTTTCTAAATTGGATTTGAGGAGTGGTTACCATCAGTTGAAGGTGAAGAAGGGAGATGTTCCGAAGACAGCGTTCAGGACGAAGTATGGACACTACGAGTTTGTGGTTATGCCTTTCGGTGTAACCAATGCACCCGCAGTTTTCATGAATCTGATGAACCTGATTTTCTACGACTTTTTGGATAAGTTTGTCGTTATCTTTATTGACGACATTCTGATCTATTCAAGGTCGAAGGAGGAGCATGCCTCGCACTTGAGGACGGTATTGGAGATTTTGAGGAAGCATCGGTTGTATGCTAAATTTTCGAAGTGCGAGTTTTGGCTGGACAGAGTTGCGTTCCTCGGGCATGTGGTGACTGGAGATGGTATTTCAGTGGATACCGAGAAGATCAGGGCCATCAGAGAGTGGCCTGTTCCGTCGTCTGCGTCTGAGATCCGGAGTTTCCTTGGGCTTGCTGGTTACTATCGGCGCTTCATTAAGGAATTTTCCTGTATTGCTGAGCCGATGACCAGGTTGATGCGGAAGGATGTACCTTTTGTTTGGTCGGGTGATTGTGAGAGTGCTTTTGGTGTTCTGAGAGAGCGTTTGACGACTGCCCCTATTCTTGTTGTGCCTGATCGCAGCGGTGGATTTGAGATCTTTTGCGATGCTTCTGGCAAGGGTCTCAGTTGTGTGTTGCATCAGCACGGGCATGTTGTGGCGTATGCGTCTCGTCAGCTTAAGGTTCATGAGAAGAATTACCCGACGCATGATTTGGAGTTGGCTGCCGTTGTGTTTGCTCTTAAGATTTGGAGGCACTTCTTGCTGAGTGAGAAAGTGAAGATCTTCACCGATCACAAAAGATTGAAGTATATTTTTACTCAGAAGGAGCTCAACATGCGACAGCGTCGATGGTTGGAGCTCATGGCGGATTATGATATTGATTTGCAGTATCACCCTGGCAAGGTGAATGTGGTCCCTGATGCGCTGAGTAGGCTTCCAGCGGTGATGATTTTGACCTCGCAGTGGAGATTGCAGCATGATTTTTGCGAGTCTGGTGTTGAGATTGTTCTTCCTGGGGAGGCTTCTTCGTTGATGTGTATGCAGATACAGTCGACGATTGTGGATCGGATCAAGGCTGGCCAGGCTGAGGATCCGAAGCTGGTGAAGATTCGGGAGCAGGTGGAAGCCGGTCTGTGGACTGACTTTTTGATTCATGAGGATGGCTCGCTGAGGTTTGGAGCTAGGTTGTGTGTGCCAGCTGGAGATATTAGAGAGGAGTTGATGGTGGAGGCACACAGTTCGCCGTATTCTGTGCATCCTGGTGGCACCAAGATGTACCAGGATCTTCGTCTGAACTATTGGTGGCATGGCATGAAGAGGAGTGTGGCTCGGAGTGTAGCCAAGTGCTTGGTTTGTCAGCAAGTGAAGGCGGAGCATCAGTGTACGGCCGGGTTGCTACAACCGCTTCCGATTCCGGAGTGGAAATGGCAACACATCACTATGGATTTCGTGACTGGACTACCTCGGAGTCCGAAGCAGAATGACGCGATTTGGGTGATCGTAGACCGATTGACCAAATCCGCGCACTTTATTCCGTTCCGAGTGGGACAGTCCACTGAGGCGCTAGCGAGGAGATATATGGAGGTAAAATTCTTTTACTCTCCGTTTTTATTTCCATTCCCTAGTTTGGATAGTGATGTAACGTGAATCGTGCAGGAGGTCGTGCGACTTCACGGAGTCCCCGTGAGTATCGTGTCGGACAGAGACACGAGGTTCACATCTCAGTTCTGGCAGAGTTTGCAGAAGAGTTTGGGTACGCGTCTGAGTTTCAGCACGGCGTACCTTCCGCAAACGGATGGCCAGTTCGAGAGGACGATTCAGATCTTGGAGGACATGCTGAGGGCGTGCATGTTGGATTTCAAGGGTTCGTGGGAGGACCATCTACATCTGGTAGAGTTTTCTTACAACAACAGCTTCCAGGCGAGTATTGGCATGGCGCCTTTCGCCGCTCTTTATGGGAGGAAATGTCGATCGCCATTGAGTTGGGATGACGTTGGTGATCGGTAGTTGTTGGGACCTGAGATGATCATGGAGGCCGTGGATGTTGTCAGGAACATTCGGGAGAGATTGAGGATTGCTCAGGACTGTTTTAAGCATTGGGCGGATGCTAAACGTCGTCCTTTGGAGTTTTAGCCGGGCGACCATGTGTTTCTGAGGATTTCCCCGAATCGTGGTGTGATTCGTTTTGGGAAGCGAGGGAAGTTGAGCCCGCGATACATTGGACCGTTTGACATTCTGGAGAAAGTTGGCGATGTAGCTTATCGCTTAGCCTTGCTGCCATCTTTGGAGGGAGTTCACAATGTTTTCCATGTGTCGCAGCTTCGTCGATACATTAGCGATCCATCTCATGCTATGGATTTCTCGGAGATTACCGTTCGCCCCGATATGACGTATGACCAGCAGCCAGTGCAGATTCTGGACAGGCGTCAGAAGTCACTTCGAAACAAGGTTGTCAATCTTGTGAGGGTGATGTGGCGACACGGCTCGCCTGGAGAGTCTACTTGGGAGAATGAGGATGAGATGCGAGAGCGTTTCCCACTTTTGTTCCCGGACACGTGAGTGTTGGGAAATTCCGAGGACGGAATTTTTCTTAAGTTGGGGAGGATGTAACGACTGGTTTTTTTGTATCTGGATTTATTATATTATATTATATGTTTTGGTGGATTTTCTCCTTATATGTGGTTTTCGTCTCCGTAACTTTCATTTTCGATCGTATCGTCGTGTTTTCTAGCTTCTTTCTTAGAATCGTCGATTTTGGAGTAAGTCATTCATGACGGGCTCCGTATCGGTCATATCTTATTGTTAGATCAAGCCTAGGAGTCTTAGGAATCGATCCCGGAGCTTCACGCTCCATTTCGGAACTTTTGGTGCTCATTAGCCGGTGTAAGAAGGGGAACCGACCGACTAGATGACGATCCAGTCGGTCGGCAAACCTTCTTGAACTGACTAGTTGGCTTTGTAAATTTCTCAGGAGTTACTGTTTGTCGTTAGTCGTTCTAAGAACGTTGGTTGACCGACTAGGTTGCAAACTAGTCAATCGGCAATGCTTCTTTAACCGACTAACTCATCAACTATTTTTGGTACTAGTTACTGTTCCTTCTTAGTCGGTCTAAGTTCATCTTTCGACCGACTAGATGCCGAACTAGTCGGTCAATAGTTGTTCTTTGACCGACTAAATCTAGATCCTATTTCTGTGCAGGAGTTACTGTTTGGACTTAGTCGGTCTGCGTTGGTCAACCGACCGACTAGTTCCCAAACTAGTCGGTCAGTGGTTGTTCTCTGACCGACTAATCAGTGTCGAAACCCTAATTTCTGGGCAGCCGCCAGCCCTTCCTATTTAAACCCCTCCCAAACGTTTTATTCTCCTCCCTCACGACTCAAAACCCTAGTTTCTCCCCCATTGAGCCCCCTACTACCTCAAACCCTTATTCCTTCATCCCAAGCCCAAAATCCATCATCCAAACTCTCCCCTAACACATTCTACCTCTCATCTTTCTCAAAATCTCATCAAACCCCCAAAATCCCTCAAAACCCTATTTCTCCAAACTTCTCCAATCATTTCCAGATCTGAACCCTAGGTTCCCCGGAGCGTTTCTTCCGTCGCCGTGGTTGCTCGGCGTTATTCTTCCGTTTCTGATACGGTAATAACCGATCTCTTAATGTTTTCGTAACCCATTGTGTTTTTGTGAAACCCTAATGAAATGGATGTTGTTTTGATGATTGTTTCTCCATAACAGCGACTCCCCCGTAGATTAGCATCCGTGGGACGAACCCTCGTTGATCGTCATCCTCGGTGCTAAGCAAGTGAAACTTGCCACTTAGGGTTTAGGCCATGTTTTAGGCCATTTGCTTGTTGTAGGCGTAAAAGAGACTAGGCGACGAAATGATACTCGCCTAGGCGCAAATTGAGGAACTAGCTTGACAACGAAGCTAGATCCGACATTTATCATGTTGCACAATTACCATGTCATGTTTAATTTCCATTAACGGTACGCAAATTAATTGTCATGTCATTGCATTCTTTAAGTGTTTTCGTGATTGCGTAGCTTCGCTACAATGCTTGTGTTCCTGGCTCGTGTTCCAGAAGCGGGCCATGTGTTGGTTGATAGCCAATGCCCGAACTACTTGTTTCCGGCTAGGTGCACCCCTATGCCAAATGCTTATGAATCGTGAACTAGAATGCGAGCTCCTGTGCGGGGCAACCCTGGCTCATTTACTGAGCTCGTGTGCGGGGACCCTGGCTCGTTTACATGTGGGTATTGGGGGTAAGAGTTAAGCGGCCAATCAACTGGGAGTCTGCCCGATCAGCAACTGCAGTGGTAAGGCGTAAACTCTGGGTTCTGGGGTAGTGTTAAGCGGCCAATCGGCGTGAATGCCAAACCATTCAGCTGTAAGGCATAAACACCTACAAACAACTTGAAACGTGACTAGTGAAATGATTGAGATTGTTAGTAGCTTGGCTACTCTTGACTTGTCCCGATAAGTGTTCTCTTGTACTTATTGTTTCATCATGTCTTGCTTGTGCACTCATGTTATAACTGCCATGTCATGCATACTAAAACTGATAGGTTGTTAGTTTGCCTACTTTCAGTTTCCTTGCCCAAGTCTTTTAGACTTGCTGACATGTGCCCCTTTACTCTTTTGGGTGTCACATGTTAGATCCTGAGCCTGAGTACCTTGTTGAGGACGAGGTGTTTGCTGATGCCGAGCCCGAGCTTGTGTTTGACGGGGAGTACGTGGACACTGGGGACCAGTCCTAGTGTCTTCGTTGAGCTTTTTCTTTTGTTTAGACTACTGTTTTGTTGTCGGTGCGTAGCACCTATACTTTGTGACGTTGTCGCTTTTGTTGGCCTTGTTCTGGGCCTTTAGACTCTTTCTTTTAGCCTGGTGGCTTTTCTGGATGTTGAACTTAATTTTCATGTTGGACAATTATGAGATATGAGAATTGTATTTCCTGTCTCTCCTTGTGTTATTTTTGTTGTTCCGTTTGTGGTTACAGGGACCTGCTTATGTTTTATTGACGCTTATCGGGTTTGGGGCTTCACAGATCCACTCTCGTGCGGACCTTTTCACGTCTCACCTCCCTTTTAGGGAAGCAGGGCGTGACAGATCCCAATCACCATCTAAAACAACTTTCAATATTTCCACATCACTTATCAAACAATAGTACTCTTTTAGTACTTGCAGCGGAAAAGCGATTTTGAAAACGTATTTTGAAAACGTATTTTGCAGCGGGAGGTAGAGGCCTACCCCGGCCATTGCCGAGGTCGATCCGTGGCCGTGCAAAGGCCGGAATCCCCATGTAGGGATCCAGGCCCTCCCCCTCTGCATGGGGCTTTGCCTCAAGCAACTGCCGCCGGCACCGTAGGGGCCGGCCATGCAGGTGGCCGGGGCCGAGGCCGCCGGCACCGTAGGGCTCCTCGGCCTGGCCCTGGCCGAGGCCAGGGCTCCCCGGTCTGGCCCTGGCCTCGGCCAGGGCCGGCCTGGCCCTGGTCGAGGCCAGGGCACCCTCGGCCTTGGCCCTGGCCTCGGCTAGGGCCGGCCTTAGCCCTGGCAGAGGCCAGGGCGCCTCTGCCCTGGCCTCTGCCAAGGCCGGCCAGGGCCTGGCCCGAGTCCGGCCGCACACCCCCCTATGGGGTGTGGTCTTGGTTGTCATTGGCCGAAGCCAACCCCTTCCCCAATGGGGAGGGGGTGCATCATGCACCAAAGATATATGTTATTACCATACCCTTCCATGGCAATCTTCTTCTCCAATGAGATGTTTTGAAACCACCATCTTCTCCGATGAGACACCCTTTCATCGAGAAAGTGGTTATGCTTTAATGGCGTTGTGCCAAAAAAAATAACACACTTTCAAGGCCGTAAACTTCACGCTCTACATGAAGAGAGTGCCCATTCACTATTAAATGGAGACTCAGCATCCATGAGGAGTGCGAGTTTGGCAAGATGAACGGTCAGTTCTTCCCGTCACGGAGAGTTCTTGCCATATCCGTAATGGCAAAAGACCCTAACGTGAAAAGAACAACTTTTGCGTTCTCTCCGTCACGATGCGCTCCTACCATATCCCTAATGGTAGGAAACTCATTCGTGAAAGAGACAACGCGTCATTCATCGGTGAGACCGGGGCAAACCCGTGTGGCTCTGATACCAATGTTGGATCTCATCATAAGATGATAGAGGATCGAAAGAGAGAAGAGACTTACGTTAGCGTACGCTTCGCTATAGTCTCTGAACTTCGCCCTTGGATTCGCCACAACAGTTGGTACTTTGTCACAGAGGATCAAAGCAGCGTTTCACCGTCTAAATCTCTATTTGGAAGAAGAACTTAATGGAAGGGAGAAGAGGAAAAATAAGTTGCCTTATGCAAACTTATGGCATGAAGGATTAGCCTTAAAACCCTTACCCTTGGGTTCTATTTATAGGCCAAGGGGGTAGTTATTGTAGGAAATAACTACTTATAAGCTTATTAGCCTATATTAGCACTATTCCTTATCCTCTTCTTTATGCACTTATCAAGTGGCTTTATGCACTTATAAAGTGATTTTTTTCCCTTATCGAGTGGTCCTTTTCACACAAGAAAAGGTTCCCTTTGCACATGCTTTCATGCACGCGACATCTGAGGTCCATAGACCCTCATACATCCCCTCATGGGTGTATACATGTCGTCCATATCCAACAATCACATCCCTAATTTTTCTCCCACGTTTCATGGCTATAACTTACAGCCACTAGGGACACCCTTCCTTTCCCCTAACTCCACTCTCCCTATCTCTATCTCTCTCTCCCAATTAGCTAAAATCCCAAAGCCAAATAACAAAACCCTTTCATCTTCAAAAGGAAACCCACCCTAGCCGCCTGAATCACTCACGCACAAGCCATGGCCGCCTCCTTGTTTCTCCTCTAGCCACCCATGGCCACCCCAAGCCTCCCCCTCCGACCACCCCCGGCGACAACTCCACTGCCGTTGGCTTCGTCTTGAAGTCCTTTACCTTTTGTAACTTTTCGTTGTCGCTGTTCATCACTGGATTTCTGCTGAGACGTGCGACAATGAACGTTGCACGAATTTGTTCTCTCCAGCTTCTCACGGCCACCCACCACCGTACGCTCATGCCGTCGGCCACCCACCGGGCCGAGCATCTTCCTCTGGTCCTACTTCATCTACCGACAGCCCCCTTGGACTCTCAGAGTTCACGTGCATTACCGCACGCACATACTTTTAGCCGACATCGCCGTTATCGTGAAGATCCATTGCGCTACTCGCAATGGGAGGAGAATCGATGTTAGCTTGCTAATTTCGCGCCACCACCCCGCTGTCCAGAGGTACCTCGCTGTGCTACCCGCGGCCGAGGAGTTCCAGACGACGCCGACGTTTCACCGTTCAGACCCGACTTCCGCTTGTTGGACGACATCACGAGGTTGGTTTCCCTAACGAGTAGTAAAACCCACACCGTAGCTAACCAAAACCTAAACTAAAATTGGTCAACTTGAACTAAATTTATTTTCAGCATCTGTAAAACGTTGCCACCGTAGGAAAGATCGACGAACAGACTATTTTCTGTGCACATAGGGTAGATGTCGATTTAGACTGAACAAACATCAAAAACGTGACTTTTTGACTGTTAGGGTAGTCCCGCCAAATTTAGAAACAAACCCTAATAGGATTGATGAAGAACGCGACCTGACACCGTCGCTGTGACCCTGTTTCAGACGGACTACCGCAGACGCAACGCATGGACGGGACGCTCCGTACGGACGACAAACTCGCCATCGCAGGCAAGTGTACTCACTTATACTTTCGGCCGTGTTTAGGCCTTAGACTTTTAGAACTGTTAGAATGTAAACAAAGAGAATCTGTAGGGATCGTCTAACCCTTGCAATACTAACAACACACACTAGAGGGGGGTGAATAGTGTAATGGCAATAAAAAAGTCCAATTAAAATTTAACTTGCAAATGCGGAATTATAAATGCAAGAGGAATTAAAAGGCACAATCAATCCAAACGCAAACACAAAGTTTTACCCTGGTTCCCCAAACTTGGATACATCCGGCCACACCAATATTCATTATAATCCCACAAAGAGAAGTGAATACAAATCTCACAAGGAGATACCCCACAAAGAGGATTTATGCCCTACACAAGGACCCAACCAATCCTACACAAGGATCAAGACTCCCACACAGAGAATCACTAACTCCCACTCAGAGAATTAGGGTTAGCCCTACACTAGGACACAAGAACTCCCACAAAGAGAGTTAATTCCCACAAAGAGAATTCCATAGTCCCACAAAGAGACAACCTCTCACAAAGAGAGAAACTCCCACAAAGAGAGTATCCTAATCCCACAAAGAGAAATAGGAAAACAAATTACACCATGTAAAGTAAATACCCTTACCTATGCCTTGAGATGCTTACTCATGAATGAATGCAAGGCATGGAAGAGGATCTCCAAGTGTTGGAATATGCTTGAGAGCACTTGGATGATTTCCCTTGAGCTGGACTTCAATGCATGAAGAGAGATGAATGCTCAAAAGAGGGAAATGAGGGAGCTTGAGAGTAGCTTATAGATCTCTTGAGATTTTCTATAGAGTCAAGAGTTATCAAGTGTTGTCAAGAGTTCTCAAGCGATGGCAGTACACTCATATATATAGGAATCCTATATCAAGCCCAAAAACCCAAAGAAACAGCCAAATGAACAAATCTGCAACAGCTAGAAACTGGGTGAAAACGACAGGAACAGTCGACTGTTGATCAAAAGACAGTCGACTGATCAACGGCTAGAAAATATCCAACGGCTATAATCTGAGCCAGGACAGTCGACTGATGAAGTCAATATAGTCGACTGACAAACAGGACATGCGCCTGTTAAACCTTCAACAGATGACTACTACAGGGGATGGATCGAAACAGAGAGCTGCACTCTTTCTCCAATTCTTCGCATAGGCGACTGATGTTAATACCACAGTCGACTGTCAAATAGTCAGGCGACTGTATATTCTGCATCAGTCGACTACTGTAAAATATAGAGAGAAGACAAAGAGATGCAGTGATTGCACTTACGCTAGACAGGCGACTGTTGGCCAATTTCCAGGTGACTGTAAATATACAGGCGACTGTAAACTGATCGTCAGGTGACTGTGCGTAAAGCTCAAGTTTGAGTCAATTGAAATGTTGACTTGAGCTGTGCATATCAGGCGACTGTAGAAGGATCTACAGGCGACTGGAAATCACCCAGTCGGCTGTGTTTCCTTCAACAGGCGACTGACGGAAAGCCAGAGACTCCAAATGAGTCTTTGGACAGAGTGAACCTATTGGGTTGGATTCTATGATAGTCCTAAGGTTACTAAGATGGTTAAATGCATATGCATAAAAAGTAAACCATCTAGCAAGGCATTACAATAACCTGGACTCAAAAGAGAGAGAAAGCACTAAAGTAAGTTACAAGGATTACAATGCTTTCTTAAGAGTCTAAGTCTTCAATCTTGATGCCTTGAATGCTCTCCACCATCTCCAAGCTTTGGCACTCCTTGAGTCCAAACTTTGGCCCTTCTTCACATGATGTCCATCCTTACACCAAGTGATTAGTCTCCAAGAAAGATATCCTTGAAATAAACTGAAAGACTAAAACATGAGATTCATTAGCAACAACATTATGTTGTGATCATCATCAAAATAATATTGGTATGAAACACCAATACTCAACAATCTCCCCCTTTTTGATGATGACACACATTATGTAAATCATAAAGAATTAAAGCACAATGCTAATGATCTCCCTCTACTTATATGCACCAATTATATAATGAGCTACACAAAGGTAAATACTCATAATACCAATAAAAACATGGTGACATATAATAGGCATGAATCACATAAACCAATTGCAAAGAAAAAAACTTGCATACAAGTATGGTTTATCTAATCCCATATATCTCTCCCCATATGCATATGTATATATCTCTCCCTCTATAGATATGATCACATAATGCATATATCTCTCCCCTTGACATCATCAAAAAGGTGGACATCAAATATATCCACCTTTGTCATCTTAACCAAGATGTGACAATATGCAAGAAAAGAAAGATATGTATGATACCAAATTTTAAAATTTAGTGGGTATCAATTCATTATCCCATGCTCCCCCTAGATCATAGAAATGGTCAACTTTTGACTCCTAGGATCTAATACCAATTATAAGAAATGGAGCCATGGGCCTAAAGTGTATCAAAGCAATAGATATGGAAAAATCAAGCTTCAAAGATACACAAGGATATTGCCAAAAACAAATATATCATGAAGTAAGTTGACAATAAACAAGAGGTTTGGTTTGAGATCAAAAACAACCAAATGTAAATAATGATCTCAAATAACCTCCAAAATGAGAGTTAAAATATGTCCTAAAATATTTTAAACATATAACATATTAACTCCCCATTGACATACATATGGATCAAAATGCATGTATGTCAATAAACCCCAAAGTCCACATTTTCATGAAAAATAAGTTTGAAAATATTTTCAAAATCATGAAACACACACAAACAGTGGGTATGCAAAAAAATAACATTCAAGCACAATACACATGCAATATGCATATGTGTGAGGAACCTAAACATTAGGCAACCAAACCCAAGAAGAGTTTGATTTCCTAATGTAATCACACGATGTGATCACATCTCTAACTAGAGAGTTGATGTAGCTATCCCTCTCTTGCACACTAACCTTAGTGGGAATCCATAATATCAAGGATTTCCTAGGCAAGGGTTTTGCCTTTTCAAGAGGGGTGGATGTGGCATGCTTAGGTGTAGAATCAAATTTCTTAGCATGCAAAGAATGAGGATTTTGCTTCTTAGCAAAAAATGAAGATTTTTCATTCTTCCTCATCACCTTGTGATCTACATGCTTCTTGTAGGTGTTATTGTTGTACAAGAAAGCATGGTGATTCTTCTTAGGTGCTTTAGCAATATTTCTTGAATTCGCACCAAAAGAAGAATTAGAGGTGGGTTTGGGAACCACATTTTGAATATAACCCAAACCTCCTCTATGATTTGCTGGATGTTGTTTTTCCAATAAATCATGGAGTGAATCCCTAGAATACACAAAGCTTATGAGCTCCGGGATTCCTCTTCACATTTCAACGTAAGTTGTTGAATGTAAGCATCTAAGCTAAGGTTTTGAGCAATAAGATTTTCATTTGAAAGACTCAATTCCTTAACTTGAGAGAGAAGTGTGTCTCTCTCACAAGTGTCGCAAACATGTATTTCATCAAGAATATTTACACTTGAAGATTCTAAATCATGTACTCTACTCATAGCATTATCAAGTTTGGCCTTCATTATATCATATGAGTCGATGCACTTACTTGCCAAATTGGAGGCCACACTTAGGCGGTATTCAATCTCCTCATAGGATGGCTTTTCCTCCTCGGCTTCCTCATCACTATCCTCCTCGCTTGAGCTTGACGAAGACTCTTCCCCATTAGCCATAAAGCAACTTTCTTCTTTGGAGTTGAGCAACGTCTCTATCTCTTCATCGCTAGAGTTAGATGAAGTTGATGAAGAATCATCAAAGGCAACAAAACACCTTTGATCATGCTCCTTGTCATCCTCTTCTTCATCATTAGATGTGTCCCCATCGGAATCATCAAATGTGCCGATGAGTCCCTTCTTTTGTTCTTGACCTCGGACTTGGCTTTCCAATGTTTTTTCCCTTTACCCTTATAGGAATCTATGTTGGGTTTGGAAGGGCATTCGGTAGCCATATGACCTATTCCACTGCAGTTGACACAAACCAGTTTGTTAGACTGTGAGACAAACTTAGATGAAGACATACCTTGATTTTCCTTGAGGAATGTCTTGAAATTCTTGAATTGCTTGGCAATCTCGATGTAGTCATCGTCACTAAGGACTTCTTCATCATCACTTGGAGCTTCTCGTTGGAACTTCTTTTTCCACTTGAAAGACTCCTTCTCACCATGAAGAGCAACGCCCTTTTTCTTCTCGGGCTTGGTTGACTGAATCTCTTCCTTATGTTGAAGTAGCACTTCATAAGAGATCTCCAACGTATGCCAAATACTATTGGCAGATTTGCACATGGAGATGCGATCGAACTCATCCGGAGTGAGGGTGCAATGGAGAACACACATAGCCCTAGCATTGACTTTGATCAAGTCCTTCTCCGCTTTAGTTCTCAAGGCCGCGGGTGAAGTTGGCTCCTCGAAAGGTGACTCTGTTATGTCCCAAAGGTCGTGACTCTTCAAGTAGACCATCATCCTGATCTTCTAACTCGGGTAGTTGGTTCCGTTGAAGAGCGGGGGTCGAACGGTTGAGTGACCTTCTTCATGAGGCGCGGATGTTGCGTTGAATGCCATCGTTGCAGTATGCTTTAACCTCGCTCTGATATCAATTGTAGGGATCGTCTAACCCTTGCAATACTAACAACACACACTAGAGGGGGGGTGAATAGTGTAATGGCAATAAAAATGTCCAATTAAAATTTAACTTGCAAATGCAGAATTATAAATGCAAGAGGAATTAAAAGGCACAATCAATCCAAACGCAAACACAAAGTTTTACCCTGGTTCCCCAAACTTGGGTACATCCAGCCACACCAATATTCACTATAATCCCATAAAGAGAAGTGAATACAAATCTCACAAGGAGATACCCCACAAAGAGGATTTATGCCCTACACAAGGACCCAACCAATCATACACAAGGATCAAGACTTCCACACAGAGAATCACTAACTCCCACTCAGAGAATTAGGGTTAGCCCTACACTAGGACACAAGAACTCCCACAAAGAGAGTTAATTCCCACAAAGAGAATTCCATAGTCCCACAAAGAGACAACCTCTCACAAAGAGATAAACTCCCACAAAGAGAGTATCCTAATCCCACAAAGAGAAATAGGAAAACAAATTACACCATGTAAAGTAAATACCCTTACCTATGCCTTGAGATGCTTACTCATGAATGAATGCAAGGCATGGAAGAGGATCTCCAAGTGTTGGAATATGCTTGAGAGCACTTGGATGATTTCCCTTGAGCTGGACTTCAATGCATGAAGAGAGATGAATGCTCAAAAGAGGGAAATGAGGGAGCTTGAGAGTAGCTTATAGATCTCTTGAGATTTTCTATAGAGTCAAGAGTTATCAAGTGTTGTCAAGAGTTCTCAAGCGATGGCAGTACACTCATATATATAGGAATCCTATATCAAGCCCAAAAACCCAAAGAAACAGCCAAATGAACAAATCTGCAACGGCTAGAAACTGGGTGAAAACGACAGGAACAGTCGACTGTTGATCAAAAGACAGTCGACTGATCAACGGCTAGAAAATATCCAACGGCTATAATCTGAGCCAGGACAGTCGACTGATGAAGTCAATATAGTCGACTGACAAACAGGACATGCGCCTGTTAAACCTTCAACAGACGACTACTACAGGGGATGGATCGAAACAGAGAGCTGCACTCTTTCTCCAATTCTTCGCATAGGCGACTGATGTTAATACCACAGTCGACTGTCAAATAGTCAGGCGACTGTATATTCTGCATCAGTCGACTACTGTAAAATATAGAGAGAAGACAAAGAGATGCAGTGATTGCACTTACGCTAGACAGGCGACTGTTGGCCAATTTCCAGGTGACTGTAAATATACAGGCGACTGTAAACTGATCGTCAGGCGACTGTACGTAAAGCTCAAGTTTGAGTCAATTGAAATATTAACTTGAGCTGTGCATATCAGGCGACTGTAGAAGGATCTACAGGCGACTGGAAATCACCCAGTCGGATGTGTTTCCTTCAACAGGCAACTGACGAAAAGCCAGAGACTCCAAATGAGTCTTTAGACAGAGTGAACCTATTGGGTTGGATTCTATGATAGTCCTAAGGTTCACTAAGATGGTTAAATGCATATGCATGAAAAGTAAACCATCTAGCAAGGCATTACAATAACCTAGACTCAAAAGTGAGAGAGCAATAAAGTAAGTTACAAGGATTACAATGCTTTCTTAAGAGTCTAAGTCTTCAATCTTGATGCCTTGAATGCTCTCCACCATCTCCAAGCTTTGGCACTCCTTGAGTCCAAACTTTGGCCCTTCTTCACATGATGTCCATCCTTACACCAAGTGATTAGTCTCCAAAAAAGATATCCTTGAAATAAACTGAGAGACTAAAACATGAGATTCATTAGCAACAACATAATGTTGTGATCATCATCAAAATAAGATTGGTATGAAACACCAATACTCAACAAACTGGACGTGAAATGATAGCGCCCGGGACACCCCTTGACAGCTTAGACTTGACGACGAAGTCTAAGCACAACAACAACTACTTTTGACACCTTAGGGTTATCTTGTGTATGCGTGCGTGTGGACCCCCTAGAAGAACCATCCCTGTCTTGTCATGTCGTGTCTTGTTTTGCACAGCCTACGGGCAATAGGGCACTCACCAGTGAGTGGGAGATCCCTTATACGGATACACAGCCTGCGGGCAATAGGGCACTCACCAGTGAGTGGATGATCCCTTGTACTGATACACAGCCTGCAGGTAATAGGGCACTCACCAGTGAGTGTGTGATCCCTTGTACTGATACACAGCCTGCGGGCAATAGAGCACTCACCAAGCTAGAGTAAGTGATCCCTTGTACGGACTTGTCTGTGCACTTGAGTTTGGGGTAGGGTTGAGCGTGCGCACGGGGAGAGGGTCTGATCCCCCTCAAACCGTAAGGCATGAACCCTTCGAGTCACACGTGTCTTGTCGTGTCCCTTCTTGTCTTGTATGTCACGTCTTCTCTGGACCCGTTTAGGTTAGTCCCGTAGTCGGTAGCACACGCTACGGCTACTGCTTGACGTGTGTACTTTTCCTGCTCCGTTTACTTTCTATAACTACCATGTATAACCTCAGCATGCTAATCAACCAGTAAAATATTGCTTTAAATTAAAATACACTTGCAGTAGAGTCTAACATTTCTGTGTAGACTTTACCTGACGTACAGTTCCTTTTCTCTTGGGTGATGTACGTCAGGTGTCGAGCCAGAGTTTGTGGACAAGGCAGACTTACCAGAGTACGTGGAGCCCGAGGACGTCGACCCAGAATACGTGCCGGACAAGGAGCAGACCTTGGGGTCTTTTCTGTCGCTGCCTTTCAGAGGTTACTACTTTTAGTTTGCTCTCTTTTGGTAGTTGATGCCATGCTTAGGCTTCTCTTTTTAGACTTTGGTACTCGCTGGATATTATCTCTCTATATTAATGAATGCCACTTTCTTTCTGTACTTTCTATTGTTTCGAATCTTATTAATGCAAGATCCTGAAAATTTTAAGATGGTACCCCTACAGACGCTTATTGGGTCTGTGCTTCACAGCTCCAGCCCGAGCGGGCCTTAGTCACGCTTTGCCTCCGTAGTTTTGGGAAGCGGGGCGTGACAGCAGTCGACTGATGAAGGATTTACAGTCTCCTGTCTATTTTATAGTCAACTGTATTCTTGTCATCATTCGCTTGTATGCTTATTGGGAGAAAGAGTGCAACTCTCTGTTTTATTCTATCCCCTGCACCAATCGCATGCTGAAGGTTTTACAGGCACATATCCTGTTTACAGTCGACTGTATCGACTTCATCAGTCGACTGTATCGACTTCATCAGTCGACTGTCGTGGCTCAAATTATAGCCGTTGGATATTTTCTAGCCATTGAACAGTCGACTGTCATTTGTTCATCAGTCGACTGTCAGTGACATTTTTGCCCAGAAATTAGCCATTGCAGCTTTTTGTTTAGCTGTTTCCTTGGGTTTTGAGAGGTGATATAGGGTTCCTATATATGAGAGGGCTGAATTCATAAGAACTTCTTGATGCTATTGAAAATCATTAGAGATTGATTAAGCCACTCGCAAACTCTCTTATTTCCCTTTTTGAGCTCTCATTCCTCTTCATGCATTGACGTCAAGCTCAAGGAAAATCATCCAAGTGCTTTCAAGCAAATCTCAACTCTTGGAGATCCTCTTCCATGCCTTGCATTCATCTATGAGTAAGCATCTCAAGGCATAGGTAAGAGTATTTGTTTTACTTGGTGTTTTCTTGTTACACTAATTCTCTTTGTGGGAATTAGTCTCTCTCTTTGTGGGAGTATTTCTCTTAGTGGGAATAGGATATTCTCTTAGTGGGAATAACTCTCTTTGTGGGAGTAACTCTCTTTGTGGGAGTTTGGTGTCCTAGTGTAGGGCTAACCCTAATTCTCTGAGTGGGAGTTAGTAATTCTCTAGGTGGGAGTTTGACCCTGTGTAGGGTTGGTTGGGTCCTTGTGTAGGGCAAAATCCTCTTGGTGAGATATCTCTTTGTGGGATTTGTATTCACTTCTCTTTGTGGGAATATGTGAATATTGGTGTGGCTGGACGTACCCAAGTTTTGGAGAACCAGGGTAAAATCTTGTGTTTGCGATTGTTTTAATTGTGTTGATTAATTCCTCTTGCATTTATTATTCCCGCATTTGCAAGTTAAATTTTAATTGCACAATTTATTGCCATTACATTATTTACCCTCCCTCTAGTGTGATGTTGTTAGTATTGCAAGGGTAAGGTGATCCTTATAATTGGTATCAGAGCGAGGTTATAGCATACTGCAACGATGGCATTCAACGCTACATCCGCGTCTCATGAAGAAGGTCATTCTACCGTTCAACCCCCACTCTTCAACGGAACCAACTACCCAAGTTGGAAGATTAGGATGATGATCTACATGGAGGGTCAAGACCTATGGGACATCACGGAGGTGCCATTTGAGAAGCCCACTACACCTGCGGCTTCAAGGACAAAGGCGGAGAAGGACTCGATCAAATTCAATGCAAGGGCTATGAATGCATTCCATTGCGCCCTCTCAGCAAATGAGTTCAACCGCATCTCCATATACAAAAGAGCCAACGAAATTTGGCATACTTTGGAGATATGTCATGAAGGGACTACAAAGGTAAAGAAATCTAAACAAACTGTGTTTAGATCTAAATATGAAATGTTTAAGATGCAGGAAGGAGAAAGCATTTCAGAGATGTTCACAAGGTTCACAGATATCGTGAACGCTTTGGAGGGACTTGGGAAGATGATTTCCCAAGAGGATCGTGTAGAGAAGATCCTTGATTCTCTCACACCATATTGGGAGCCAAAGGCCAACGGAATTTTGGAGTCATATGACATGTCCAAATACACCGTTGAGGAGTGCATTGGGAATCTCATGGCATACGAAGTGAGCTTCAACACAAGAAGGAGATTCAACCATCGAAGCCCGAGAAGCCGGGAAAGCAAAAAGGGGTTGCATTCCATGACAAGGAGGAGCCAATCAAATGGAGGAAGAAATTCCATTGAGAAGCTCCTAGTGAAGAAGATGAGCTAGAAGACGCTAGTGTAGAAGAAATTGAGGATCTTGACGAGCAATTCAAGGCATTCCTCAAGTGCAAGCAAGGTAAATCTTTGTCAAAGTTTGCCTCTAATTCTAACAAGGTTCCTACTTGTTACACTTGCAGTGGAAAAGGTCACATATCCACTGACGTGTGGTTATATTTTACATATCCATGCACGTCTTCTTTGTGTTTTTCTGTTGTTTTCTGTCGTCCCGTGCCCATTTTCTTGGGATTTCTAGTTTTCTTTTACTTCTTTGTGTTTTTTGTGTATTTGTAGGAGATTGCCCGCGTAGGGGACATATAACAAAGATATCATGAGTCCCCGGAGCAACGGGAGGAGTCACGCGCGATCCGAGGGTCAAACGACGAAGATCGCTATTTTTCAGCCCTTATCTGATCGGTTGGACACAGCCAACCGATCGGGTTATGCACGCGTGACCGACCCGGACAGAAGCTGGAGTGAGGAGCAGTTCAACCGATCGGTTCACCGACCGGTTGAACACAGCAGAGCTCTCGGCCATTTGGAGCTGAATTCCAACCGATCGGGTGATATCTCACCTGATCGGTTCATCTGAAGCGAATTTTACAAACGACGACCCAGAGAGTTCAACCGACGGTTCGCTGACCGTGCCAAATCGACAGAACTCTCGGCCATTTTTTGGGATATTTCCAACCGATCGGTTGAATACTCAGCCGATCGGGTGACCTGATGCTGCATCTCTTCAAACGACGACTCGCTTACTTCACCCGCTCTCCTCCGCGCCCGGTTGAAGCCCCCGATGCCGACGACCGAAACGTCAAGAAGTTCACCCGATCGGTTGATGCTTCAACCGATCGGGTGACGTCGATTTGTATATATAGTTGCCCTAGATTTCTGAAAACGAGAGTTGTTATTTTTTCTGTCTTTTTCTTGTACGGTGACGGTTGGAATTTTATTGCTTTTTGTAAGTCTTCTGATCGCTTTCAAACTTTAATACTATCTTTATAGCATTGCTACTACTTCATTTCAATCGCCTGATCATGATTTCTACGGTTGATTTTCATTTAGATTGCTTTTTAGCTATGATTTGTGAGTAGTTTCCAAATCTGGGATATTGGTGGAAACCCCTTCGTGGGTTCTTCCTAATGCGTCCATAGGACTAAGATTTCGATAGGGATTAGGAATTTAGATGGTTACACGGGGTGTTTCATTGTCATCGGTGGGAAAAAGACCGCCTTTGACCGTTGGGCCAACGGGGAATAAACTTGGCGGTTGACTCCCTAGCCGCAGCTCACGCCCTTATCGTAGACATTGAATCCTAGTGTGTGGAAATGGCAGGATGAGATGTTGGGAGTTATCGTTGCGAGCTTAGTGCTCCCGGTGTCGGTCGGTGTTAATGGACATGGGAATGCCCATCGACCGAACCCGGGTAGTCCAACGTATCATCCTAGGCATCGACCGGAATATCTG
The DNA here is from genome assembly GCA_030789695.1 of Scilla litardierei. Classification (NCBI taxonomy): domain Eukaryota; kingdom Viridiplantae; phylum Streptophyta; class Magnoliopsida; order Asparagales; family Asparagaceae; genus Scilla; species Scilla litardierei. Next base: position 102,341,938 of record CM061131.1, read on the forward strand.
GCCCATGGGACGCTGATATCACTCTTAGAGGCAACGTCTCACCACTAAACCCTAAATCCAATCATTTTTCCTATCTGTAGGTTGTAATAGCAAGAACACGTGATAGGGTGGAAACCGAAGTCCTAGGTTTCCTTTTATATTGTTTATCCTTCGTATTTACATTCTGTGACAAACCATTGATCGTTCAGGCTAGCTCACCCATAGGGTGAACCGGTTCCTCTTAGACACAAGCACAACCATGCCTCCATGTGTTCGACCCCCAAGCCACACTATAACACCGTGCGCTTACGGTATAAATATTTAAATCTGGTATCCCCAATCCTTTCACACTTGCTTGATCAAAAACTAGGGGACGTCAAGCTTTATGGCGTCGTTGCCAGGGAGGCAACGTGCTTGTTTATTTTAGGACCATTTGAACCCTTGAGTCTAGCTCACATATTCGCCTCGTGATAATTTTCACATTCTTCATTTTCATTTTTTATTTTCTATTTTTATTTTCTGTTTTTATCTGTCTCCATACCATACTTGCTTCACGGGGTGTTTGTGATTTTTCATGCGCAGGAATACAAGGAGTCTCGACGACTTGATTCTTTTAGATCCGGAGATCAACGCCACCGTGAGGCGTTTGAACACAGAGAAGAGAAGAAGAGAAGAAGCTGAAGCCATGGGAGAGAACACTCCTCCCTAGAAATCTCTGTCGGAATACTCGATGCCATCCATCGGGTCCACCTCCTCCAACCAACCTCCGACTATTACGGCCGCGAGCTTCGAGCTAAAGCCGTCACTAGTGACGTGGATCTAGCAGGATCAATTCTCTGGGGCGTCCATGGAGAGCCCTATTGAACATCTGGACTCCTTCCTTGAGAAGTGTGACACATTTAGGATTAATGGTGTCACGACTGAAGCAATCCGACTGAAGCTATTTCCCTTCTCTCTGCGGGATAAAGCCAAGTAATGGCTTAGGGGAAAGGACCTGAACACCTTTAATACTTGGGAGAAGCTCTCGAACGCTTTCTTGACTAAGTTCTTCCCCCGGGGAAGACGATGAAGCTGAGGAGTGAGATCTCCTCCTTCTCCCAAGCTAGCCACGAGTCCCTGCACGAAGCTTGGATGAGATATAAAGAGATGCAGCAGAGATGCCCTCATCACGAGCTTCCAAAGTGGCAGATTATTAACATGTTCTATAATGGGTTGAGGGATGACCTAAAATCTTCGATGGATGCCGTGGCTGGTGGGTCCTTTATGTCTAGAAGCGAAGAATATGTCGGCAACATTTTAGAAAACATGGCATCAAACAATGAGCGGTGGTGCGATGAGCGTGCAACGCCCAGATCTGGAGGCATTCATAGAGTCGAGGACATCAACAAGTTGTCTAGCAAATTCGATTTGCTATCGACCCAGATCTCAGCGCTTATGATAGGAGCTTGTGGTGCCAGCACTCAACAAGTAGCAGTGGTGGAAGCGGAAGTCCTGGGAGACTTCGAGGATGGTGATATTTTACCACCGGTGGATCAAGCTACCGCACTTTTCTTCAACCCGACGGGTAATGCACCATATCCACCCAGGACTAGCTCGAATCCGGTTTATTCTTCCAATAACCAGAACCACCCCAATTTGAGCTATAGGGCACCGTATCAGCAGCCACAACAACAAGTATATCAGCCGCCTCGGCAACAGCAGCAGCAGTATCAACAACAGCAGCAGCCACAACAAATGTATCAGCAGTATCCCCCTAGGAACCAGCAGCCCATGCAGCAGCAGCAGCAGCCATATGGCCAGCAGCGAGTTATCTCCCCGGTCGAGACCCTCTTAACCCAACATATTACGAATCAGGAGAAGATCAACTTGAAGCTGGAGATGGGGCAGAGGGCCCTCACCGACCAAGTAACCCAACTGGGGTTGCAGGTGGCAAACCTTCAGAGGGTGCAAAACCAATTTCCGGGTCAACCGGAGGTAAATCCAAGGGGGGCAAATCAGACATTGGTACTAACACATGATCATGCGTATGTGTCCGCTATCGTCTTGAGAAGCGGGACACAAATTCCTACAAGAGTACCCGCTAAGGAACCTGAAGCTCCGTTGGTCGGTGGGCGACCAATTGAAAAAGCTAATGACGATGGAGCTTCATTACCAAAGACTACGACTCCGGAGGGAGTCTCTGAAGAAGAGAAGAAGAAGGACGAGGAGGGGAACCTGCGAATATTTAAGCCCGTTGTGCCTTTTCCACAACGACTTGCCAAAGCTAAGATTGATGAAAAATACGACAAGTTCTTCGCTATAGTCAAGGATTTGAGCTTGCAGATCCCTTTCCTCGAAGCCATAGAGACAATTTCCTCCTATGCGAAATTTTTAAAGGATTTGGTGACGAGGGGTTCCAGAAAGGAAAAGGTCATTCTCACGATGGAATGTAGCGCTCTCATTCAGCAAGCGAATCCGCCCAAGCTTAAAGACCCGGAAAGCTTCTCTATTTCTTGTTCGATTGGGGAAGTGAAGATCCATCGGGCACTCGTGGATTTGGGAGCGAGCGTCAGTCTGATGCCCCTGTCACTATACAGGAGGATAGGGATGGGAGACCTGAAGCCCACGGGTATGACCCTTCAACTAGCTGATAAATCGGTCAAATATCCGGTGGGATTGTATACGACCTGCCAGTTAACATCAGTGGAGTGCATGTGCGAGTAGACTTTGTGGTGATGGACATGCCCGAAGACACTCATACACCCATCATCCTTGGATGGCCCTTCATGGCCACCGCTGGCATGCTGATAGATGTGAAGAAAGGGAAGTTATCCCTTAATGTTGGCGACCAGAAGGTCGTATTTGACTTGGGGTTATCTATGAAGCACACGACGGATGAACCTGGTTGCAATATGCTGGATGTTGAGGAGGAAAGAGTCGTAGAAGCTGGGGCCTGGGAAATTCTCTCAAGGAACCCCCCCCCCCCCCCCCGACAGCTTGGGGAACCTTGAAGAGCATGTCGGTTTGAAGAAGGAAGACGTTGCTCGGGAAGCAGGTGTCTCACATACGATCCCTCCCGGATTCCAAAAAGCTGCTCCGACGAGGAGAAAAGGGAAGGAGCCCATGGGGCTTACCGCTGATGAGATCCAGATCTTACGAAGAGTGGCGGTCGATGCCAATGTGAGGGAGAAGCCCCCGGATACCACCATCGGAGGGATCATTGAGGAAGTCTACTTATCGCCGCCGACAAAACCAAAGGCCACCGCTCCAACATCTGAAGGAATGCCAAACATTGGGCATCACCCCCGTCCTCCCTGAAAGTCATCTACCGGGCGTCGAACAAACGACGTTAAACAACAGCGCTTCATGGGAGGCAACCCATGTGAAAAACACCCTAGAGGGTGGGTGAATAGGGTGTGTGGCACAAATTTTAAAAACAATCACAATCACAGAGATAATCAGACACAGATATTTTTTAAAGGAGTGGCTCCCCACCAAAACTCCGACCCCAAGCCCAATGAGGATTTCACTCAATAAACCTGATCACACTTACGGGTAGTGATCTCACCGTACACAAATATAGTTCAAGAGTTAACACGCAGAGATAGCTTCAGAGTAAAGCTATTCACAATACAATCTCACAACTAAAACAGATTCAAATAGCTTTAATACTACAGTGAAAATCAGAGAGATATCACTATGATAAAGTTTGTGAGATCGCGATCGCGTGGACGCAAACGGTTCGCTGATCCGATGTCTGGATTGGAAGATATAGTCTTCGGAAGATGATTGCACGAATCTGAATTCTGTAGTGGCTGATCTGTAGAAAAACGTCCGAACTGAGTACGATCCTGTGGACTGAGCAATGGAGACTATCACCGTTGTGAAGGGCATGAATATGTGGTCGCGTGGGTGCAAACGGCTCGTCGATCCGACGTCTGGATCAGGAGATATGAGCATCTGGATCAGGAGATATGTGGGTGCAAAGGCTCGTTGAATGCGTGAATCTGGAATCTGAACTTGAAATCTGCCCTTGCACGATCCGTGAGTTTCTCTTCGCAGCAGCAAGAAGAAGAAGATGGATGTCTGTTGTTCTTCTTAATGTTTCGCACGTCACAGATGTTGACAGCTATCTGTTGATTTATTTTGCAACTCGCAAACTCTTTGATAAATGGCAGCCGCAAAAAAAATAATTTCCAGAAGATTTGTGCACAAAAGAAATCAATGGGAATTGATTTTTTTCTTTCTGTGCGTTATCTTTTCACAGGAGCCGCAATTAGCTTCTAATGATCGAAGATTAAATTTTTTGCTTAAAAGAAACAGGAGAGCACTACTTTTCTTAATAGCATGAAGGGCCCTTAAATACTTTTTGTGCGTCCCTTTCTTAAAAGCTTTTGTTTGCGGTTTGTTGAAAAGGATGCGGCAGTAACAGATTTTTTTGACTCAAAAAGGATACGACAGTTTCAAGGGGCTTGTAAATCAAAGATCAGTAGTGAATCAAAGCATTTAAGATTCGAAATGGTGCGGTAGTTATAAGGATTTGTAATTCGAAAATTTTGTTGCGCCTTAACAAAAAAGAATCGGCTGAGGCTAATTTATAGAAATCATGAGTGATAATGGGATGTGCTTTTTGAATAGGAGATTAAATATGAGACCAAGTGCCTTGTGTTTAGGATAAGAACATGGAGTTTGAATTCAAGTGGAAAATCTCTTGAGTATCAAATCAGTTACTAGACCAATTCAAGTCTTCATTTGAATCTGAATCTAGATAATGTAGAATTATTTGAATTTTCCTTTTTGCACCAATGTCCACATACACGCTCTCTCTAGCAAACGAAATTTATTTTGCATTTTGCTCCCTGAAATCACTTAATGAAAAATGTTAGTTACACGGCTTGTTTGTCATCATCAAAATTATATCGTACGACCTAGTTAGTAGACTAACTAGGCCAACAATCTCCCCCTTTTTGATGATGGCAAACAAGTTAGGAAAAATTGAGAAATGATATTAAAGAGCAATTCATATAGTGCACATGATCATAAACATCATACAATGCTCCCCCTATCAATGTGCTCTCATGAAAAGTTGTGACAAGCTCCCCCTCAAAATGCACATCTCCCCTTGTGCATTATTTTTCCACTATTTTTCTACTCTCCCCCTTTTGCCATTAATCGAAAAGATCACACAAATATATTGAAGAGGTTAAGAATGAGACATGAAACAAGTTTAGCATATCGAAGAAACAAGAAATTGATGACGATGCTCATATTAATGCTTTTTCCCCACGAACTTAAAGTATAACAAATGTCGTGATCATTGAAAGCATACGGTCGATGTAAGAAATATAACAGGAAGATGTTGTATTATGAAACACTTTGACAATATGAAGAGTGCTTAGAAACTAAGAGATCAAAATATAAGATTATCTAATACAATTTGTGAGCCTTCGTTGCTATGGAATAAACTTTAAGTAATGTGTAGGGAGACACCAATCAAGGGATACCATGGTGTTAAATTGCGGGTCCTTTGGAATTGAGGTGCGCTAAGTGGTTGCTTCATCTACCATATTTCATACGCATTGCTCAACAAACCCCCAAAATCCGGTTACTAGCCGCCGGCATCAAATGTAATATATTTGAAGATGTTTTGCTATTCCCTTTTTCTTTTCCCCTTTTTTTAAATGCTCATTGCAATTATATATATATATATATATATATATATATATATATATATATATATATATATATATATATATATATATATATATTACAATGTTGGTGTCTCAGAATAGTGACGCATGAAGGCATCGACATACTCGACTCATACTAAATAATTTTCCATAGAGATTTAAGCGCACAAAAATGTAAGGATAAAATATTACTTCAAAATACTTTAGAATCTAAGCACATTCAATTATCTCCATAGTTTATAAGACTTAATCAATCTATTTGATTCGTACAATTTGGCATGCTTACAAGTTTCACTTTTTCATTAATAAGTCAAGCATGTGGATTTTACAATAATGTGGTGCATCATCATCAAAAACATTTTAATGTTTCTAAGATGTCTAACAAGGTTCATATCAAATTCTCAACCAAAATCAATAATAGTGTTGACGATCATGCATGCACATACCAAGAATGACCAAAACCATGTTAAGATGAAATAGTGTGTGGCTTAGGTACAATAAGTAAGCATGTGTATGTGCATGGATATGCGTGCTAATGCTCAATTAGTGACATAATCCCCAACTCCCTTCGAATGAAACAAAATTGTTTTTTTAAGGGTTTGGTGAATATGTCCGCTAATTGTTTTTCTGAATCAATATATCCTAAAGAGATATCTTTCTTATCAACATGATCTCTAAGGAAGTGGTGACGAATATCAATATGTTTTGTCCTAGAGTGTAGAATAGGATTTTTTAGATAGATTTATAGCACTTTTGTTGTCACACCAAATGGTTGTAGGTTGGAAAGTAAGATCGTAGTCTCTGAGTGTTTGTCTCATCCATAGAATTTGAGCACAACAACAACCTGCTGAAACATATTCGGATTTGGTTGTACTCAATGCTATGGAGTTTTGCTTCTTGGAGAACCATGAAACAAGAGACATACCTAGTAGTTGGCAAGTGCCCGTGGTACTCTTACGATCGGTCTTACTTCCTGCAAAATCCGCATCACAATATCCTACAAGCTCAAATGGTGTGGAACAAGGATACCATAAACCAAAATCTAAGGTCCCTTTAACATATCCAATTATTCGTTTAACATAAGAAAGATGGGACTCTTTTGGACAAGATTGAAACCTAGCACATAAACATACACTAAACATTATATCAGGCCTACTAGCTGTCAAGTATAATAGGCTACCAATCATACCTCGGTACAAGCGTTCATCCACTATCTTTCCCTTTTCGTATTTATCCATCGTTGACGTCGTTGACATAGGAGTAGAGCATTCCTTAGCATTTTCAAGTCCAAACTTCTTCACTAACTCCTTTGCATATTTCGCTTGATTGATGAAAATTCCGTCCTCACATTGTTTGATTTGCAAACCAAGCATGAATGTAAGTTCACCCATCAGGCTCATCTCAAATTCCCTAAACATACATGTAGCAAATTCCTCACACAGTAGATTGTTAGAAGCACCAAAAATGATATCATCAACATATATTTGTACTACAAGTAAATCTTTACTTTGATGTTTAACAAATAGATTTTTATCCGCCTTTCCCATGGAAAAATTATTTTCAAGCAAAAATTTACTAAGTCACTCATACCAAGCTCTAGGAGCTTGTTTGAGCCCATATAAAGCACGTTTAAGCTTGAAAACATAGTCCGGGTGGATGGAGTCTTCAAACCCAGGAGGTTGTTTGACATAGACTTCCTCAGATAAAACTCGATTCAAAAAGGCACTCTTGACGTCCATTTGAAAAAGTTTGAATTTCATGAAACTAGCGAATGCTAAAAGCATCCTAATTGCCTCCAATCTTGCGACGGGAGCAAAGGTTTCATCAAAATCAATCCCTTCCTCTTGGTTATAACCTTGTGATACTAATCTAGCTTTATTACGCACAACACTTTCCATTTCGTCAAGTTTGTTTCTAAATACCCATTTAGTGCCTATAATTGTTTGATTTTTTGTTTTAGGAACAAGTTCCCAAACTTGATTCCTATCAAATTGTGAGAATTCCTCCTGCATTGCCATAATCCAATAGGAATCTTCTAAAGCACTATCAACATTTTTAGGCTCCAAAATGGATATAAATGCAAAGTTAACCATCAAATTAAAGCTACTTCTAGTACGTATACCTTCCGTCGTGTCTCCAAGGATTTGATTCTTTGGATGATCCTTCTTAAAGCGCCAATCCTTATGGGGATCGTGTGATGACGTAGTAGCTTCTGCTTCTTTTGGTACACCATCATTGTTGTTCTCTTGCTCATTGGAATTGCTAGTGTTTATCTCCAGTCCATCCAAGCCACCTACAATATCTGTAGATTCTGTAGCACTAGAAGATTCATTAATAGCACTTTTCTCGTCAAATTTCACATGCACAGTTTCTTGAATAGTAAGAGTTCTTTTGTTAAATACTCGATAAGATTTGCTATGTGGTGAGTAGCCAACAAAAATACCCTCATCGGATTTAGCATCAAATTTATCTAGATTTTCGCCAACTTTCAGAATATAGCACTTGCATCCAAATGGTTTTAAATGTGATAAGTTAGGAGTCAACTCTCTATAAAGCTCATAAGGTGTTTTCTTCAAAATGGGTCTAATGGACACACAATTTGAAATATAGCAAGAAGTATGTATAGCTTCAGCCCAAAAATATAAAGGCAATTTGTAATCATGAATCATGGTCCTAGCCATTTCTTGCAAAGTACGGGTTTTCCTCTCAACCACCCCATTTTGTTGTGGTGTCATCGGGGCGGAAAAATTATGTGAATATCTTTTTGAAATGCAAACATCATCAAATCTAGTATTAACACATTCTCCTCCATGATCGGTTCTAACTTTGACAAATGAAAAACCTTTTTCATTTTCAACCTTTTTACAAAACATTTTAAAAACATCAAAAGTTTCATGTTTGTGTGTCAAAAAAACCCAAGTGAAACGTGAAAAGTCATCAACAATAACAAAGCAATAATGCATACCACCTAAACTAGCAACCTTTGTAGGTCCAAATAAATCCAAATGTATTAGTTGCAATGGCTTAGATGTAGTTACAATATTTTTAGGATTGAAACTAATTTTATGTTGCTTACCTAGTTGACATGCATCGCAAAGCTTATCCCGATCAAAACTAATTTGAGGTAAACCTCTCACCAGTTTCTTTCGAGCAAGTTTTGAGATTAGGTACATGCCGGCATGGCCTAATCTTCGATGCCAAAGCCAACTAGTCTCATGTGATGCAACTAAACATTTTAGATTATTTGAATCACTATGTTTGATAGTGTAGATGTTATTATAAGATGTACCCTTGAAAAGAATATCATCACCTTTCAAAATATATACTTTGTCATTTTCGAAATGAACCTTAAGGCCTATAGAGCATAGTTGACTCACACTTAACAAATTATGTGCTAAACCATCAACAAGATTAACATTTTCAATGACCACAAGAGGATGCTTACCAATGTTACCTTACCCAAGATTTTGCACTTCTTTCCATCTCCAAGAATAACCGTCCCTCCATCTTTCCTTGATAGCGTCGTGAAGAGGGATTCATTGCCCGTCATGTGATTCGAGCAACCGCTATCAAGGTACCAAATGCTGTCATTTTCCACTTGAAGATGCACCTACAAAAGCAGATGCACCCTTTGGTAACCAAATTTTGGATCCACAATTGTTAGTACGATGCATTGGAACCTATATAAAATATGCAGGATAATATCTAGCCAAGAAATCATACATAACATGCCCATTTCTGTTGCAATAAAAACATGTAACATTGAAATGCTTATTAGTAGATGTCATATGATTTGTGTGCATGCAATGTTGAAAGCTCATGTCTCGTGCAAAATTCTTTTCAATGATCTTCCTAGTTTTTTTCTTAGGTTGTTTTTTCTGAAAGCCAAGACCATGTTTACTAGATTGTTCATTAAGCCCATTTATCATATTATTAAAGCTTTCTTGGCTATTTGTGAATTTCTTTAATGTCAAGCTAAGATTTTGATTTTCATTCTCAAGTTCACTAATCTTAGTCTCATATCTTTTTTCTTTTTCGCTAGTTTCTAAATCGATGGCTATGTGTTTTCCTTTTATTAAATTAGATTTTTCTTTTTCAAGCTCTTTCAATTTTTCTTCATAGCTAGCCACTTTTAGGTTCAACAATTTTATTTCAGAATCTTTAGAGCCAAGAATGCTAATTTTCTCCTTTAATTCTTTGGCTAAATTAACGTTGTCAAGCTCTAACGTAGTCAATTTTTTATTAGTATTTTCTAGCTCTAAGGTTTTTGTTTCTAATTGGGTTTCATCAAAGTTGTATATTATTTCCTTTTGTTCTTTCCACTTAACAAATAGCTCATCTCTCTCTCTTGTCATGCTCCCTAGTTCCTCTTTTAATGAATCACGAACCATTTTTAGTTTAAGGAATTTAGGACCCATTTCTTGAAGTAGTTCTACAAGAAATTCAAAAGCTTCCTCCATGCTAGAAAACATATCATCGCTAATATTTATTTCATCATCAAAGCTTTGAACAAGAGAGCTAATTTTTACCTTTTCATTTCCAGCCATAAAGCAAGTTCCAGTGTTTTCATTCCAATCATCATCTGAGGAGAGCTCCTTTGCGTCACTTTCTCCCCACGTAGCCACCATTCCTCGCTTTGATGTCGTCTTTTCTCCATCACCAGTCGTTTCCTTTCCTTTTCCTTTCAGAAGTGGACATTCTACTTTCATGTGCCCTCTCTTGTTGCATCTGAAACACTGAGGTGTAGAACTTTCTCCATCATTTCCTTCATTTTTCTTGGTTCCCCAAATGCTTCCCGTCCTTCTTTTGTTGTTTTTCATGAATTTCACAAATTTCCTTGTAACAAGAGCCATGCTTTTATCGTCCGATTCATTCATCTCCTCCTTGAGCATTTTGGAGACTTGAAAAGCTAAGTTCTTTTCCTTTGTTTCCTCCTTCTTAGGTTTCTCTTCCATCATTGGTGTGCTGTCATTGGTCATCTTCAATTGAACCTCATACGCCATTAATTTTCCCATTAGCTTCTCGAAACTGATATCTGCCAAGTCATGTGCTTCTTCGATCGCCGTCCTCCTTTGAATCCAATCGCTAGATAAAGAGTATAAAATCTTTCCAACCAGATCTTCCTCTGGGATGTCCTTCCCTAAGGATTTCAATGGATTGACGATATCTGCAAAACGGAAAAATATAGCATCAATAGACTCATTAGGCATCATAGCAAAATTTTCGTATTTCTGTAATAACATTCTAATACGAGTTTTCTTAACTTCACTAGTTCCCTCATGAGTAACTTCAAGTCTCGTCCAAATATCCTTAGCAGTAGAACAAGAACTAATGCTCTTAAATTTAGTTTTACTAAGACCACAATACAAGATGCTCATGGCCTTAAAGTTTAGATTTTGTAACCGATCATTTTCTTTTAGCTGCTCAGGAGTGGGTTTATCAAATAGAGTAAAGCCTTCACTGATTATTTTCCATAATGCCATATCGATAACTTTGATGTGTATGGACATGCGTTGTTTCCAGTAACTATAGTACATGCCATCAAATAGAGGAGATCAGAGATACGACTGACCTTCTCTTTGATTGTGTGTGTCATATGAGTATGTGTGTGGAATATGTGCCATAGGATCGAAATTCCACTAGAATTTGAGTCTAAAAGGAATCCCGCTCTGATACCAATTGAAAAACACCATAGAGGGGGGTGAATAGGGTGTGTGGCACAAATTTTAAAAACAATCACAATCACAGAGATAATCAGACACAGATATTTTTTAACGGAGTGGCTCCCCGCCAAAACTCCGACCCCAAGACCAATGAGGATTTCACTCAATAAACCTGATCACACTTACGCGTAGTGATCTCACCGTACACAAATATAGTTCAAGAGTTAACACGCAGAGATAGCTTCAGAGTAAAGTTATTCACAATACAATCTCACAACTAAAACAGATTCATATAGCTTTAATACTGCAGTGAAAAATCAGAGACATATCACCTGATAAAGTTTGTGAGATCGTGATCGCGTGGACGTAAATGGTTCACTGATCCGATGTCTGGATTGGAAGATATAGTCTTCGGAAGATGATTGCGCGAATCAGAATTTTGCAGTGGCTGATCTGTAGAAAAACGTCCGAACTGAGTATGATCCTGTGGACTGAGCAATGGAGACTATCACCGTTGTGAAGGGCATGAAGATGTGGTCATGTGGGCACAAACGGCTCGTCGATCCGACGTCTGGATCAGGAGATATGAGCGTACGAAGTTGAATGCACGAATCTGGAATCTGCACTTGAAATCTGCCCTTGCCCTTGCACGATCCGTGAGTTTCTCTTCGCAGCAGCAGGAAGAAGAAGATGGATGTCTATTGTTCTTCTTAATGTTTCGCACGTCACAGATGTTGACAGCCATCTGTTGATTGATTTTGCAACTCGCAAACTCTTTGATAAATGGCATCCGCAAAAAAATAATTTCCAGAAGATTTACGCACAAAAGAAACCAATGGGAATTGATTTTTTTCTTTCTGTGCGTTATCTTTTCACAAGAGCCAAAATTAGCTTCTAATGATCGAAGAATAAATATTTTGCTTAAAAGAAACAGGAGAGCACTACTTTTCTTAATAGCATGAAGAGCCCTTAAATACTTTTTGTGTGTCCCTTTCTTAAAAGCTTTTGTTTGCAGTTCGTTGAAAAGGATGCGACAGCAACAGATTTTTTTAACTCAAAAAGGATACGACAGTTTCAAGGGGCTTGTAAATCAAAGATCAGTAGTGAATTAAAGCATTTGAGATTCGAAATGATGCGGCAGTTATAAGGATTTTGTAATTCGAAAATTTTGTTGCGCCTTAACAAAAAAGAATCGGCTGAGGCTAATTTATAGAAATCATGAGTGATAATGGGATGAGCTTTTTGAATAGGAGATTGAATATGAGACCAAGTGCCTTGTGTTTAGGATAAGAACATGGAGTTTGAATTCAAGTGGAAAATCTCTTGAGTATCAAATCAGTTACTTGACCAATTCAAGTCTTCATTTGAATCTAAATCTAGATAATGTAGAATTATTTGAATTTTCCTTTTTGCACCAATGTCCATATACACGCTCTCTTTTGCAAACAAAATTTATTTTGCATTTTGCTCCCTGAAATCACTTAATGAAAAATGTTAGTCATACGGCTTGTTTGTCATCATCAAAATTATATCGTACGACCTAGTTAGTAGACTAACTAGGCCAACACCATGTTCTAAACCCTCGTCTTTGATTTTAGGATTATTTTTAGGTTTATTTTTCTTATTTTGGTGAATAAATTCAGCGACGGGAGATTTCGTCAAAAGACTTAGGCTATTTTTGAAATTGTGCAGGAAACAAGCCCCCAACCGATCAGTTGATCTCTCAATCGATCAGGTGGGATGTATCCGAAGATGGCATGTATCTGTTCTTCAGCGAACCGCTCGGGTGAAGCAAACTGAGACCGGGTGGCAGATCGTGTAAGAAGAGCAAAGCTCTCGGGAAATTTGGGTATTAATTCAACCGATCGGTTGATCTAGAGCTCTGACCGGGTGGCTGTCCGGGTGAAGTCGGGGATGCTCTCGGGAAAATTCTGAAGCGGCCAACCGATCGGTTGAAAACTCAACCGATCGGTTCGCCTGTAGCCACTTTTCAACAAATTTTTCAAAAATTAGCCCAACCGATCGGGTGAGATCTCACCCGATCGGTTCGTCTGAACCCTATAAATACCCCCCTGCTTCACCTGATTCATTTTCTTCACCCGACTTCGAATTTCCGCCGACGTTTCGACTTCTCCACTCCTCAATCGGCCACATTTCTCCCCCAAACCGATCTCCACTCCCTCTCAACCGACCTCATCACCTCCTCCTCCTCTCTCCCCATCAATTTCTCTCTCTCCCTCTTTCAGCCAACCCTAATCTTTGCCCTAACCCTAGCTTCTTCTCCCCCATTTCGAAAATTTATTGAAAAGGCATGCCGCGGCTTCACACATCTCCCAAGTGCAATGCGTTGGGTGATTTGCGAGCAAGGATTAACTTCGCTTCTGGGTAAATTCGCTCCTTAGCTCAATTTTTAATATTGCCCTAAGTACTATATTTTGCTCGATTGTCTTTTGGTCGTGTGTACCCATATAGAACTGCATTTGCTTACATCACACACTATCATGGCCAGGTAAAAATATAAGGGTAAAGCTATCATGCATGAGGAGGAGCCGTCTCGCAAGAGACGGAAGTCCACACGTCCACCTATTTCACGTCCTCCTCCTACACTGCCCACATAACCCCCACCCCAACCTATTATTCTCCTGAGGACCCAATGTTGGGACCGCGTGGTTACCGTTTTCTGAGTGTTGAACAGAAAGATTTTTATAATAGACTCGACGCACGTTCACACCTTTCCACCAAGTTTGCACATGCCCAAACTCTTATCGATCTCAGAGTTTTCTCCGAGGTCGAGACTCTCTTCGCTAACTTAGGTTGTTTAGCTTTCTTGAACACCCACACGGCGTCTTACCCCGCCCTCACACTAGAATTCCTATCTTCTCTAAAATGTGAGTCGGGATCGATCGTCATTTTTCGCGTCCAAAACAAAATTATCCGCACCCACCTGAATACTATCAATAACATTTTTGGATTCCCTATTCTAGGGGCGACGCTATCCATCCCTATGGATATCACCCCGACTTCGAATTCGATCAATTTTGGTTTCACCTCACCCTCCACGATCATTATCCTCGAGGTAAGGCCAAGGCCTCCTCCATCATTCACCCCGTATTTCGTCTGGCCCACCGAATCATATCTTGCACGTTTTTCCCCAGGGATGAGTCCGGGACCATGACTATCCCTGACCTTTTTATTTTGTGGGCCATGACATTTGATTTTATTCGCGGCGACGACGGGATCGCCTTCAAGGCCCCTCGCATTCCTATTCATGCTGGTGCTTGGCTTATTCACAAGTTACTTGAGATTAGCCGCGCCGGCAAGGGCAAGTATTGGTGCGGGGGCCTCATTACCATCATAGCTTCATATCCCCAGTACAATATCGTCATCCCCCGAGATTTGCCTTCTGCCGCAGGACCTACACATATAGATCTTGATGTCCTGCAGCACATACATATAATCAAGCCCCGCCCCAACGGTCGTTTCACATTCTACTACGGTCACCCCCTGCTCCTTACACCATTCTACCCAACCCAGGTCGTATGTCTATCGTTCTTGTGGCAGATTGGATATTCCCTCCTGATCCTGAGTTTCTAGGGGGGTTACGTCTTCCGTTCCTTATCCCGGGTGCACCCAGACCACTTTCCCCTGCCGCCCACTTAGGCGTGCAGGATATCCCTACGTCCAGAGGAGACCCCGGGGCTGCCCCTAGTCATGCCACCCCGGCTTCTGGCCCTATCACTTCTGAGGCTCTGACTGAGGCCTTCTTAGGCCTAGCTTTCGGTGCCGGCATGACCACTGCCGCTGGCACCACTTCCACTTCCTGTCCAGACACTACTTCTTCCGTTCACCGAGCCGGCTCCGCTCGCCTTGCTCTCGAGGCTGAGCTAGCTTCACTGCATGCTCGCGCTTCGTCCTCTGCCCCCTCGGACCCATCCTATTCTATCTTCTCGCACCCACGTTTTCTCGCACTAGAGAGGAACGTGTCCACCATACTCCACCACCTCACTCACATTTTCGGTCCTCCTCCACCCACTCCTCCCAACTCGCCAAGATCTTCACCTCCACCATCACATTCATCACCTCCCCCATCACATTCATCTCCACACCCATCACCCCTAGGCGACCTTCCCCTCCCGCCACCACTGTTTCCATTACTTCCACTTCACCTCCACTCACAACCACTGCCGTCGATCCCACAGATCCACCACCCTCCACTTCCATCATCCCATACATGCGCTGCAAGAAATTGCAGGTGCGCTCGAGATCACTTCCGATACCATCCACTACTACCACCGTATCTACCCCATCTACCACTGCATTGGTCGCCATATCCCTACCACTCACCATCATCACCACCACACCACCCATTGTTCACACCTCCGCACCCATCCACACACATCCTCCTCCCCTCTCCCCACTTCTCCGCACACCCCCCACCTCTCCCCTCCACACCCCTCCATCTTTTGCCTAGGAGGACGAGGACAGTCCCTCTCCTGCATTTTGATTTCCTTTTCTTCTTCGATTTTCCCCCTAGCATATGTCTGCATCATCATTATCATATCATATTGCTAGCATTGTCATGTCCAGCTTGCGGGAATTCAAATTGTGTGTTCTGTCGTGTTCTTTCGTCGTGGTGTGCTTGTTTATATATGTCGTGTGGTGTGATTTTCTATCTTTTATTTTCTGTATTTCTTTTTCTTCCTTCTTTATTTTTCAGTTTTGTATGTGTATTTTTCTTGTTTTCCTTTCTCTTTGTGTCGGTGTGTATCCCCCCCCCCCCCCCCCCCCCCCCCCGCATTTTCATTGCCATCCCGTATTTACTTTTATTGCATTGAGGGCAATGCAAGTTTCAGCTTGGGGGAGTCGCACTTCGTGCGTCATTTGTGTCTTTTTCTTCGTTTTTGAGTCGTTTTCATTGTGTTTTTCTTTTTTCTTCTCATCTTTTGTTCTCTCTTTCCTAGAGATGACCCCATATGATGAATTGGCACAGAATCACACACACCTAGCATGGTTTCGATAATCACATTCACTAACCCTAGGAAGCTGAGTCCTCTTACATTTCATGCATCGTGTGTCTGTTTTGCTTTTATGTGAGTCGCGTGTCGTGACTAGCTTATAGTGTGCTTCTACTTTGTGATTTTGATTTATATACCTATCCTGGGATAACCCATAGATTATCATGCTTCGATATTGTTACGACCTAAAGATCGTAAGATTCCAACTCCCCCCACCCGCCTGCTCCGAGGCACGCAACCCACGACCAACGGGGAGGCGCGGCCGGGCCGAACAGCCCCCGAGCCGGTCGACCCGGCCGGCCCCCATGCACCACAACGCCCGGGATAGCATAGCCCGGCCTTTAGTTCGTCACCAACGACAAACAACCTAGGATAAGGACACGACTGACACATACGCCACCCGACCGTCTGACAGAACACCCCCTGGCGGTTGAGCCGACTGACATTAATGCTTTCGGCCCTGACATCCCGACAAAGCGCCCCTGGCCGTTGCGCCGCCTGACAAAAGCAGGCCAGGCACTCCTGTCCTTGACGTCCTTGTCCAAAGCTTCCGCTGACAACCGAGCCAGCTCAGCACGTCTAGTCAGCATGCCAGGTCAGCCCCGCTTAGTCATCTTCCGTCAGGTATAAATACCCCCTCTCCCCTTATGGTGAGGGGGTTGGCAAATTCTCTCTCAATCTATTATTCACACACGAGAGCAAAGGTCATCCATATCTTTGCTCTCCCACTTATAGCTCGCCACGTGCGGTCGACACACCGTTAGTCCGACCGGCGTGCCTAGCCCCCGTTTTAAGTCCTATTACTGACTTAGGCATCGGAGGGGCTAAGGGTTGGACCCCAACCCCGCCCTTCTGACGAGTTGCTCGTGCTGCAGGAAAGCTCGCCCCTTGATCGACGTCAACTTCAGCCTCCTGCCATCCAGTCCTCCTCTATCGCGTCCGGTGAGATTCGACTCCGTGGCCACCCCCGGCGGCCGGTCCAACCTCTTCACCCCACTAATCACTTGTTAAACAGCCCACCTAAACCCTCTTCTCAACATAACCACCGTGCCCTTGGTTCTCCACAATACAAATTCATTGTACGCGAGTTCCACCTCGTAACAATTGGCACCGTCTGTGGGAACGAAGGGTCACACCCATGTTAGACTCCATGCCGATCTCTCGGAACCCTAACCACGGCAAGGATCCCGTGGGTCAGGAGCCGCTTTCTCTACTAATCAGCCCGGCGCCCGACCCCCTTCTGGGGATGGGCACCGAGACTGAACATACTTCGGCCCACGTCGTCCTGAAGAGCTTCGAGGCCGTCACTCAGGCCAGGGGAGGCTATCCGGTGGCGGTGGCGGAGCCTCAGCCCGGCCCCTCGGAGCCCCAGAACGTGAGGCGGAATCTCCACCCTCAGTTCGAGGAGGATGGGGAGAACAGGGGGCTCGCCGAGGAGGTCGCGGCCCAGTAGAAGCTCCTGGAAGAGGAGATGGAAGTTGCGCGGTGGTGGAGGTGCCTGGGGGAGGCGGCCGTCGTGCAAAGGCGTTTGGACGAAGCGGCTGAGACCACCCGAAGGGCCCACCAGGACGAAGAGGCCGCCCGCCACCAGCTCCGCCTCATCCTCACGGAGCGCGAGAGGCTAAGGAGGGAGAACGAGAGCAACCGAGAAATCCTGGAAGTGACGGCGACGGGTCGGCGTCTCAGGGACGGGCGGGGCCCGTTGTTGGCCAGGTCCCCACCTGGAGGAGGTAGCCCCCATCGCCTGCACCACCCCTCCGATTGCTTGCACGAGAAAGCCGTTTGTCAGCAATTGCGCTTCCTCACCGCCGAGCGCGAAAGGCTTCTGCGGGAGAATCAGGAGCGGATGGAGACCCGAGGGGAGCTGGCCGGGAGGCGATGGTGCTGGGAGAACTACAGCCCGCAACCCGTCGAGTCCTCGACCCGAGGAAGGAGCCCCGCCAGGCGACCGTCGGGCTACTCCCCGGGGCTAGAGGACCGTCGGCGGCCGAGACGCGACCGAAGCCAGACCCCCAAATGGCGGAGAGGGGATGCGCCCGATCGCCCTACCTATCCGGAGGAGGCCACGCCGCTTGCACGATGGATCACGTCCGCTCCGAGACCCATAAGGTTCAAAACCCCCCCCCCACTTGGCCACATACAACGGAAGAGGCGACCCCCTCACTCACGTGCAGCAGTACCTGGGGGCAATGGAGGCGCAGGATGTGGATGAGGCGTTCATATGCCGGCATTTCTCCCAAAGCCCGAGGGACACCGCGTTGGACTGGTATTTCGGCTTACCCGCGAGGTCCGTTGGGAGCTTTGGCGAGCTATCCCACAAGTTCTGCCAAGAGTTCCGGGCCGGACGGACGAAAAAGAAGCCCTTAGACTATCTCAGCACGATAGTCCAAGGAGAGGGAGAGACAACGGGCAGGTACCTCCGCCGCTTTCAGGATGAGAGACGGGCGGTGGTGACCTGCGGCGATGAGGTGCTTATGCTGGCCTTCAAAACGGGGTTGCGGACTCGGAGCCTCCACAAATCCTTGCTCCGGGATCCACCGACCGACTATGAGGCGTTGGTTGCTATGGCGGAGAGGCATGCATTGGCCGAAGAGACTCTCGGCGCAAAGGCCCTATTCCCCCTGGCGAAACCATCCCAAGGCGAGCCCCGGTCACACCCTCGGCCGAGGCAAGAAGAGGGGCACCAGGGTCGCGACCAGTTGGCCCGACCAAGGCGGGAACCGCCGGGGCCTCGCCCACAAGATCGCCCTGGCCCGGCGCGCGAGTTCGCCCCGGCCCAAGGACTCCCCCGAGTCGTCCCGAGACAAGAAGGCCCCCTACGGGCACATTACACGCAACTTAATGCCCCCCTGATCGAGGTGATGGCCGCGGCTACAAGATCCAGACTGCTGCCGGAGCCGCCCCGAGAAATGAAGTCGCATCCGGCCCGGAGGGATTTCAAAAAATACTGCCGGTACCACCGAGACCATGGCCACGACACCGACGACTGCTTCACCATCAAAAGGGAAATCGAGCGGCTGATCCAGGCAGGCCACCTGGGGGGCTTCGTCGGAGGCAGGAGACCAGACCGAGAGGAGGGGAACCACCGAAGGGCACGGAGGGCAGACCCTCCAGCAAACGGCGAGCGGGAAGAGCCTCACCCCCCGAAACCCGTCATGCGCATAAACACGATATGCGGCGGCCCATCCTCCGGAGGAGCATCATCGTCAAGCAAGAAGGCGTATGCGAGACAAGTGATGACGGCGGGTCTTGGAGGAGATCCGAGAGGGAGAAGGGTGGCCTACCCTCCCATTACTTTCAACGACGAGGATCTAGAGGGAGTCGAGCTGCCCCACGACGACGCCATCGTCATCGAGGCCCAGATTGGGACGGCCATCGTCAGTCGCCTCCTGATCGACACAGGAAGCTCCTGCGACATCCTGTTCATGTCCACAATCGAAAAGATGGGGTTAAGGCCGACGGACCTGAGACCCTGTACCGGACCCCTCGTCGGCTTCACCGGTCACTCAACCCCCATTGTGGGAGTGATCACCTTACCGATAACCCTCGGAGAAGAGCCGCAGGTCGTCACTCGAATGACACTGTTCGTTGTGGTCGACATTGCGTCAGCGTACAACGGGATCATAGGACGACCTTACATTGCGGCCATCGGAGCGCTCCCCAGCCTTCTCCACCAGATGGTCAAGTTCCAAACCCCCCGAGGGGTAGGAATCGTACGGGGAAGCCAGAAGCTGTCTAGAAGCTGCCACGTGGGGTCGACCAAGCACAAGGGACCAGAGATGAACCTGAAGATCAACTCAACCGGACGGAGGTATGACTCCTACCATCCAGAGTTAGCTCCAGCCGATGCCACCGCGGAGGGGAACAGGACCGACCGCGCCCCCCAAAGTCCCCCCTGAGAAGGACGGGCTAATCACTCTAAAGGACGTGGAGCGCCGGTCGTGGTATAGCCGGAAACTGTAAGTCATGAATGAAATATCTTGTCCCCTTTCGTATCTTCGAATTTCGCCTTCTCTGCATGAAAATTTCAGTTCAAAACTCTCAAAGACTCCGGGGCAGGACCAATCCTCGCCACCCAAACCGGAGAGGGGCACGGGCCGAGCTGCGTACTCGCTCCCCCACCCCCAAAGAAGACCTCCGGGGCAAGCTCACGGAGCTTGGCCACCCAAACCGGAGTGCCATATGCGGGGTAGGCGACGGCCCAATACCCGTCCGACTATATAGGCTGCGGGGAGGCGACGGCCCAATACCCGCCCTCTCAAAGACTCCGGGGCAGGACCAATCCTCGCCACCCAAACCGGAGAGGGGCACGGGCCGAGCTGCGTACTCGTTCCCCCCCCCCAAAGAAGACCTCCGGGGCAAGCTCACGGAGCTTGGCCACCCAAACCGGAGCGCCATATGCGGGGTAGGAGACGGCCCAATACCCGTCCGACTATAGAGGCTGCGGGGAGGTGACGGCCCAATACCCGCCCTCTCAAAGACTCCGGGGCAGGACCAATCCTCGCCACCCAAACCGGAGAGGGGCACGGGCCGAGCTGCGTACTCGCTCCCCCCCCCAAAGAAGACCTCCGGTGCAAGCTCACGGAGCTTGGCCACCCAAACCGGAGCGCCATATGCGGGGTAGGCGACGGCCCAATACCCGTCCGACTATAGAGGCTGCGGGGAGGCGACGGCCCAATACCCGCCCTCTCAAAGACTCCGGGGCAGGACCAATCCTCGCCACCCAAACCGGAGAGGGGCACGGGCCGAGCTGCGTACTCGCTCCCCCCTCCAAAGAAGACCTCCGGGGCAAGCTCACGGAGCTTGGCCACCCAAACCGGAGCGCCATGTGCGGGGTAGGCGACGGCCCAATACCCGCCCTCTCAAAGACTCCGGGGCAGGACCAATCCTCGCCACCCAAACCGTAGAGGGGCACGGGCCGAGCTGCGTACTCGCTCCCCCCTAAAGAAGACCTCCGGGGCAAGCTCACGGAGCTTGGCCACCCAAACCGGAGCGCCGTATGCGGGGTAGGCGACGGCCCAATACCCGTCCGACTATAGAGGCTGCGGGGAGGCGACGGCCCAATACCTGCCCTCTCAAAGACTCCGGGGCAGGACCAATCCTCGCCACCCAAACCGGAGAGGGGCATGGGCCGAGCTGCGTACTCGCTCCCCCCCCCCCAAAGAAGACCTTCGGGGAAAGCTCACGGAGCTTGGCCACCCAAACCGGAGGGCCATATGCGGGGTAGGCGACGGCCCAATACCCGTCCGACTATAGAGGCTGCGGGGAGGCGACGGCCCAATACCCGTCCTCTCAAAGACTCCGGGGCAGGACCAATCCTCGCCACCCAAACCGGAGAGGGGCACGGGCCGAGCTGCGTACTCGCTCCCCCCCCCCAAAGAAGACCTCCGGGGCAAGCTCACGGAGCTTGGCCACCCAAACCGGAGCGCCATATGCGGGGTAGGCGACGGCCCAATACCCGTCCGACTATAGAGGCTGCGGGGAGGCGACGGCCCAATACCCGCCCTCTCAAAGACTCCGGGGCAGGACCAATCCTCGCCACCCAAACTGGAGAGGGGCACGGGCCGAGCTGCGTACTCGCTCCCCCCCCCAAGAAGACCTCCGGGGCAAGCTCACGGAGCTTGGCCACCCAAACCGGAGCGCCATATGCGGGGTAGGCGACGGCCCAATACCCGTCTGACTATAGAGGCTGCGGGGAGGCGACGGCCCAATACCTGCCCTCTCAAAGACTCCGGGGCAGGACCAATCCTCGCCACCCAAACCGGAGAGGGGCACGGGCCGAGCTGCGTACTCGCTCCCCCCCCAAAGAAGACCCCCGGTGCAAGCTCACGGAGCTTGGCCACCCAAACCGGAGCGCCATATGTGGGGTAGGCGACGGCCCAATACCCGTCCGACTATAGAGGCTGCGGGGAGGCGACGGCCCAATACCCGCCCTCTCAAAGACTCCGGGGCGGGACCAATCCTCGCCACCCAAACCGTTGAGGGGCACGGGCCGAGCTGCGTACTCGCTCCCCCCAAAGAAGACCTCCGGGGTAAGCTCACGGAGCTTGGCCACCCAAACCGGAGCACCATATGCGGGGTAGGCGACGGCTCAATACCCGTCCGACTATAGAGGCTGCGGGGAGGCGACGGCCCAATACCCGCCCTCTCAAAGACTCCGGGGCAGGACCAATCCTCGCCACCCAAACCGTAGAGGGGCACGGGCCGAGCTGCGTACTCGCTCCCCCCAAAGAAGACCTCTGGGGCAAGCTCACGGAGCTTGGCCACCCAAACCGGAGCGCCATATGCGGGGTAGGCGACGGCCCAATACCCGTCCGACTATAGAGGCTGCAGGGAGGCGACGGCCCAATACCCGCCCTCTCAAAGACTCCGGGGTAGGACCAATCCTCGCCACCCAAACCGGAGAGGGGCACGGGCAGAGCTGCGTACTCGCTCCCCCCCAAAGAAGACCTCCGGGGCAAGCTCACGTAGCTTGGCCACCCAAACCGGAGCGCCGTATGCGGGGTAGGCGACGGCCCAATACCCGCCCTCCCCAGAGAGGGCCTGCGATCCCTCCCCTCAAACCTCGGGAAACGAATCAGGGTCTGCAAATCGAGGCAACCCCAACGACAAAAGGACACTCGGGACGAGCACCACTGATAAACGGCACGCCCGCCAAAAAACAGGAGCTGAGGAGTCACATCAGATGTCACCCATCGGAACGCTCCCCAAGAAACGAAATTCCAAGATGGCCCCAGCTCACCATGGTGAGGAGATGGAGGAGGCAAAAATACACCAATATAAATTCCCCCCCCCCTCAGCCTCTTCGGAGGAGAGGGGGGCGAGAGAAAGAATATGAAGAAAGACCAGTCCTTTCGCCACTCTCTCCCCCTAAAATACGCGGAAGTAAACGATCCCCCAACAGGATATTCCTCTTACACGAGGGGCACCCGGCCTGCAGCTCCCGGCCTTCCTTTAGACAACTTAAGGCACGGGAACTGGAGCTCCAATGGCATGCCATGCCCCTCCACGGACGCCCTGCGGAAGCAGGCGCGGCTGGCAGACAACCGATGGACGTGACAGACCTGCCAAATTACCCCATCGGGCACCCCAGCAACTACCACCGTCGCCCCGACCACAGGGGACTTGCCCCCGAGCGCCGGAGCACTCCAACGTGATGTTCCGCTTACACCGGTAGCGCCCCACCTTCCACTCCTCGACTTCTCCTGGATTGCATACGCCAGGAAGACGCACGGATTGGCGGTGGACCACGTCCCCTCGCGCTTGTCACACGGAGGCTCCAGTCGACAGGAGCAACAAGACCCCGCGGGATAGAGCAACCACCAAGGACTCCCTCTCCCCCCAATTCTGGGAACGAGGGCCAAAGCCACCATGCCCGGCATCGACACGACCATCCACCCCTACCCCGAGTGGGAACCCTCTGAGGCAACTCTACAGGGGCACGATGCCGGGGAGGGACGAATCAAATACGATGAGAACATCAACCTACCTAGAACGACTCAACGTTTCGCCTACGGGCCCGTCCTGTTTATTAAAATATTAATAATATCTGATGGAAAGACTACTCCCGGTTGACCACTAGCTATAGCTCGGGCGCACCTAGGCACGGGAGCAACCCCCGAAAAGGGAGGCTAACCCGCTGTGAATTTTCTCGAGCGCGCTACACGAAATAAAGGGCGTTAACATAACTCCCCCAATGCCGAGATAGAGACAGCCGCACCAAAGCGTAACTCTAAAAGAGAATTTCTGCACACACACAGATAGAAGATACTAGAAAAGTGCGGGTATCAACCCCATATAACTTCACTTCCTTTCGTTTACAAAAAAAGAGGCCTATACAAAGCTACTTGGGTACATTTCCCGCGCCGACGGCGCTCCCGCCAGTCACGACGTCCTCCCCGTCCCCTTCAGGGGAATCTCCCACCGCCCCGCCGGTCTCTGCCTCGTCGCCCTCCCCTCCGTCTACATCCCCCTCCTCGTCGCTGCAAGCTGCCAGCCCGTCAAGGTCGAGCTCAACTGGCGGGAGCATGCCCGCCACCTTCTCCTTTATCCGAACCAAGCAGGATTCCCACCCCTCCGCACGGCCTTTCTCCATGCCCTGGGACATCGAATCTGTGAGGGTGGGAATGACGGTCTTCTCCTGATACGTCCGAAATTCCTCGACCCTGCGAGCCAACTCCTCCTCGACGGCCTTGGCACGTCCCGCTAGATCCTCCGCCCGAGCTTCCTCCTTCCCAAGGGCCTCCTCCAGCTCCTTCTCTCTCTCTCTAGCCCCGGCCGCCTGCAGCTCATGTTCGGCCACGACCGCCTTCAGACGCTCTACCTCCGCCTCATATTGGCCTCCCCTCTCCCTCTCCTTCGCCAGGTCCTCGCCAGCGCTCTTACGAAAGGCAGCAAACTCGGCCACCACTCTGGCTACGGCACCCTCGGCCTTATGTATGGTTGGCACGTGCCTCATCATCCCAAGCATCAGGTTGACGGCCTGAACAAAGAAAAGCAGAGAAGAGAACTCATTTAGGGTGTTCAATGAAATCCACTGAAAAACGTCATCCGTCTTACAAAACCTACCTGGACGCCGTGCAACACCGCGGTCCCAC
Source organism: Scilla litardierei (assembly GCA_030789695.1). Taxonomy (NCBI): domain Eukaryota; kingdom Viridiplantae; phylum Streptophyta; class Magnoliopsida; order Asparagales; family Asparagaceae; genus Scilla; species Scilla litardierei. Next base: position 102,366,861 of record CM061131.1, read on the forward strand.
ACAGACCCTCAGGCTCCACCGCCTCCAGCGCCACCCTATCGCGGGGCAGGAAAATGTTCTCCGCCAGCCTCGCCGCCACGCCTCCGTCCTCAAACACGGACTCATCACTCGCTACTTTGTACGGCGCCCGATGAAGCACCTCGTCGGAATAACCCTCGACATCGTTCCTCTTGGCCTTGAACTTAACCACTGAGGCCTCATAGCGGGGATCGGCGGCCCTCTCGAGACCGAACATCGGATAACCATAGGGCCAACTGTCCCATCCTGCGGACCCGGTCGGGCAACCCGACGTTTCGGCCCTCCCCGACTGACCGATAGCAGCCGCCCCCTCCCCTCCTACAGATGCCAGGGGCTAGACGACCTCGTCCGGGGGACTTCCACCCCTCCCCCTGTCGACCCTTCGTCCCCGCCCTCCAGGTCGATGACGGGGTTTGCTACCCCCTCCCCGGTTCCACCCTCCTGCTGACCGGCTTCCCCCCGCCCCGGCGCATCGAGTACGGCCGACCTCGTCGGCCTCTTCCTCCTCTTCGTGGACGCTGGCACCCCAGTCGAGCTCCCCACCCCTCCTTCCTCTCGCAACCTCTTGGGGCCAATTCTCATCGACGCTCGCCCCGCCTGCTCCGAGGCGCACCGCATCATTTCCTTGAGGGACAAACTCATTGTGCGACCTGCCAAAGAGAGAAAGTTCAGCGTAAGCACTTCAGATGCACGAACACCAAAATCTGATGTACCTTCGGGCCAGATGTTCGCCAATATCATCTCAGCCCGAGCGAGCATCCGATAATCTCGGCCCTCTACTGGTATGGCCATTAAAAGCTGGGCCACCATTTTCTCCTCATCCCCCAATTCCACCCCCTCCTTCGCCTCGGGATTCAGCTCCGCCCAATCAGACCTTATCAGCACATCCTCTGGCACTTCCACAAACACATACTGATGGCGCCACAACTTAATTTTCCAGGCAACCCCCTGATGAGCGGATGCCTCTTCTTCGCGGAGAGATAGTAGCATGACCCCAACCTCTTCACCGAGAAGAAATGGCGAAATAAGGACAGGGATGGGCGAACCTGGTTGCTCATGCACAGCACTAGGAATCCCACAACGGCACTGATGGCATTGGGCATCAGGCGATACAAGGGCAGCTCCAGGAAGTTCAACACCTCCAGCAAGAACGGATAGGAGGGAAGCGCAACCCTTGCTCAAATGAAGAGACATATACTCCCACCTCCCGGTCGCCCGCGAAACACACCCTCTCTTGCGGCTCCGGTTCACGAACCGAATACGGTGGCCTGACATACATCTTGAAGATCTCCGCAATGGATTTCTTCAGCACCGACTTCACGCCCGTAATCTCGGGAGGCACCTCTCCTGTCTCCGCGGCGGAGCTCCCTTCCCCAACCACCCCTGACCCCTGACCACGAAACGGAGACATCGAGGAAGACATCTATAAAACGGGCCTCTTACCTAATGGGTGCCGACGACTCGGGCGCCTGCGCTACTTCGTCGACCGCTCCCACGAGGACGACTCTGGCCAGGATAATGAAATCTCCGACGAGCTCTAGCTGCTTGCCAAAAATCTTCACCCAACAATCAGCTTTACTTCGCTCCCCTCCCTGAGTTCTCTTTTACGCGACTGCGCAAAGCATCATGACCGTCGACCTCGAGACACGCGTCACCAATCCGGGCCCTATCCAGCACCGACCCACGTGTTCTGACGCTTCCCGTACTGGCAAACCGTCAATTTTGCCACGCGTCATTACTGCAGTGGTCGGGTCGCTTCGGTTCCCGCCCGCCGTCGAATCGCCAGGATGACGTCTAGTCATGCTACCGCCAACAATTCCCGCCCAAATCCCGGCGAAATGATTACCCCCATTCGAAATTACTCCACCCTTCGCCTCTTCTTTCTATGCACCACGTGTCCCGAGGTTGAGTCCGGCCTCCGTCGGGGCGGCCAAAACAAGAAGGCTCCGCTCATTCCAAGACTGTGTCCGACCTCCGTCGGGGCGGCCAAAACAAGAAGGCTCCGCTCATTCCAAGACTGAGTCCGACCTCCATCGGGGTGGCCGAAACAGCAATCCGCCGCCCAACTAATGGGGGATCTCGGTTTCAACGCTTGGTAAATGTTCGTACGGACCAAGCAACCTCGCCCCGCCTCTGATCCACCGAGATTCACGCTGGGCTTCCGAGCAAACCCCTGCTAAACCCGACATATCTCAACTCCCCTCTCCTGACGACCTCGGCAGAGCGAAGTTGGGGGCAGTTACGTCATCCCTCACAAAGCTGACGGTCTACGAACAAAACAAGGAAGAATACATTTCAACACAAGACCAACACAATCCATTTACCCAAATATCAATACCGTACATGGAACCTCCCACATACTACAACAAAACATTGGTTATAACCCTCACACAATAAGGTACGGGCCTCCCCAAGCCCACCCTGTTAGCGGCGCCACCTCTCCACCGACCGAGCCCTCACATCTCTCGCCACTTGTCGAATCCCCACATCCTTAGCCTCTTGCAACATCGGCACAACATGCTCGTCATGATAACGGTGGATAGCGGCTTCGATCATTTCGCCTTCAGCTTCCCGTTTTTCCTCCAACCACCGATTCGCAACACCCCTCTCCCTTTTCTCGATCGCAAGGGCCTCCTTTAGGCCTTCTATTTGCCGCCTCTGTACCCCGATCACCGCCTCCTTGCTAGCCACTTCCGCGGTATGCTTCGACCGGATGTCGTCCCTCTCTCACGTTACTTCTTGGAGTTGGTTCTCGACCATGGCTTTGGACGAATCGAAATACGCAGCCCGCCCCTTCTCCACCTCATAGGCCTTCCTAACCCTCTCCAGCTCCGCCTCCGCGTCCCTCAGCTTCGCCTTGACCTCGGCAAGGTTCGCCCTCGCTACCTCCAGAGACGCCCTGGTGACAGCCACAGGAGCTCGGCCCCGCAGGGATAACACGTTCGCAACCATCTACAGAAGACCCGAATCAGCGGGGCACGAACAAAGAAAGCCCGAGGGCGAGGAAAGAAAACCGGCTTACCTGCACGACGTGCCATATAGCCGAGCCACACAACCGTTCCGCCCCCACACGAGTCAAAGACTCGTGATCACGCGGTAACACGCAATACTCGGCGAGGCGCGCCGCCACTCCCGCATCCTCGAATACCGACTCGTCGTATCCTACTCGAAAAGGGAACTCGTGGAGACGGTCATCTGGATACACCTCGACCTCTTCTCGGGTCCTCTTAAAACGAATAAGGGCGCCCTCACAAGCCGGACTCGACGACCCCCCCATTTCCCACGAAGGGATTCCGTATGGCCATTTTTGAACCAAAGGCGCTCGGCGAGGTTCGACCACACCTGATACCCTCGGCGGAACGGAGGGTCTGGCCCCTCGCACGGACGCGCCCTCATGAAGATCTTCGCCGGGCCCATCGGCAAAGATACCTGGCCCGGCTGCCCTCCGTCCTGGATGCGCCCTCTCTCCACGGGGAACCCCGCCTCCACGTTCCCAGGATCCCGCCTCGCGCGCCACCCCCTTGCCTTTCCCACGGGGATCAGTATCCTCCGAGATCAGGGCTCCAACCGAACCTGACACCTCCTCCGGCCCCCGCATCGCGTCCCCGCCTACAAAAAAAAGAAAGAAGAGAAGATCAGGGCAAGCCTAGCCCAGAGTTTACAAACATCAAAGATACCTAGGGCCCAAAAGTCCTGAGCGAGCCGACTGCTCAGCGTCAGACTCGCCAACTGACGGTGCGCCTCGGGCAGTTCCATCAAAATCTGAGCTTTGGTAATGTCCTCCCCAGTCAGCTCCACCCTTTCATTTACTAGGGGATTCCGCGCCCCCCAATTCGACATCAGCGCCACGTCGCTTGGCACCGTCACGAAGGCAAACTCCCTCATCCAATCACCGACGTCGTCGGGCATCCCGAGGACAAGTCCTCGCCCTCTCCTGGCATAAACACAATGATACATGCCCCTCTTCCTAATCACGAAGAAATACTGGAACAGCGCCAGGGAGGGACTCAAGGAGCAAGCAAGGCACAAGACGACAAACCCCACTAACAAGCCCCAAGAGCGGGGCGCTAGGGAAAATATCGGCAGCTCCAGGAAATTCAACAAATAAAACAAATACGGATGGATCGGGAAGCGGAGCCCCAACTCGAATGACCGGACATAGACCCCGACCTCATTATCTCCAGGGAAACACACCGCTTCCTCTGACCCGGGAACCCGAACCTCATAGGGCTGTCGCACGAACCGTATGTGAATCTCCCTGATGTTGATCCTATCCAACCTACATCGGAGGGATCCAATCGCTCTCGGGACAACGGATCGCCATGACCCTCTTTCCCTGGGCCACCGCACCCCCGGCTGCGACGCCCCCTCACCCGCCAACTCCTCCTCCCCCACTTGGCTACCGCCTCCAACCTCGAAACGAGAAGCCATCGGTCGGAAAGGAAGGAAATTAATTGTTATTACCTGTCTGACCCCACAAATCCGGAGGGCGTTTGGAAGAAGCTGACAGGAGGCAGAAGCAGCAAACTAGCCAGCCAGCGACAGATAGAAGTATCGAACGCCGGAGGAGAATCGGAGAGAGATAAAAACTCCCGCCGACCGCCTCTCAGACCCCTTTATTTGTAAAGTGGGCCACCGGGCCATCTCGGCCGTCGGCCATCCGCTACGCGGTGCCCATCGGGATGTCCTCGACGCCTCGACTGGCGTGGGGGTCACTTCATCCACGCGTCACGAAGCCAATCGTGGAGGCGCTTCGTCTTCCTCTACCCCCTCTCAAATCGTTATAATGACCACTAAGGCGGGAGTTCCGATGCTGCCGCCGCCGCCACCGGGCGTGGGCCAAGGCCCTTACTGATGGTCCAGGATGTCGTAGATGGTTCGCCCTCCGAGCCGAGCCGGGCTATCGCCTCATACTCGAAGGCCGGGGGCAATTGTTACGACCTAAAGATCGTAAGAGTCTGACTCCCCCCACCCGCCTGCTCTGAGGCACGCAACCCACGACCAACGGGGAGGCGCGGCCAGGCCGAACAACCCCCGAGCTGGTCGAGCCGGCCGGCCCCCATGCACCACAACGCCTGGGATAGCATAGCACGGCCTTTAGTTCGTCACCAACGACAAACAACCTATGATAAGGACACGACTGACATATACGCCACCCGACCGTCTGACAGAAAACCCCCTGGCGGTTGAGCCGATTGACATTAATGCTTTCGGCCCTGACATCCCGACAAAGCGCCCCCTGGCCGTTGCGCCGCCTGACAAAAGCAGGTCAGGCACTCCTGTCCCTGACGTCCTTGTCCGAAGCTTCCGCTGACAACCGAGCCAGCTCAGCACGTCTAGTCAGCATGCCAGGTCAGCCCCGCCTAGTCATCTTCTGTCAAGTATAAATACCCCCTCTCCCCTTACGGTGAGGGGTTTGGCAAATTCTCTCTCAATCTATTATTCACACACGAGAGCAAAGGTCATCCATATCTTTGCTCTCCCACTTATAGCTCGCCACGTGCGGTCGACACACCGTTAGTCCGACCGGTGTGCCTAGCCCCCGTTTTAAGTCCTATTACTGACTTAGGCATCGGAGGGGCTAAGGGTTGGACCCCAACCCCGCCCTTCTGACGAGTTGCTCGTGCTGCAGGAAAGCTCGCCCCTTGATCGACGTCAACTTCAGCCTCCTGCCATCCAGTCCTCCTCTATCACGTCCGGTGAGATTCGACTCCGTGGCCACCCCCGGCGGCCGGTCCAACCTCTTCACCCCACTAATCACTTGTTAAACAGCCCACCTAAACCCTCTTCTCAACATAACCACCGTGCCCTTGGTTCTCCACAATACAAATTCATTGTACGCGAGTTCCACCTCGTAACAGATATGAATATGTGGTATTTGCTTCTCATGTCTGCTTCTATATGCATGAATATATATCGTATACTTCAATTCGCATGTGTCGGGATTCCATAATTAGGACTAGGATAACCCATTTAGCCTATGCTCTGATTAGTGAAGAAAATCTCCCTTGTCCAAGTGTTTAGAATTCGATTTCTTTTTTATTTTACTTGGTGCAAATCCCCTCGTCGTGTACCGTTCTCCCACTTGGGAGAGTACACATGTATATACCCCAAAATCCCAAAAATCCAAAAAAAAGAGAGAAAAGAAAACCCTAAAAAGAAAAGAAAATAGAAATGAAAAAAGAAATATATATATATATATGTATAGCCAAATATCCAAAAAAAATACATATATCCAAAACCCAAAAAATTTCCTGTGTGAAAATTTTCCCACCTACCGAGAATAAAACGAAGGCGAGAATTTGCACCGAATGTTCTACTCCACATCTTCTCAACCTCTATCGTTTTCGAAAACACTTGGAATAGGAACTTTCTAGCTATTATCTAGGCGATGGTGTGGTGATTTCCTAGTCCCTAGCTGTGGAGTCCCTGACGCATGATACGTTTCGATTCTTACTCTGTTCTCATGCATGCTTGAGCAATATATTCACCGCTTATTTCAAATCGAATTGATATTTGGGTCTTTCCTTGGATATTGGCGTGCTCCCCGGCTTGCTATCCGCAAATGGCCGGGGGACCCACGTGGGGGTTTAGATATTTGTAACCGCAAGCGCGCGGTGTTGTAGTGTGGCTTGGGGGTCGAACACAGGGAGGCTAGGATGTGCTTGTGTCAAGGAGGACCAGGATCACCCCGTGGGCGAGCTAGCCCGAATCGGTAGATGGGTTGTCACGGTATAGGAATGCAAGGTATGAACAATAAGAAAATAAACCCGGGACTTTGGTTTCCACTCCAACGAGCGACTCTCGCCGATACGGCCTTCGGGTAGGATAGCGATCGGAATTAGGGTCTAATGGTGAGACGTTGCCTCTGAAAGTGGTACCGGCATCACATGGGCCCGATATTCCGGTCGGTGCCCAGGATGATACACCGGACTTCCCTGATTCGATCAGTGGGCACTCCCGTGTCCATTAACACTGATCGATTCCGGGAGCACTAAGCTTGCAACGATAACTCCCAACGTCTCATCATGCCGCTCCCGCGTGCTAGGATTCGGCGTCTACGCTAAGGGCGTGAGCTATGGCTAGTGAGTCAACCGCCAAGTTTATTCCCCCTTGGCCCAACGGTCAAAGGCGGTCTTTTTCCCGCCGATGACAATGAAACACCCCGCGTAACCGTTAGATTCCTAATCCCTATCGATTTCCTAACCCTATGGACGAATCGGGAAGAGCCCCCGAAGGGGTTTCCACCAAAATCCCAGATTTGGGAACTACTCACAAAAATTCATTAAAAACGATCTAAATGAAAATGAACCGTTGGAATCATAATCAGACGATTGGAATGCGGAAGTAATAGAGTATTTAAGACAATACTAAAATTTGAGAAAGATCCGAAAACTTACAAAAGAACAGTAATTACAGCCGTCACAATAGGAGAAAACAGTAAAAACTAGCAGCTCCCCGGTTTCTGGAACCCTAGGGGTTCTATTTATAGACTCTCGTGTCACCCGATCGGTTGACAAGTCAACCGATCGGGTGATCTGTTACAGATAATAGACAGAAAACGGCGAGCTTTCACCCGGTCATATGAACCGGTCGGTTGAGTTCTTGGAGTGACCGGTTGGATCTTGGCGCCATCGGGTGAAGTGATCGGTTGGGTGCCCGTGTCTTCGGCTCTTCAGCATCAGCTACAGATGAACCGATCAGGTGAGAGTCACCCGATCGGTTGGAAATTGGCTCGAGAAGACAGAGAGTTGGCCCCAGTTGAACCGGCCTGTGAACCGGTCGGGTGACTTCCACTTGAGCTCCGGCTGAGACCGGGTGGTGCACGCGTGCATCACCCGATCGGTTGGAGATGACCAACCGACCGGGTGAGGGGCTGAAAGATGTATTCTTTGATGTTTGACCCCCCCTGGATCACGCGTGACTCCTCCCGCTGCTCCGGGGACTTGAGATATCGTCGTTAAACGTCCCCTACGCGGTCAATCTCCTGCAAACATGGAGAAACAAAGAAAAGTGAAAGAAAACGAGAAAATACGAGAAAACGAATAAAAGACGGCGAAAAAACACGGAGAAACACAAAAGAAAACGTGTGTGAATATATGAAATATAAACGCACGTCAAAATCCCCCAAGCTGAACTCTTCCTCGTCCTCGAGGAAGACGAGTGAGAGTAGGAGCTCGGAGGGGAATTATAGAGAGAAAGAGAGAAAAAGAAAACTCTAAATCCTAGATCGTCCGTCAGAGCCAACAAAATCAAAAACGACACACCAAGCAAGCAAACGTCAAATCACATCACTAAACCTAGGAAAACGAGTCCCAATAAGTGTCGTGGGCCCACGCGGTGAAGCGCGTGTGAGTGCGGTCGTGTGCTAGCAAATGGTGTCGCTTTCTACAATGTGCTATGAGCTCATATATGCAAATCCAGGAAATGACCCAAATACCGATTCGAATTTGAAATTGCGGCGAATATTAGTTTGAGCATGCATAAGAAGAGTATAAGAAGTGAAACGTATCATGCGTCGGGGACTCCACAACTAGGGTTAAGGAAATCACACCACTATAGCCTAGATACTAGCTAAAAAGTTCCTAAGCCAAGTGTTTTCGAAAACGATGGGGGTTGAGATGATGTGGAGTATAACACTCGGTGCAAATTCTCGACTTCCCTTTATTCTCGGTAGGTAGGAAAAATATTCACACTAGAAATTTTTTTGGGTTTTGGGCATTTGTATTTTTTTTGGCTTTTTGGCTATACAAAATTTTTCTTTTCTTTTCTTTTTGGATTTTTGGGTTTTTGGCTATACACATGTGTACTCTCCCAAGTGGGAGAACGGTACACGACGAGCGGATTTGCACCAAGTAAAACAAAAAAGAAGTCGAAATCTAAACACTTGGGCAGAGGGAACTATTCTCGCTAGATAGAGCATAGGCTAAATGGGTTATCCTAGTCCTTAATTGTGGAATCCCGACGCATGCGAATTGAGATATACGATATAAATATAGCATGCTTATAGTAGAGGCAAATACCGCATATTCAATTCGAAGCATGATAATCTAGGGGTCATTCCTGGACAGGTATATAAAATAAAATCACAAAGTAGAAGCACACCAAATATCTAGGCACGACGCACGACTCACAAAAAGCTAAGTGGACCCACGATGCGTGAAATGCAAGAGAACTCGAAATCCTAGGGTCAGTGAGTGTGATTATCGATGCCATGCTAGATGTGTGTGATTTTGTGGCGATTCATCATAGGGTTCATCTCTATGAGAAAGAGCTAAAAAGAAGAAAAGAAAAAGAAAAATAAAAAAATAAAAAACACGATGAAAACGACACAAAAACGAAAAAGAAGGACTCAAATGACGCACACAGTGCGACTCCCCCAAGCTGAAGTTTGCATTGCCCTCAATGCAATATGAGTGAGTACGGGAGGGCAATGAAGATGGGGGGAATACGCACTGACACAAAAAGAAGTGAAAACGAGGAAAACACAAAGACGAAACTGAAAATAAAGAAAGATCAAGATCAAAATCAAACGACACAAAAATAGAAATAGAACCACACGACACGACACTCAAAAGGGGAAAAACAAGCACACACACAAAAATGTGAAAAACAACAAAACACGACGACACACCAAAATAGACGTCCCCCAAGCTAGACATGACAGTGCTAGCAAATAAAATGTGATCGTGAAATGCAGAGATATGCAAGGGGGAGTCAGAAACAGACAAGGTGAAATCGATGCGACACGCGAATGGTCCCCCCCCCCTCCGACAGAGACAAAACAGGGCCCCGAAAAGACAGATGGGCACAAATACGGGGGGGCAAAAGCGGGAAAGAAAAATCAAGCGGGGGCACCACCCTCTGGGGGTGGTGACGGGGACCTGCGCTGGGGACCAGGAGTCGTGAGGGGTGGAATGTGGAGCTCGGAGACGTCGGGTGGGTCTTCACGGATGTGGCGAATGAAGCTTTGAAGAAAGGGGAGGTCTCGGTCGACGGACTCCTGGGTTATCTGACCACCCTGTCCAGCTAGGAGGATCATGGCCGCGAATCGGTCGGCTTGGTCGTCGGTTTGGAATTGCATCCCATATTCGGGATCGTCAACGTGAGGTGGGTGAGTGGTGCGTGGTGTGGTAGTTGGGTTGGAGGTGGTGGGTTGAGCGGGGGGGCTGTGTGCGACGCGTGCGACGGGTGGGCCTAGGGTTGGAAGAGCTGGCGTCGGAGGGCTTAGCACGACGGGGAGGCATTGTGCGAAAGTCATGTGTGTGCGTGAGTATGTGAAATACAATGAATAAACACAAACACGACCAACGAGCAAATGGAATATTTTAGGGCAAAATTAAGATTGAGTTAAGGAGCGAGTTTACCCAAGCGAAATGGCGAAGCTTGCTTGTAGACGCCCCGATGCTACTCGATTGGAGCACGCTGTGAAGCCGCGACGATTTCTTTCAGCAAGAATTTTCGAAATGGGTGTTGTTTGGGAGAAATTAGGTCAGAAACTCGAAATGAAAGGAGAAAGGGAGTGTAAATGATGGAGAGATTGGTGGAGGAGGTGGAGAGAGGGAGTATTGGAGGAGTGGAGGAGGTAGGAGAGTGAATCGGGCTGTTGGGGAGGAGAGGCAGGCGAAACGACGGCTTGGGATTCGACAATGGCGAGTGCGGAACGAACGGGCGGTCTGGGATATTTATAGTGTCTTTAAGTCGAACCGATCGGTTGACTTTTCACCCGATCGGTTGACGGTTAGGTCAAAAATTCTTGCCGAAGAAGTGCTACAGGCGAACCGGTCGGTTGACTTGTCAACCGATCGGTTGGCCGCTCCACTCATTTTCCCGAGAATTGAGGGCTGCTCACCCGGTCGCCTCAACCGATCGTGCTCTAACTCAACCGGTCGGTTGATATTCCCCAAAAATTTCCCGAGAATTCTCCCCAGATCACCCGGTCTGTCACCCGGTCTCTCCATTCTTCAACCGATCGGTTCATTTGGGGACAGATTTCGGCCTGTATCTGATACATCCCAACCGATCGGGTGAGTTATCAACCGATCGGTTGGGGCTTTGTTTCCTGCAAAAACCAACAGATTGTCTAAGTCCCTGAACGGATGTTCTCGCGGCTGATTTTATTTATAAAAATAGATAAAATAAAGTCAAAAATAACACTAAAAAGCGGGGCAAAAGTTTAGAGCATGGGTTGCCTCCCATGAAGCGCACTTGTTTAACGTCGTTGGCTCGACGCCCGCAAGAGATGTTCACGGTGGTTGATACGGGTGATGCCCGAAGTTCGGCATCTCTTCTTCATTGGAGCTTACGGCCTTTGGAGTAGTCAGCGGCTGGAGAAAGATTTGCTCGACTACCCTCTCCTTGTTTTTGGGATCCGGGGGCTTCTCTTTCGTATTGGCGCTTACTGCCATCTTCTTTAGGATCCGGACCTCGTCTTTGGTGAGGCCCATGGGTTCTTTCCCCGATTCCCTCGCAGGAGGAGCCTTGGGGAACCCGGGAGGGGTCGTTCTTGCTGCACTCGCTTTCCCAGCAGCATCATCGTTCTTGGGGCCATCTCGGTCTTCTAAATCCCCCAAGTCATCGGGGGGGTTTCTTGAGAGAATCTCCCAGGAGCTCTCTTCAGCAGCTTTTTCTTCTTCCACCTCCAGCAAATTACACCGAGGGTCGTCTGGGGGATCGGGGTACTTCATGGATAACCCCAGATCAAATTCAACTTTTTCTCCGCTGACGTTTAGAGAAAGTTTTCCGTTCTTCACATCAATCAAAACGCCAGCAGTGGCCATGAAAGGCTGTCCCAGGATGATGGGGGTGTGTGCGTCTTCAGGCATGTCCATGACCACAAAGTCCACTGGCACATGCACCCCTTTTACATTAACGGGGAGGTCATCAACAATCCCCACCGGATATTTGACTGACCGGTCAGCTAGTTGTAGGGTCATACCGGTGGGCTCCAAATCACCCATTCCTATCCTTTTATACATCGACAAGGGCATCAAACTTACACTCGCTCCGAGATCGACGAGTGCACGATGAATCTTCACTGCCCCGATCGTGCAAGGAATTGAGAAGCTCCCCGGGTCTTTAAGTTTCGGCGGATTTGCCCTCTGGATAAGAGCGCTACACTCCACCGTCAACACTACTTTCTCCTTTCTAGACCCTCTAGTAACCAAATCTTTCAGGAATTTCGCATAGGAGGGGATTGTTTCGATTGCTTCTAGGAAGGGGATTTGCAAGCTCAGGTCCTTGACCATGGCAAAGAACTTGCCATATTTCTCATCGATTTTGGCCTGAGCTAACCGTTGTGGAAATGGCACAACGGGTTTGAACACTTTCGGGCTCCCTTCCTCGTTCTTCTTCTTCTCTTCTTCAGAGTCTCCCTCCGGAGTCGTAGGATTTGATGACGAAGCACCGGCGTCGTTTGATTTTTCGATCGGTCGCTCAATGACCAATGGTGCTTCCGGTCTGTTAGGGGGCACTCTAGTAAGAATTTGTGTCCCGCTTCTCAGAACGATAGCGGACACATTTGCGTGCTCGTGCACGAGTGCCGATGTTTGGGTTGCTCCCCTCGGGTTCACCTCCGGTTGTGGCAGCAATTGGTTTTGTGACCTTGAGAGGTTCGCCACTTGTAACCCCAGCTGGGTTACTTGGTCCGTGAGGGCCCGCTGACCCATTTCTAGCTTTTGATTGATCTTCTCCTGGTTGGTTATATATTGAGTCAAGAGAGACTCAACCGGAGAGACGGCCCTCTGTTGGCCATACTGCTGCTGCTGCTGATTCCTGGGGGCGTAAAATTGCTGCTGAGGCTGCTGCTGATATTGTTGCTGCTGAATCTGACTCTGCTGTGGCCTAGCCGGCTGATATGTTTGTTGATGCGGCTGCTGAGGTGGCGAGGGCTGAAATGGTGGCCAGTAACCAAAGTTAGGGTGGTTCCGGTTGTTTGGAGAGTAGGCCGGGTTGGAATTGGTTCTTGGCGGATACGGCGTATTTCCCGTGGGGTTGTAAAATAGTGCGCTCGCCTGATCCAACGGTGGTGAGACGTCACCACCGTCAAATTCCCCAAAGAATTCGGATTCTACCGCTGAAATCTGCTGCGTACCGGCCCCACCGGCTCCTACCATTAGTGCGGAGATCTGGGTCGAAAGCAAGTCAAACTTGCTTGAAAGTTTGTCGACGTCCTTGACTCTGTGTATACCCCCATACCTGGGTGTGGCTCTCTCGTCACACCACCGCTCATTGTTGGATGCCATATTTTCCAGAATATGTCCGGCATCTTCCTCGCTCCTTGACATGAAGGAACCCCCAGCTGCGGCGTCCATAGAAGATTTCAGGTCATCCCTCAGCCCATTGTAGAACAGATTAATAATCTGCCACTTCGGAAGCTCATGGTGAGGGCATCTTCTCTGCATCTCCTTGTACCTCGTCCAAGCTTCATGCAAGGACTCGTGGCTGGCCTGGGAGAAGGAGGAGATCTCACTCCTCAACTTCATGGTCTTCCCCGGAGGAAAGAACTTCGTCAGAAAAGCGTTGGAGAGCTTCTCCCAGGTATTGAAAGTGTTGGGGTCCTTCCCCCTAAGCCATTGCTTGGCTTTGTCTCGCAACAAGAAGGGGAACAGCTTCAGACGGATCGTCTCAGTCGTGACACCATTAATCCGGAAGGTGTCACATTTCTCCAAGAAGGAGTCTAAATGCTCGATCGGGCTCTCCATGGGTGCACCCGCAAACTGATCCTGCTGGATCCATGTCACCAAAGACGGCTTTAGCTCAAAGCTTTGGGCCGTAATAGCTGGAGAACAAATGGCGGAAGTGGACTCGATAGATGGCATCGAGTACTCCAACAGGGACTTGTGAGGCGGGGTGTTCTCCTCAATGGATTCGGGATCCTCTCTTCTTCACTTCTCGGCGGCCAAACGCCTAAGGGTGGCGTTAATCTCTGGATCAACGGGAATCAAGTCGTCGAGACTTCTTGAACTCCTGCGCATGAAAAACAACAAACACCCGTGAAGCGACAAGTGGGAAATAAACAGATAAAATAAAAATAAGAAAAATAAAAAGGAAAAAGGAGAATGCGAAAATTATCGCGAGGTAGGGATGAGAGCTAGACACTAGGGTTCAAGAGATCCTGAAATAACAAGCACGTTGCCTCCCCGGCAACGGCGCCATAAACTTGGCATGCTCCCCGGCTTGCTATCCGCAAATGGCCGGGGGACCCGCGTGGGGGTTTAGATATTTGTAAACGCAAGTGCACGGTGTTGTAGTGTGGCTTGGGGGTCGAACACAGGGAGGCTAGGATGTGCTTGTGTCAAGGAGGACCAGGATCACCCCGTGGGCGAGCTAGCCCGAATCGGTAGATGGGTTGTCACGGTATAGGAATGCAAGGTATGAATAATAAGAAAATAAACCCGGGACTTTGGTTTCCACTCCAACGAGCGACTCTCATCGATACGGCCTTCGGGTAGGATAGCGATCGGAATTAGGGTCTAACGGTGAGACGTTGCCTCCGAAAGTGGTACCGACATCCCATGGGCCCGATATTCCGGTCGGTGCCCAGGATGATACACCGGACTTCCCGGATTCGATCAGTGGGCACTCCCGTGTCCATTAACACTGATCGATTCCTGGAGCACTAAGCTCGCAACGATAACTCCCAACGTCTCATCCTGCCGCTCCCGCGTGCTAGGATTCATCGTCTACGCTAAGGGCGTGAGCTATGGCTAGGGAGTCAACCGCCAAGTTTATTCCCCCTTGGCCCAACGGTCAAAGGCGGTCTTTTTCCGCCGATGACAATGAAACACCCCGCGTAACTGTTAGATTCCTAATCCCTATCGATTTTCTAACCCTATGGACGCATCGGGAAGAGCCCCCGAAGGGGTTTCCACCAAAATCCCAGATTTGGGAACTACTCACAAAAATTCATTAAAAAGCGATCTAAATGAAAATGAACCGTTGGAATCATAATCAGACAATTGGAATGCAGAAGTAATAGAGTGGTTAAGACAATACTAAAATTTGAGAAAGATCCGAAAACTTACAAAAGAACAGTAATTACAGCCGTCACAATAGGAGAAAACAGTAAAAACTAGCAGCTCCCCGGTTTCTGGAACCCTAGGGGTTCTATTTATAGACTCTCATGTCACCCGATCGGTTGACAAGTCAACCGATCGGGTGATCCGTTACAGATAATAGACAGAAAACGGCGAGCTTTCACCCGGTCATATGAACCGGTCGGTTGAGTTCTTGGAGTGACCGGTTGGATCTTGGCGCCATCGGGTGAAGTGATCGGTTGGGTGCCCGTGTCTTCGGCTCTTCAGCATCAGCTACAGATGAACCGATCGGGTGAGAGTCACCCGATCGGTTGGAAATTGGCTCGAGAAGACAGAGAGTTGGCCCCAGTTGAACCGGCCTGTGAACCGGTCGGGTGACTTCCACTTGAGCTCCGGCTGAGACCGGGTGGTGCACGCGTGCATCACCCGATTGGTTGGAGATGACCAACCGACCGGGTGAGGGGCTGAAAGATGTATTCTTTGACGTTTGACCCCCCCTGGATCACGCGTGACTCCTCCCGCTGCTCCGGGGACTTGAGATATCGTCGTTAAACGTCCCCTACGCGGTCAATCTCCTGCAAACATGGAGAAACAAAGAAAAGTGAAAGAAAACGAGAAAATACGAGAAAACGAATAAAAGACGGCGAAAAAACACGGAGAAACACAAAAGAAAACGTGCGTGAATATATGAAATATAAACGCACGTCAGATATGTGTATATGGAGCTTTACCGCACAAAGTAGATAGCGACCGTCTGCTAGCACGCGACCACACTCACTCGCGCTTCACCGCGTGGGCCCACGACACTTATTTGGACTCATATTGCCTTGGTTTAGTGATGTGTTTTGTCGTATGCTTGTTTAGTGTGGCGTGTCTGATTTTGATGGCTCTGACGGGCGATTTAGGATTTTGTTTTCTTTTTCTCTCTCTCTCTATTTTCTCCCTCCGAGCTCCTACTCTCACTCGTCTTCCTCGAGGACGAGGAAGGGTTCAGCTTGGGGGATTTTGACGTGTGGTTATATTTTATATATCCATGCACATCTTCTTTGTGTTTTTCCGTTGTTTTATGTCGTCCCGTGCCCATTTTCTTGGGATTTCTAGTTTTCTTTCACTTCTTTGTGTCTTTTGTGTATTTGCAGGAGATTGCCAGCGTAGGGGACATATAACGAAGATATCATAAGTCCTCGGAGCAACGGGAGGAGTCACACGCGATCCAGGGGGTCAACCGACGAAGATCGCTATTTTTCAGCCCTCAACCGATCGGTTGGACACAGCCAACCAATCGAGTGATGCACGCGTGTCCGACCCAGATGGAATCTGGAGTGAGTAGCAGTTCAACCGACCGGTTTGTCGACCGGTTGAACAAGCAGAGCTCTCGGCCATTTGGAGCTGAATTCCAACCGATCGGGTGATATCTCACCCGATCGGTTCATCTGAAGAGAATTTTCCAAACGACGACCCGAAGAGCTCAACCGACGGTTCGCTGAGTGTACCAAATCAACAGAACTCTCGGCCATTTTTGGGGATATTTCCAACCGATCGGTTGAATACTCACCCAATCGGGTGACCTGATGCTGCATCTCTTCAAACGACGACCCGCTTACTTCACCCGCTCTCCTCAGCGCCCGGTTGAAGCCCCCGATGCCGACGACCGAAACGTCAAGCAGCTCACCCGATCGGTTGATGCTTCAACTGATCGGGTGACGTCGATTTGTATATATAGTTGCCCTAGATTTCTGAAAACGATAGTTGTTATTTTTTCTGTCTTTTTCTTGTACGGTGACGGCTGGAATTTTATTGCTTTTTGTAAGTCTTCTGATCACTTTCAAGCTTTAATACTATCTTTATAGCATTGCTACTACTTCATTTCAATTGCCTGATCATGATTTCTACGATTGATTTTCATTTAGATTGCTTTTTAGCTATGATTTGTGAGTAGTTCCCAAATCTGGGATTTTGGTGGAAACCCCTTCGTGGGTTCTCCCTAATGCGTCCATAGGACTAGGATTTCGATAGGGATTAGGAATTTAGATGGTTACGCGGGGTGTTTCATTGTCATCAGCGGGAAAAAGACCGCCTTTGACCGTCGAGCCAAGGTGGAATAAACTTGGCGGTTGACTCCCTAGCCGCAGCTCACACCCTTAGAGTAGACATTGAATCCTAGCACGTGGGAACGGCATGATGATATGTTGGGAGTTATCGTTGCGAGCTTAGTGCTCCCGGAGTCGGTCAGTGTTAATGGACATGGGAATGCCCACCGACCGAACCCGGGTCGTCCAGCGTATCATCCTGGGCATTGACCGGAATATCGGGCCCATGGGACGCTGGTATCGCGCTTAGAGGCAACGTCTCACCACTAAAGCCTAAATCCAATCGTTTTTCCTATCCATAGGTCGTAATAGCGAGAACACATGATAGGGTGGAAACTGTAGTCCTAGGCTTCCTTTTATATTGTTTATCCTCCGTATTTACATTCCATGACAAACCATCGATCGTTCGGGCTAGCTCACCCATAGGGTGAACCGGTTCCACTTAGACACAAGCACAACCACGCCTCTCTGTGTTCGACCTCCAAGCCACACTACAACATCGTGCGCTTGCGGTATAAATATTTAAATCTGGTATCCCCAATCCTATCACACTTGCATGATCAAAAACTAGGGGACGTCATCCACCGAATGCATTCAACAACTAGTGTGTGTCTTTCTCACTAGTGAGAAAGACACACTACGAGGAGCTTGATAATCTTGTTACTCAAAACCTTAGCTTAGAAACTCGCATTCAACAACTTACGTTGAAATGTGAAGGGAATCCCGTAAGCTCAAAACATTTGTGTATTCTAGGGATTCACTCCACGGTTTGCTTGAAAAACAACATCCGTCAAACCATAAAGGAGGTTTGGGGTATATTCAAAATGTGGTACCCAAACCCACCTCTAATTCTTCTTTTGGTGCAAATACAAGAAATATTACAAAAGCACCTAAGAAGAATGACCATGCTTTCTTATATAACAATAACACCAACAAGAAACATGTAAATCACAAGGTGGTGAGGAAAAATGAAAATCCTTCATTTTTTGCTAAGAAGCAAAATCCTCACTTCATGCATGCTAAGAAAATATTTTCTAAACCTAAGCATGCCACATCCACCCCTCTTGCAAAGGCAAACCCCTTGCCTAGGAAATCCTTGAGATTATGGATTCCCACTAAGTATAGTGTGTAAGAGAGGGATAGCTACATCAACTCTTTAGTTAGGGATGTGATCACCTCATGTGATTACATTAGGAAATCAAACTCCTCTTGGGTTTGGTTCCCTAATGTTTAGGTTCCTCACACATATGCATATTGCATGGGTATTGTGCTTAAATGTGTATTTTTAGCATACCCATTGTTTATGTGTGTTTCATGATTTTGAAAATATTTTCAAATTTATTTTTCATGAAAATGGGGATCTTGGGGAAGAAATTGTCATGCATGCATTTGTGATCCATATGTATGACAATAGGAGAGTTATTATATCTAATATATTTAAAATAGTTTAAAACATATTTTGACTCTCATTTTGGGTTTTGATAAAGATCATGATTTACAATTTGTTATTATGGTCTTGATCTTGACCCATTGTTATTGCCAACATATTTCATGTTTTAATTCCTTTTTGGCAATATCATTGTGTATCATTGAAGCTTGATGTTTCCATATCTATTTGCCTTGATACACTTTAGGCTCATGGCTCCAATTTATGTTTATCAATTGGTAAAGAGGATTATCTTTCAAGATTCTTTTTCTACAATTGCTATTTCCTCAATTGTTAGAGATTATTTATCTCCTACTTTACAATTGATATTAGATCCTAGAAGTCAAAATTTGACCATTTCTATGATCTACGGGGAGCATGGGATAGTGATTGATACCCACTAATTTTTACAAATTTGGTATCGTACATTTCTTTACTCTGGCATATTGTCACATCTTTGATTAAGATGGCAAAGGGTATATTTATGATGTCCACCTTTTTAACGATGTCAAGGGGAAAGATATATACATTATGTAAATGTAATTCTTGTATTTCATACATATGCATTTGGGGAGAGATATATCTATGGGGAGAGATATATGGGTTTGTTTAAACCATTCATGTATGGATGTTATTCTCTATTGCAATTGGTTTATGTAATCAATGCCTATTATATGTCACCATATTGTCTCATTATTTCATTTGGTATAATGAGTATTTACAATTGTGTGTTTCATTTTACAATTGGTGCATTTAAGCAGGGGGGAGCTCATTAGCATTGTGCTTTAATTCTTTATGTTTTACATAATGTGTGTCACATCAAAAGGGGAGAGATTGTTGAGTATTTGTGTTTCATACCAATGTTATTTTGATGATGATCGCAACATTATGTTGTTGCTAATGACTCTCTTGTTTTAGTCTCATAGTTAACATTCCAATAATATCATTTTTTGGAGACTAAACACTTGGTGCAAGGATGGACATCAAGTGGAGAAGGGCCAAAGCGTGGACTCAAGGGGTGCCAAAGCTTGGAGATGATGGAGAGCATCAAGTCATCAAGATTGAAGTCATAGACTCTATGGAAAGCAATGTAATCCATGTAATATTTCATTTATTGCTTTCTCTCTTTTTGAGTCTAGGTGTAATATAATGCCTTGATAGATGGTCTACTCATTCATGCATATGCATTTAACCATCTTAGTGAGCCTTAGAATTATCATAGAATCCAACCCAATAGGCTCATCTTGTCCAAAGACCCATTTGGAGTCTCTGGCTCTCCTACAGTCGTCTGCTGAAGGATTCACAGTTGACTGGGTGATTTCCAGTCGCCTGTCGAGCCTTCTACAGTCGACTATTATGCACTACTCAAGTCACCATTTCTATTGACTCTACTTGAGCTTTTCGCATCAGTCGACTGATGATCAATTTACAGTCACCTGTATATTTACAGTCGCCTGTGGAATGGTCAACAGTCGTCTGAAAGGCGTAAGTGCAAATACTGCCTCTTTCTGTTTTTCTCCATCTCCTGCAGCAGTCGACTGATAAAGGATTTACAGTCTCCTGTCTATTTTACAGTCGACCGTATTCTTGTCACCAGTCACATGTATGCTTATTGGGAGAAAGAGTGCAACTCTCTGTTTTATTACATCCCCTGCAGCAGTCGCCTGCTGAAGGTTTTACAGGTGCATGTCCTGTTTACAGTCGACTGTATCGACTTCATCAATCGACTGTCATGGCTCAGATTATAGCCATTGGATATTTTCTAGCCATTGGATAGTCGACTGTCATTTGTTCATCAGTCGACTGTCAGTGACGTTTCTGCCAAGAAACTAGCCGTTGCAGCTTTTTGTTTTTAGCTGTTTCCTTGGGTTTTGAGAGGTGATATAGGGTTCATATATATATGAGAGGGCTGGGTTCATAGGAACTTCTTGATGATACTGAAAATCATTAGAGATTGATTAAGCCACTCTCAAACTCTTTCATTTTTCTTTTTGAGCTCTGCATTGAAATCAAGCTCAAGGGAAATCATCCAAGTGCTTTCAAGCAAATCTCAACTTTTTGAGATCCTCTTCCATGCCTTGCATTCATCTATGAGTAAACATCTCAAGGCATAAGTAAGAGTATTTGTTTTACTTGGTGTTTTCTTGTTACACTAATTCTCTTTGTGTGAATTAGTCTCTCTCTTTGTGGGAGTATTTCTCTTAGTGGGAATATGATATTCTCTTAGTGTGAATAACTCTCTTTGTGGGAGTAACTCTCTTTGTGGGAGTTTGGTGTTCTACTGTAGGGCTAACCCTAATTCTCTGAGTGGGAGTTAGTAGTTCTCTAGGTGGGAGTTTGACCCCGGTGTAGGGTTGGTTGGGTCCTTGTGTAGGGCAAAATCCTCTTGGTGATGTATCCCTTTGTGGGATTTGTATTCACTTCTCTTTGTGAAAATATAGTGAATATTTGTGTGGCTGGACGTACCCAAGTTTTGGGGAACTAGGGTAAAATCTTGTGTTTGCGATTGTTTTAATTGTGTTGATTAATTTCTCTTGCATTTATTATTCCGCGTTTGCAAGTTAAATTTTAATTGCACAATTTATTGCCATTACACTATTCACCCCCCCCCTTCTAAGATGTTGTTATTAGTATTGCAAGAATAAGGCGATCCTTACAACGACACCAGTGTCACAGTTGGTCCAGTACCTCGAGGAGCGAGATGGGAATTTGGAGGAACTGAAGAAGCACTGACGAGGGCTCAGCAGCTTATGAAAGCCAAAGCGGATAGGCACCGTAGAGAGGTCGACTATGCGGTGGAAGATCGGGTGTATCTGAAGATGCAGCCGTACCGACAGAGATCACTAGCACGGCGCCGAAACGAGAAGCTGGCCGCTATCTTTCACGGCCCCTTTCAGATAGAGGCGAAGATTGGACTCGTGGCTTATAGGTTGACATTGCCCCCAGGATCTGCATTACATCCGGTTTTCCATGTCCCTCAGTTACGGCGGGCGATTGGGACGCATACGCCGGTGGCCACTCTGCCACCAACTTTGACAGCTGATTCAGAGGTGATTATGGAGCCCCGGATATTCTACAGGTGCGACGCATTGAGGGCGGTGGCCGGGAGGTGTTGGTACGATGGTTGGGGTTGCACATCCATCTATATTGCATAGGTTATCTAACCTTTGCTTTGTATGGAAAATGCACCATCAAATGTTTCATAACATCAAAGAATGATAGAGTGAATATCTTCTCAAGTTTATAGATAGTTTCCAAAATGCTTGTTTATAGCTGCTGCATATCATTCACATGAAGAACTGTTGAACGCAACTCTTTAAAAAAAATTATACACCTTAGTGATTACATCGCATATGGAATTATGAAGCATGCCACATAAGCTAATCAGGAGTAAGCATGGCATGAGAACATAACATTCATGGCTCATTAACCCAAAGATTTTACATTGTTGCAAATTAACACACTTGGATATGTTTGACGCATATCCATCACGGAACTTCATTTCCTTAACCCATGGACATAACAACCTAGTCTCTTCTCTGTTAGTGTGTAAGCTGCTTTTGGTTTTAGCCATCTTCTGTGTCATTTGGAATAAGATGTAGTGTGCGTCGATAGCAACGTGTAGCCAAATCAAGACGTGATGCAAAATTGCCTTTTGTTTTCCACTCAAATCTAAACAATGTTGAATACATTATTAAAGACATTTTTCTCAATGTGCATCATATCTAAGTGGTGAACCAGATTATCTTTCCAATATGGAGGATCCCAAAATGTACTCCGCTTGGTCCAGTTGTGATGACCTCCAAAGCTAGGAATTTTGATTTTTTTAAATTCTTTTCTGAACTGAACTGTTAGCAAAGAGTTCACCTTTGCAAGCAATTCATCTTCACGTGACCGAGGGAGAGCAATGTCGAGATCATGTCTACCCTTAAGAAATTGATTGTATTATCTGCGGTATGTATGATCATATGTTAAATGTGCATGATGATAATCAAACCAACAATGTTTCCTTCTATTCTATAAATAAAATGCTTCTGAGTTCTCCATATAATAAGAACATGATAAACTCATGTGTGCATTCCATCCAAATAACATTTCATATGCTGAAAAGTCACTAATAGTCCACATAAGTGTCGCTCGCATTGTGAAATTTTGTTTCACATATGAGTCATACACATGAACATTGTTTATTCCCCACGACATTCAGTTCATCTATCAAAGATCTTAACTACACGTCAATATTCCTCGTCGCTACATGTTTTGGTCTTGAAATAATGGCTATTAAGAATATATTTTCTTTCCTCATGTATAACCATGGTAGTAAATTGTAAGGTGTTATCATTACATGCCAACAAGAATAAGGGTATGAGTGTCTGAAAGGATTGAATTCTTTACTTGCTAAACCCAATCTCACATTGCACGGCTCAAAAGAAAACATAGGATGTATTTTGTAAAATTCCTTTCATGTGTCCCCGTCACGCAGATGTCGCATTTTCCCTTCAATACGAGAATGTCGAGAATGTCATGTCATGTCTTTGACAATTTTCCTTGGCATATACCGTCGTTTTAGCCAAGGAATCATGAGAAAGTAACACAACAGCTTATAAGGCACATGCTTCCTTTTCTTTTGACTCTCATCTAAATGTTTGTAGCGAGGATGACAACAAATGTGTCAAATAGTAGCATTCTCGGTGTCTTTGTAGTGCAACATGCAATCATTTGGACATGCATAGATCCTATCGTAATCCAAACCCAACTGACCCATTAACTTCTTGGCTTCACTGTAACTCAACGCATATTTAGCATCTACTTTACATCGCCCCATCAATTACATCATGCAATTGAAGGCATCATTTGACATATGTCTTTCTGCTTTAATGCTTAGCAAGTTAGCCACAACAGACAATTTAGACTCTTGACATCCTTCATATAATGGTTCTTCTGTCACCCTTCAACAAATCATAGAACTTTTGAGCTTCATTGTTAGGTTCTTTAACTGTTGAACACTCATCATTTAGTTGATTGACGATTTCAGGCCTGACAGCATTTGCAACCATTTCAAAAAAAGTTGTGTGATCACTCTGGTAAATCCGATTCTTCTTGATCCATCGAAACAATGGGAACCGACAAACTAATGAGTCTTTCACCTAGTAAAAACCAATTAATCTGATAGTTCTTATAAAACCCTTTTATGCACAAATGTTATGACATCGTATCCCGTACCAACCACTTCTTATTTTTACATGTCTTGCAAGGACATTTAATGAGCAAGACGCTGGGAGATACTTCTTCTGGATGAAAATAAGCGAAGTCCAAAACCCATTCAACCCCTTCTCTATACTCATCATTGCAACCATATCCTCTGGGACCCTTGAAATGATCTGTCCAACTCTTATCTATATCTGACATGACTCAAATCAAAATGACCTAATTTCACTATAGCAAGACATAAGACGTAGTATTAGGGGTCTCTTATATAATTCTTCCTTTTGAAACCAATGAGTAAACCAAATTGAATAATGTACAAAATATTTTTATTTGAACAAAAGTGTTTCTGTACTATGCAAGTATTTAAGTAAATTACAAATTATCACGACACTTGTAAGAAGTAAATCATATATAGGATTTGTTGATCAGTTCAAAATAGCTACTTGTTGAATAGATGATTGTTAAGAAATTGTTATGAAGTCTTCTCCATGCTATTGGTTTTGACCCATAGAGGGAATAATGTCACCTACTATGGTTTATACGCTCAATCACCTATTGGAATTCAAAGAAATATGGATTTGTAAGTTTATATCCATAATTAATTCGTATTTTTCATGTTATTACTCGTTTCATATTGTTGGATTTATTATGAACATAACAAAAAGACACGTATATTGTCCATTTCTTACAAAAAGTCTTCCTGACTTTCCATTAATTTACCATTGCTAGCTTCCTACGATACAGAACATTCCCATCCATGTATATTGTCTCGATGGATCTGGTCCTTCAAGGAGATAAACTACATGAAGATACAATATAAATATAAACGGAAACTAAATCGAACCCAAAAAAAGGTTAAGATAATGCTTAGCGTATTCAGTATATATATCTTTCCCTCTTTACTTAAATTTGTGACATATATTTACTTATATTTGCGAATTTAAATTCCCTTCAAGTTTTATTAGAACCTGAAATTCAGAGGAAATAAAGAGAAAAAAGTGGAACTAAAATTTTAGTCGCATTTACATCTAGGTTTGCTCACTTAATTAGGACGAGCTCCCTTGATTTAGGCTTGGAACACGTTTAGGAGGAAGAGGATGACCCTATTTATAGGGTGAATTGAGCCTTCAGATCAGAAACATATCCAAAATGGTATTAAAAATTAGAATTCATATTAAATCAAGTTTTTCCCTTTAGGGACTAAACTTTGAGTAATTGATTCTCCCTCTACGGTAAGCCCAAGAAGTAAAATGACATATCATTTCAAAGAGATTCAAATGGAGATAACATAGAAACTGATGGCACTCAATTTCGGGGCCGTTTGACCTCTCAAACGAATCGTCGAATTTGCCCCAAAAATTGTCCCACGTGGACCCTCCAACCCAGGGTCAAACCACAGTCAAACTGGGTTCAGGCATGCCTCGCAGTTCGGGCACCCCTGAACTAGGCTATCGCCCGGTTCGGGTGCATTCCAAGTCTAGGCCTGCCCAGGTTCGGGCGTGCACCCGACCCAGTGCCAGGGCATGCCCAGACTGAATCCTGGGCTGGCTGAGCCTAGAAAATGGGCATAGCCTAAGCTGGTGCTCAGGCGAGCCTGGGCCCGCCCGAGCCCAGTTTTTGGGCTTAGCCCGAGCAGAACTCAGGCTTCGCCTGAGTTGCACTCGGGCTAGCCCAAGCCCGAGTTTGTGCTCAGGCTTAGGCAACTGGGTCCGGGACCCCGTTTTTGGGTTTTATTATGCTTTTTGAATGACAAGTCTTTCATGTCACATCATATGTGACAGTAATCCTCTTCGCATCCAATTGCAACCATATTTAATTCATATGCATCATGTACATGTTTATCTTATTACTTGAATGAGGAATTCAGTCTATGTAAGACCCTACAGCCTGACCCTACTACAAATGAGACTCGTAACCCCTGACGACAGTGATCGACAGTAGCAGTTGTGTCTCTGGTTCAATATGATCAATACATAGTCTGCCCTTGACTTAAACATTATCGCGATAACACGTCGCAATGTCAGTGATGAATTTCGCAGTTTTAATCCCTTCATCAATACTATGTCTTGCAAAGCCTAGAATATATTTAACTGTTAACCCCCAATAGCTTCGCGATCGGATCAGTATCGTTTGGTCATAGCTTTTTTTGGATCATATCCAACACACCTCGGCCAAAGATTTTCTGTTAATGACCGTACTGATTCTGCGACACTAACTCCCCACATACGGGAGAGACGAATCCTCTCTTGGCCACTACTCCTCTCGTACGCTTCAAGTGCCACCCAACCAAAGACCTTTCGATATGCTCTGCCTCGAAGCTAGGTTACAGATATAAGTGATACCGTTCACGCACAAGCTCGTACATTGACCTTAAGTCAAAGGACCTGCTTGCATATCATCACTTGGGAGCTAGCTACTATTGCCATTTTGGTATATGTATCCATGTAGCAGCTCACATTGGGTCGTCCAGTGAACTCACTCGCTAATGAGCACATGTGCCTCGTTTCTGATTTCGATCGAACGGTCATGAGATTATCATCACCAACACTTGGTGAAGACAGAGAACATAATAATATATCTGATGCATGATGTCCTTTCTCGATGCATCTACGACTACGAAAAGTTTTAGACATATGCTAAAATGGTCGAAACATTTCTCCATGATCATGATCCTCATCTCGATAGATGTTTGACCTTACATTAAGTCTCAGGACTTTATCTAAGTATTAATGCAGACAAACATTTATTAATACTCAGATAAAATGGTACCAAATAGCATACCATTATTTTTAATCAAGTTGTCCTAATTACAAATATTTGGCCTCGAGTGTATACATTTTCCAACACCTATTACACGCACTGAGACGTTCACTAGATCTGGATATGGTGTAATGGAATCAGTGGTCAATTTATTCTTAAGGGGAATGATGGACTGCATTGGTGTCTTCATGACTCTCAAGACTTCCTTATGTTAGGTGTCTACAACTGGATTTTCCAATGAAATTTCATATCTAATGAATAGCATGAGCATTATTCAATAAATCCATTTCTATGTACCTATTTTTTTTCAATGCTAGTTTGGGATGCCATCATTAGATCTTTCAGCCACAACATATATTTTACAGCGTAAAATCAATCAAACATTTAATGGGTAAACAACAAAGCACATCAAAAATTGCTACACCAAATGGAACTAGTAATTGAAGTTGAAGATGTTAAACCTGAGGAGAGTGACTCCACAAAATGAGAAGGATTGGATGAGGTGTGCTTTGTCGGGGTTGCATAAGTGGGCTCTCTGATGAGAGCAAAGGTTTGGTGGACCAACTGAAGATGCTCTATCTCACCAAAACTCAAATCTCTGCCAAATTTCAATTCATGTATTAAATTTGATTTCCTTCAACAAAAATTTTACAAGAGAGTATGGATGTCCTTTCCCCCACAAGTTGAATCAAGGAAAAATGGATTTTAAAATTGAACCAAATGAAGAAAACGAAAATATCTTAAAATCAAGGAAACATGGAATTTTTACCTTCAATTCAAGGGGTTTACCAACTTGAGAAGGTGATGTTGATGACTATGTCGCAAAGGGTTTGGCTGTGGGAGCAATTTTTTGGCCCTATGATGAAAAAAAGCTCTGGGGGAAGCTTTGGCCATATGACGCAAAGGGTTTCATATGTAAATGTTAATTTTGACACCACAACGTTTTTTCTCTGAAAGTTGTAAAAAATGTTTATTACAACTTTTTTCATGGATAGTTGTAATAAAATGGTTATTACAATTTTTTTATGAATAGTTCTAAATGCTAATTTTGACACCATAACTTTTTTCTCTGAAAGTTGTAAAAAATGTTTATTACAATTTTTTGTGGATAGTTGTAAAAATTGGTTATTACAACTTTTTTTCGTGAAAAGTTGTAAATGTTAATTACTTAAGTAGATCTGGGCCCTAATTGTCGTGTTTTGATGACCCAATTTAGATAGTATATGAGGTACTAAACTAGAGTCTCTTATGTAAAGGTTTTGCATTTTCATAGAAATTACTTGCATATGAAGTGTTACGCTAGATTTCATGAAATCGGCGGGGGGGGGGGGGGGGGGGGGGGGTGGGTGGGGATGGGTGGGGGTGGGTGTTGGGGTGTTGGGGTGGGGATATCCCAATACCTCCACCATTTTAACCTCATGTATGAAATTTAATCGCATGCTTTGAAAATTAGTGAAATGTCGGGTTCCAATACATTTCTGTGAGTAAGAGCCTGTTCTTTTGTGTTGTTGTGAGTGTTGAAGTGGTGAGATTCTACTATTCATGGCACTATTCATTCACTTCAACACTCATTTCAACAAATCCTGTTCTTTTGGGCTGGATGCTTTCTCCGCTGATCTCGTCTACGTGGCAGCTAGATTCCAACAAATGTAGAAGTCAGAAAATGTTGTGATTACGGGTGTTGGAATTGGGGGGCCCCCCTATATCTCTCTCTCCAACGTAGCGGGGCCCGCCTCTATCTATATCTCTATATCTCTCTCCAACGTTCACAACAACATTCACAACCCACTTCAACACAAAAAACACAATAAAGTTGTGTGGGCCCCATAAAAAAATTCCAAATCCACAATCACAACCACACTTTCACCCAAAAAAACACAATACTCTATTTTCTCAACACCATTCACCATTCCAACAAACACAAATATAATCTCAAAAGAACCGGGCCCAAGTTTACTTTAGTGCAGGTGGGGTTTTCCGGATCAATCTTGCCACAGGTTCCAATCGAAAACTCGCTGATAGCAAACGAGGCTCTCTCATCCTTCATTGCGTCCCTTGCAGAATCGCATCTTAAAATCTCAAAACAAAATCCCACCGTTCATATATCCAGAGTCGCATCACGATACAAATGAAAAACGGATCTGACGTCTCCAATTTCACAAACACAATCCAACGGTGCATATCTCTATCTCATCTGAAAACGCCCACCACTTGCCCTTTTAGCTCCGGTGCGGTTTCTGCTCTCATCAAAACCCTAACCCTGTTCGGAGGATGCCGACGCCGACGCCGACGAGACAGATCGTTATCTAATGGGTGAGCTCTTCTCACATTCACCTTCTTCATTATCTTCGATCTCGATCCACCGAATTTGCTTCGGTTTTTGGTTATCGTCCGATGACCCAAATGGTGCTAATTGAAGCCTGTTCATCTCTCTCTTGACGAGAGATCAGATCTCTTCCTCTTTCATCTGTATCTAGACTCCCTGTAAACAATAAAAAGAAGTTCAAATTTTTATGGGTTTTTTGTTGGGGATTTCGACTAATGCGCAGGTGCTGGATTTGCATCGCAAGACCTCTACCCCCATGGATTCTTCAGCGCTTCTATTAAGCTGCCCTCCGATTATGCCGCCCGCGTTGTTGTCGCATTCTATGCGAGTTTTCCCGTATGCAAAAAAATACACCTTTTGGATGCTTATAATTTTGTCCTATAGGTGATCATGTTTTCATGTTTCTTGATTGATCAAATGGTCAAGAACCCGTTTGGATTTTGGACAAAAATGTTGACTGATTAATGAGTGCCATGTACCAAATGTATATTTTTTCAAGTTCGCATGGTAAACTTGTAGGTGACCTTGCCCTTCCATCAAAGGTTAGGAGTTTGAGATGAATATTCATACATACATAGCTTTTCTAAGGAACTTGGATTTTGAGCTAGGGGTTTTAAATGTTTTTTCGGTTATGTCTATATTTTTAGGAGTCTAATGTGGTCTGCAATTAATTATGAATGGTTGATCTTGTGTGACCTCAGTTTTTGGGATTATGGTTTCAATTTTGGTTTATTTTTGCTGGTCTCTCTTGCATTTTCTTTTATTGGTGCAAAAGGGGGGCAAGGGAAAGGAGAAGACCGAGACGGAGAGTCAATGAAGATCCATTTCGGGGGGTGACCGCCTCAGGGTTTCTTCACCTTTCTCTGTTTTTTCTCCAAGGCAAACGAACAGGAAAAACATAGCCCTATTGGATTTGACCATGAAATTTGAACTGTCATATTATTTCAATATCTACGACTTTGTTTTCTTTGAAAGGGTTTTATCTTTTTTCTTTTTTGGTTGTCCACAATTCATTGTCAGTAGATTTATTTTATGTCATTCTTTGCTTCTCTTGGTTTGCATTTTTTTGCTAGATGCACTTTTGTGTGTTTTACCTGTGCAG
Source organism: Scilla litardierei (assembly GCA_030789695.1). NCBI lineage: Eukaryota > Viridiplantae > Streptophyta > Magnoliopsida > Asparagales > Asparagaceae > Scilla > Scilla litardierei. The sequence goes on from CM061131.1 coordinate 102,396,829, forward strand.
AAGCTCTCGAGCCTTGAAAACATATTCTTCATTGTTTTTGAGTTGATTTGGCAGACCTGGCAAATAGTGGCTGTTTACGGGTGTTTTCTCACCGCTGAATCGTTGACCGATGGGCGGATGGTCAACGTGGTCAGGGGGACACGTGGGGTCCCCAGGTTCCGTCAAGCGTGTGATTGCCCGACAAGGGCGGCTTTGATCCTTACGCTGGCTCTCCTAAGGTTCGCCTCGTCAAGTTGAGGACGAGCGGGCTCGTCGGTGGGAGCGCTCGGCCTCGGTCGATGAGGTACTGAGGGCAAGCCTCGGCACCGTGGGATCTGCTCGGCCTTGGTGGATGAGAAAGCTCGTCTAGGGTGAGCGGGCTCGTTGCTGGGAGTGCTTGGCCTCAGTCGAGGCGACACTAAAGGGTAGCCTCGGCGCCGCGAGATCTGCTTAGCCTGGACAGACGAGAAAGCTCGTCAGGGGGGCCGGACTTTGGTTCCGGCCAAGTCCCTTCTGATGCCTAAGTCAGAACGGATCTGATAGGTGTTCAGCGGGACCGGTATGGCTCACAGGGAGGCCGATACGCGTATCCTCAGACCGAGTTATGTGGGATGCAGAGTGGAAAACAAGGTCTTTTAATAGAATACCTCAGTCTCTTAGTATCTGGGGGAGAGATCCCCTTCTCGGTTGTCTCTCGAATTCCTTTATAGGGATCGTCCCACGATTGCTCTCCCACCACGTCCCTTTTTCTCCGCCTCCATGATCTACCTCTTTTAAGGCGCCTGCATGCGTCATGTGGGTGGGTTAATGGGGCCCCTTAATGGCCATTAAGGGGGCGTGTTTCGGCGTGCGGTTAGCTCCCGTCGACTCGGACTGACGGGGCGCACGATTCGGTCGTGGTCGACCTAGTTCCGAGTCATTGTGAGGGCCTCGACGGTCGGCCCGATCTCCTTTTAGGGGCCTCCAGTTTCAAGTGTGGGCTTGGGGCATTCGTTCTCGGGCCGTCTCGAAATGGTTGTATCAATTGCCCCCATCGCTCGTGCCGTTCGGATTCTGCCGGTTCGGTTCGAGCGATGTGACTTGTGTGGATCTTGATAGGCGCGTCAGTCGAGACAGTGCCATTAAATGGAAGCCATCATAACGCGGCCCGGTTGAACTTCTCCCTCCCCTGGGTGCGGAATTCGAAGCGTCGTCGGTCGCTAGATGTTGCCACGCGTTCTCTTTCAGACGGCCCTGATTCTGGGATTGTCCATCATATAAAGATGTCGCCCTTCCGAATTCGATCTTTCGCGCTTTTCGATCAGACTCTGTTCTTGCGAGCACCCGCGAATCCTCCTTCGTCTTCCTCCCTTCGGATTCCTTTTAAGGTAACTTTTCTCTCCTTCCTTTGCCCTTACTCGATTTGTCCTATGGTCACACTTAGAATTGGTGATTCTGCGTCGGGGTCAAGGGCTCCTCCGGTTCCTGAGTCAGGCAATCCTTCGTCCTCAAGGCCCGATATCTCCCCGGCGACACGTCCAGTTCCGGACAAAGGGAAGGGCTTGCTATTTGAGGATCCGGTCGGTAGAGATGAGGTTCAGGCGGCGGAAAGATTCGACGTTCCCCCGGTGGTCCTCAGGTCATCGTCTACCGTCCCCCTTCTCAACGGCCACAGAGATCCAGGAGAAGTATTTGTATCACCCGTATGACATCCGGATCCCCTTTAGCGGTGAAAGGATCTGTTTCCCCTTTAGGTTGGTGTTTACGTCGAGATGTTTCGCATGGGGCTCCGCTTCCCCCTTCATCATTTCATCATCCAGGTCATGGAGTTCTTGATGGTGGCCCTGTGCCAGTTGACCCCATATTCAATAGCGGCGCTGGTCGGGTTCATCATGATCTGCAGCGTACATCGCCTGGAGTCGACCCTGTCCCTCTTCTTCTACTATTTCTGGGTTCAGACGGTCGGCCGAGGATCGTGGCAGCACATCCGCGCCCAAGCGGGGAGGGAGTGCTTGTTCGGCCTGCCCTGTTGGGTGGGGACTGGAGTTCGAGCTTCGTCTTTGTCGTTTTCCCTATGGACGCCGGGATCCTGACAGGTTGGGGGGATATGTCAGTATAACTTGTAGTTGACCCTCTCTGAGGCCGATCAGGCTGCGGTCTGGTTGTTGTCGTCTCTGCCCTTAGTGGAGAGGTCGGTCTGGCCCTTGCTGGACGACCTACTCCTTAAGACCGTCATGTGGTCCCCCCTGGTAGGTGTCCCATTTTCTTTCTGCTTCGCCTTTTGCTTACCCTGATCTTCTTTCTCCCTGCAGAAATGACGGGTCGAGAATTCAGCCGCGTAGAGGAAACCCTTCTAGCCATGCGCCCCGTCGCACGGTGAAGGATGAGATCCGCCGAGCCGACCCGGCGGTTGGAAGGCTCGAGCCAGCGGCCGCAGCAGCGCCGCAGGCCCAGGTTGGGGTTGAATCCCCTGCGGGGGAGACCGTGGCCGCCGGTCCTCCTAGCTATGTCCGCGCCGGGGGAGGCAACAGTGGCGCTGGCCTGGGGCCTCGTGCGCCCACGGGCGGTCGTGGCGGGGAGCGGAAGCGCTCCACTCCGGAGTCCGGGGGGCCCGACGAGAAGAAGAAGAAGAAGAAGACAGCGGAGGTCCGCCCCTCCACGGTCCCCGAGATGTCGATCATTTCGGGAGAGACCCTCTCGCTGGCGGCAGTGGCCGCCCCTGTCGGTCCGGCCGAGTCGCCTCTGGCCGGAGCGGGCGGCGTCCTACTGACGCTTGAGGCTGGTCTCGAGGTCGTGCCTGGGGAGTCGGTCTTTGTTGACCATGGCGTGGCCACCCAGTTGGCGCGGAGCTCCGTCCTTCCGAGGGACCGCTCTCTCCTGGAGAGGACTCGCTCCGATCGACTGGCAGACGCCCTAGTCTGGCAGCTCCAACAGGTTGGTCTTTCTGCCGCACCCAACCCTGCCTCATGGTATCCCTGGCTCACTCTTTCTGTTTTGCAGGCCACCGTGATGACCATAGAGGTACAACGCCGCGCGGTCCACGCGACCAATCTCGAAGAGTCCTTGGTGCGGGAGAGCCTGAGGGCCGGGGCGGCCGAGGTGGCGGCCGAAGAATCCTGCATGGAGGCTCGCCACCTACGGTGTCGGGTGGACGAGCTCACCTCCGAGGTGATGGACCTGCAGGGGGCCCTGGCCGACGCTCAGAGGTCTGCCCAGGAGGCGGAGGAAGCATTCCGTCGGGAGAGGAATGAGCTCTAGGCCGAGCTAGGAGCCCTGCGACAAGCGCACCCCAATCGGCTCGTCGAGGAGGTGGAGAGGGGCTACGAGGGGGTCTTGAGGCCTCGGATTGTGGAGGCCCTCAAGGAGGCCTTCGATTCCAACGAGGACCTCTTGGCCCCCAGAATCGTGAGGGTCTTCCGGGACTCCTTTTAGAGGTTCGAGGAGCGGGTCCGGCAGGCGCTTCCCCGTCTCCCGCCAGGTCCCGAGGAGCCTCCTCATTCCGAGCAAGGCGAGGCCCGGAGGATGCCTCCTCCCGGGCCCGGCCCCCTAGGCGATGTTCCTCCATCCTTGTGCACCCTCCCCTGCCCTGTAACATGGAACAATTTTTGGAAGTAATATATAATTTGTTTTGGGGCCTTTGTACCTTTCCGCGTCCTGCCGTTTTCCTTATGCAGAATTTTTTTGTTTCCGCTGATCGTTTTCTGGGTCGTCTCCGTCTTTAGCTCTGCACTGATTAAGCTGTTTCACGGTGGGGGAAGACCCTTGGTCTTGTGGACAACAATGGTGTTCGGGTTAACTAGGGGGGTTGATCCATTGCTGACCCTTTGCCACCCGCTGTGTGGGCGGATGGTCCCTGGAACATCACGTCGATTGGCCTGGTGAGTCAGTGCCTAGGGAGTGTTCTCGGCCGACCAGCTATTAGGCCCGCTGAGGGCTTGCCCTCGTCCGCGATCCTCAGGCCGATTGGACGATCGCCTTGCAGAGGGGCTTGCCTTCAGTCTTACAGGCCGTCGGGGGATCGGCCCGCTGGGGGAGCTGCCCCTAGCCTTATGGCCGATCGGCTCGTTTGGGCCGCTGGGGAGCTATCCCCAGGCTTACGTCCAATCGATGTTTCGGCCTGCTGGGGGAGTTGCCCCAGCCTTACGAACGGTCGGGTCGGTCTATATGCTGGGGGCTACCCCTAGGCTTACGATAGATTGATGGATCGGCCCGCTAGAGGAGTTGCCCCCAGCCTTACGGACGGTCGGGTCGGTCTACATGCTGGGGGGCTACCCCCAGGCTTACGGTGGATCGATGGATCGGCCTGCTGGGGGAGTTGCCCCCAGCCTTACGGACGGTCCTGGTGCTCGGCCCGCTGGGGGAGTTGCCCCCAGCCTTACGGACGGTCCTGGTGCTCGGCCCGCTGGGGGAGTTGCCCCCAGCCTTACGGTCGATCAGATCGGTTGGTCAGCTGGGGGAGCTACACTCAGGCTTACGATCAGCCGATGAACCAGCCTGCTGGGGGAGTTGATCCCAGCCTTACGAACGGCCATGGTGATCGGCCCGCTGGGGGAGTTTCCCCCAGCCTTACGGTCGATCAGATCGGTTGGTCAGCTGGGGGAGCTACCCTCAGGCTTACGGTCAACCGATGAACCAGCTTGCTAGGGGAGTTGCCCCCAGCTTTACGGACGGCCGGGTGGGTCTACATGCTGGGAGAGTTACCCCCAGGCTTGCGGTAGATCGATGGGTCAGCTTGTTGGGGGAGTTGCCCCCAGCCTTATGGTCGACCCGTGTGATCGACCCGCTGGGGGAGTTGCCCCCAGCCTTACGGTCGAACCTCGCGATCAGCCCGCTGGGGGAGTTGCCCCAGCCTTACGGTCGATCAGCACGATAGGTCTGCCCGGGGGGAGTCCCCCTGCTTTGTGGCCGATCGCCGAGCTAGATACGGTGAGAAAGAACAGAGTTGTACTAACACGGACTACTATTTCATTCCTTGGATCCGGGTCTACATTTGGAGGAAAATAAAACGGGGAAGGTGAGGGCAAGCTAATCTTGCCTGGGTGAGGCTACGGCTGATTGTCCCACCCCCTTACTCGATGACGCGTATAGCTGCCTGAACGACATTCACCTTCTTTCCTTTGTCCATCTTTCTGGATGTCCCTTCTCCGGGGGTCGCGGTCGGATCGTCAACTAAATTCTTCAGGTGGCCTCGGCTGACCAATTTCTCTATATTCTTCTTCAAGTGCCAGCAGTCATCGGTGTCATGGCCATTGTCCTTGTGGTACTTGCAATATTTCTCCTCGTCCCTTCCGCCTCCCTTCATCTTCGGAGGTGGCCTACCAAAGCGCCCTCTTTCTGAGCCTGCGCAAGGACGACGTCTGGAGTAGTGTTCAGCCTGGGAGGTCATACCTCCTCCTTGCATTGCTTTCCCTTGGCCTTCTTCTCCCGCCGGGGTTCGTCAGGTTTGTGGCGTTCGCTTTCGTCCCGCTTGGAGCCCCGCCTGACCCCCGTTAGGCGACCCCCCTTCCGCTGCGGCCAGCTCTTCCTCTGTCAGCATGTAGCGTTCTACCCAGGCTATCACCTCGGCGAGGTCCCTCGGGGCTCGTTGTGTAACGACTTTTTCAGGCTCCTGTGACGGAGCCCCTTCTTCAGGGCCGTCTTCACGACCATCTCAGGACAACTTTCTATATTCAGTCGCTTTGCATTGAAGCGACGCATGTAGCCTCTCAAGGATTCCGTGGGGCCTTGCACCACATTGAACAGGAGCTCCGAGTCCGGCTTTACCCGTCGGCCGGCCATAAACTACTTGTAGAATTTTTGGGAAAGATCCTTGAAGTTGTCGATGGATCGGTTGGGGAGACTGTAGTACCAGCTCCGGGCGGATCCCCGGAGGGTGGAGTAGAAACCTCGGCAGAGCCCGGCATAGTCCATCACATGGTCTTCCGGGTCCCCTGTGTCGTCGTACTTTTCCAAAGTCGACACCTTGAATCTGGAGGGCACCCGTGCGTCGGTAATGCTCCTGGATAACGGGCATCGGTCGTTTTAGGAGCCCCTTGGACATCTCCTCGCGTCGGCACGAAGGTCAAGTCACCGAGGCGAGCTGACCTGGGGACGGGGGGAGTTTGCTTGGGGCCTATCCGAGCCCAGGGCGGGCGTTGGTCTTCGGGAGCTCCTCCTCTCGCGGCGGTACTCCCGGTTCCTTTGCCTCCTTCGACGGGGGCTCTCACTCCGGTTGGGTCGGTCCCCGATGGTTCGACGATCGGGTGACCCTCGGCGCGCCGAGCATGGTCGGCGAGATGAAGCTGTGGCCGACTCGTCTCCAGCCTATCCGGGTCCTCCCCCAGCCTCATCACGAAGCAAGGTGGGTGTGAGGGATCGCACTGGGACGAAGTTTGGCAGCGTGAACCTCCGTTCGGGGTTGACCCCCTCGCCACCATGGTCGGTGACTACAGCCGAGCGCAGAGGTTGGCGGACCCCACTCCGATCGGGGACGGTTGCTGCCCCCTCTTCTGGAAGGAACGGACCGCCCACGAGCTGTTGAATTGTCGCTGTCAATGTATGGATGTGGGCATTGGTCTCCTGAGCGAAGAGACGGAGCTGCCCATGGGTCACCGAACGCGAGTCACCAGTCCCCCCCAGTGGTGTGGCTGTGCTGGTTCTCAGGCGGGTCGTAGTCGCCTTCCTCGTGGATTGGAGGCATGCGTCCCGTGCCGTTGCAAACTGGTTCCATTTCGGCGATGCGGTGGTTCACGTGGGTTTTTGTTTGTTCCCACAGACGGCGCCAGATGTTTACGAGTGTTTTCTCACCACTGAATCGTTGACCGATGGGCAGATGGTCAATGTGGTCAAGGGGACACGTGGGGCCCCAGGTTCCGTCAAGCGTGTGATTGCTCGACGGGGTTGGCTTTGATCCTTACGCTGGCTCCCTTAAGGTTCGCCTCGGCAAGTTGAGGACGAGCGGGCTCGTCGGTGGGAGCACTCGGCCTCGGTCGGTGAGGTGCTAAGGGGAAGCCTCGGCACCGCGGGATCTGCTCGGCCTTGGTGGACGAGGAAGCTCGTCTAGGGTGAGTGGGCTCGTTGCTGGGAGTGCTCGACCTCAGTCGAGGCGACGCTGAGGGGTAGCCTCGGCGCCGCGGGATCTGCTTAGCCTGGATAGATGAGAAAGCTCGTCAGGAGTGCCGGACCTTGGTTCCGGCCAAGTCCCCTCCGATGCCTAAGTCAGAACGGATCTGATAGGTGTTCGGCGGGACCGGTATAGCTCACAGGGAGGCCGATACGAGTATCCTCGGACTGAGTTATGGGGGGATGCAGAGGGAAAAACAAGGTCTTTTAATAGAATACCTCAGTCTCTTAGTATCTGGGGAGAGATCCCCTTCTCGGTTGTCTCTCGAATCCCTTTATAGGGATCGTCCCACGATCGCTCCACCACCACGTCCCCTATCTCCGCCCCCATGATTTGCATCTTTCAAGGCGCCTGCATGCGTCATAGGGGTGGGTTAATGAGGCCCCTTAATGACCATTAAGGGGGCGTGTTTCGGGGAGCGGTTAGCTCCCGCCGACTCAGACTGACGGAACGCACGTTCCGGTCGTGGTCGACCTGGTTCCGTGTCCTTGTGAGGGCCTCGACGGTCGGCCCGATCTCCTTTTGGGGGCCTCCAGCTTCAAGTGTGGGCTTGGGCCGTTCGTTCTCGGGCCGTCTCGAAATGGTTGTATCAGTGGCAATGCAAAAGGAGGTTATTTCCTGAGAGAGGACATCAGTTTGAGGGCAGTTGTTGAGTTTGTTTATATATTTTAAAGATATATTGCCTTTGCAGTGCAGCAGATGAAACTGAATTTTGGCTTGAATATCATAATACCATGCCATAATTTTGGCTTTAGCTAGGGATTTATATTAGGTGTCATACTTTTATTTTGGAATCTGATTTTGCTTCGATACGTGCTTTGGAATCAAAGTTTCTATGAAAAAGGATTGATATGTGAGATTATTGAGTGTTTATAACTGCATATATTTAGCTCAAAACAGTAGTGGTTGAATCCATACCAAGTCTGGCAGGATCATGAAAGTTTGATTCTTGCAGAACAACAGCCAACCATGTCAGAGATTTGGTGTTGAGTTGAGTGCCACAGAGATGCCAACTAATAATGTATTTTATTATGATTTTATTAACACTGCCCTCAACTTTTTTTTATTTTTTCTTTTCTCAACAAATTCCAAGATGTATGCATGACTTTTTCTGGTATCTAGTCATCAGATCTTATTGTTGGGTATCTAATAATAAAGCTCATTGGTACTGTTTTCCAGGCCGGTCCCCGGTCTAAAGTTGCAATATTTCATTGTGATTGATTGTGATCCACTCGTTTTCTTCCCTCACTGCAATGCAATTTAATTATGCTAAGACATTCTTTCATCTTATTTTGAATGCTCAGATATATTTAGTTGAAAACCCCTTGTAACTCTGCCAGTGCAATTTAATTATTGTATTGCCGGTCCCAAGCCCGGATAAAGGAGGAGGGAAAGGAGCTCACTTAAAAGGATATCATGCATGTGTACATCTACTGCAGGGAGATTTGGAACAGCTGCAACCGCGTATATTTTTTTAAATTTTGTGTATTTTCCGCAACATTTTATTAAAGTTGTAATATCTCTTTACACAACGTTTTATAAAAGTTGTAATATCTATTTACACAGCCTTTTATAAAAGTTGTAATAGTAGTTTACACAACTTTTAAAAAAAGTTGTAATATTGCTTTACACAACCTTAATTTTATAAACGATGTAATAAAAGTTTACACAACGTTTATTAAAAGTTGTAATAGAAGTTTACACAACCGTTATTAAAAGTTGTAAAATATTTATTCACAACCTTTTCTAAACGTTGTAATAGAAGTTTACAAAACGTTTCAAAAAAGTTGTAATATTTATCTATTACAACTTTTGCTTACAACATGCAGAAAAAGTGATCGAAGGAGCCAACCATATGTAATGCCCTGCTAAGCTACTGCACAAGTACTAGAGGGGGGTGAATAGTACTTTTAAATAATTAAGAGGCTAATTCCTAATTACTTGCAAACTCTACCAAACAATGCGGAAAATGCGGAAATGTAAATGTTAGACAACAAAGAAACAATCGCAAACAACGATATTACTGGGTTCGGATCCACCCAAGTCTCCCCGACTTGTTCCCGGTGATCCTACGTCCCAACCACCCGGATCCCCTCCGGATACTTGAGTTAGAAACCCTAACTCAAGATTTCCATTATGAAATACTTGTGAAAAACCTCCACAAGTCAAATCATACACAAAGTAATTTGTGACTCCCACAACCCGGGATCACAACCACACTCTCACAACCGAGAGTGAAACTTACAATAGAAATTGAAATGAAATAGAACTTCTTACAGACAAAATACCTATGCCTTGAGTAATGCTTACGAATTAGGGCAATGATGATTTTGAGGAAGAAGAAGTGGCACCAAACCCTAGCTCCAAGATGTAGATCAGCGATGGAGAGCTATGGGGATGTTGGTGACCTAGAATCAAGCACTTGGCTTGGAAGGCTTCACACTCAATGAATCTCTCTTTGGAAGTAAGAGTGGGGAGAGATTATTGAATGGAATGAAAGAGCTTTGAATGAGCTTGGAATGATTTCTCTTGATCTCTAAACTTGCAATAATATCAGCCTTGACTGCAATGAATGCAGCCCATCAAGTATTTATAGGTTAGAGGAGAGAGAGAGAGAAAGAAAAACGTTTCAATTAATGCTCCAACGGCTCTTTTCTGAACCCAACTAGTCGGTCAAAGAACAACTACCGACCGACTAGTTCATCAACTAGTCGGTCGGTCAAATAACGTATACCGACTAATGGAAGAACAGCCAAAAGGTTGAAGCACAGACTAAAGGAACTAGTCGGTCCAAGAAGAGTAGCTGACCGACTAGTTTCACAACTAGTCGGTCAGTTACTCAACTGTGAAACTAGTCGGTCAGTTACTCAACTGAGACCGACTAACAGATAAAACTGATGTCTGAGCACAAATTGACTTAGTCGGTCCAAGAACAAATGTTGACCGACTAGTTCATCAACTAGTCGGTCGCCAAATGTGCATAGACCGACTAACGATAAACAGTAAGTCAAGTGAAAATTGGCATGTACAGTAAAACTCAACTAGTCGGTCCAAGAAGGAAAGTTGACCGACTAGTTCATCAACTAGTCGGTCGATCAATGAACACAGACCGACTAATGATAAACAGTAACTAGCTTGGAAAAGACTGACTGAAACTAGTCGGTCCAAGAAGCATTGCCGACCGACTAGATCACCATCTAGTCGGTCAGTTCTTCTTCTTGAACCAACTAACATGCACAAGAAGTCCCGAATCGAAGCGCGATGCTTCGGGGAAGATTGTATGGACTTCAACTAAGATCCTAGAGCTAAGATATGAGCGTTATGAAGATTTAAACCATAAGACCTACTCAAGGTTTAACATTCTACGAAAGAAGCTTAAAGACTATAAATAAAACTTGACGATACAGTCTTCAATAGCTTCAATCGAATCTTCATGACTTCTAAATTAGTCCATAAGCTTCAACGAAGCTTTAGGCATACGATCACGCGCTTTGAGAAGTCTTGAGACATCGTAATTGATATTCATATGAATTTGGCGACGATCTCCATAACTGCGCTCACAAAGTGTTAGTTCACGATATATTTATGTTTGTTCATCATCCAAAACCAAATCCGGGGAGTCCAATATCCAACATTCTCCCCCTTTTTGGTGATGACAAACCAACATAAATAATAATAAAAAATAATGATTCAAATGTAATTTACTTACTCCCCCTGCATTGATGACACATTAATTCCAAATTAAACAATAATAAAACGCATCAAGCAGACGAGTAAAGTATATAAATGAGAATCGATTATTGAAATTTCGAATACCAAAAGTTGGTTATTGAAATATCGGATTTGAAAATCCATTTATATATCTTAACTCCCCCTGAATCTAACATATCAAATTAGATTCTTGGAATAATGCTTTAAATAATCATTTAGCACATCGTTATTATTATATCTCTCCCCCTTTGGCATTAGCAAAAAGAGCGGGAGGAGATCAACGACAACAACAATGGCTTCAAATAAAAGCACGGGAGTCGTAGAAAACGACGACGGTTCAAGTGACACCAAAGAAAAATACGAATAAAATCAAGGCGTGTCAATGAAACCATAGTCGAAAATCGTAAAACGAAATCATCAAAACTCAAATCAATTTTACGGATTGAGTTATGGAATACTAATACACTCTCCAATATCAACATTGTTGGCTAATTTAGTACATGGAAAACAATTCTATGTTTACATAGAAGAAATTTCTATTAAACCAAGTTAATATCGTCGAGCAACGAAATCAAACATCAGAGACATAAAAATATAATGTGCACAATAGAATGAAATGCCAACGTCGATGTATATATAAAAAATATGAACCAGAGTACATCAAAAATATACATCACTGACATACAAAACATCGATCCAACGATCGGGGCACAAAATACATCATCATATCAAACAGATATCAGAGTGTCACATAACCTACAACAACATCAAAGTACATCAGAACACATCATCAAAATGATCCAAAAATCACAGCCACCCACACTATCCTACCCAACATCTCTCACACCTAGATATGTCATCCAATGAGCATCGGGAGAGGCCTCTAAGAAGCTCAAGAGGCAGCGGGAGGATCAGAAGCAACTGCAGGCTCAGCAGGAGCGGAGGTGGGAACTGGATCAGCTGGAAGGTCAACTGGAGCGACGGCAGAAGTCTCAGGCACGGCAGAAGAGACGATCTCAGGAGCAACGACGGTAGTGGCCTCGGGAGCACCAGTGGTAGTATCCACCGCAGGTGTGGTGGCAACAGGTGTACTCTCGGGGTCACCAGCAGAAGAGACAACAGCAGCACCAGAAGTGCCCTCGGGGGCACGAGTAGAAGCACGACAAAGCTCCTCAATATCCTCCTCATCCAACTCATCCTCGTCAAAAAAAGACGAAGGGACCTCAATATCAAGGTGTCGAGCGATACGGCAGAGAATCTCCTCAGAACGAGCCTGACGAGACTCCAAACGACGGATCGAACGAACGACATCGGCAAGAGTGGTAGAGGGAGCAGCAGAGGCAGAGGCAGAGGCAGACGCTGAAGGTGTCGTCCTCTGAACGTGACGGAGCGTCGCAAGAGACTTCTTGACGGCCATCGCGTTCAGGGGAGGACCAAGTGGACGCTCATCGTCACGAGAAAGTGTGACACGGAAGTGGCGAAAAACAAGGGTCAACAAGCACGGGAAGGGGATGTGAGCCGACTTCGTGGTCTTACGAATACACTCGAAAGAATCCATCTTATCGAGTATAATGCGAGCCCAGTTAATCGAGCTCCCTATGAAAATAGCGTAGATCAACTTCAGAAAAGGCTGGGACGGTAGAGATGAGGAGCCGTACTTGGGAAGCAAGCACGACTTCAGAATCAAATTGAGGACCCAGGCGTTAGGCTTGAAGGATTTGGAGGGTACGCCAATCATGGCGGGAGGAATCTGATGGAAAATCTCAGAAAGGATGGTCTGATCAAGGGAAGAAATATCATCAACAGAAATGTCTGAGGGGAGGAGGCCAGACGAGGAGATACCCAAAATCTCTCCTAAGATTTCTGCTGTGAGGACTATAGGAGTCCCCAAAACAGTCGTCTCAACAGAGTGGGTCGCATCGTACTGACCCCGGATCCTATTGGCATAGAATAGTTTGACTAAACGAGGGTAGGGTGAGGATTCGCCTTAGGATCATATCGAAGGTAATCGATAAGACCCGAAGACGACAGAAGATCAGCTAGCCCTATGAAGTCACTAATCTGGACGAAATGCTCCAGAAGCAGCGAGCAATGTTCGATACGGTTGTAAGCCGCGAGACACATAGGGTCGTTGCGACACAACGAGATATCGACACCGCCTACAGGCATCGGAGCCTTTCCCTTAGGCTTACGGGTAGACGTACGTGGTCGGGAGCTAGACTCAGGATGGGTAGGAGGAGTGGGTTCCCTATGAGTCTCAGGCTGCTCCTCAGGACGAAAATCAGCGTCAGAATCAGAGGTGGTGTCCTGAAAAGAGGAAGGGGAAGCGACAATCTTTCTAGGTTTAGGTTTCGGTTGGGCTGTAGAAGCTTGGGCTTGGGAAGCTTGGGTTTTGGCTTTGGGCTTGGAAGTCCTCTTCCTCTTCAACGGTGGTGAAGACGAAGAGGGGGCACGAGTGATCTTGGCCCTACGCTTAGGTGGGGTCGATGCGGTCGCGGGCTCTACGTTCATGGGGGATGACCCAGAGGAAGTGATAGGAATCCTCGTCTTTGCCATGATCGTGGCACGACGAGATCAATCAATCGATACAACCCTAAGCAACAAACCCTAAATGCGAAATCAACAAGCCCTAGGAGAAGAAATCGACCTAGATCAAACCCTAGAATAGGAATCGAGACCTAGGAGGAGGAGATATACCTAGGAGGAGTGATCGACGGCGGCGGATGATCGGAAGATGGCCGTAGTTGATCGGAAGATGAAGAGACTCGAGCGGGGGTTTGGGGGTTTCGAGCTGGAGAAGATGGAGCAACCGACTAAAATGAAAAAGAATCGATTAGATTGAACTTAAGTCGGTCGAAATCGTGAAATGACGTGACTGCCCCTGAGCACTTAGTCGGTCTAAGTTCAAACGCTGACCGACTAGATGACGATCTAGTCAGTCGGTTAACGACCTTGAACCGACTAAGTGGAAACAGAGACCAGTCGAAGATTTCCTGAACGAGAATTAGTCGGTCTACGCTCAAATACTGACCGACTAGAACTAAATCTAGTCGGTCGATAAGTAAAATAGAACCGACTAAAGGAGTTAAGCTGGAGAGGAAATCCTAATAGCTTGAATTAGTCGGTCTAAGTTCTTTTACTAACCGACTAGATACGAATCTAGTCGGTTGGTGATTAAACTGATATCGACTAAAAGAGTCCAAAAGTTTAGAGATAGAGCTAGTCGGTCTAAGTTCATTAGCTGACCGACTAGATGTGAATCTAGTCGGTTGGTTGATGAACTGAGACCGACTAGATGAGTCCAAAAATTGATAATTAAGTTCTCTCCTCAATACACTTGGACGATACATCGTAATCCTCTCAAAAATCATCCAAACTACCCCATTAAACATCGAAATCGCAAATACGACATTCAAACATGAATTCGAGCAAAAATTCAAAATATCACAAAAATCCCGAAAAATCCAATAAGTCTAGCATGAATGAAATATTGCGAAATATAATAGCATGCAAGATTATTGAATGAAACATGAATCCTATATCTTGGATTCACCCATAATCCCCAATTCTCGACGCAACCGCACAAAGGAGTCCTCCTTTAGGGGTTTCGTGAAAATATCGACGATTTGCTTTTGGGTTTCAACGTACACTAAAATGATGTCCTTTTTAGCAACATGATCATCTAAAAAATGGTGTCGGACATCTATGTGTTTCGAACGGGAATGGTGTACCGGGTTCTTGGAAAGACATATTGCACTTTGGTTGTCAACCATGATAGGGCAAGTATCACAGTTTATACCAAAGTCTTTAAGTGTGTGTCTCATCCAAAGAACTTGAGCACATGCGGCACCGGCGGCAATATATTCCGCCTCGGTGGTTGAAAGTGATACCGAATTTTGCTTCTTGGAAAACCAAGAGACAAGGGAATTTCCTATAAAATGGCAAGTGCCACTAGTACTCTTCCTGTCGGATTTGCATCCCGCATAATCAGCGTCACTATATGAGACTAACTCATATGTGCTAGATTTCGGATAAAGTAATCCAAAATCTAAAGTGTAACTTAGATAACGGAAAATACGTTTTACTGCTACTAAGTGAGACTCCTTAGGTTGAGACTGATAACGAGCACATACGCATACGGCAAACATAATATCGGGCATACTTGCGGTAAGATAAAGTAAACTACCTATCATACCTCGATATAGACGAATGTCTACATCCTTACCGCCCGTATCCTTATCAAGATGCGTAGTCGTGCTCATTGGAGTCTTCTTTCCGGAGGCATTCTCCATTCCAAATCGCTTTAGCAACTCCACCGTATACTTCGTTTGGTGGATGAATATTGCATCATCCATTTGGCGAATTTGGAGACCTAAGAAATATTTGAGCTCACCCATGTGGCTCATCTCAAATTGTTCCTTCATCACATTGGAAAACTCTTCGCAAAGAGCAAAGTTAGTAGCACCGAAAATGATATCATCAACATATATTTGAACTAAAATTATATCATTATTCGAATGCTTAAAAAAATGTGTAGAATCGGCTTCTCCCATTTTAAAATTCAAATCCAAAAGAAAATTCTTTAGGCGATCATACCAAGCTCGAGGAGCTTGTCTCAAACCGTAAAGCGCTTTCTTTAGTTTAAAAACATGATTTGGAAATTTTTCATTAATAAAGCCCGGAGGTTGAGAAACATAAACTTCCTCAACAACATCTCCGTTTAAAAATGCACTTTTAACATCCATTTGAAATAATTTAAAATCCTTATGGCATGCAAAAGACAATAATAATCTAATTGATTCTAATCTAGCTACCGGAGCGAAGGATTCTTCGAAATCAATACCTTCCTCTTGACGGTAGCCTTGAGCAACTAACCGAGCTTTGTTCCGGACGACGACTTGGTTTTCGTCGGTTTTGTTCTTGAAGATCCACTTTGTCCCTATGACGGTGTGGTTCTTCGATGGCAATGGAACAAGCTCCCAAACTTCATTCCTCTCGAATTGAATGAGTTCCTCCTCCATGGCTAAGATCCAAGCGCTATATTCACATGCTTCATTAACATTCTTTGGCTCTATCGAGGAGGCAAAGGCACAATGAGCGAAGTAGTTCACTTGCGATCTCGGCTTGACACTATCATGGATATTGCCAATGACTTGCTCATGAGGATGGTCACGAACGGTATGAAGCCGTTTGGGAATACCTTGATCACTAGGAACATTCTCAACAACTTCATTAGACGGGTTAGTCTCAATAGAATCAATAGAATCATTAGAGTTAGAATTACCAATTGAATCACATAAGACATCCATAGAGTCATCATCATTAGTAATTCTAGTTGGAACAAATCCTTCATTAAATGACACATGAAGTGATTCCTCGATCGTTGAGATTCGTTTGTTGAATATCCGGTAGGCTTTGCTACGCGAAGAATATCCAACAAAAATCCCCTCATCGGATCTTAGATCGAATTTGTCCAAGCTACCATACATGTTCTTAATAAAACATTTTGAACCAAAAACACGAAAATGTTTAACTTGAGGCAACCTACCAAACAACAATTCATAACAAGTTTGTTTAGTGCCGGGCCTCAAGAGTATTCTATTAAACACATAGCAAGCGGTATGTACCGCTTCCGCCCAAAATTGATGGCCAAGTTGGCTATCATCAAGCATAGTGCGAGCACATTCCACTAGCGTCCTATTCTTTCTCTCAACAACACCATTTTGAGGAGATGCACGAGGGAAAGAGAAGGTGTGTGTAATACTAACTTCATCACAAAATGTCTCAAAAGACTCATTCTCAAATTCCCCTCCATGATCACTACGAATAGTGACAATGGTGGTTCCAATGAGATTTTGTACTTTCTTAACAAAAATTGTGAAGTTTTCAAAAGCTTCATTTTTATTACATAATGAAAATACCCAAGTAAACCTAGAAAAGTCATCAACGATGACAAGCCCATATCTAGCATTACCTAATGAAGCAACTCTAGTTGGCCCAAATAAATCTAGATGTAATAGCTCTAGTGGCCGTTTAGAAGAAATGCTTTTCTTAGGTTTAAATGAAGATTTTGGAAGCTTGCCTCGTTGACACGAGTCACAAAAGCTTTTCTTTTGAAAGACTAGCTTAGGGAAGCCTCTAATAGAGTTTAACTTGGAAAGCTTAAATAGTGTTCCAAAGTTCACATGACCAAAACGTCTATGCCATAAGTGTTGTTCACTTGTGTTGGCAATAAGACATTGTTCATGTGATCTTGGAAGATCTAGGATATATATATCCTTATGGCGTGTGCCGGAAAACAATAATTCATTATTATCTTTTCTTAAAATATGGCACATTCCTTTCGCAAAGTTAACTTTGTAACCTTTGTCACAAAGTTGACTTATTGAAATGAGATTGTGGTTTAATCCTTTAACAAGGTAAACATCACATATAATGGGTTTAGAAGGATTACCCACTTTACCAACACCTATGATGGTTCCGCTCTCGTTGCTTCCAAAGACGACGCGATTCCCATTTGCAATGGGAACCACTCCGGAGAGCAATTGAGCGTCACCCGTCATGTGTTTTGAACACCCGCTATCAAGTATCCAATTCCCCTTGGAGCTAAATTTAAATTTGTTGCTCCTTTTCGTTTTCTTTTTCTTGAGTACCTAAAGATAGAAAATTTCATATCATGGTACCCAAGGTCATTGGGTCCAAAAGATTAGACCTTTGGAAGCCAAGTCCAATTGGACTTAGACTTCCCCACATAATTTATACTATGCACAACATCCGAAAAATAAGCATTCATGTAAACTTGTTTTTCATCCATGCTTGTGTCCTTTGGGCTCCAAATAGTGAAAATCTTGGGAGCCCTCATCCTATTGGGTGCATGCATGCGTTGTTGGTTTCTACGTGATGCATGTCGTGGATATGCATAAGGAACATGATGGAATGGTGCATGTGGATAGTTATTCATACGATGATGTGGGTGAACATATGCATGTGGAGGAACACGTGTGTGAGGGTGTCTCACATGGTGTGCACGTGCCCGTGAACGTGTAGCACAGAAGTCATCATATGTGTGAGCCGGTGGAGTAGGACGTGTGTACCTACGTGGCATAGTATTGGTGTACATATAAGCATGCCCCTTCTTTGGAGGTCCACCCAAAGTGGGTTTCTTTCCGAAAGAGGGTGTGGACGAGGTGGAAGCACCATTGGTAGAAGAACTACCAATAGAGTGTTTGCTACAACTCGTTGAGTCACCGGAAGTTGGCCTAACAAAAGTAGTGGCCGATTTGGATGAACTTCCCATCGTATACCCCAAGCCAATGTGGTGATTGGCCGGAAGTAAGTCACTTAGGATTTTATCCAAATGGTCCTTACCCTTATTGAATTTATTAATTCAGCCTAATGTATTCTCATATTTCTCGGTGAGAGAACGCATAGAAGTATTCAAATTGGATACTTGCGATTTGAGCACATAAACACGAGATTTAAGATTCTCATTCTCAATACTCAAAGTCGAGTTTTGAGAAGTCAAATCCTATATCTTATGTTCTTCCGGATCCTCAATGCTAACATGTTCAAGTTGAGTCTTGAGATTAACAATCTCATTCTTCAACTCTTCAACAACGGTGTCGTTGTTGGTGATGATAGTTTTAGGCGAGGTTTGGATGCTAGCTAAATCATCTTTTACTTTAGTATACCTATTTACTAATTTAGTATACTTAGACCACAATTGAGAATTAGCATTCCTAAGGTCATCCATGGTTACCTCATCGCCTTCGTTGTCGCTATCATCGGAGGAGGAAGATCCTTGATCATGCTCCTCTCTTTCCATGAAGCACATGTGCGCTTGCTCCACTTGCTCATCGTCCGACTCTCTGCTTGAGGAATCCTCAGAGTCGGTGAATGTTGCTCCGACAAGTCCCTTTTTGTACCCCTTTTTGTACTTCTTGGACTTATCGAATTTCGGCGCCTTCCACTTCTCCTTTTGCTTATTTAGAGGACACTCCGCTTTCATGTGTCCTGGCTTATTGCACTTGAAACACAAAGGAGAGGAGGAGGCGTTAGAAGAACCAAATTTAGCTTTGTTCTTATAGTTACCTTTTCGGAAGAAACGGTTGAACTTCTTAGCCATGAGTGCCATGGACTCCAAGTCCAACTCGTTTTCCGAGTCTTCATCATCGGTTGATGTGGAAGTTGATGGAGCGGCCTTGAAAGCAATAGCCTTCTTTTTTGGCTCGTCTTGCTTTAGATAGGACTTCATCTTGTCCTGCAACTTAAGCTTGCTATCCTTGCGAACCTCGTATGACATTAAAGTACCCATTAGTTGAACAACGGTATAGGTTTTCATGTCATTACCTTCCTCGATGGCGAAGGTCCGTTTCTCCCAACTAGAAGGAAGTCCATCGATGATCTTCGAGACTTTCTCCTTTTGGGTGTAGGTTTTGCCGAGAGCCTCCAACTTGTTTGTGGTGTCGACGAAGCGAGCGTAGTACTCCTTCATCTTCTCACCCTGTATCATATGAAACAACTCGTAATCTCTATTAACTACCACGAGTTTAGAGTCTCTCACCCTACTAGTCCCTTCATGTAATATGAGGAGGGAATTCCATATTTGATATGCACTCTTACATGTGCATATCTTATTGAAATCATCGGGTTCCAAGGCGCATTGCAAGGCGTTCATTGCCTTGGCATTGCTCACCTCCGCGGCGACCTCCGCGGGAGTCCACTTCTCAAAGTCTTCTTCGGTAGGCTCGACATATTCCTTCATCGTGGCCCTCCATAGAGATGCACTCCGGAGGAAAGTTTCCATCCGGCATTTCCAGTACCCGTAGTTAGTACCGTTGAAGAATGGAGGCCTCGTTGAGGAATGTCCTTCTATCACCGAAGACGCTCCTTCACGGTTCCTGAAGGTGCTACAGTCGGAAGGTGGACGAACGGTCTTGTTGTCGTTGGCAGACATAGCTATAAACTTGGCTCTGATACCAAATGTAATGCCCTGCTAAGCTACTGCACAAGTACTAGGGGGGTGAATAGTACTTTAAAATAATTAAGAGGCTAATTCCTAATTACGTGCAAACTCTACCAAACAATGCGGAAAATGCGGAAATGTAAATGTTAGACAACAAAGAAACAATCACAAACAACGATATTACTGGGTTCGGATCCACCCAAGTCTCCCCGACTTGTTCCCGGTGATCCTACGTCCCAACCACCCGGATCCCCTCCGGATACTTGAGTTAGAAACCCTAACTCAAGATTTCCACTATGAAATACTTGTGAAAAACCTCCACAAGTCAAATCATACACAAAGTAATTTGTGACTCCCACAACCCGGGATCACAACCACACTCTCACAACCGAGAGTGAAACTTACAATAGAAATTGAAATGAAATAGAACTTCTTACCGACAAAATACCTATGCCTTGAGTAATGCTTACGAATAAGGGCAAGGATGATTTTGAGGAAGAAGAAGTGGCACCAAACCCTAGCTCCAAGATGTAGATCAGCGATGGAGAGCTATGGGGATGTTGGTGACCTAGAATCAAGCACTTGGCTTGGAAGGCTTCACACTCAATGAATCTCTCTTTGGAAGTAAGAGTGGGGAGAGATTATTGAATGGAATGAAAGAGCTTTGAATGAGCTTGGAATGATTTCTCTTGATCTCTAAACTTGCAATAATATCAGCCTTGACTGCAATGAATGCAGCCCATCAAGTATTTATAGGTTAGAGGAGAGAGAGAAAGAAAAACGTTTCAATTAATGCTCCAACGGCTCTTTTCTGAACCCAACTAGTCGGTCAAAGAACAACTACCGACCGACTAGTTCATCAACTAGTCGGTCGGTCAAATAACGTATACCGACTAATGGAAGAACAGCCAAAAGGTTGAAGCATAGACTAAAGGAACTAGTCGGTCCAAGAAGAGTAGCTGACCGACTAGTTTCACAACTAGTCGGTCGGTTACTCAACTGAGACCGACTAACAGATAAAACTGAAGTCTGATTACAAATTGACTTAGTCGGTCCAAGAACAAATGTTGACCGACTAGTTCATCAACTAGTCGGTCACCAAATGAGCATAGACCGACTAACGGTAAACAGTTAGTCAAGTGAAAATTGGCATGTACAGTAAAACTCAACTAGTTGGTCCAAGAAGGAAAGTTGACCGACTAGTTCATCAACTAGTCGGTCGATCAATGAACACAGACCGACTAATGATAAACAGTAACTAGCTTGGAAAAGACTGACTGAAACTAGTCGGTCCAAGAAGCTTTGCCGACTGACTAGATCACCATCTAGTCGGTCAGTTCTTCTTCTTGAACCAACTAACATGCACAAGAAGTCCCGAATCGAAGCGCGATGCTTCGGGGAAGATTGTATGGACTTCAACTAAGATCCTAGAGCTAAGATATGAGCGTTATGAAGATTTAAACCGTAAGACCTACTCAAGGCTTAACATTCTACGAAAGAAGCTTAAAGACTATAAAGAAAACTTGACGATACCGTCTTCAATAGCTTCAATCGAATCTTCATGACTTCTAAATTGGTCCATAAGCTTCAACGAAGCTTTAGGCATACGATCACGCGCTTTGAGAAGTCTTGAGACGTTGTAATTGATATTCATATGAATTTGGCGACGATCTCCATAACCGCGCTCACAAAGTGTTAGTTCACGATATATTTATGTTTGTTCATCATCCAAAACCAAATCCGGGGAGTCCAATATCCAACACCATATTACAACTTCACATATTACAACGTTTGTTAAAAAGTAGTCTGACCCCTATTACAACCTTTTTTTAAAAGTTGTTAATGATCATTTTTGTTGTAGTGATAGAATGAAACTTAAAATAAAACCCTAAATAAGGTACCCAAAACTTCAAAGATAAATACATAGGTACATTATTTTAAAGAGAGCAAATTAAAAAATTATTTGTATGATAATTGTGTGAAAAAAGTTAAAATATTAATAATAAATTAATTAGTAAAAACATGACATTAAAATCTATAGAATTTTGTCCTAATAGCTGAATAGTCGACCAATATAATAACACTAGTCGACTAATCCTAATGTATCAGTCAGACACCTGTTATGTTTTCTCATTTAGTAGACCAAAGAACACTTATTAGTCGACTAACAAACATTCACTAGTCAACTAACCAGTATAAATTATTGTCAGCCCTCTCTGTTTGACGGTATTTACTCGACCAATATTTACTAACGGACCAGTTAGTCGATTAATGAGTGAACACTAGTCGACTAATTTGTAGAAATCTTGAGAATCAATTCTGTTCAATTTGTGGGTTTGAGATGTTTCAGATTTAATCCACTTCACTTGTTTGGACCTGTCTGCCTTTTGGATCTCATGAATTATGCCTATTAAAGTTTAAAGTCTCATCATTCAAATGTGATTCAAAGGCTCAACTCATCTCAAAATCCTTTTCCTTGAGCTAAAAATTTCCAACTTGAGTGCATCATCTTTCTCTAAGAAATTGCAATCGATTCCTTATCTCCTTGAAGCCCCAAGCCAAAGATCAAGCCTCCATCCCCTTCAAGCTTTAGTCTTTGAAGGTATTACTGTAAGAACCATCTACTTTGCAATACTAACAACACACACAGTAGAAGGGAGTGAATAGTGTAATGGCAATAATTTTGTAATTAAAAATTAAACTTGCAAATGCGGAATAATAAGTGCAAGAGGAAATTAATACACACAATCAAGCAAGCGCAAACTCCAGAGAGTTTATCCTGGTTCCCCAACTTAGATAATCCAGCCACACCAATATTCACTATGATCCTACACAAGGAGTGGATACAATTCCAACACAAGGGATACCATACACAAGGGATTTGAACTCACACAAAGAGAGAAACTAACTCCCACAAAGATAGTAACTAACTCCCACAAAGAGAGATAGGGTTTCAATCACAAAGATGAAATGTAACGACCACTTTTCGTTGTACGATGTTCGTGCACGTGCTTTTGGCCGTGCACGTGTTTGTTTTAGACTTTGTTTGTTTGTGAACACCTTGATGCAATATGCCATTGTGAACGTCTCTGAGAGTATTAAATAGTGGGCCTAATTTGGAACGACGTATCTCGAGTCGTTTTTCCACGATTTAATCTTATTCGATGAGACGTGTCGATTCCCACTTTTGACGGGAGACGTTTCTATTTTTAGTTTCGTCGTCCGACGTCAAAATTGAGACCCGTCTTCTTAGTTAGCTCACTTTCGTCACCACGATCACCCCGATATTTATTTTATAATTTTTGGAGTTTATTTGACCACTTTTATATTTTTAACAAGGTTTATAATATTTTTAATAATTAATTTTTAAATTATTTTCGGCCAAATAAAATTTATTTGAGTTTTAAACGTATTAAAGAATTTTTGAGCCAATTTCCAGCTCATTTGGATCGCAGCAAATCCTTGTGTGAGTTGGAGAGGGCGAGATACGAATTTTAAATTATTTTAAACTCCTAATCCCCTTAGGATTAGCCCTAGACCTAGTCAACCCCTCTACATTATATAAACAACCCCTAGGAAGACCTATTTTCGCAAGAAAATAACCCTAGCAGCTTCCAAAACTCAAATTTGACGTTGCGACGATTCGTCGCAACGTTGCGACGAACAGCTGCCGCACGACCGAAGAAACAGGCCCAAATCCCCCGCACCGACCGGCCGCTGCCTCCGCACCAAGCCCCCGCCCCGCCCTGCACAGCTGTCACCCCGTTCACCGTGCCCGACCGAGAGGAGCTTTCGGTCAGACCGGTCGCCCGCTCCGCTCATCCGCATCGCCCCGCACCGCTCGCAAGCCCGCTCCGCACCCCGCTTTTCCCCGTGTCTGACCGAAGCCCCCGCCCGCTCACGCCCGCATCGTCGCACGTTGCAACGTTGCAACGTTGCAACGCACCCGCCAGCGCCCGACCGGCCCGCTCTACCGCACCGACCGATGGACTTCTCCGCACCCGCCATCGTGACCAACCCCCGCTGCTGCACAGCCAGTTCCCATGAGTCCGACCGAGAGAGCTCCCCGCATTTGGCTGTGTCCGACCGAGAGAAAACGTCGCAACCCCGCACCTGTCGCACCGCTTGCCTCCGTGGGCCCCCCAATTTCTCCAGAGGTATTGTGGGTCCCCCATAGGTCCCTAGGACTACTGTGGGCCCCACCTAGGTGCTTTCTCTCCGACGATTTGCCGCGTACGACGTTGCGACCCGTCGTAGCCCGTCGTCGCACGTGCTAGCTTTGGAATCTGGAATCGTTGCTCCGGTTGATGCTCTGAACCTTCCAGCGAGGAATCTAATTTGGAATCAGGACTTGGAGCGCGTTCTCTTATTCCAACCCCTGGCGTCGCTACCCGACGCCGGTGTAGCTTTCGCGTCGTGTTGAGGTAACACTTTGCACCCCTAGGACCCCCCAACCCAATTGCATGCTAATCAAGACTAAAATCAGTATTTTTAAAATGTTTTAAATGTTTTAAATTCACTAATCAAGATTAATAATATGGACTTTAGGCCGGTGGACTTGTGCACGTAGGATTATTGTGATTTTGGACTCGTTGAACGGTGTTGCTCAGACGTGATACTTGCAGGCAAGTGAAACTTACCAACTCTTGTGTAGGGCCATGTTTTTAGGCCACTTCCTTGTTCCTAGCGTAAAAGAGACTAGTCAGTGAAATGATAGCTGGCTAGGCGCCTACTTGATCTAGTTTGGCAACGAAACTAGATCCGTCACCTAATTGATCTAGCTTGACAACGAAGCTAGATTCAACTCTTTAAACTTGTTGATCATGCATACTAAACTGTCACGTTTACTTTCCTTATCTGTACGTACTTTTAACTGCCATGCATTGCATCTTACATGTCATCCCAGTTGATTGTTGCATTCGTAGCACACGCTACAATACTTGTACTCCTTGAATACTACTTCCGGGGAACGGGCCTCATGTGTTGGTCAAAAGCCAATGCCCGGTTTCCTTGTCTGGCTAGGTGCACCCCTAGACCAACAAAATAAAACACTTCCTGGCTCGTGTTCCAGAAGCGAGCATTCCCGTTCGGGGGTAAGGCCCTGGCTCGATACACGTGGAGGGGTAGGGATAAACGATCACCTAATCTCTGTGCACGAGGTGCTTACTTTCCTTGTCTTGTACTTGTCTTGTGAATGATTCATGTAATACTTGTCATCCATGCCCTGTTTAAATGCCATGCTCGTACTTTACTTTACTTTACCTGTTGCACTCATACTTTAACTGCCATGTCATCGCATTCATGCTAGAACTGCTAGGTTGCTTTACTTTTGCCTACTTTCAGTTTCCTTGCACAAGTCTCTTGTAGACTTGCTGACATGTGCCCCTTGCTCTTTTGGGTGTCACATGTTAGACCCTGAGCCGGAGACCGTTGCTGAGTACGTGATGTTTTGCTGACACTGAGCCTGAGTCCATGTCTGCCCAGGAGGAGTTTTGTGGACACCGGTGACCTCTCTTTGAGACCTTGCTGAGCTTCCTTCTATTTTAGGTTTTCTGTTAGTTGTCGGTGCGTGGCACCTTTGTTTGTACGTTGTACTTTTGTTGGCCATGTTTGGGCCTTTAGACTCTTTTTCTTTTAGCCTGGTGGCTTTTTCTGTGATGTTGAAACTTATTTTATGGATATTCTGAGATATCTCTTTTGTCTCCTTTCAATATTATTATCTTTGTTTCGTTCGCGTTGCAAGGACCTGCAGTTTTAAATTTGATTGACGCTTATCGGACTTGCAGCTTTGTAGCTTCAAGTCTGAGCGGACCTTCTCACGCTTCGCCTCCATATTTTTGGGAAGCGGGGCGTGACAGGTTTTGTTGGTGGCCCATGCAGGTCCGGTCTTGCAATTGCGAATTAACGGAACAACGATAATAACGGAATGTCCATTAAATAAATTGCAACATCCGAGTCATAAGCCCTGAGTCTAGTCGTTTCCTTAGGACACTAGGTGATAAGAAGACTTAGTTAGACGTCTGTGCTTACTAGTTAGAGGCCTCTGATTGTTAGTTGGACTCCCTTCTAGCAATCGATTTAATCGTCGTAGGAGTTACCTTAGTGGTCTTTGTCTACCTCTGACCATATTAGACTTCTAGAATTTCCTTTGGTCGTTCGCTTGGGTTCATCGATTTCGGACCAAGCTGAACGCATTTCATTACCGTCTAGATCCTTAGAAAGTCTTAGCGCTTAGTTCTTAATCTTTAGTTGGTCGACCGTAGGAATTTCCCCGTAGATTCTCCTGATTCATATCCTAGGCTTATGTGTATTTTGATCACCCGACCATTTTCCTTGCCTCGATTCACGAGATCACCTCATGACGATCATCGTCAATTTTCGAACCGCTCCATTACAAACCTTGAATCCTCTGAAAGTATTTCCTCTTTCCCTAAGTTTAAATTTGTTCAAAATTTTTATATAAATATACTTATCTTTGTACCCCTCGTTGATTTAATTCTTTTTAAACTTTTGTCGAAATTTTTGGATAATAGTTTATAATACTTTTCCAGCCTACACTTTTGTACCTATGAAAATACATATTTCCTTTCATATATTAAATTTATTCTGAAACGTACTTTTGCTTTGCCCAACTCGATTTATAATTTTCCTTCTTGTTTGTGTTATACGAATGATACGTCGTGTTTACTTTAATATACTTTCAAGACACATGGAATTTCAGCTTTCCGCGAGTTGGTTTTTGCTCGTCGTTTTCGCTACTTCAGATTTTTGCAAAATTACTATTTTCATAACCACTTCCTGATTTAGACCCTCCATGATTTGATTTTAAAGCTTTGCTATCGATTTCGATAATTCTACTACTAAGTTAATATTATTTTTCCGTGCACCATACATACTTTCAATTATTTTTATATCCGTACCAGACTTGTTGTGCTCGTATATTAAGAACCTTGTGTAAATCAGTTTCTCATTTTTGGCAAACACTGGTTCTCTAAAAGTAGTTTCAAATTGATCATTTTAAATTTTCCATAGCCTAAAGTTTTGAAAGCATTTAACATGAGTTTACATTCTTCCGTTACTTGATTTCATTCTTTGACTTTCAAAAACTTTTGACAACATTATATTAAATTACTGACGTATAAAATTTTCTAAACCATGTCCTTAATATTCGTGTAAATGATTTTACTTCCTTTTCTTAATGATTTTCGATAAGCCAATAAAACATTTTCTCTTATTATGAATATTCGACTCAAACTTATTTGGAACGACTCGTTTTATCGATCTCCAAATATTTCTTTACAGGCGAGGATTTTAACTTTTGAAGAACGACAGTTTTCAAACTCCACGTATTTTAGCTTATACTATTTCTTTTTCTTCCTCCTATATAAGCATCACTACATCTCCCTTTTCCCTCAACCTAAACATCACCTTTGAGTCAATGTTTCGTCTAACCAAGTTGTCTCCTTGTATTCGTCCTATCTGAACTCGTGCTTATCGATCCTTCCCTCGTCACGCCTTCGACCCCGACCTCCCTTTGTTGCTTAGACCTTAGTGCCCGCCAATGTCCGTGTCAACTCTAAGTTGTCAGTAGGCCCTTGGACCCTTGTGAGGTGTCGTTGTGCACGTACCTAAGTTGTGTACGTGGGCTTGAATGAGTATACCCCCCATAGTATATTGATGCTTGCCTATGGTGTGATATATATATACTCGGAGTTATTCGTAATATTATGGGTTTGTTTGGGTGTTATTATTTATAGATTTGTGTGTGGATTAGCTATACCATATTAGGGATGTCGGTGTATATAAGAGTTAGTGTTGGAATATCTAAGGGAGTGTATGTAGTTAGAGATACTTGTAATGGTTGAAATAAAATGATTGGTAAAGCTATGTGTATGTTAGGTGTGATAATAATAAGTGTATGTATGGTTAAGGGAGTAGGCCTACTATATGACCTGTATGTTAGTACGTGTGAGTATGTGCTCGTACGTGGATATGAAATGTGCTTATATGTAAGTAGTTATGTTTCGTTGCATGATTATATAGGTGATATATATATGGTAGTAGGGTTATAACTTTGATTGGTATTGCTTGCTTTTACGGGATGTTGCATGCGTGCATACCGTAAGGTATACACGACTATTGCACATCTTAATTAGGTATGTATAGATGTGTTAATATACTAATTATAGGTAGTAGGCTATGGTGTGAATATATACCTTACTTATGTGTGGCTATACGGTGAATGTTTGTACTAGGGAGGGTGTTTTTTTTTGTTTTTTTTGAAAACCCAGAAAAATCCCCAACCCCCTCCCCCTGCCTTTGGCTTTTTTTAGGAGGGTAAGGCGAGAGCCATGTCGGGACTATGCAAACTGGGGGGTGACCGCCGTGCCCCCAACGGCCCCCGGGTTAGTCCGAGAGGGGAGATGTAGCCCCAGGGTAAATAATTCCACAACAAATTCCACAATAATTACCAAGTCACGGCGGCCATAGGCCTCGAACCCCGCACCCCTTGGCTTTGGAGCGGAATGACTTACCACTAGGACACCCTCTCGTGGGCACTAGGGAGGGTGTTATAAGTATATGTGTGCTGATGTCTGTATTACTATTATTATGGTATATGAATTGATTTAACTATGTGGGTGTTATCTGACTAAATATTAAGTGTGATCGACTTATGTCATGTATATGGTTGTATTGGTAGATATATATATATTGGGGTGGTATTGGTATAGGTATGAATGTCGTGTTACGTATATAGAATATTCTGATATGTGTATTGAGTCTCACTCAAGCTTGAGTGAGTATACTCTAAGTATATTGAATGTATGTTTGTAGTTTGAATATAGCAATGTTTGATGTATGTATAGTGATAGAAGTGTTTGTGCCTGGTTGTGCTACGCACATGATTGTGGGTCGCTACGCCAGTATATAGTTATAGGTGTTGGTCTTGTGGTATAGTTATTTACTAAGGACTTGTTGTATGAACATATGTGTACTAGCTAAACTAGATAAGTAGTTGTGCTAAGTATATAGTAGTACGATTGGTAAATAAATGAATGAAATGTTAGCGTGCATGGGTGTGCACCATGCACGTGTAAGTATGTGCTTAGTTATAGTTATTAGTGACTATGATATATGTGGCGTGTCGTAAATACAGTTATAGGACCGTATGTGAATGTATGGTGAAATAATTGCATGCATTTGAATGACTATATATTGTGAAATTATAGTTGTGGTGAATGTATAATAGATATAGTGAAACTTGATTAATAATGGTATGGTGTGACTACATGAGTTGATGTGTTTGGTATTGGATGTGTACTAGGAAGTATTAGAGGGTAGTATACCCATGTTGTTTGTGCATAGGTAGCTATCTATACGTAGAGCAATGATTGTATTTGCTAAGTGTGAGACCATACTTATATGAGTATCTGAAATATTGTTTTGTGTTTAGGTAAGTAGTAGTTATATAAGGGATGTATGTTTATATATATGATTGAAATACATGTATGAAATTGACTGACTATAATAAGTATAAGTGTATAACGTACGTTTATATATATATATATATATATATATATATATATATATATATATATATATATATATATACACACACGTGTTGGTAGTGATAATGTTTGACTGCCTAGTGCATATATAAGCACTTGTAATAACTATACCTGGTTGAATTATAATGTGACTTGATTGGGGTAGTACTAAAATGACTAGATACATTAGAAAGTCCGAGGACGGACTTTATTCTAAGGTGGGGAGGATGTAACGACCACTTTTCGTTGTACGATGTTCGTGCACGTGCTTTTGGCCGTGCACGTGTTTGTTTTAGACTTTGTTTGTTTGTGAACACCTTGATGCAATATGCCATTGTGAACGTCTCTGAGAGTATTAAATAGTGGCCCTAATTTGGAACGACGTATCTCGAGTTGTTTTTCCACGATTTAATCTTATTCGATGAGACGTGGCGATTCCCACTTTTGACGGGAGACGTTTCTATTTTTAGTTTCGTCGTTCGACGTCGAAATTGAGACCTGTCTTCTTAGTTAGCTCACTTTCGTCACCACGATCAACCCGATATTTATTTTATAATTTTTGGAGTTTATTTGACCACTTTTATATTTTTAACAAGGTTTATAATATTTTTAATAATTAATTTTTAAATTATTTTCGGCCAAATAAAATTTATTTGAGTTTTAAACGTATTAAAGAATTTTTGAGCCAATTTCCAGCTCATTTGGATCGCAGCAAATCCTTGTGTGAGTTGGAGAGGGCGAGATACGAATTTTAAATTATTTTAAACTCCTAATCCCCTTAGGATTAGCCCTAGGCCTAGTCAACCCCTCTACACTATATAAACAACCCCTAGGAAGACCTATTTTCACAAGAAAATAACCCTAGCCGCTTCCAAAACTCAAATTTGACGTTGCGACGATTCGTCGCAACGTTGCGACGATTCGTCGCAACGTTGCGACGATTCGTCGCAACGTTGCGACGAACAGCTGCCGCACGACCGAAGAAACAGGCCCAAATCCCCCGCACCGACCGGCCGCTGCCTCCGCACCAAGCCCCCGCCCCGCCCTGCACAGCCGTCGCCCCGTTCACCGTGCCCGACCGAGAGGAGCTCTCGGTCAGACCGGTCGCCCGCTCCGCTCATCCACATCGCCCTGCACCGCTCGCAAGCCGGCTCCGCACCCCGCTTTTCCCCGTGTCTGACCGAAGCCCCCGCCCGCTCACGCCCGCATCGTCGCACGTTGCAACGTTGCAACGTTGCAACGCACCTGCCAGCGCCCGACCGGCCCGCTCTACCGCACCGACCGATGGACTTCTCCGCACCCGCCATCGCGACCGACCCCCGCTGCTGCACAGCTTGTTCCCATGAGTCCGACCGAGAGAGCTCCCCGCATTTGGCTGTGTCCGACCGAGAGCAAACGTCGCAACCCCGCACCCGTCGCACCGCTTGCCTCCGTGGACCCCCCAAGTTCTCCAGAGGTATTGTGGGTCCCCCATAGGTCCCTAGGACTACTGTGGGCCCCACCTAGGTGCTTTCTCTCCGACGATTTTCCGCGTACGACGTTGCGTCACGTCGTAGCCCGTCGTCGCACGTGCTAGCTTTGGAATCTGGAATCGTTGCTCCGGTTGATGCTCTGAACCTTCCAGCGAGGAATCTAATTTGGAATCAGGACTTGGAGCGCGTTCTCTTATTCCAACCCCCGGCGTCGCTACCCGACGCCGGTGTAGCTTTCGCGTCGTGTTGAGGTAACGCTTTGCACCCCTAGGACCCCTAACCCAATTGCATGCTAATCAAGACTAAAATCAGTATTTTTAAAATGTTTTAAATGTTTTAAATTCACTAATCAAGATTAATAATATGGACTTTAGGCCGGTGGACTTGTGCACGTAGGATTATTGTGATTTTGGACTCGTTGAACGATGTTGCTCAGACGTGATACTTGCAGGCAAGTGAAACTTGCAAACTCTTGTGTAGGGCCATGTTTTTAGGCCACTTCCTTGTTCCTAGCGTAAAAGAGACTAGTCAGTGAAATGATAGCTGGCTAGGCGCCTACTTGATCTAGTTTGACAACGAAACTAGATCCGTCACCTAATTGATCTAGCTTGACAACGAAGCTAGATTCAACTCTTTAAACTTGTTGATCATGCATACTAAACTGTCACGTTTACTTTCCTTATCTGTACGTACTTTTAACTGCCATGCATTGCATCTTACATGTCATCCCAGTTGATTGTTGCATTCGTAGCACACGCTACAATACTTGTACTCCTTGAATACTACTTCCGGGGAACGGGCCTCATGTGTTGGTCAAAAGCCAATGCCCGGTTTCCTTGTCTGGCTAGGTGCACCCCTAGACCAACAAAATAAAACACTTCCTGGCTCGTGTTCCAGAAGCGAGCATTCCCGTTCGGGGGTAAGGCCCTGGCTCGATACACGTGAAGGGGTAGGGATAAACGATCACCTGAGCTTAGGAGTGGCCCGATCAGCCCTCTAGCTAGAAGGCAGAATCTCTGTGCACGAGGTGCTTACTTTCCTTGTCTTGTACTTGTCTTGTGAATGATTCATGTAATACTTGTCATCCATGCCCTGTTTAAATGCCATGCTCGTACTTTACTTTACTTTACCTGTTGCACTCATACTTTAACTGCCATGTCATCGCATTCATGCTAGAACTGCTAGGTTGCTTTACTTTTGCCTACTTTCAGTTTCCTTGCACAAGTCTCTTGTAGACTTGCTGACATGTGCCCCTTGCTCTTTTGGGTGTCACATGTTAGACCCTGAGCCGGAGACCGTTGCTGAGTACGTGATGTTTTGCTGACACTGAGCCTGAGTCCATGTCTGCCCAGGAGGAGTTTTGTGGACACCGGTGACCTCTCTTTGAGACCTTGCTGAGCTTCCTTCTATTTTAGGTTTTCTGTTAGTTGTCGGTGCGTGGCACCTTTATTTGTACGTTGTACTTTTGTTGGCCATGTTTGGGCCTTTAGACTCTTTTTCTTTTAGCCTGGTGGCTTTTTCTGTGATGTTGAAACTTATTTTATGGATATTCTGAGATATCTCTTTTGTCTCCTTTCAATATTATTATCTTTGTTTCGTTCGCGTTGCAAGGACCTGCAGTTTTAAATTTGATTGACGCTTATCGGACTTGCAGCTTTGTAGCTTCAAGTCTGAGTGGACCTTCTCACGCTTCGCCTCCATATTTTTGGGAAGCGGGGCGTGACATGAAATAAATAGACTATTACATATGCTTAGATGAGATGAACTTACTCAATGTTGAATGCAAGGCATGGAAGAGGATTTCCAAGTGTTGAGATGCGCTTTGATTGCATTTCGAGGATTTCCCTATGAGTTAACTTCAATGCATGAAGAGGAATGTGCTCAAGAGAGGGAAATAAGAGAATTAGGAGTGGCTTATTGATTCTCTATGATATTCAATGTTGATCAAGAGTTCTAATAAAACTAAGGTATCGCATATATATATATATATATATATATATATATATATATATATATATATATATATATATATATATATATATATATATATATATATATATGAAGCCAAGTAAACCACTCAAACCCAAGCAAAAAGCCAAAAGAAAGAATTCTGCAACGGCTAGATTTTGGCAGAAATAGGCTTGGACATGCGCCTGTAGAACAAAGGTCAGGAGACTGATCAATAGCTAGATTTTCACCAACGGCTATAATCTGAGCCATGACATGCGACTGTAGTAGACTACACATGTGCCTGTACAACTGTGCAGATGCCTGTAAAGACTTCGTCAGGCAACTGTTACATGGGATGAAATGGATTAAAGAAATGTCAACTTATGCACTTGTTCATTCAAGCGACTGATGAACAAAGTCCAGGTGCCTGCGGTTGACAGGCGACTGTAAACTATACATTAGTCGACTGACACACAAGTTGGAGTGATGCACAAAAAATTTACAAGTTATGCACTTTGGCACATAGGCGACTGATGAACAATGTCCATGCGCCTGATGGTTGGCAGGCGACTGTCTTTTGTACTTCAGTCACCTGTACCAAAAACTCAAGTAAGAGTCAAGAAAATATTGACTTGAGCTATACTGATCAGCTGCATGTAGAATGCTGGCCAGGTGCCTAGTGAATCACCAGTCGCCTGTTCTGCCTTCAGTAGGCGCCTGAAGAAAGGCCAGAGACTCCAATAAGAGTTCATGGCAAGGGAAACCTATTGGGTTGGATTCTATAATGATCCTAAAGTTCTATAAGATTGTTGATGCATATGCATGAATGAATGAGACCATCTAATCAATGCATTACAAATTCCTAGACTCAAAAAGAGAAAAGCAAGTAATAAGAATTACATGGATTACAATTTGATTCTCCTAGAGTCTAAGTCCTCAAGCATGAGTAGCCTTGATCTCCCCATCATCTTCCAAGCTTTGGCACCACTTGATGAGCTTCCTTTCATTAAGTTCCAAGCTCTGGCAATGCTCCTCTTGATGTTCATCCTTGCACCAAGCTTTTAGTCTCCAAAAATGCTATGCTTCAATTGTTAAACATGCTACTAAAACATTGAGAGTCATTAGCAACAACATAATGTTGTGATCATCATCAAAACAATATTGGTCTAAAACACCAATACTTAACATTCTCCCCCTTTTTGATGATGACACACATTATGTAAAACATAAACAAATAAAGCACAATGCTAATGAGCTCCCTCTACTTATGCACCAATTGAAAATAAATAAACCAATAAAGCTTCAAATCAATTGTGACATATAATAGGTAAGGATTATATAAACTTGTTAAGGCCAAAAATGACCGAAACAATTGAGATGCTGACGTGGATCCTTATTGCTGAGTTGGAGCCTTGTCAGTCGGTTAAGTGGGACCCTAGGTTGGAAGAACCAGGGTCGTTGGTGGATGGTGGTTGACTTGCAGTGCTTGTTCGTCCCTCGAACGGATCGAACGTTGGTCGATCGATGTTAAGAAGCTCAGGTGCAACCCTCTCGTAGGATCGAGAGTCGATGATCTGCACCGCAAGGAAGCGTCAGGGGGATCGGATCTGGGTCCAGACCCAAATCTCCTCCGATGCTTAAGTTAGAATGGAACTTAAGAGAGGGAGGGAGCTGGGAACAGTTAAGATCGACCCACCCACAGAGGCTCGTCTCAGGTCTGGCGTCGCAAGCTCTTTTGTAGAAGAAATATAAGATAAAGTATGTAATCTCAGAGTATCAAAAATCATGCCTCCTCTATTCTGTTCGTCTCCCTGTATTTATAAACCTTGGGGGTCTCTTTTGTGCCGTTGAGAGGATAACAGTCATCAATTATGGTGCCACAATCTTCCACTTTAATAGGGGTAACCGTTGCCCACGTCGCTGCTATTCACGAGCTCACCTTCAATCCCACGTTCAATTGGTGGGAGTTCAACGGGCGACTGGTATGTGGGCCTTGACTGAGTCAGTTTCAGGCTTCTCACATGGGCTCTGTAGGCCTTAATCGCTCACCGAACAAGTCCCCTTGAGTGCCGGCCCGATGACTCAATAATGGCCCCTGTCGCTCGACCTCAGACAATTTGCATGTTGGGGTCAAGCGACGTTACATCGTATTAATGGGGCACATCAGTCGAGGAATTAATACTCAAGTTTTAGGCGCCAAAGCGTCTGCTTTGCTGATTTGGATGATTCACCGGTTCGAAATCCAAGATGCTAAGAGCCTCGGATCTTCGACACATGTCTCATCATGTCGCGGTCGTCTAGTCGATATAAGACGGTTCCAGAGTGGAAATTTGATTTCGTCTTCTTGATTCAGATTTTCTCATTTTGAAAATGGCTTCATAATCTGTCCCTGCCTCTGGAAGAAGCTTGGTTCCCATCATGCAAAAGAACAAAGAGGGAGCCATGGTTCCCGGTCTGATCGCCAACCAGATATCCAAAGTTGGAACCGATCAAATTCCTGAACTCCAGAGAAAATATGTTCGGCTCGATTATCGGATCCAATTGTCGGGGAGGGATGAATGGGTTCATCGTCCCGGTGATCGGGAGGTTGGGTTTACGTTAAAGCCTTTCAACGAGGGCTTCGATTCCCCATGCACCCTTTCATGCGCTTTGTACTGAGTACATTGAACATTTCCCTTTGTCAGCTGATGCCTAATGCCATTGTTGTTTTGGTTGGCTTCATCACTCTGTGCGTGATGAAGAAAGTTGAACCGTCGATGGGGTTGTTCAATTACGTCTTCTCAATTCCTCCCCTTAAGAACCCGGGCTGGTATATGATAATGGCCTGCCGAGGCATGAAGCTATTCGACGATCTTCCTTATTTGAATCCCAATTGGACAGATGAGTTCGTGTTTGTGGTCTTTCAAGGCGAGGCGAGCTTTTTCACTGGATGGGGTGTGCCTGACTTAGGTCTCGACGAGGACAATCCTTTGTCCGGAGCGGAGAAGGAGCTCGTCGATGCATTGTTGAACTTGCCAGAGAATATAATGAAGACGAAGGGGTTATGGTCTGATTTGGTGCTGCATCAGACCGTATGGACGAAAGGTCGATCCAATTCTGCCTACCAACTGTTCGATCTTCGTTTCATGTCTTGACATGTTTTTCTCTTGCAGACATGGTTGGTTTGGAGTACCAGGTGGACCTCGCACTGAGGGAGGGGGTCGAGGCTTTTATCAGAGAAGCTGAGGAGAGCATGTTATCTCCTTGAGTGCCTTTTACGGAGGAAGGTGTGGTTCGATCACCAGAGGAATTGCCCATTGTCGCTCATGGGGCTCCTCAGCTGGCTCGTCTCCAGCGGAAGAAAAAGAAGAACCACACCGAATTTGAGGTGGTTGCCGTTGAGGGGAGTAATAAAAGGAAGCAACTTCGTCTCAGTGACTCGGAGCCATCTGGGTCGACTGACGCTGTGGGTTGGCCTGGGCCTTTAGAAGCGAGCCAATTGCTTGGCAAGGCCTGCACTCACGAGCAGGAACATGGAGTTCTCCTAGAGGGAGATTTAGGGGAAACCTGGCCCCCTCCGGAGCCCCTTCTGCACCAGGGCTCCTGTGAAGGGTTTTCTGGGTCCTTATGGCCATAAAATCGACGTCCGGCCCAAGTCAGTCGGACGAAGAAATCAAACAAGCATCGAAAAAACATCTTACAACTATTTTAAGACCAGCCCTAAATAGAACAACCCTAGACAGAATATCTACTATCCCGGAGTTGGGTCCGACCAACCCCTAAGGATAGATCTATCAAGCTATTTGCAATTATAAACGCATGTTTAATTAAACTACATACCTTTCACTTCGGGTTCCACAGAATACAAAGCATCGTTTTCAGCAACATTTCTTTGGCCCTGCGCCGCTTTTCCCGAGCCGAACCGTGTCCCGAGCCGTACCTCGTCCCGAGACGAACCGCTTCTCGAACTGCACCACGTCCCGAGACGAGCAACACCCTTGTCGCCGAGCCAACCACGCGTTGAAGAAGATTTTACCTTAAGTGGATCATTCGTCAAGACTTTGGATCCGATCCGAACTCCTTCATAGCTTTGCAAGAGCACGATTAGGAGCAAGGAAGAATTTTGGGAGAGAGGTAATAATTAATTTAAGTCTTAATCCGAGCGTGCTCAAAACTTTTGGGAGCTTCTCGGATTTGGAGACTTAGTGCATGTTTTCAAGAAGAGAGTTGGCTCCTATTTATATAGGCGGCTAACCCCTCACCTTTTCATCATATCCGATGTGGAACTAAAGGTTTTGGAGGAAAAATTAATTAAAATTTGTCTTTCACAAAGGCCAATCTTTAGCGAATTTTTCCTTCCTCACCGTTGAGCTTCACAAGTGATACAACTTATCAAATCGAAGAGTATTGAACGGTGATCGCATAGAAACAAACGGCTCTCCAATCCAACTTCGTTTGACCCCTCAAACTTAGTCTCAAACATGTCTAAAAATCATAAAGACGGCTGAAAATCGCAGCCGTAACATTAGGTTTCAAAAACCCTTGTGCGTGGGGCCCAGGGTGGCCCCCACGTGCCCAGCACGCTGGGCGTGTGCCATGCACGTGCCCAGCTCTGCCTGGCATACGCCCAAAGGGCGCGGCCAGGCTGGCCCGTGCTCCTTGGGCGCCTGGCTGCTGGCGCACCAATGTGGGCACCAGACAGCCTAGGCCCGGCCCATAAGGGCCGGGCCCAAAAAATGTTCCCCTTTTTGGTGAAAAAACTGTTGGGCCTTAAACTCTTTGGGCCTTCTATTTAAAACACTTTTTAACTTATTGGGCTCGTTAGAACTTCGATTTGAGCTCGGTTGTTTCCCTGACTTTCGGGGAAAAATCCTCTTCATTTCTATGCCTTTATATAATATATATTGTAAAATATTTTGTGAACATTTTACAATATATATTTTATTTTTTTGTTGCATCATATGCAATAGTCCACATCTTTAATATAAAAATCCATTTGCATCAAATACAAATGAACTGAGAGCACACATCCCTCAACATTTCCCACCTGAACACATGATCATTTTTCCCGAATTCAGAAGCTATCTATAACCTGTTTGCAGTTTTATGTCTTATATCGCAAACTCTTTGCGACTTAATTAATTCCTGTACGTCGCAAACTCTTGACGAAAGTCTCACTCTGTGTAAGACCCAACATCCTACCCTACTACAGGTGGGGCACGAAACCCCAGACGGCAGTGATCACGAGCAGCAAGTGCCGTTCCTGTTTTGGTATCATAATTATGTGGTTAACTCATCGACATGAGTATTGTTGGGACCACCTTGACTGTGTCCGTGATGAATACCGTAGGTTTAGTCCCTTCGTTAAAACTATGTCGTCTAATCAAGCCTAGGGTATGGTCAAATTGTCAACCCCAATAGCTCGAAGCCGGTTAGTTTCCATCGGTCCTTAGTCAAATAATGTTGGACTTCTTCCAACATACTTTGGCCAAAGTTTTTCACTAAAGACCGAACCAACACATACGACACTAACTCCCCATAACGGGAGAGACGAATTCTCTCTTGGTCATTACTCTCCTCGCACGCTTCAAGTGTCACCCAACCAAAGATCTTTCGACAGGCCTTGCCTCGAAGCTAGGGCAGAAATCTAAGTGACACTGTTCACGTACAAGTTTGTACAATGACCTCAAGTCTAAGGACCAACTTGTCTATCATCACAGAGAGTTATTACTGACAAATTTGTTATGTTAACCATGTGATAACTCTCGTTGGGTCGTTCAGTAAGCTCATTCACCAATGAGCACATATGTCTCGTCTCCGACTTCGCCAAGTCGAACGACCATGAGATCATCGTCACCACTACATGGTGAAGATAAAGACACAATAGTCTATCCTATGTTTCGTTATCCTTTTCTCGAAACATATATGACCACGAACGATTTCAGATTTATGCTACTAACGGTTAAACAATTCTCCATGATCGAGATCCTCATTTCGATACTTGTTTAACCTTGTATTAAGTCTTAGGACTTTATCTAAGTTCTAATGTCGACTACATTTTTATTAACTTAGATAAATTCTTACCATACAGCTTACTGTAATTTTGAACAAGATGTTTGTATACTTACATAGAGATAAATTTCCTCAAGTTCGAGGGCATACCTATCTCCCAACATCTTTCACTTGCACTCAGGCCCATTTATCCCAGTATCTCATACCGCATTTACACATAAATCTCTATAGACTTTATGTGGCAGAGCCTTCATGAGTGAATCTGCTAAACCGTCTTTAGTTATAGACTTAAGGAGTTTCTATGTTCATGTTAGACCATAAATTTTAATCTCATCCAAATAATTTTCTTGGTCTCTTGGAATCCGTAATATTTAATTTTCTTGGATCTCATCCAGCTCATCGTACATTACGAGAATAATCCTACATAGCTATCGATCATCTGCACGGTTCATAACAATTTCTGATAAAGTGTCAAACTCTTTGACCACTTTGTCAAAATATGTGTTCCGCTTGGTGTCTCGTATGTTTTTAATTCGATTCCACTGACCTTGAAAACTCTCTGGCTAATTCATATACGTTCGTTCTTCTAAATCATATTTAGAAACAGACTATACATGAATACACCAGTTTTTATGGTCATCGTAAGCATTTACATCGAGTCTGATCCAAATAGATCTGTACACATCTGTTGGTAAGAAAGTTTCATCACAATCCGTTTATAGGATTTCTGATGATAACTATTCTCAACCAGCATAACTTGTGCTTCAATCTTTTCCATCTGCACTAATCTTCTGTCTCGAAGATTCACTTGCAGCCAAAGGAAACACTTTCCTTGGGCACATCAACCAATGTCTATACCCTGTTATGTGCAAGGACCTTTTTCGGATTGCATCAAGCCATTTCTTAGGAGTCACAACTCCGAATGGCTTCTTGGAAGTCGTTTAGGTCATCATCAAATATGAT
Organism: Scilla litardierei; assembly: GCA_030789695.1. Lineage (NCBI taxonomy): Eukaryota > Viridiplantae > Streptophyta > Magnoliopsida > Asparagales > Asparagaceae > Scilla > Scilla litardierei. The sequence goes on from CM061131.1 coordinate 102,436,489, forward strand.
GTATTACTCGACTTTTCATCTCACGAGGCTCGAGTAATCATGTGACTTCCTAACGATTACTTTAAAGAATATCATATTGGTAAGGCCCTTACAAAACCTTATCAAGAACTTATGCATTATTGTCTCGAGCTTAACCCATAAGGAGGATTGTAACTCTGAATCACTTTCCATGTATCGCATCATGTCTAACATAATACGATTCATGCTCTCCAACACACCAATGTTCTAAGAGACTTGATCTGAGAGAAAATCACATTTTCTTTTAATTACGCAAGAATTATATATATGTAAGTATTCGACTCTTCGATCTGAATACATCCGAATGTACGAGACCACGAGTTCTCCAACTCATTCTTACACTGTCTTACAGAAGGTGTTTGGCCATCATACCTTTGAGACAAGACTTACTAGTGTCTTTCGACTCATAATACAAGAGATCAAAACTCTCTTTATGTGACTTGTCAAGTCTGTTCTCATCGGTACGGCCTAGTCTATTTTGCCATAGATAAAGTTTCTATAACTTGCGTATTCGTGTATTAATATTTAATACAATATCATTATACAAAGCATTCACACCGAGACATTGCTTCAAAAGCAAAGTGACGACATTCGCCAAAATGTGTTCTCCTTTTGTATAACAATTATCCTGAAATCGTAACATCAAACATGTCACATTTTCAGTTCCTTCTACTTTTGCCTTTTCTTATCATAGTCAAGACTTTCTTTCTCAATCTACTATCCTTAATGCCTTCTCTGTTCTAAATCACACTTAGACAATACTTTCCCAACAAAAATTATTGGCTGTGCAAGTACCTCACGTATCCAAACACCTGAGCTTCACAACCTTGAGTTGACTCAACAAGTTGCTTGACACAAGATCTGATTTGGATACATGGTCTTGCACCGCTCATCTTCGAGTCAAGCAGTTTAATCGAAGTTTCGAATCTTGCGAATCGAAACCGTTTTCCATACAACCTTGAGTTGACTCAACAAATTGTTTGAAGAAACTTGCTTTGAACATAAATATGTTCAAGCCGCCCCTCATAGAAGCAAGTGACATGTAGCGTGCTTTTATTTTGTTAGGCATAGAGCTCAAGGAAATCATTGTCCGTAAGCTTGTGCTAGGAAGGACACTTTAAGGTCAGTGAGAACCTGGTGTAGACTATCACACTTGATCTTGGGTTGATATTCCTTAAACAATCATCTTGACCAATTAACTTATTCCTTTAGGATATTATGTCCAGGATTCCTTCTGGTAAAACATAGAACTATCCTAGTTTAGCATATGTTCAATGATTTTTAAATATAGTTAAAAATGGATTTTATTCAACTATATCCTCCCACTATTTTAGTGATCATCTTAAGCCATATAGATGAACGAATAATAACATTTAGTGGTAAAGGGACCCGACCACCCTGAGTCTGACAACCTTGTGTTGGCTCAACAAGTTGCTTAACTCTGCGATCGGTAGACGTCTCTTCATCAATCACATCGAATGTGATTCCCTTATGGTTTTTACCCCTAGTCACTTATGACCTTGAGTTGGCTCAACAGATCATAACGACTAGTCTAGTCTGACTCTTGCCTTCTTGTCCAATCCTAACTTACACCGGCATTTGGTTATGTTCACGACGCGACGGTTTGGGTTAGGTTAAATAACATCTCATGTTTAATGGAATTGGTTCCCAAAAGATGGCCCATGTTACACCTTGAGTTGACTCAACAACTATAACAAGAATCCCTGGTTTGCAAAATCCAAAAGCAAGGAGGGCTACGGCTAACCTTGAAGAAGATTTTTAATGTAATGGACTAGATGTAATCGACGATGTCACATAATCATAATTCGCATCCTTGCGCTCCAGTGGAATACGGCCATGGATTTGGCTAGGCCAGGATCACTATCCCCAGTCGAGCTAGGGTGATCCAAAATTCTAGTCAAAAAATGCGCATGAGCTCGTGCTCAGATGGGATTCCTACGCTCGACCCCTCCTGACCATCCGATCCGATCCCCCGGCTGTTGTTAAAAGCGGAACATGAGGAACTTTTGGTGCAATTACCAACGCGCCCTTACGCGCCCGGAACTTTTGGGGCAATTACCATCCCGCCCTTATAGCCCCTATGAAAGCAACTTTTTAGAACTATTGGTGCAATTACCATCCCGCCCTTTATATCCTTTTCAAAGAAATAGTTTACACTATACGGCACCGTTGTGCGCGTCGACCCAGAACGGAGTATATTACTCCCCGCGAACTACGCGCTACAGCCTACGCGTCGTGCGCGGCGTGGGCTTAAAAAGCACAAGTGTTGAGAAGTTACCAACCGTGCGCACGACGGGCAAAATTACCCCCGTCATGCGCGATGGGGAAAACGCAACGTGTAAAGAAATTTCCATCCGTGTGCACGACGGGCAAAATTAACCCCGTCGTCCGCGGGGTTAAAACGCCTAGTGTGAAGCAATTCACATCCGCGCGCACGACGGGCAAAATTACCCCCGTCGTGCGCGTGGGTTAAAACGCCTAGTGTGCAGCAATTTCCATCCGAGCGCACGACGGACAAAATTAACCCCGTCGTGCGCGGGGCTTAAAACGCCTACTGTGTGAAGCAATTCACATCCGCGCGCACGACGGGAAAAAATAACGTCGTCGTGCGCGTCGTCCGCGGGGCATAAAACGCACAAGTGTCGAGCAATTTCCATCCGCGCGCACGACGGGCAAAATTACCCCCGTCGTGCACGTGGGTTAAAACGCCTAGTGTGGAGCAATTTCCATCCGAGCGCACGACGGACAAAATTAACCCTGTCGTCCGCGGGGGTTAAAATGCACAAGTGTGTAGCAATTTCCATCCGCGCGCACGACAGACAAAAATAACCTCGTCGTGCGCGTCGTCCGCGGGGCATAAAACCACAAGTGTCGAGCAATTTCCATCCGCGCGCACGACGGGCAAAATTACCCCCGTCGTGCGCGTGGGTTAAAACACCTAGTGTGGAGCAATTTCCATCCGAGCGCACGACGGACAAAATTAACCCCGTCGTCCGCGGGGGTTAAAACGCACAAGTGTGCAGCAATTTCCATCCGTGCGCACGACGGGCAAAAATAACCTCGTCGTGCGCGTCATCCGCGGGGCATAAAACGCACAAGTGTCGAGCAATTTCCATCCGCGTGCACGACGGGCAAAATTACCCCCGTCGTGCGTGTCGTGTGCGGGCAAACGCACAAGTGTGGAGCAATTTACAGCCGTGCGTACGACGGGCCAAATTACCCCCGTCGTGCACGAGGGGGAAAACACAATGTGTAAAGAAATTTCCATCCGCGCGCACGACGGGCAAACTTACCCCGTCGTGCGCGGGGCTTAAAACGGACAAGTGTGGAGCAATTTCCATCCGGCCGCACGACGGGCAAAATTAACCCCGTCGTCCGCGGGGGTTAAAACGCCTAGTGTGAAGAAATTTCCATCCGCGCGCACGACGGGCAAACATACCCCGTCGTGCGCAGGGCTTAAAACGGACAAGTGTGGAGCAATTTCCATCCGGCCGCACGACGGGCAAAATTAACCCCGTCGTCCACGGGCGTTAAAACGCCTAGTGTGAAGCAATTCACATCAGCGCGCACGACGGGCAAAAATAACCCCGTCGTGCGCGTCGTCCGCGGGGCTTAAAACGCACAAGTGTCGAGCAATTTCCATCCGCGTGCACGACGGGAAAAATTACCCCCGTCGTGCGCGTTGTCCGCGGGGCTTAAAACGCACAAGTGTAGAGCATTTTCCAGCCGCGCGCACGACGGGCAAAAATACGCCCCGTCGTGCACGGGGGTTAAAACGCCTAGTGTGAAGAAATTTCCATCTGCACGAACGACAGGCAAACTTACCCCGTCGTGTGCGTCGGTTAAAACGCCTATTGTGCAGCAATTTCCATCCGAGCGCACGACGAGCAAAATTAACCCTGTCGTGCACGGGGGTTAAAACGCATAGTGTGAAGCAATTACCCCCGTCGTGGGCGTCGTGGGCGTCGTGCGTGGGAAACGCACAAGTGTGGAGCATTTACCAACGGTGCGCACGACAGGCAAAAATTACCCACGTCGTGCGCGAGGGTTAAAACGCAACGTGTAAAGCAATTTCCATCCGCGCGCACGACGTGCAAAATTCCCCCGTCGTGCGCGGGGCTTAAAACGGACAAGTGTGCAGCAATTTCCATCCGGGCGCACGACGGGCAAAATTAACCCCGTCGTCCTCGGGGGTTAAAACGCCTAGTGTGAAGCAATTCACATCCGCGCGCACGACGGGCAAAAATAACCCCGTCGTGCGCGTCGTCCGCGGGGCTTAAAACGCACAAGTGTCGAGCAATTTCCATCCGCGCGCACGACGGGCAAAATTACCCCCGTCATGCGCGTGGTAAATAGCATGGCAGCTATTTACCAATAATGCGCACGACAGGCAAAAATTACCCTCATCGTGCGCGAGGGGTAAAACACAACGTGTTAAGCAATTTCCATCCGCACGCACGACGGGCAAAATTACCCCCGTCATGCGCGTGGGTTAAAACGCCTAGTGTGGAGCAATTTCCATCCGAGCGCACGACGGGCAAAATTAACCCCGTCGTCCGCGGGGGTTAAAACACACAAGTGTGAAGCAATTTTCATCCGCGAGCACGACGGCAAAATTAACCCCGTCGTGCGCGTTGTCCGCGGGGCTTAAAACGCACGAGTGTAGAGCATTTTCCAGCCGCGCGCACGACGGGCAAAAATACGCCCCGTCGTGCACGTGGGTTAAAACGCCTAGTGTGAAGCAATTTCCATCTGCGCGAACGACGGGAAAACTTACCCCGTCGTGCGCGTCAGTTAAAACGCCTATTGTGCAGCAATTTCCATCCGAGCGCACGACGGGCAAAATTAACCCCGTCGTGCGCGGGGGTTAAAACGCCTAGTGTGAAGCAATTACCCCCGTCGTGGGCGTCGTGCGCGGGAAACGCACAAGTGTGGAGCATTTACCAACCGTGCGAACGACAGGCAAAAATTACCCCCGTCGTGCGCGAGGGGTAAAACGCAACGTGTAAACCAATTTCCATCCGCGCACACGACGGGCAAAATTCCCCCGTCGTGCGCGGGGCTTAAAACGGACAAGTGTGGAGCAATTTCCATCCGGGTGCACGACGGGAAAAATTAACCTCGTCGTCCACAGGGGTTAAAATGCCTAGTGTGAAGCAATTCACATCCGCGCGCACGACGGGCAAAAATAACCCCGTCGTGCGCGTCGTCCGCGGGGCTTAAAACGCACAAGTGTCGAGCAATTTCCATCCGCGCGCACGACGGGCAAAATTACCCCCGTCGTGCGCGTGGGTTAAAACGCCTAGTGTGGAGCAATTTCCATCCGAGCGCACGACGGACAAAATTAACCCCGTCGTCCGTGGGGGTTAAAACGCACAAGTGTGCAGCAATTTCCATCCGCGCGCACGATGGGCAAAATTAACCCCGTCGTGAGCGTCGTGTGCTGGCAAACGCACAAGTGTGGATCAATTTACGGCCGTGCGCACGACGGGCAAAATTACCCCCGTCGTGCGCGAGGGGGAAAACACAATGTGTAAAGCAATTTCCCTCCGTGCGAACGACAGGCAAACTTACCCCGTCGTGCGCGTGGGTTAAAACGCCTAGTGTGCAGCAATGTCCATCCGAGCGCACGACGGGCAAAAATTAACCCCGTCGTCCGCGGGGGTTAAAATGCACAAGTGTGAAGCAATTTCCATCCGCGCGCACGATGGCAAAATTAAACCCATCGTGCGCGTCGTCCGCGTGGCTTAAAACGCACAAGTGTAGAGCATTTTCCAGCCGCGCGCACGACGGGCAAAAATACGCCCCGTCGTGCACTGGGGTTAAAACGCCTAGTGTGAAGCAATTTCCATCATCGCGTACGACATGCAAAATTTTCCCCAGTCGTGCGTGTCGTGGGCGGGGCTAAAACGTACAAGTGTGGAGCATTTTCCATTCGCGCGCACGACGGGCAAAATTACCCCCGTCGTGCGCGTCGTCTGCGGGGCTTAAAAAGCACAAGTGACAAGTGTGGTGAAATTTCCATACGAAGGTAGCAATATGGGTAAACATATCTTTTAATTTCTTACAACAAGTGATTATTTTGCACAAAACCTAACATCAATTTTATACCGAATTTTTTTCAATATCAACATTCTTGTTGTCCCTTTTTACTCGGTGACGTGCATTATAAATTGATTTGCATGGAAGGTTGGACTTTCAAAATCTCAGCCGGCCTCAGCGTGCTATTTGCCAAATCTCTCAATGATCCATCTCCATTCCCTGCTACTGCCCTTCATCGGAATGGCCCTCGACATAATTAGCAGCTTGATGGTTGTGCCTGCCCTCAACGACTGTTAACCTTCACTCCTCACCGCCAATGCCGACGCCCACCATTACCACGCAATGAGTACAGACATTGACACTTCTTGGTTTTAACTGGCCTGTCAGTCGTTTTTTCCTTTCGGTGTCACCTGTAAACCCCGCTTCTTTCACATGCAAAGTAAACAGCAGGAATCCTATTGGAAGTTTTACATGCAAAGCGACAACATTCTTGTTGTCCCTTTTTACTCGGTGACGTGCATTATAAATTTATTTGCTTGGAAGGTTGGATTTTCCTACATAACTGTCAAAATTTCAGCCGGCCTCAGCGTGCTATTTGCCAAATCTCTCAATGATTCCATCTCCATTCCCTGTAACTGCCCTTCATCGGAATGGCCCTCGACATAATTAGCAGCTTGATGGTTGTGCCTGCCCAGCTGCCCTCAACGACTGTTAACCTCCACTGAACGCTGGATTTTTTTACGACATAAATAGTACCTTGGATTTTTGTACCTTCTCGAGCAATCTCAACCGTATCTGCATGCATGTAAAATCACCAAATTTCTACATCATTTTCCACCCAATTGAATAAGAATTACACCTATAGTGTATTTAAAAGTATATACTTACCAAATGGAATACCTCGAAAATCCCTACTTTCACACCCAAGAAAGGAAGAAAATGATCATGTATCCTAGAAGGTCCGCTGACCGCTGAGATCTTCTGGGAAGATTTGAAGGTGCATTTTGGTTGCAAATGCTACTGTATCCTAGAAGGTACGCTGACTGCTGAGATCTTCTGGGAAGATTTGAAGGTGCATTTTGGTTGCGAAGTTAGACTGATTTCATTGGATTCATCTTCTACCACCATCCCATTCTCTTTACAGGCATCTACATCATGAAGGAAATGGTCCACATTGAAATAGCAGGAGTAACTTTCAATTTTATCTTCCATTTACCATGGTATATATCTACATCAAGCAGAACGAAGCAATGGTTAGAATTTGTCCGGTTAAACTGAGAAACAAATATATTTTAAGAAAAATACGTAGAATACCGTGGCTATACGAGGAAGATCCAAGAAGCAGAATACTTAGCAGATGTAATTGAAACCGCTGTGGCGCGACCTCGGTGGTAATCGCTGTTGCCGGTTGCTCCCGAAGGTTAACACAGCAGCCCCTGGCCGCGTCCACACTTGGCCAGAGACTTTGGATTTTGCACAGTATAGCTACCCAGGAGAACTGGATGAAGCAAAGAAGAATTTTTGGAGGAAGCAATTTTTCCGTGTATTTTCTTGAGGAAAGCAGTGGGATATAAATAGAGTTCAAAAAATAGCTGTTATGAATTCAAACGGTCAAATATTAAACGAGTATTAAAATAGGCTTTGAATGCTGCGTATTAAAGCGAGGCTTTAACTGCGTATTTATTGAGAGGTTTTGAATGCTGCAATCAAATTAGCAGTTACCAACATTTTAGAATGAGACGCCATTTATTATAGACGATTTGGATTGCCCATGGATGAGGATGAGACTACAGTTGATTTACTGTGAGTCATGGAAAGAACCCGTGAGTCTACAGTTGTTGAGCTCGTGAATATACAGTATATACAGATGTTGCGGTGTGAGTAATTTTTGAGGGTAATCTCAAACACAAAGCGAAATTTTTGAGGGCGTTCACGGTCCATTTATAGTGAAATTGACCATTCAAATTGATGAGTATAAGTCCGTTATCCTACAGCGAGCCCTTCATTGCAAACATCTACGTAGACAATCATATGTATCAGTTTGTAAGAGCATAGGCTAATGAATCAGTTTGGGTCTGTATCAGTATGTACATCAATATAGTTGAATTCGATTGAATATGCCTTTAGCTTGCATAAGTATCAGATTTAATTTTAAATTTTGCATGTAGTTTCTGAGTCAGAGTGAATAAGTATCCGGTTTAATCTACAATGTTTTCAGATTGAACAAGTATAATAAGACTTAAATCTAAAAGCTTGCATGTAGGCTTGATTGGGATTTAGAATAAGTATGATTAAATTTATTCCCGTGGTCGTGTTGAGAAAATTTGTCATCGATGAAACATCAGCTTAACGCGCACAACGAGTAAATTCTGCTGGTTGTGCGCTTTAAACAATTGTTCATAAAATACCTTAGATGCTCAAAGCGAACAGCTGGCTCTGGCTGTGCTTGTTGTGCACTTTGCGCAATTAAAGTAACCATTATAAATATGATCAACGCGCACAACGGCCATAAATTAGTTGGTACTGAGCGTTGAGCAATTATGTAAGCGGCTATTAATTTTTCCAGCTCACGTCCCATCGACCGGTCAAACATTCTTGAGAAATGCACATGTCTGGTATCAATCAGCTGTAGATTTACGAACAGTCTTTTGTATATTCACGAGAACCCCTCAGTTTGTAAGAGCATAGGCTAATGAATCAGTTTGGATCTGTATCAGTATGTATATCAATATATTTGAATGGCTGGGTAATTTTCAAAATGTCATCAATTTGAATATGTATGAGATTTAATCTAAAATTTTGCAAGCAGTTTCTGAATTCTATTGAATATGCCTTCAGATTGAAAAGGTATCAGATTTATTTTTAAAGTTTGTATGTAGTTTCTGAGTCAGAGTGAATAAGTATCCGGTTTAATCTACAATGTTTTCAGATTGAACAAGTATAATAAGACTTAATTCTAAAAGTTTGGATGTAGGCTTGGTTGGGATTCAGATTAAGTATGATGAAATTTGGAATTTGATTGATTCACTGCGGTGGCGCGCAGTGGGAGTAAACTTATAGCATCTCATAAATATGCTCAAAGAGCAAAATGGGCAAATTTATTCACGTGGGGGCGTTGAGAAAATTTGTCATCGACGCAACTATAGAGCTTAACGCGCACAACGGGCATAATTCTGCATGTTGTGCGCTTTGCGCAATTATGTTAGCCATAACAAATTTGCTGAACGCGCACACCGGCTCAAAGTGAACACCTGGCGATACTTGTTGTGTGCTTTGAGCAATTTTTTAAACCATTAAAAATTTGCTCACCGCGCACAACAGGCATAATTTTGTATATTCACGAGCACCCCTCAGTAGCTTGACGGGGTCTTCGATGTAGCCACACAGTAAATATGGTACTACCGCATCACATCCTCATTGACCTATCTGCGTTGCGCGCATTGAGCAATTCCCGTTTTCCATGTGTTTTGCGCGGTGATCAATTATAATAGTTTCTCTCTTCTGTATTATTTAGCCCGGGTTACGTGTCGAATAAAATGTATTAAAAAATCTTAGTGGAGAGTAGTATTGTTGGGAGTAAGTTTCCTATTAGCATCAATGTTGATCAAGGCGAAAAATCGTTGAGTTTCATTGTTATGCGCGGAGAGTAATTAACCTATTTTGATCCAGATGCTAAAATAATTGGGATTACGCGATTTTCGCGTTGGTATTACGCGGTTTGCGCGTTGAGTAAATAATTGTTGATTCCCAAGATCCATTGCATTACTGTAGGATCAAGGACTTATTATACGCTTCATTTTGATTGCTCCAATTCCATATAGCAACTCCAACCCAAATCTCTTAAAAACCCCCTTCAAAATGGAATATCTTTAAAAGATGCTATTTTTGTGGATGGGCAACTCCAACCCACCATCTTCAAATCCTATTTTCTCTTTGTTTAAGCATTACTAATGAAAAATATTTATCATTATAATGGGTTAATCTAATACATTGTTTCTGCATGAAAGAAAACTATAAATAATATTATTCTTCAATGTTAATTTTTTTAATTTTTAAGTATTTAGTATTTCTTGTAATGTTGTAAATATTTTAAAATTTGCTCGAAAAATATCCAATATTGGTCTCAGGTAGTAGGTATAATTGAGATATTTTCATCGGTACTAAACTTATTAAATTTGGTCATGTGATTTGTAAAATACATTTGTAATAAATAGCCGTTACCAAGCTATGACGGTAATAAACGCAACGAAGGGCTGATATCAATTATCCGTTGTGCGCGTCGTGTGCGGTGGTTAAAAGTCATAGTGTGAATCAATATCCATCTGCTGTACACACACGGTCTCACATCTGAGGACTCCACATTACACACAAGGGCTTATAGTGGAACCAATTAACCCGCACGCACAACAGAAACAATTTGATTGTTTTTGTTGCGCTGGAAAATAAATAATTTTTCGAGTGTTTGACGGAGAGTAATTCAAGGCGCAAAACGGTTCGGTATCCTTGTCGTGTGGGGAGAGTAATTTGCCTCTTTTTCAGCTGAGCCTAAAATACTTAGGATTACGCGTTTTTCTCGGTGGGATTACACGTTGAGTAAATAAGATGTTCATTCCCGAGATCCTTAGCATTACTGTAGGATAACAGACTTAATACTCATAAATTTGATCGGTCTTTTTTCACTATAAATGGACCGTGAATGCCGTGAATGCCTTGGAGAAGCGTATGAAATTGGAGGACTACAGGCTGATGCAGTCGCGTCCCGAATATGCTTCTCTCCCTGGTCTGCGAAGAGAAGAATGGCCCCCCGGGCCTTTGTGCCCTGGTTGGCTGCTCTGGGTCAATTAGGTTGGCGATGCATGGCTACCGTCTCTCTGAGGCACAAGCACTCCCTTATGTTTTTTTCGATCTCTTGGCTCGCAGCCAAATTGGCCAAATCTGACTGTGGATGAAGCAGATCATAATTGTCCCTTTCCTCCTGGGGATTTCCAATTTTGGCTGCAAGACAAGAGATCGAAAAGAACAGGAGGGAGTGCTTGTGCCTTAGAGTGACGGTAGCCATGCACCGCCAACCTATGTGACCCAGTGCAGACATCCAGGGCGCAAAGGCCAGGGGGGCCATTCATCTCTTCGCAGACCAGGGATAGGAGCATATTCGGGAGGCGACAGCATCAGCTTGTAGTCCTCCGATTTCATATGCTTCTCCAGGGCATTCACGGTCCATTTAGTGTGAAATTGACCATTCAAATTGATGAGTATACTCCGTTATCCTATAGCGAGCCCTAATGCCTGACGCTTACGATAGAAATGGACGATGGAATTCAACCAGTTCTCTTTTCATGTAAAGCTAAATGGCTGATGTTGGAAACTTACGCAATGGTGGTAATAAACGCAACGAAGGGCTATCGTCCATTTATAAACATGCATGCCCGATGAATGCCTTCCATATGTGAGCATTTCGCCTTCCACTCCTCGACTATACACTCCATATCCATCTCCTCTTTATAAACTCCATCTAAACCATTAAATCCTTCATCATTTCACTATACCTCGTCTATGACACACAAACACTCCCTCCTGTACTTTCCGATATTTAAACTAACAATCGGTAAAAGACTGCACCAGACGGTGTTCATTGCCAATTGAATGTTCGGGGTTCATTACTAACGCATAAACCATCACATGTTCACCTCTCAAAATATGAAAACCATTTGGTGTACTAAGATGGCCACGATTCACACAGACGCCTCACTGGAGGGCGCGTTGGTAGCCAAACAGTCATACGTTTGGGCCGATCATCCACCGAACTCCCGACCAGATCGCTGACGCTTCCTCGCCTCAGCCTCATGCCTCACGTCTGCAATCGAGTTTGGAGGAAGCGAGTTTCTCTCCAACTCGGCTATACGAGCCAGGAGACTGCTCTTCTCTACGTACCATCGCTCTTCGGAGCTCTTCCAAACCGCTGACATAGAGGCCGCCCGATCTTTAGCTTTCGCAACCTCCCACTCTGCCTGAGATCTGCGGTCTCTCTCTTTCATTAGCTACTCCTTCAAATCCTTAAGTTGAGATTCGAAGGAAACCACCTTTTTCCGCTCGGTAATCAACAATTGCACCACTCGGCGACGCAGTTCCGCCCCGACCAATGATGTCTGCAGGGAATCATGGATAAGTAAGACTGTAAGAGTAAGGCAACAGCACAACGAGACGACATTAGTACTTAACCTGGTAACTGCCATTAATGACTGAGTTAGCGAGCCTTTCAATGTCAATTTGACCCAGGACACTTTGGTCAATGGGAAGGATGGAGTTCTCCACCAACCGACTGGCCACCCCCTATCCACCAATGCAGACTCGCCGTCCCAGACGGGGAAGAAGGGTCGGTGATGGTTCCCCCTAGTACCTTCCGATGGAACGTCAGTGGGCGGATTCAACAGCAATGCCCCCTCGTACGCCAAGGGGACATAGCCTGCCGGAACGAGACCTCCCCATGGCCACGTATCCCTTAGGGGAGTCTCAGGCAACTGCGGCTGCACATCCCCCCTGTCATGAAGGGAACGGTTATCATCTACTTCACCGTCTCTTCTTCCCTCTGAAGACTGGCCTTACAAAGTTTCTTCGTCCCACTGACACGATTTCTCAGCCATATCTGCAGTGAAGGCACAAATCAAGGCGAATGGTGATATATCCCCAAATTTGGCAGGATAAATATCCTCCACTTGACCGGATGCATGGCGGGGTTTTCTGGGGTCTTCGCGGGGGTTTTTTGCGGTCTGCTACATTAATACTCCGAGTTTGGCGGAAACTCAAATTTTTTGCCGGGTCCGGCATTATGGGTGGCCATCTTGATTCTTGACTCTCTCACTCTTCTGTTTGTTATTACAAGTATAAATAAACGGAGTATTAATTACTGAGCGCGCAAAACGGGGCAAAATTTGAACCGTTGTGCGCGGTAAGCAAACATAATTTAGTCACGCGCAGTATATGCGTAAATGAGGGATAGTTGTGCGCGGTCGAATATTTGGATTTATTATACGAATTTCCTCATCGCGCACAAATGTCATTACTGTATACAGTTGTGTGAGGAGATATATTAAACGACTAAAATGTTTTACTTGTCAGAATGGATACAAATATTCGCTGATATGGCACTTACGTGAAAAACTTTTCTCAAACAAAGTACCAGCAAATTCGGCAGATGGATGAGTAGATGACCGGTCGAATTCTTGTTTGTGGTCCCACCAACCTCTCACCTCATCCACCTCATCCATCTCTACGTACCATCGCTTTTCATCTTATTAATAGTAACACATGAAAGTGGAGCCCACAGAGGGAAAAAGATAGAATTTTTCAACGTAGCACAACGGAAGACGCGAAACCTACTGCAAATTGCCCAGTTAACAACATTCGAACGCGAAGGTACACATATTGTTTAGTGGGCCCCACAATATATTCTCGAGTCTCGACACCCCACTATCCAACCCCATTGAATCTAGTTGGTAGATGATGTGACATTTAATTAGGTATTTTTCCCATATTTAGTTTACGTGAATTAAGCTCTATTCGACGACTCCATACAAGTCTAAGCGGAAGTTGGCCGGTTATATCATCTCCAAACCACACTGCAACAACACGCCAAATATGGCGTTTTCCCTCCATCAACCGCCCTGCAAAACTGGAATCATTTTGCCGGTTTGCTACAGGGCCATCCAAATTTGGAGATTCAATGTAGCAACCTCCGATGTATAAAAAACAGTGTAGCAACCTACATCCAGTTTTTGTATGTCTGTTTATTAGACCATACCTAGAACATTCATTATGATTCTGTTTGTTTATTTCGATCCCCCTATGGCATTATCCAAAAGGCGGGAGTAAAATAACAACAATCGTGCCAAATAAGAGTCTAAATATATATAAAATCCAAAAAATCATAAAACCACATTATAAACTTAGGTGATAAGAGGAACGGAAGTCCAATATCAACATTGAGATACACGAAGGAAACTTAACGTCTCAAATCACAACACATATAGAATATAGCATACATGGAGACCATATCACAAAATTCACACATATATGATATATGATCAACAAATATAGTGCGGAATTAAAATTAAACCCAAATAATAAACAAATGCAAACGCAATTATGTTTCAAGGATTCGGATTACCCAAGTAACTTCCCGCCTTGTTCCCGGTTATCCTACGTCCCTTCCACCCGGATACCTCCGGATACTCAAGTTAGAACCCTAACTTAAGGTTGCCTTTAAACCCACTTGTAGCAACCCTACAAGTGAAATCGAATACAATCGATGTCCTTCACTCCTACAATTTGGGAGTAAGCAAACCGCCCTCGCAAACCTAGCACAAAAACAAAATAACGAAAGTTATGAAATTATGAAAGCAACACTTACAATCCCATATGCCTTGAAGTAGAACTTGAAGGAGAAGTGTGTTGTGTGTTGAAGATTCTCTTGGAAGAGAGGAGAAAGCCCTTTCTCTTGACTGCACCTATTACCTTGACGATCACTGCCGTTTGAATACACATCGCTCCTGCCTTTGCACCGGCTCCATTATATCAGTTCCCGCCTGTTAATCATGAATCCTTGTCAATAGAGAGGACTACTGACGTAAAGGTGGAGGCCGAGGTAATAGATCGGGTGCCAAACGGTGGCTCTAGGCTGGACCGATATACATGCACCTCATGGGCATTTACATTCCGTTTGAATACACATCGCTCCTGCCTTTGCACTGGCTCCATTATATCAGTTCCCGCCTGTTAATCATGAATCCCTGTCAATAGAGAGGACTACTGCCGTAAAGGTGGAGGCCGAGGTAATAGATCGGGTGCCAATCAGCGGCTCAAGGCTGGACCGATATACGTGCACCTCATGGGCATTTACTTTCCGTTTGAATACACATCGCTCCTGCCTTTGCACCGGCTCCATTATATCAGTTCCCGCATGTTAATCATGAATCCCTGTCAATAGAGAGGACGACTGCCGTAAAGGTGGAGGCTGAGGTAATAGATCGGGTGCCAATCGGCGGCTCAAGGCTGGACCGATATACGTGCACCTTATGGGCATTTACTTTCCGTTTGAATACACATCGCTCCTGCCTTTGCACCGGCTCAATTATATCAGTTCCCGCCTGTTAATCATGAATCCCTGTCAATAGAGAGGACTACTGCCGTAAAGGTGGAGGCCGAGGTAATAGATCGGGTGCCAATCGGCGGCTCAAGGCTGGACTGATATACGTGCACCTCATGGGCATTTACTTTCCGTTTGAATACACATCGCTCCTGCCTTTGCACCGGCTCCATTATATCAGTTCCCGCCTGTTAATCATGAATCCTTGTCAATAGAGAGGACTACTGCCGTAAAGGTGGAGGCCGAGGTAATAGATCGGGTGCCAATCGGCGGCTCAAGGCTGGACCGATATACATGCACCTCATGGGCATTTACTTTCCGTTTGAATACACATCGCTCCTGCCTTTGCGCCGGCTCCATTATATCAGTTCCCGCCTGTTAATCATGAATCTCTGTCAATAGAGAGGACTACTGCCGTAAAGGTGGAGGCTGAGGTAATAGATTGGGTGCCAATCGGCGGCTCAAGGCTGGACCGATATACGTGCACCTCATGGGCATTTACTTTCCGTTTGAATACACATCGCTCCTGCCTTTGCACCGGCTCCATTATATCAGTTCCCGCCTGTTAATCATGAATCCCTGTCAATAGAGAGGACTACTCTCGTATAGGTGGAGGCCGAGGTAATAGATCAGGTGCCAATCGACTGCTCAAGGCTGGACCGATATACGTGCACCTCATGGGCATTTACTTTCCGTTTGAATACACATCGCTCCTGCCTTTGCACCGGCTCCATTATATCAGTTCCCGCCTGTTAATAATGAATCCCTGTCAATAGAGAGGACTACTGTCGTAATGGTGGAGCCCGAGGTAATAGATCGGGTGCCAATCGGCGGCTCAAGGCTGGACCGATATACGTGCACCTCATGGGCATTTACTTTCCGTTTGAATACACATCGCTCCTGCCTTTACACCGGCTCCATTATATCAGTTCCCCCCTGTTAATCATGAATCCCTGTTAATAGAGAGGACTACTGCCGTAAAGGTGGAGGCCGAGGTAATAGATCGGGTGCCAATCGGCGGCTCTAGGCTGGACCGATATACGTGCACCTCATGGGCATTTACTTTCCGTTTGAATACACATCGCTCCGGCCTTTGCACCGGCTCCATTATATCAGTTCCCGCCTGTTAATCATGAATCCCAGTCAATAGAGAGGACTACTGCCGTAAAGGTGGAGGCCGAGATAATAGATAGGGTGCCAATCGGTGGCTCAAGGCTGGACCGATATACGTGCACCTCATGGGCAGTTACTTTCCGTTTGAATACACATCGCTCCTGCCTTTGCACCGGCTCCATTATATCAGTTCCCGCCTGTTAATCATGAATCCCTGTCAATAGAGAGGACTACTGCCGTAAAGGTGGAGGCCGAGGTAATAGATCGGGTGCCAATCGGCGGCTCTAGGCTGGACCGATATACATGCACCTCATGGGCATTTACTTTCCGTTTGAATACACATCGCTCCTGCCTTTGCACCGGCTCCATCATATCAGTTCCCGCCTGTTAATCATGAATCACTGTCAATAGAGAGGACTACAGCCGTAAAGGTGGAGGCCGAGGTAATATATCGGGTGCCAATCGGCGGCTCAAGGCTGGACCGATTTACGTGCACCTCATGGGCATTTACTTTCTGTTTGAATACACATCGCTCCAGCCTTTGCACCGGCTCCATTATATCAGTTCCCGCCTGTTAATCATGAATCCCTGTCAATAGAGAGGACAACTGACGTAAAGGTGGAGGCTGAGGTAATAGATCGGGTGCCAATCGACGACTCAAGGCTGGACCGATATACGTGCACCTCATGGGCATTTACTTTTCGTTTTAATACACATCGCTCCTGCCTTTGCACTGGCTCCATTATATCAGTTCCCGCCTGTTAATCATGAATCCCTGTCAATAGAGAGGACTACTGCCGTAAAGGTGGAGGCCGAGGTAATAGATCGGGTGCCAATCGGCGGCTCAAGGCTGGACCGATACACGTGCACCTCATGGGCATTACTACCGTTTGAATACACATCGCTCCTGCCTTTGCACCGGCTCCATTATATCAGTTCCCGCCTGTTAATCATGAATCCCTGTCAATAGAGAGGACTACTGCCGTAAAGGTGGAGGCCGAGGTAATAGATCGGGTGCCAATCGACGGCTCTAGGCTGGACCGATATACGTGCACCTCATGGGCATTTACATTCCGTTTGAATACACATCGCTCCTGCCTTTACACCGGCTCCATTATATCAGTTCCCGCCTGTTAATCATGAATCCCTGTCAATAGAGAGGACTACTGCCGTAAAGGTGGAGGCCGAGGTAATAGATCGGGTACCAATCGGCGGCTCAAGGCTGGACCGATATACGTGCACCTCATGGGCATTTACTTTCCGTTTAAATACACATCGCTCCTGCATTTGCACCGGCTCCATTATATCAGTTCCCGCATGTTAATCATGAATCCTTGTCAATAGAGAGGACTACTGCCGTAAAGGTGGAGGCCGAGGTAATAGATCGGGTGCCAATCGGCGGCTCAAGGCTGGACCGATATACATGCACCTCATGCGCATTTACTTTCCGTTTGAATACACATCGCTCCTGCCTTTACACCGGCTCCATTATATCAGTTCCCGCATGTTAATCATGAATCCTTGTCAATAGAGAGGACTACTGCCGTAAAGGTGGAGGCCGAGGTTATAGATCGGGTGCCAATCGGCGGCTCAAGGCTGGACCGATATACATGCACCTCATGGGCATTTACTTTCCGTTTGAATACACATCGCTCCTACCTTTGCGCCGGCTCCATTATATCAGTTCCCGCCTGTTAATCATGAATCTCTGTCAATAGAGAGGACTACTGCCGTAAAGGTGGAGGCTGAGGTAATAGATCCGGTGCCAATCGGCGGCTCAAGGCTGGACCGATATACGTGCACCTCATGGGCATTTACTTTCCGTTTGAATACACATCGCTCCTGCCTTTGCACCGGCTCCATTATATCAGTTCCCGCCTGTTAATCATGAATCCCTGTCAATAGAGAGGACTACTCCCGTAAAGGTGGAGGCCGAGGTAATAGATCGGGTGCCAATCGACGGCTCAAGGCTGGACCGATATACGTGCACCTCATGGGCATTTACTTTCCGTTTGAATACACATCGCTCCTGCCTTTGCACCGGCTCCATTATATCAGTTACCGCCTGTTAATCATGAATCCCTGTCAATAGAGGGGACTACTGCCGTAATGGTGGAGCCCGAGGTAATAGATCGGGTGCCAATCGGCGGCTCAAGTCTGGACCGATATACGTGCACCTCATGGGCATTTACTTTCCGTTTGAATACACATCGCTACTGCCTTTACAACGGCTCCATTATATCAGTTCCCGCCTGTTAATCATGAATCCCAGTCAATAGAGAGGACTACTGCCGTAAAGGTGGAGGCCGAGGTAATAGATCGGGTGCCAATCGGCGGCTCTAGGCTGGACCGATATACGTGCACCTCATGGGCATTTACTTTCCGTTTGAATACACATCGCTCCGGCCTTTGCACCGGCTCCATTATATCAGTTCCCGCCTGTTAATCATGAATCCCAGTCAATAGAGAGGACTACTGCCGTAAAGGTGGAGGCCAAGGTAATAGATAGGGTGCCAATCGGCGGCTCAAGGCTGGACCGATATACGTGCACCTCATGGGCAGTTACTTTCCGTTTGAATACACATCGCTCCTGCCTTTGCACCGGCTCCATTATATCAGTTCCCGCCTGTTAATCATGAATCCCTGTCAATAGAGAGGACTACTGCCGTAAAGGTGGAGGCCGAGGTAATAGATCGGGTGCCAATCGGCGGCTCAAGGCTGGACCGATATACATGCACCTCATGGGCATTTACTTTCAGTTTGAATACACATCGCTCCTGCCTTTGCACCGGCTCCATTATATCAGTTCCCGCCTGTTAATCATGAATCACTGTCAATAGAGAGGACTACAGCCGTAAAGGTGGAGGCCGAGGTAATAGATCGGGTGCCAATCGGCGGCTCAAGGCTGGACCGATATACGTGCACCTCATGGGCATTTACTTTCCGTTTGAATACACATCGCTCCAGCCTTTGCACCGGCTCCATTATATCAGTTCCCGCCTGTTAATCATGAATCCCTGTCAATAGAGAGGACAACTGACGTAAAGGTGGAGGCTGAGGAAATAGATCGGGTGCCAATCGACGACTCAAGGCTGGACCGATATACGTGCACCTCATGGGCATTTACTTTCCGTTTGAATACACATCACTCCTGCCTTTGCATCGGCTCCATTATATCAGTTCCCGCCTGTTAATCATGAATCACAGTCAATAGAGAGGACTACTCCCGTAAAGGTGGGGGCCGAGGTAATAGATAGGGTGCCAATCGACGGCTCAAGGCTGGACCGATATACGTGCACCTCATGGGCAGTTACTTTCCGTTTGAATACACATCGCTCCTGCCTTTGCACCGGCTCCATTATATCAGTTCCCGCCTGTTAATCATGAATCCCTGTCAATAGAGAGGACTACTGCCGTAAAGGTGGAGGCCGAGGTAATAGATCGGGTGCCAATCGGCGGCTCAAGTCTGGACCGATATACGTGCACCTCATGGGCATTTACTTTCCGTTTGAATACACATCGCTACTGCCTTTACAACGGCTCCATTATATCAGTTCCCGCCTGTTAAGCATGAATCCCAGTCAATAGAGAGGACTACTGCCGTAAAGGTGGAGGCCGAGGTAATAGATCGGGTGCCAATCGGCGGCTCTAGGCTGGACCGATATACGTGCACCTCATGGGCATTTACTTTCCGTTTGAATACACATCGCTCCGGCCTTTGCACCGGCTCCATTATATCAGTTCCCGCCTGTTAATCATGAATCCCTGTCAATAGAGAGGACTACTGCCGTAAAGGTGGAGGTCGAGATAATAGATAGGGTGCCAATCGGCGGCTCAAGGCTGGACCGATATACGTGCACCTCATGGGCATTTACTTTCCGTTTGAATACACATCGCTCCTGCCTTTGCACCGGCTCCGTTATATCAGTTCCCGCATGTTAATCATGAATCCTTGTCAATATCGAGGACTACTGCCGTAAAGGTGGAGGCCGAGGTAATAGATCGGGTGCCAATCGACTGCTCTAGGCTGGACCGATATACGTGCACCTCATGGGCATTTACTTTCCGTTTGAATACACATCGCTCCTACCTTTGCACCGGCTCCATTATATCAGTTCCCGCCTGTTAATCATGAATCCCTGTCAATAGAGAGGACTACTGCCGTAATGGTAGAGGCCGAGGTAATAGATCGGGTGCCAATCGGCGGCTCAGGGCTGGACCGATATACGTGCACCTCATGGGAATTTACTTTCCGTTTGAATACACATCGCTCCTGCATTTACACCGGCTCCATTATATCAGTTCCCGCCTGTTAATCATGAATCCCTGTCAATAGAGAGGACTACTGCCGTAAAGGTGGAGGCCGAGGAAATAGATCGGTTGCCAATCGGCGGCTCTAGGCTGGACCGATATACGTGCACCTCATGGGCATTTACTTTCCGTTTGAATACACATCGCTCCTGCCTTTGCACCGGCTCCATTATATCAGTTCCCGCCTGTTAATCATGAATCACAGTCAATAGAGAGGACTACTACCGTAAAGGTGGGGGCCGAGGTAATAGATAGGGTGCCAATCGGTGGCTCAAGGCTGGACCGATATACGTGCACCTCATGGGCAGTTACTTTCCGTTTGAATACACATCGCTCCTGCCTTTGCACCGGCTCCATTATATCAGTTCCCGCCTGTTAATCATGAATCCCTGTCAATAGAGAGGACTACTGCCGTAAAGGTGGAGGCCGAGGTAATAGATCGGGTGCCAATCAGCGGCTCAAGGCTGGACCGATATACGTGCACCTCATGAGCATTTACTTTCCGTTTGAATACACATCGCTTCTGCATTTGCACCGGCTCCATTATATCAGTTCCCGCATGTTAAGCATGAATCCTTGTCAATAGAGAGGACTACTGCCGTAAAGGTGGAGGCCGAGGTAATAGATCGGGTGCCAATCGGCGGCTCAAGGACGGACCGATATACGTGCACCTCATGGGCATTTACTTTCCGTTTGAATACACATCGTTCATGCCTTTGCACCGGCTCCATTATATCAGTTTTCGCCTGTTAATCATGAATCCCTGTCAATAGAGAGGACTACTACCGTAAAGGTGGAGGTCGAGATAATAGATCCGGTGCCAATCGGCGGCTCAAGGCTGGACCTATATACGTGCACCTCATGGGCATTTACTTTCCGTTTGAATACACATCGCTCCTGCCTTTGCACCGGCTCCGTTATATAAGTTCCCGCATGTTAATCATGAATCCTTGTCAATATCGAGGACTACTGCCGTAAAGGTGGAGGTCGAGGTAATAGATCGGGTGCCAATCGACTGCTCTAGGTTGGACCGATATACGTGCACCTCATGGGCATTTACTTTCCGTTTGAATACACATCGCTCCTACCTTTGCACCGGCTCCATTATATCAGTTCCCGCCTGTTAATCATGAATCCCTGTCAATAGAGAGGACTACTGCCGTAATGGTAGAGCCAGAGGTAATAGATCGGGTGCCAATCGGCGGCTCAGGGCTGGACCGATATACGTGCACCTCATGGGAATTTACTTTCCGTTTGAATACACATCGCTCCTGCATTTACACCGGCTCCATTATATCAGTTCCCGCCTGTTAATCATGAATCCCTGTCAATAGAGAGGACTACTGCCGTAAAGGTGGAGGCCGAGGTAATAGATCGGTTGCCAATCGGCGGCTCTAGGCTGGACCGATATACGTGCACCTCATGGGCATTTACTTTCCGTGTGAATACACATCGCTCCTGCCTTTGCACCGGCTCCATTATATCAGTTCCCGCCTGTTAATCATGAATCCCAGTCAATAGAGAGGACTACTGCCGTAAAGGTGGAGGCCGAGGTAACAGATCGGGTGCCAATCGGTGGCTCAAGGCTGGACCGATATACGTGCACCTCATGGGCATTTACTTTCCATTTGAATACACATCGCTCCTGCCTTTGCACCGGCTCCATTATATCAGTTCCCGCCTGTTAATCATGAATCCCTGTCAATAGAGAGGACTACTGCCGTAAAGGTGGAGGCCGAGGTAATAGATCGGGTGCCAATCGGCGGCTCTAGGCTGGACCGATATACATGCACCTCATGGGCATTTACTTTCCGTTTGAATACACATCGCTCCTGCCTTTGCACCGGCTCCATTATATCAGTTCCCGCCTGTTAATCATGAATCACTGTCAATAGAGAGGACTACAGCCGTAAAGGTGGAGGCCGAGGTAATAGATCGGGTGCCAATCGACGGCTCAAGGCTGGACCGATATACGTGCACCTCATGGGCATTTACTTTCCGTTTGAATACACATCGCTCCAGCCTTTGCACCGGCTCCATTATATCAGTTCCCGCCTGTTAATCATGAATCCCTGTCAATAGAGAGGACAACTGACGTAAAGGTGGAGGCTGAGGTAATAGATCGGGTGCCAATCGACGACTCAAGGCTGGACCGATATACGTGCACCTCATGGGCATTTACTCTACGTTTTAATACACATCGCTCCTGCCTTTGCACTGGCTCCATTATATCAGTTCCCGCCTGTTAATCATGAATCCCTGTCAATAGAGAGGACTACTGTCGTAAAGGTGGAGGCCGAGGTAATAGATCGGGTGCCAATCGGTGGCTTAAGGCTGGACCGATATACGTGCACCTCATGGGCATTTACTTTCCGTTTGAATACACATCGCTCCTGCCTTTGCACCGGCTCCATTATATCAGTTCCCGCCTGTTAATCATGAATCCCTGTCAATAGAGAGGACTACTGCCGTAAAGGTGGAGGCCGAGGTAATAAATCGGGTGCCAATCGACGGCTCTAGGCTGGACCGATATACGTGCACCTCATGGGCATTTACATTCCGTTTGAATACACATCGCTCCTGCCTTTGCACCGGCTCCATTATATCAGTTCCCGCCTGTTAATCATGAATCCCTGTCAATAGAGAGGACTACTGCCGTAAAGGTGGAGGCCGAGGTAATAGATCGGGTGCCAATTGGCGGCTCAAGGCTGGACCGATATACGTGCACCTCATGGGCAGTTACTTTCCGTTTGAATACACATCGCTCCTGCCTTTGCACCGGCTCCATTATATCAGTTCCCGCCTGTTAATCATGAATCCCTGTCAATAGAGAGGACTACTGCCGTAAAGGTGGAGGCCGAGGTAATAGATCGGGTGCCAATCGGCGGCTCAAGGCTGGACCGATATACGTGCACCTCATTAGCATTTACTTTCCGTTTGAATACACATCGCTCCTGCATTTGCACCGGCTCCATTATATCAGTTCCCGCATGTTAAGCATGAATCCTTGTCAATAGAGAGGACTACTGCCGTAAAGGTGGAGGCCGAGGTAATAGATCGGGTGCCAATCGGCGGCTCAAGGACGGACCGATATACGTGCACCTCATGGGCATTTACTTTCCGTTTGAATACACATCGCTCATGCCTTTGCACCGGCTCCATTATATCAGTTTTCGCCTGTTAATCATGAATCCCTGTCAATAGAGAGGACTACTACCGTAAAGGTGGAGGTCGAGATAATAGATCCGGTGCCAATCGGCGGCTCAAGGCTGGACCGATATACGTGCACATCATGGGCATTTACTTTCCGTTTGAATACACATCGCTCCTGCCTTTGCACCGGCTCCGTTATATAAGTTCCCGCATGTTAATCATGAATCCTTGTCAATATCGAGGACTACTGCCGTAAAGGTGGAGGTCGAGGTAATAGATCGGGTGCCAATCGACTGCTCTAGGTTGGACCGATATACGTGCACCTCATGGGCATTTACTTTCCGTTTGAATACACATCGCTCCTACCTTTGCACCGGCTCCATTATATCAGTTCCCGCCTGTTAATCATGAATCCCTGTCAATAGAGAGGACTACTGCCGTAATGGTAGAGCCCGAGGTAATAGATCGGGTGCCAATCGGCGGCTCAGGGCTGGACCGATATACGTGCACCTCATGGGAATTTACTTTCCGTTTGAATACACATCGCTCCTGCATTTACACCGGCTCCATTATATCAGTTCCCGCCTGTTAATCATGAATCCCTGTCAATAGAGAGGACTACTGCCGTAAAGGTGGAGGCCGAGGTAATAGATCGGTTGCCAATCGGCGGCTCTAGGCTGGACCGATATACGTGCACCTCATGGGCATTTACTTTCCGTGTGAATACACATCGCTCCTGCCTTTGCACCGGCTCCATTATATCAGTTCCCGCCTGTTAATCATGAATCCCAGTCAATAGAGAGGACTACTGCCGTAAAGGTGGAGGCCGAGGTAACAGATCGGGTGCCAATCGGTGGCTCAAGGCTGGACCGATATACGTGCACCTCATGGGCATTTACTTTCCATTTGAATACACATCGCTCCTGCCTTTGCACCGGCTCCATTATATCAGTTCCCGCCTGTTAATCATGAATCCCTGTCAATAGAGAGGACTACTGCCGTAAAGGTGGAGGCCGAGGTAATAGATCGGGTGCCAATCGGCGGCTCTAGGCTGGACCGATATACATGCACCTCATGGGCATTTACTTTCCGTTTGAATACACATCGCTCCTGCCTTTGCACCGGCTCCATTATATCAGTTCCCGCCTGTTAATCATGAATCACTGTCAATAGAGAGGACTACAGCCGTAAAGGTGGAGGCCGAGGTAATAGATCGGGTGCCAATCGACGGCTCAAGGCTGGACCGATATACGTGCACCTCATGGGCATTTACTTTCCGTTTGAATACACATCGCTCCAGCCTTTGCACCGGCTCCATTATATCAGTTCCCGCCTGTTAATCATGAATCCCTGTCAATAGAGAGGATAACTGACGTAAAGGTGGAGGCTGAGGTAATAGATCGGGTGCCAATCGACGACTCAAGGCTGGACCGATATACGTGCACCTCATGGGCATTTACTCTACGTTTTAATACACATCGCTCCTGCCTTTGCACTGGCTCCATTATATCAGTTCCCGCCTGTTAATCATGAATCCCTGTCAATAGAGAGGACTACTGTCGTAAAGGTGGAGGCCGAGGTAATAGATCGGGTGCCAATCGGTGGCTCAAGGCTGGACCGATATACGTGCACCTCATGGGCATTTACTTTCCGTTTGAATACACATCGCTCCTGCCTTTGCACCGGCTCCATTATATCAGTTCCCGCCTGTTAATCATGAATCCCTGTCAATAGAGAGGACTACTGCCGTAAAGGTGGAGGCCGAGGTAATAAATCGGGTGCCAATCGACGGCTCTAGGCTGGACCGATATACGTGCACCTCATGGGCATTTACATTCCGTTTGAATACACATCGCTCCTGCCTTTGCACCGGCTCCATTATATCAGTTCCCGCCTGTTAATCATGAATCCCTGTCAATAGAGAGGACTACTGCCGTAAAGGTGGAGGCCGAGGTAATAGATCGGGTGCCAATCGGCGGCTCAAGGCTGGACCGATATACGTGCACCTCATGGGCATTTACTTTCCGTTTGAATACACATCGCTCCTGCATTTGCACCGGCTCCATTATATCAGTTCCCGCATGTTAATCATGAATCCTTGTCAATAGAGAGGACTACTGCCGTAAAGGTGGAGGCCGAGGTAATAGATCGGGTGCCAATCGACGGCTCAAGGACGGACCGATATACGTGCACCTCATGGGTATTTACTTTCCGTTTGAATACACATCGCTCATGCCTTTGCACCGGCTCCATTATATCAGTTTCCGCCTGTTAATCATGAATCCCTATCAATAGAGAGGATTACTGCCGTAAAGGTGGAGGCCGAGATAATAGATCCTGTGCCAATCGGCGGCTCAAGGCTGGACCGATATACGTGCACCTCATGGGCATTTACTTTCCGTTTGAATACACATCGCTCCTGCCTTTGCACCGGCTCCGTTATATCAGTTCCCGCATGTTAATCATGAATCCCTGTCAATATCGAGGACTACTACCGTAAAGGTGGAGGTCGAGGTAATAGATCGGGTGCCAATCGACTGCTCTAGGTTGTACCGATATACGTGCACCTCATGGGCATTTACTTTCCGTTTGAATACACATCGATCCTACCTTTGCACGGCTCCATTATATCAGTTCCCGCCTGTTAATCATGAATCCATGTCAATAGAGAGGACTACTGCCGTAATGGTAGAGCCCGAGGTAATAGATCGGGTGCCAATCGGCGGCTCAGGGCTGGACCGATATACGTGCACCTCATGGGCATTTACTTTCCGTTTGAATACACATCGCTCCTGCCTTTACACCGGCTCCATTATATCAGTTCCCGCCTGTTAATCATGAATCCCTGTCAATAGAGAGGACTACTGCCGTAAAGGTGGAGGTCGAGGTAATAGATCGGTTGCCAATCGGCGGCTCTAGGCTGGACCGATATACATGCACCTCATGGGCATTTACTTTCCGTGTGAATACACATCGCTCCTGCCTTTGCACCGGCTCCATTATATCAGTTCCCGCCTGTTAATCATGAATCCCAGTCAATAGAAAGGACTACTGCCGTAAAGGTGGAGGCCGAGGTAATAGATCGGGTGCCAATCGGTGGCTCAAGGCTGGACCGATATACGTGCACCTCATGGGCATTTACTTTCCGTTTGAATACACATCGCTCCTGCATTTACACCGGCTCCATTATATCAGTTCCCGCCTGTTAATCATGAATCCCTGTCAATAGAGAGGACTACTGCCGTAAAGGTGGAGGCCGAGGTAATAGATCGGTTGCCAATCGGCGGCTCTAGGCTGGACCGATATACGTGCACCTCATGGGCATTTACTTTCCGTGTGAATACACATCGCTCCTGCCTTTGCACCGGCTCCATTATATCAGTTCCCGCCTGTTAATCATGAATCCCAGTCAATAGAGAGGACTACTGCCGTAAAGGTGGAGGCCGAGGTAACAGATCGGGTGCCAATCGGTGGCACAAGGCTGGACCGATATACGTGCACCTCATGGGCATTTACTTTCCATTTGAATACACATCGCTCCTGCCTTTGCACCGGCTCCATTATATCAGTTCCCGCCTGTTAATCATGAATCCCTGTCAATAGAGAGGACTACTGCCGTAAAGGTGGAGGCCGAGGTAATAGATCGGGTGCCAATCGGCGGCTCTAGGCTGGACCGATATACATGCACCTCATGGGCATTTACTTTCCGTTTGAATACACATCGCTCCTGCCTTTGCACCGGCTCCATTATATCAGTTCCCGCCTGTTAATCATGAATCACTGTCAATAGAGAGGACTACAGCCGTAAAGGTGGAGGCCGAGGTAATAGATCGGGTGCCAATCGACGGCTCAAGGCTGGACCGATATACGTGCACCTCATGGGCATTTACTTTCCGTTTGAATACACATCGCTCCAACCTTTGCACCGGCTCCATTATATCAGTTCCCGCCTGTTAATCATGAATCCCTGTCAATAGAGAGGACAACTGACGTAAAGGTGTAGGCTGAGGTAATAGATCGGGAGCCATACGACGACTCAAGGCTGGACCGATATACGTGCACCTCATGGGCATTTACTCTACGTTTTAATACACATCGCTCCTGCCTTTGCACTGGCTCCATTATATCAGTTCCCGCCTGTTAATCATGAATCCCTGTCAATAGAGAGGACTACTGTCGTAAAGGTGGAGGCCGAGGTAATAGATCGGGTGCCAATCGGTGGCTCAAGGCTGGACCGATATACGTGCACCTCATGGGCATTTACTTTCCGTTTGAATACACATCGCTCCTGCCTTTGCACCGGCTCCATTATATCAGTTCCCGCCTGTTAATCATGAATCCCTGTCAATAGAGAGGACTACTGCCGTAAAGGTGGAGGCCGAGGTAATAAATCGGGTGCCAATCGACGGCTCTAGGCTAGACCGATATACGTGCACCTCATGGGCATTTACATTCCGTTTGAATACACATCGCTCCTGCCTTTGCACCGGCTCCATTATATCAGTTCCCGCCTGTTAATCATGAATCCCTGTCAATAGAGAGGACTACTGCCGTAAAGGTGGAGGCCGAGGTAATAGATCGGGTGCCAATCGGCGGCTCAAGGCTGGACCGATATACGTGCACCTCATGGGCATTTACTTTCCGTTTGAATACACATCGCTCCTGCATTTGCACCGGCTCCATTATATCAGTTCCCGCATGTTAATCATGAATCCTTGTCAATAGAGAGGACTACTGCCGTAAAGGTGGAGGCCGAGGTAATAGATCGGGTGCCAATCGACGACTCAAGGACGGACCGATATACGTGCACCTCATGGGTATTTACTTTCCGTTTGAATACACATCGCTCATGCCTTTGCACCGGCTCCATTATATCAGTTTCCGCCTGTTAATCATGAATCCCTATCAATAGAGAGGATTACTGCCGTAAAGTTGGAGGCCGAGATAATAGATCCTGTGCCAATCGGCGGCTCAAGGCTGGACCGATATACGTGCACCTCATGGGCATTTACTTTCCGTTTGAATACACATCGCTCCTGCCTTTGCACCGGCTCCGTTATATCAGTTCCCGCATGTTAATCATGAATCCCTGTCAATATCGAGGACTACTACCGTAAAGGTGGAGGTCGAGGTAATAGATCGGGTGCCAATCGACTGCTCTAGGTTGTACCGATATACGTGCACCTCATGGGCATTTACTTTCCGTTTGAATACACATCGATCCTACCTTTGCACGGCTCCATTATATCAGTTCCCGCCTGTTAATCATGAATCCATGTCAATAGAGAGGACTACTGCCGTAATGGTAGAGCCCGAGGTAATAGATCGGGTGCCAATCGGCGGCTCAGGGCTGGACCGATATACGTGCACCTCATGGGCATTTACTTTCCGTTTGAATACACATCGCTCCTGCCTTTACACCGGCTCCATTATATCAGTTCCCGCCTGTTAATCATGAATCCCTGTCAATAGAGAGGACTACTGCCGTAAAGGTGGAGGCCGAGGTAATAGATCGGTTGCCAATCGGCGGCTCTAGGCTGGACCGATATACGTGCACCTCATGGGCATTTACTTTCCGTGTGAATACACATCGCTCCTGCCTTTGCACCGGCTCCATTATATCAGTTCCCGCCTGTTAATCATGAATCCCAGTCAATAGAGAGGACTACTGCCGTAAAGGTGGAGGCCGAGGTAATAGATCGGGTGCCAATCGGTGGCTCAAGGCTGGACCGATATACGTGCACCTCATGGGCATTTACTTTCCATTTGAATACACATCGCTTCTGCCTTTGCACCGGCTCCATTATATCAGTTCCCGCCTGTTAATCATGAATCCCTGTCAATAGAGAGGACTACTGCCGTAAAGGTGGAGACCGAGGTAATAGATCGGGTGCCAATCGGCAGCTCTAGGCTGGATCGATATACATGTACCTCATGGGCATTTACTTTCCGTTTGAATACACATCGCTCCTGCCTTTGCACCGGCTCCATTATATCAGTTCCCGCCTGTTAATCATGAATCCCTGTCAATAGAGAGGACTACAGCCGTAAAGTTGGAGGCCAAGGTAATAGATCGGGTGCCAAACGGCGGCTCAAGGCTGGACCGATATACGTGCACCTCATGGGCATTTACTTTCTGTTTGAATACACATCGCTCCTGCCTTTGCACTGGCTCCATTATATCAGTTCCCGCCTGTTAATCATGAATCACTGTCAATAGAGAGGACTACTGCCGTAAAGGTGGAGGCCGAGGTAATAGATCGAGTGCCAATCGGCGGCTCAAGGCTGGACCGATATACGTGCACCTCATGGGCATTTACTTTCCGTTTGAATACACATCGCTCCTGCCTTTGCACCGGCTCCATTATATCAGTTCCCGCCAGTTAATCATGAATCCCTGTCAATAGAGAGGATTACTGCCGTAAAGGTGGAGGCCGAGGTAATAGATTGGGTGCCAATCGGCGGCTCATGGCTGGACTGATATACGTGCACCTCATGGGCATTGACTTTCCGTTTGAATACACATCGCTCCGGCCTTTGCACCGGCTCCATTATATCAGTTCCCGACTGTTAATCATGAATCCCAGTCAATAGAGAGGACTACTGCCGTAAAGGTGGAGGCCGAGGTAATAGATAGGGTGCCAATCGGTGGCTCAAGGCTGGATCGATATACGTGCACCTCATGGGCATTTACTTTCCGTTTGAATACACATCGCTCCTGCCTTTGCACCGGCTCCATTATATCAGTTCCCGCCTGTTAATCATGAATCACTGTCAATAGAGAGGACTACTGCCGTAAAGGTGGAGGCCGAGGTAATAGATCGAGTGCCAATCGGCGGCTCAAGGCTGGACCGATATACGTGCACCTCATGGGCATTTACTTTCCGTTTGAATACACATCGCTCCTGCCTTTGCACCGGCTCCATTATATCAGTTCCCGCCTGTTAATCATGAATCACTGTCAATAGAGAGGACTACAGCCGTAAAGGTGTAGGCCGAGGTAATAGATCGGGTGCTAATCGGCCGCTCAAGGCTGGACCGATATACGTGCACCTCATAGGCATTTACTTTCCGTTTGAATACACATCGCTCCTGCCTTTGCACCGGCTCCATTATATCAGTTCCCGCCTGTTAATCATGAATCCCTGTCAATAGAGAGGACTACTGACGTAAAGGTGGAGGCTGAGGTAATAGATCGGGTGCCAATCGACGACTCAAGGCTGGACCGATATACGTGCACCTCATGGGCATTTACTTTTCGTTTGAATACACATCGCTCCTACCTTTGCACTGGCTCCATTATATCAGTTCCCGCCTGTTAATCATGAATCCCTGTCAATAGAGAGGACTACTGCCGTAAAGGTGGAGGCCGAGATAATAGATCGGGTGCCAATCGACAGCTCAAGGCTGGACTGATATACGTGCACCTCATGGGCATTTACTTTCCGTTTGAATACACATCGTTCCTGCCTTTGCACCGGCTCCGTTATATCAGTTCCCGCATGTTAATCATGAATCCCTGTCAATAGAGAGGACTACTGCCGTAAAGGTGGAGGCCGAGGTAATAGATCGGGTGCCAATCGACGGCTCAAGGCTGGACCGATATACGTGCACCTCATGGTCATTTACATTCCGTTTGAATACACATCGCTCCTGCCTTTACACCGGCTCCATTATATCAGTTCCCGCCTGTTAATCATGAATCCCTGTCAATAGAGAGGACAACTGTCGTAAAGGTGGAGGCCGAGGTAATAGATCGGGTGCCAATCGGCGGATCAAGGCTGGACCGATATACGTGCACCTCATGGGCATTTACTTTCCGTTTGAATACACATCGCTCCTGCCTTTGCACCGGCTCCATTATATCAGTTCCCGCATGTTAATCATGAATCCTTGTCAATAGAGAGGACTACTGCCGTAAAGGTGGAGGCCGATGTAATAGATCGGGTGCCAATCGGCGGCTGAAGGACGGACCGATATACGTGCACCTCATGGGCATTTACTTTCCGTTTGAATACACATCGCTCATGCCTTTGCACCGGCTCCATTATATCAGTTCCCGCCTGTTAATCATGAATCCCAGTCAATAGAGAGGACTACTGCCGTAAAGGTGGAGGCCGAGGTAATAGATAGGGTGCCAATTGGGGGCTCAAGGCTGGACCGATATACGTGCACCTCATGGGCATTTACTTTCCGTTTGAATACACATCGCTCCTGCCTTTGCACCGGCTCCATTATATCAGTTCCCGCCTGTTAATCATGAATCACTGTCAATAGAGAGGACTACTGCCGTAAAGGTGGAGGCCGAGGTAATAGATCGAGTGCCAATCGGCTGCTCAAGGCTGGACCGATATACGTGCACCTCATGGGCATTTACTTTCCGTTTGAATACACATCGCTCCTGCCTTTGCACCGGCTCCATTATATCAGTTCCCGCCTGTTAATCATGAATCACAGTCAATAGAGAGGACTACTGCCGTAAAGGTGGAGGCCGAGGTAATAGATAGGGTGCCAATCGGTGGCTCAAGGCTGGACCGATATACGTGCACCTCATGGGCAGTTACTTTCCGATTGAATACACATCGCTCCTGCCTTTGCACCGGCTCCATTATATCAGTTCCCGCCTGTTAATCATGAATCCCTGTCAATAGAGAGGACTACTGCCGTAAAGGTGGAGGCCGAGGTAATAGATCGGGTGCCAATCGGCGGCTCAAGGCTGGACCGATATACGTGCACCTCATGAGCATTTACTTTCCGTTTGAATACACATCGCTCCTGCATTTGCACCGGCTCCATTATATCAGTTCCCGCATGTTAAGCATGAATCCTTGTCAATAGAGAGGACTACTGCCGTAAAGGTGGAGGCCGAGGTAATAGATCGGGTGCCAATCGGCGGCTCAAGGACGGACCGATATACGTGCACCTCATGGGCATTTACTTTCCGTTTGAATACACATCGCTCATGCCTTTGCACCGGCTCCATTATATCAGTTTTCGCCTGTTAATCATGAATCCCTGTCAATAGAGAGGACTACTACCGTAAAGGTGGAGGTCGAGATAATAGATCCGGTGCCAATCGGCGGCTCAAGGCTGGACCGATATACGTGCACCTCATGGGCATTTACTTTCCGTTTGAATACACATCGCTCCTGCCTTTGCACCGGCTCCGTTATATCAGTTCCCGCATGTTAATCATGAATCCTTGTCAATATCGAGGACTACTGCCGTAAAGGTGGAGGTCGAGGTAATAGATCGGGTGCCAATCGACTGCTCTAGGTTGGACCGATATACGTGCACCTCATGGGCATTTACTTTCCGTTTGAATACACATCGCTCCACCTTTGCACCGGCTCCATTATATCAGTTCCCGCCTGTTAATCATGAATCCCTGTCAATAGAGAGGACTACTGCCGTAATGGTAGAGCCCGAGGTAATAGATCGGGTGCCAATCGGCGGCTCAGGGCTGGACCGATATACGTGCACCTCATGGGAATTTACTTTCCGTTTGAATACACATCGCTCCTACATTTACACCGGCTCCATTATATCAGTTCCCGCCTGTTAATCATGAATCCCGGTCAATAGAGAGGACTACTGCCGTAAAGGTGGAGGCCGAGGTAATAGATCGGTTGCCAATCGGCGGCTCTAGGCTGGACCGATATACGTGCACCTCATGGGCATTTACTTTCCGTGTGAATACACATCGCTCCTGCCTTTGCACCGGCTCCATTATATCAGTTCCCGCCTGTTAATCATGAATCCCAGTCAATAGAGAGGACTACTGCCGTAAAGGTGGAGGCCGAGGTAATAGATCGGGTGCCAATCGGTGGCTCAAGGCTGGACCGATATACGTGCACCTCATGGGCATTTACTTTCCATTTGAATACACATCGCTCCTGCCTTTGCACCGGCTCTATTATATCAGTTCCCGCCTGTTAATCATGAATCCCTGTCAATAGAGAGGACTACTGCCGTAAAGGTGGAGGCCGAGGTAATAGATCGGGTGCCAATCGGCGGCTCTAGGCTGGACCGATATACATGCACCTCATGGGCATTTACTTTCCGTTTGAATACACATCGCTCCTGCCTTTGCACCGGCTCCATTATATCAGTTCCCGCCTGTTAATCATGAATCACTGTCAATAGAGAGGACTACAGCCGTAAAGGTGGAGGCTGAGGTAATAGATCGGGTGCCAATCGACGGCTCAAGGCTGGACAGATATACGTGCACCTCATGGGCATTTACTTTCCGTTTGAATACACATCGCTCCAGCCTTTGCACCGGCTCCATTATATCAGTTCCCGCCTGTTAATCATGAATCCCTGTCAATAGAGAGGACAACTGACGTAAAGGTGGAGGCTGAGGTAATAGATCGGGTGCCAATCGACGACTCAAGGCTGGACCGATATACGTGCACCTCATGGGCATTTACTTTACGTTTTAATACACATCGCTCCTGCCTTTGCACTGGCTCCATTATATCAGTTCCCGCCTGTTAATCATGAATCCCTGTCAATAGAGAGGACTACTGTCGTAAAGGTGGAGGCCGAGGTAATAGATCGGGTGCCAATCGGTGGCTCAAGGCTGGACCGATATACGTGCACCTCATGGGCATTTACTTTCCGTTTGAATACACATCGCTCCTGCCTTTGCACCGGCTCCATTATATCAGTTCCCGCCTGTTAATCATGAATCCCTGTCAATAGAGAGGACTACTGCCGTAAAGGTGGAGGCCGAGGTAATAAATCGGGTGCCAATCGACGGCTCTAGGCTGGACCGATATACGTGCACCTCATGGGCATTTACATTCCGTTTGAATACACATCGCTCCTGCCTTTGCACCGGCTCCATTATATCAGTTCCCGCCTGTTAATCATGAATCCCTGTCAATAGAGAGGACTACTGCCGTAAAGGTGGAGGCCGAGGTAATAGATCGGGTGCCAATCGGCGGCTCAAGGCTGGACCGATATACGTGCACCTCATGGGCATTTACTTTCCGTTTGAATACACATCGCTCCTGCCTTTGCACCGGCTCCATTATATCAGTTCCCGCCTGTTAATCATGAATCCTTGTCAATAGAGAGGACTACTGCCGTAAAGGTGGAGGCCGAGGTAATAGATCGGGTGCCAATCGGCGGCTCAAGGACGGACTGATATACGTGCACCTCATGGGTATTTACTTTCCGTTTGAATACACATCGCTCATGCCTTTGCACCGGCTCCATTATATCAGTTTCCGCCTGTTAATCATGAATCCCTGTCAATAGAGAGGACTACTGCCGTAAAGGTGGAGGCCGAGATAATAGATCCTAAGCCAATCGGCGGCTCAAGGCTGGACCGATATACGTGCACCTCATGGGCATTTACTTTCCGTTTGAATACACATCGCTCCTGCCTTTGCACCGGCTCCGTTATATCAGTTCCCGCATGTTAATCATGAATCCCTGTCAATATCGAGGACTACTGCCGTAAAGGTGGAGGTCGAGGTAATAGATCGGGTGCCAATCGACTGCTCTAGGTTGTACCGATATACGTGCACCTCATGGGCATTTACTTTCCGTTTGAATACACATCGCTCCTCCCTTTGCACGGCTCCATTATATCAGTTCCCGCCTGTTAATCATGAATCCCTGTCAATAGAGAGGACTACTGCCGTAAAGGTGGAGGCCGAGGTAATAGATCGGGTGCCAATCGGCGGCTCAGGGCTGGACCGATATACGTGCACCTCATGGGCATTTACTTTCCGTTTGAATACACATCGCTCCTGCCTTTACACCGGCTCCATTATATCAGTTCCCGCCTGTTAATCATGAATCCCTGTCAATAGAGAGGACTACTGCCGTAAAGGTGGAGGCCGAGGTAATAGATCGGTTGCCAATCGGCGGCTCTAGGCTGGACCGATATACGTGCACCTCATGGGCATTTACTTTCCGTGTGAATACACATCGCTCCTGCCTTTGCACCGGCTCCATTATATCAGTTCCCGCCTGTTAATCATGAATCCCAGTCAATAGAGAGGACTACTGCCGTAAAGGTGGAGGCCGAGGTAATAGATCGGGTGCCAATCGGTGGCTCAAGGCTGGACCGATATACGTGCACCTCATGGGCATTTACTTTCCATTTGAATACACATCGCTTCTGCCTTTGCACCGGCTCCATTATATCAGTTCCCGCCTGTTAATCATGAATCCCTGTCAATAGAGAGGACTACTGCCGTAAAGGTGGAGACCGAGGTAATAGATCGGGTGCGAATCGGCAGCTCTAGGCTGGTGCGATATACATGTACCTCATGGGCATTTACTTTCCGTTTGAATACACATCGCTCCTGCCTTTGCACCGGCTCCATTATATCAGTTCCCGCCTGTTAATCATGAATCCCTGTCAATAGAGGGGACTACAGCCGTAAAGTTGGAGGCCAAGGTAATAGATCGGGTGCCAATCGGCGGCTCAAGGCTGGACCGATATACGTGCACCTCATGGGCATTTACTTTCCGTTTGAATACACATCGCTCCTGCCTTTGCACTGGCTCCATTATATCAGTTCCCGCCTGTTAATCATGAATCACTGTCAATAGAGAGGACTACTGCCGTAAAGGTGGAGGCCGAGGTAATAGATCGAGTGCCAATCGGCGGCTCAAGGCTGGACCGATATACGTGCACCTCATGGGCATTTACTTTCCGTTTGAATACACATCGCTCCTGCCTTTGCACCGGCTCCATTATATCAGTTCCCGCATGTTAATCATGAATCCTTGTCAATAGAGAGGACTACTGCCGTAAAGGTGGAGGCCGATGTAATAGATCGGGTGCCAATCGGCGGCTCAAGGACGGACCGATATACGTGCACCTCATGGGCATTTACTTTCCGTTTGAATACACATCGCTCATGCCTTTGCACCGGCTCCATTATATCAGTTCCCGCCTGTTAATCATGAATCCCAGTCAATAGATAGGACTACTGCCGTAAAGGTGGAGGCCGAGGTAATAGATAGGGTGCCAATCGGTGGCTCAAGGCTGGACCGATATACGTGCACCTCATGGGCATTTACTTTCCGTTTGAATACACATCGCTCCTGCCTTTGCACCGGCTCCATTATATCAGTTCCCGCCTGTTAATCATGAATCACTGTCAATAGAGAGGACTACTGCCGTAAAGGTGGAGGCCGAGGTAATAGATCGAGTGCCAATCGGCGGCTCAAGGCTGGACCGATATACGTGCACCTCATGGGCATTTACTTTCCGTTTGAATACACATCGCTCCTGCCTTTGCACCGGCTCCATTATATCAGTTCCCGCCTGTTAATCATGAATCACTGTCAATAGAGAGGACTACAGCCGTAAAGGTGTAGGCCGAGGTAATAGATCGGGTGCCAATCGGCCGCTCAAGGCTGGACCGATATACGTGCACCTCATGGGCATTTACTTTCCGTTTGAATACACATCGCTCCTGCCTTTGCACCGGCTCCATTATATCAGTTCCCGCCTGTTAATCATGAATCCCTGTCAATAGAGAGGACTACTGACGTAAAGGTGGAGGCTGAGGTAATAGATCGGGTGCCAATCGACGACTCAAGGCTGGACCGATATACGTGCACCTCATGGGCATTTACTTTTCGTTTGAATACACATCGCTCCTACCTTTGCACTGGCTCCATTATATCAGTTCCCGCCTGTTAATCATGAATCCTTGTCAATAGAGTGGACTACTGCCGTAAAGGTGGAGGCCGAGATAATAGATCGGGTGCCAATCGACAGCTCAAGGCTGGACTGATATACGTGCACCTCATGGGCATTTACTTTCCGTTTGAATACACATCGCTCCTGCCTTTGCACCGGCTCCGTTATATCAGTTCCCGCATGTTAATCATGAATCCCTGTCAATAGAGAGGACTACTGCCGTAAAGGTGGAGGCCGAGATAATAGATCGGGTGCCAATCGACGGCTCAAGGCTGGACCAATATACGTGCACCTCATGGTCATTTACATTCCGTTTGAATACACATCGCTCCTGCCTTTACACCGGCTCCATTATATCAGTTCCCGCCTGTTAATCATGAATCCCTGTCAATAGAGAGGACTACAGTCGTAAAGGTGGAGGCCGAGGTAATAGATCGGGTGCCAATCGGCGGATCAAGGCTGGACCGATATACGTGCACCTCATGGGCATTTACTTTCCGTTTGAATACACATCGCTCCTGCCTTTGCACCGGCTCCATTATATCAGTTCCCGCATGTTAATCATGAATCCTTGTCAATAGAGAGGACTACTGCCGTAAAGGTGGAGGCCGATGTAATAGATCGGGTGCCAATCGGCGGCTCAAGGACGGACCGATATACGTGCACCTCATGGGGATTTACTTTCCGTTTGAATACACATCGCTCATGCCTTTGCACCGGCTCCATTATATCAGTTCCCGCCTGTTAATCATGAATCCCTGTCAATAGAGAGGACTACTGCCGTAAAGGTGGAGGCCGAGATAATAGATCGGGTGCCAATCGACAGCTCAAGGCTGGACTGATATACGTGCACCTCATGGGCATTTACTTTCCGTTTGAATACACATCGCTCCTGCCTTTGCACCGGCTCCGTTATATCAGTTCCCGCATGTTAATCATGAATCCCTGTCAATAGAGAGGACTACTGCCGTAAAGGTGGAGACCGAGGTAATAGATCGGGGGCCAATCGGCGGCTCTAGGCTGGATCGATATACATGTACCTCATGGGCATTTACTTTCCGTTTGAATACACATCGCTCCTGCCTTTGCACCGGCTCTATTATATCAGTTCCCGCCTGTTAATCATGAATCCCTGTCAATAGAGAGGACTACAGCCGTAAAGGTGGAGGCCGAGATAATAGATCGGGTGCCAATCGGCGGCTCAAGGCTGGACCGATATACGTGCACCTCATGGGCATTTACTTTCCGTTTGAATACACATCGCTCCTGCCTTCGCACGGGCTCCATTATATCAGTTCCCTCCTGTTAATCATGAATCCCTGTCTATAGAGAGGACTACTGCCGTAAAGGTGGAGGCCGAGGTAATAGATCGGGTGCCAATCGGCGGCTCAAGGCTGGACCGATATACGTGCACCTCATGGGCATTTACTTTCCGTTTGAATACACATCGCTCCTGCCTTTGCACCGGCTCCATTATATCAGTTCCCGCCAGTTAATCATGAATCCCTGTCAATAGAGAGGATTACTTCCGTAAAGGTGGAGGCCGAGATAATAGATCGGGTGCCAATCGGCGGCTCAAGGCTGGACCGATATACGTGCACCTCATGGGCATTTACTTTCCGTTTGATTACACATCGCTCTTGCCTTTGCACAGCCTCCATTATATCAGTTCCCGCCTGTTAAACATGAATCCCTGTCAATAGAGAGGACTACTGCCATAAAGGTGGAGGCCGAGGTAATAGATTAGGTGTCAATCGGCGGCTCTAGGCTGGGCCGATATACGTGCACCTCATGGGCATTTACTTTCCGTGTGAATACACATCGCTCCGGCCTTTGCACCGGCTCCATTATATCAGTTCCCGCCTGTTAATCATGAATCCCAGTCAATAGAGAGGACTACTGCCGTAAAGGTGGAGGCCGAGGTAATAGATCGGGTGCCAATCGATGGCTCAAGGCTGGACGGATATACGTGCACCTCATGGGCATTTACTTTCCGTTTGAATACACATCGCTCCTGCCTTTGCACCGGCTCCATTATATCAGTTCCCGCCTGTTAATCATGAATCCCTGTCAATAGAGAGGACTACTGCCGTAAAGGTGGAGACCGAGGTAATAGATCGGGTGCCAATCGGCGGCTCTAGGCTGGATCGATATACATGTACCTCATGGGCATTTACTTTCCGTTTGAATACACATCGCTCCTGCCTTTGCACCGGCTCTATTATATCAGTTCCCGCCTGTTAATCATGAATCCCTGTCAATAGAGAGGACTACAGCCGTAAAGGTGGAGGCCGAGATAATAGATCGGGTGCCAATCGGCGGCTCAAGGCTGGACCGATATACGTGCACCTTATGGGCATTTACTTTTCGTTTGAATACACATCGCTCCTGCCTTTGCACCGGCTCCATTATATCAGTTCCCGCCAATTAATCATGAATCCCTGTCAATAGAGAGGATTACTGCCGTAAAGGTGGAGGCCGAGATAATAGATCGGGTGCCAATCGGCGGCTCAAGGCTGGACCGATATACGTGCACCTCATGGGCATTTACTTTCCGTTTGAATACACATCGCTCATGTCTTTGCAACGGCTCCATTATATCAGTTCCCGCCAGTTAATCATGCATCCCTGTCAATAGAGAGGATTACTGCCGTAAAGGTGGAGGCCGAGATAATAGATCGGGTGCCAATCGGCGGCTCAAGGCTGGACCGATATACGTGCACCTCATGGGCATTTACTTTCCGTTTGAATACACATCGCTCCTGCCTTTGCACCGGCTCCATTATATCAGTTCCCGCATGTTAATCATGAATCTTTGTCAATAGAGAGGACTACTGCCGTAAAGGTGAAGGCCGAGGTAATAGATCGGGTGCCAATCGGCGGCTCAAGGCTGGCCCGATATACGTGCACCTCATGGGCATTTACTTTCCGTTTGAATACACATCGCTCATGCCTTTGCACCGGCTCCATTATATCAGTTCCCGCCTGTTAATCATGAATCCCTGTCAATAGAGAGGACTACTGCCGTAAAGGAGGAGGCCGAGGTAATAGATCGGGTGCCAATCGACTGCTCTAGGCTGGACCGATATACGTGCACCTCATGGGTATTTACTTTCCGTTTGAATACACATCGCTCCTGCCTTTGCACCGGCTCCATTATATCAGTTCCCGCCTGTTAATCATGAATCACTGTCAATAGAGAGGACTACAGCCGTAAAGGTGGAGGCCGAGGTAATGGATCGGGTGCCAATCGGCGGCTCAAGGCTGGACCGATATACGTGCACCTCATGGGCATTTACTTTCCGTGTGAATACACATCGCTCCTGCCTTTGCACCGGCTCCATTATATCAGTTCCCGCCTGTTAATCATGAATCCCTGTCAATAGAGAGGACTACTGACGTAAAGGTGGAGGCTGAGGTAATAGATCGGGTGCCAATCGACGACTCAAGGCTGGACCGATATACGTGCACCTCATGGGCATTTACTTTTCGTTTGAATACACATCGCTCCTGCCTTTGCACTGGCTCCATTATATCAGTTCCCGCCTGTTAATCATGAATCCCTGTCAATAGAGAGGACTACTGCCGTAAAGGTGGAGGCCGAGGTAATAGATCGGGTGCCAATCGGCGGCTCAATGCTGGACCGATATACGTGCACCTCATGGGCATTTACTTTCCGGTTGAATACACATCGCTCCTGCCTTTACACCGGCTCCATTATATCAGTTCCCGCCTGTTAATCATGAATCCCTGTCAATAGAGAGGACTACTGCCGTAAAGGTGAAGGCCGAGGTAATAGATCGGGTGGCAATCTACGGCTCTAGGTTGGACTGATATACGTGCACCTCATGGGCATTTACATTCCGTTTGAATACACATCGCTCCTGCCTTTGCACCGGCTCCATTATATCAGTTCCCGCCTGTTAATCATGAATCCATGTCAATAGAGAGGACTATTGTCGTAAAGGTGGAGTCCGAGGTAATAGATCGGGTGCCAATCGGCGGCTCAAGGCTGGACCGATATACGTGCACCTCATGGGCATTTACTTTCCGTTTGAATGCACATCGCTCCTGCATTTGCACCGGCTCCATTATATCAGTTCCCGCATGTTAATCATGAATCCTTGTCAATAGAGAGGACTACTACCTTAAAGGTGGAGGCCGAGGTAATAGATCGGGTGCCAATCGGCGGCTCAAGGACGGACTGATATACGTGCACCTCATGGGCATTTACTTTCCGTTTGAATACACATCGCTCATGCCTTTGCAACGTCTCCATTATATCAGTTCCCGCTTGGTAATCATGAATCCCTGTCAATAGAGAGGACTACTGCCGTAAAGGTGGAGGCCGAGATAATAGATCGAGTGCCAATCGGCGGCTCAAGGCTGGACCGATATACGTGCACCTCATGGGCATTTACTTTCCGTTTGAATACACATCGCTCCTGCCTTTGCACCGGCTCCGTTATATCAGTTCCCGCATGTTAATCATGAATCCCTGTCAATAGAGAGGACTACTGCCGTAAAGGTGGAGGTCGAGGTAATAGATCGGGTGCCAATCGACTGCTCTAGGCTGGACCGATATACGTGCACCTCATGGGCATTTACTTTCCGTTTGAATACACATCGCTCCTGCCTTTGCACCGGCTCCATTATATCAGTTCCCGCCTGTTAATCATGAATCCCTGTCAATAGAGAGGACTACTGCCGTAATGGTGGAGCCCGAGGTAATAGATCGGGTGCCAATCGGCGGCTCAAGGCTGGACCGATATACGTGCACCTCATGGGCATTTACTTTCCGTTTGAATACACATCGCTCCTGCCTGTACACCGGCGCCATTATATCAGTTCCCGCCTGTTAATCATGAATCCCTGTCAATAGAGAGGACTACTGCCGTAAAGGTGGAGGCCGAGGTAATAGATCGGTTGCCAATCGGCGGCTCTAGGCTGGACCGATATACGTGCACCTCATGGGCATTTACTTTCCGTGTGAATACACATCGCTCCTGCCTTTGCACCGGCTCCATTATATCAGTTCCCGCCTGTTAATCATGAATCCCAGTCAATAGAGAGGACTACTGCCGTAAAGGTGGAGGCCGAGGTAATAGATCGAGTGCCAATCGGTGGCTCAAGGCTGGACCGATATACGTGCACCTCATGGGCATTTACTTTCCTTTTGAATACACGTCGCTCCTGCCTTTGCACCGGCTCCATTATATCAGTTCCCGGCTGTTAATCATGAATCCCTGTCAATAGAGAGGACTACTGCCGTAAAGGTGGAGGCCGAGGTAATAGATCGGGTGCCAATCGGCGGCTCTAGGCTGGATCGATATACATGTACCTCATGGGCATTTACTTTCCGTTTGAATACACATCGCTCCTGCCTTTGCACTGGCTCCATTATATCAGTTCCCGCCTGTTAATCATGAATCCCTGTCAATAGAGAGGACTACAGCCGTAAAGGTGGAGGCCGAGGTAATAGATCGGGTGCCAATCGGCGGCTCAAGGCTGGACCGATATACGTGCACCTCATGGGCATTTACTTTTCGTTTGAAAACACATCGCTCCTGCCTTTGCACCGGCTCCATTATATCAGTTCCCGCCTGTTAATCATGAATCCCTGTCAATAGAGAGGACTACTGCCGTAAAGGTGGAGGCCGAGGTAATAGATCGAGTGCCAATCGGTGGCTCAAGGCTGGACCGATATACGTGCACCTCATGGGCATTTACTTTCCGTTTGAATACACATCGCTCCTGCCTTTGCACCGGCTCCATTATATCAGTTCCCGCCAGTTAATCATGAATCCCTGTCAATAGAGAGGATTACTGCCGTAAAGGTGGAGGCCGAGGTAATAGATCGGGTGCCAATCGGCGGCTCAAGGCAGGACCGATATACGTGCACCTCATGGGCATTTACTTTCCGTTTGAATACACATCGCTCCTGCCTTTGCACCGGCTCCATTATATCCGTTCCCGCATGTTAATCATGAATCTTTGTCAATAGAGAGGACTACTGCCGTAAAGGTGGAGGCCGAGGTAATAGATCGGGTGCCAATCGGCGGCTCAAGGCTGGACCGATATACGTGCACCTCATGGGCATTTACTTTCCGTTTGAATATACATCGCTCATGCCTTTGCACCGGCTCCATTATATCAGTTCCCGCCTGTTAATCATGAATCCCTGTCAATAGAGAGGACTACTGCCGTAAAGGAGGAGGCCGAGGTAATAGATCGGGTGCCAATCGGCGGCTCAAGGCTGGACCGATATACGTGCACCTCATGGGCATTTACTTTCTGTTTGAATACACATCGCTCCTGCCTTTGCACCGGCTCCATTATATCAGTTCCCGCATGTTAATCATGAATCCCTGTCAATAGAGAGGACTACTGCCGTAAAGGTGGAGGCCGAGGTAATAGATCGGGTGCCAATCGACGGCTCTAGGCTGGACCGATATACGTGCACCTCATGGGCATTTACTTTCCGTTTGAATACACATCGCTCCTGCCTTTGCACCGGCTCCATTATATCAGTTCCCGCCTGTTAATCATGAATTCCTGTCAATAGAGAGGACTACTGACGTACAGGTGTATG
Source organism: Scilla litardierei (assembly GCA_030789695.1). NCBI lineage: Eukaryota > Viridiplantae > Streptophyta > Magnoliopsida > Asparagales > Asparagaceae > Scilla > Scilla litardierei. The sequence continues at coordinate 102,480,559 of CM061131.1, forward strand.
CCGAGGTAATAGATCGAGTGCCAATCGGCGGCTCAAGGCTGGACCGATATACGTGCACCTCATGGGCATTTACTTTCCGTTTGAATACACATCGCTCCTGCCTTTGCACCGGCTCCATTATATCAGTTCCCGCCAGTTAATCATGAATCCCTGTCAATAGAGAGGATTACTGCCGTAAAGGTGGAGGCCGAGATAATAGATCGGGTGCCAATCGGCGGCTCAAGGCTGGACCGATATACGTGCACCTCATGGGCATTTACTTTCCGTTTGAATACACATCGCTCCTACCTTTGCACCGGCTCCATTATATCAGTTCCCGCATGTTAATCATGAATCTTTGTCAATAGAGAGGACTACTGCCGTAAAGGTGAAGGCCGAGGTAATAGATCGGGTGCCAATCGGCGGCTCAAGGCTGGCCCGATATACGTGCACCTCATGGGCATTTACTTTCCGTTTGAATACACATCGCTCATGCCTTTGCACCGGCTCCATTATATCAGTTCCCGCCTGTTAATCATGAATCCCTGTCAATAGAGAGGACTACTGCCGTAAAGGAGGAGGCCGAGGTAATAGATCGGGTGCCAATCGACTGCTCTAGGCTGGACCGATATACGTGCACCTCATGGGAATTTACTTTCCGTTTGAATACACATCGCTCCTGCCTTTGCACCGGCTCCATTATATCAGTTCCCGCCTGTTAATCATGAATCACTGTCAATAGAGAGGACTACAGCCGTAAAGGTGGAGGCCGAGGTAATGGATCGGGTGCCAATCGGCGGCTCAAGGCTGGACCGATATACGTGCACCTCATGGGCATTTACTTTCCGTTTGAATACACATCGCTCCTGCCTTTGCACCGGCTCCATTATATCAGTTCCCGCCTATTAATCATGAATCCCTGTCAATAGAGAGGACTACTGACGTAAAGGTGGAGGCTGAGGTAATAGATCGGGTGCCAATCGACGACTCAAGGCTGGACCGATATACGTGCACCTCATGGGCATTTACTTTTCGTTTGAATACACATCGCTCCTGCCTTTGCACTGGCTCCATTATATCAGTTCCCGCCTGTTAATCATGAATCCCTGTCAATAGAGAGGACTACTGCCGTAAAGGTGGAGGCCGAGGTAATAGATCGGGTGCCAATCGGCGGCTCAATGCTGGACCGATATACGTGCACCTCATGGGCATTTACTTTCCGGTTGAATACACATCGCTCCTGCCTTTACACCGGCTCCATTATATCAGTTCCCGCCTGTTAATCATGAATCCCTGTCAATAGAGAGGACTACTGCCGTAAAGGTGAAGGCCGAGGTAATAGATCGGGTGGCAATCTACGGCTCTAGGTTGGACTGATATACGTGCACCTCATGGGCATTTACATTCCGTTTGAATACACATCGCTCCTGCCTTTGCACCGGCTCCATTATATCAGTTCCCGCCTGTTAATCATGAATCCCTGTCAATAGAGAGGACTATTGTCGTAAAGGTGGAGTCCGAGGTAATAGATCGGGTGCCAATCGGCGGCTCAAGGCTGGACCGATATACGTGCACCTCATGGGCATTTACTTTCCGTTTGAATGCACATCGCTCCTGCATTTGCACCGGCTCCATTATATCAGTTCCCGCATGTTAATCATGAATCCTTGTCAATAGAGAGGACTACTACCTTAAAGGTGGAGGCCGAGGTAATAGATCGGGTGCCAATCGGCGGCTCAAGGACGGACTGATATACGTGCACCTCATGGGCATTTACTTTCCGTTTGAATACACATCGCTCATGCCTTTGCAACGGCTCCATTATATCAGTTCCCGCCTGGTAATCATGAATCCCTGTCAATAGAGAGGACTACTGCCGTAAAGGTGGAGGCCGAGATAATAGATCGGGTGCCAATCGGCGGCTCAAGGCTGGACCGATATACGTGCACCTCATGGGCATTTACTTTCCGTTTGAATACACATCGCTCCTGCCTTTGCACCGGCTCCGTTATATCAGTTCCCGCATGTTAATCATGAATCCCTGTCAATAGAGAGGACTACTGCCGTAATGGTGGAGCCCGAGGTAATAGATCGGGTGCCAATCGGCGGCTCAAGGCTGGACCGATATACGTGCACCTCATGGGCATTTACTTTCCGTTTGAATACACATCGCTCCTGCCTGTACACCGGCTCCATTATATCAGTTCCCGCCTGTTAATCATGAATCCCTGTCAATAGAGAGGACTACTGCCGTAAAGGTAGAGGCCGAGGTAATAGATCGGTTGCCAATCGGTGGCTCTAGGCTGGACCGATATACGTGCACCTCATGGGCATTTACTTTCCGTGTGAATACACATCGCTCCTGCCTTTGCACCGGCTCCATTATATCAGTTCCCGCCTGTTAATCATGAATCCCAGTCAATAGAGAGGACTACTGCCGTAAAGGTGGAGGCCGAGGTAATAGATCGAGTGCCAATCGGTGGCTCAAGGCTGGACCGATATACGTGCACCTCATGGGCATTTACTTTCCTTTTGAATACACGTCGCTCCTGCCTTTGCACCGGCTCCATTATATCAGTTCCCGGCTGTTAATCATGAATCCCTGTCAATAGAGAGGACTACTGCCGTAAAGGTGGAGGCCGAGGTAATAGATCGGGTGCCAATCGGCGGCTCTAGGCTGGATCGATATACATGTACCTCATGGGCATTTACTTTCCGTTTGAATACACATCGCTCCTGCCTTTGCACTGGCTCCATTATATCAGTTCCCGCCTGTTAATCATGAATCCCTGTCAATAGAGAGGACTACAGCCGTAAAGGTGGAGGCCGAGGTAATAGATCGGGTGCCAATCGGCGGCTCAAGGCTGGACCGATATACGTGCACCTCATGGGCATTTACTTTTCGTTTGAAAACACATCGCTCCTGCCTTTGCACCGGCTCCATTATATCAGTTCCCGCCTGTTAATCATGAATCCCTGTCAATAGAGAGGACTACTGCCGTAAAGGTGGAGGCCGAGGTAATAGATCGAGTGCCAATCGGTGGCTCAAGCCTGGACCGATATACGTGCACCTCATGGGCATTTACTTTCCGTTTGAATACACATCGCTCCTGCCTTTGCACCGGCTCCATTATATCAGTTCCCGCCAGTTAATCATGAATCCCTGTCAATAGAGAGGATTACTGCCGTAAAGGTGGAGGCCGAGGTAATAGATCGGGTGCCAATCGGCGGCTCAAGGCAGGACCGATATACGTGCACCTCATGGGCATTTACTTTCCGTTTGAATACACATCGCTCCTGCCTTTGCACCGGCTCCATTATATCCGTTCCCGCATGTTAATCATGAATCTTTGTCAATAGAGAGGACTACTGCCGTAAAGGTGGAGGCCGAGGTAATAGATCGGGTGCCAATCGGCGGCTCAAGGCTGGACCGATATACGTGCACCTCATGGGCATTTACTTTCCGTTTGAATACACATCGCTCATGCCTTTGCACCGGCTCCATTATATCAGTTCCCGCCTGTTAATCATGAATCCCTGTCAATAGAGAGGACTACTGCCGTAAAGGAGGAGGCCGAGGTAATAGATCGGGTGCCAATCGGCGGCTCAAGGCTGGACCGATATACGTGCACCTCATGGGCATTTACTTTCCGTTTGAATACACATCGCTCCTGCCTTTGCACCGGCTCCATTATATCAGTTCCCGCATGTTAATCATGAATCCCTGTCAATAGAGAGGACTACTGCCGTAAAGGTGGAGGCCGAGGTAATAGATCGGGTGCCAATCGACGGCTCTAGGCTGGACCGATATACGTGCACCTCATGGGCATTTACTTTCCGTTTGAATACACATCGCTCCTGCCTTTGCACCGGCTCCATTATATCAGTTCCAGCCTGTTAATCATGAATTCCTGTCAATAGAGAGGACTACTGACGTACAGGTGTATGCCGAGGTAATAGATCGTGTGCCAATCGGCGGCTCAAGGCTGGACCGATATACGTGCACCTCATGGGCATTTACTTTCAGTTTGAATACACATCGCTCCTGCCTTTGCACCGGCTCCATTATATCAGTTCCCACCAGTTAATCATGAATCCCTGTCAATAGAGAGGATTACTGCCGTAAAGGTGGAGGCCGAGGTAATAGATCGGGTGCCAATCGACTGCTCTAGGCTGGACCGATATACGTGCACCTCATGGGCATTTACTTTCCGTTTGAATACACATCGCTCCTGCCTTTGCACCGGCTCCATTATATCAGTTCCCGCCTGTTAATCATGAATCCCTGTCAATAGAGAGGACTACTGCCGTAATGGTGGAGCCCGAGGTAATAGATCGGGTGCCAATCGGCGGCTCAAGGCTGGACCAATATACGTGCACCTCAAGGGCATTTACTTTCCGTTTGAATACACATCGCTCCTGCCTTTACACCGGCTCCATTATATCAGTTCCCGCCTGTTAATCATGAATGCGTGTTAATAGAGAGGACTACTGCCGTAAAGGTGGAGGCCGAGGTAATAGATCGGGTGCCAATCGGCGGCTCTAGGCTGGACCGATATACGTGCACCTCATGGGCATTTACTTTCCGTTTGAATACACATCGCTCCGGCCTTTGCACCGGTTCCATTATATCAGTTCCCGCCTGTTAATCATGAATCCCAGTCAATAGAGAGAACTACTGCTGTAAAGGTGGAGGCCGAGGTAATAGATAGGGTGCCAATCGGTGGCTCAAGGCTGGACCGATATACGTGCACCTCATGGGCATTTACTTTCCGTTTGAATACACATCGCTCCTGCCTTTGCATCGGCTCCATTATATCAGTTCCCGCCTGTTAATCATGAATCCCTGTCAATAGAGAGGACTACTACCGTAAAGGTGGAGGCCGAGTTAATAGATCGGGTACCAATCGGCGGCTCTAGGCTGGACCGATATACATGCACCTCATGGGCATTTACTTTCCGTTTGAATACACATCGCTCCTGCCTTTGCACCGGCTCCATTATATCAGTTCCCGCCTGTTAATCATGAATCACTGTCAATAGAGAGGACTACAGCCATAAAGGTGGAGGCCGAGGTAATAGATCGGGTGCCAATCGGCGGCTCAAGGCTGGACCGATATACGTGCACCTCATGGGCATTTACTTTCCGTTTGAATACACATCGCTCCTGCCTTTGCACCGGATCCATTATATCAGTTCCCGCCTGTTAATCATGAATCCATGTCAATAGAGAGGACTACTGACGTAAAGGTGGAGGCTGAGGTAATAGATCGGGTGCCAATCGGCGGCTCAAGGCTGGACCGATATACGTGCACCTCATGGGAATTTACTTTTCTTTTGAATACACATCGCTCCTGCCTTTGCATTGGCTCCATTATATCAGTTCCCGCCTGTTAATAATGAATCCCTGTCAATAGAGAGGACTACTGCCGTAAAGGTGGAGGCCGAGGTAATAGATCGGGTGCCAATCGGTGGCTCAAGGCTGGACCGATATACATGCACCTCATGGGCATTGACTTTCCGTTTGAATACACATCGCTCCTGCCTTTACACCGGCTCCATTATATCAGTTCCCGCCTGTTAATCATGAATCCCTGTCAATAGAGAGGACTACTGCCGTAAAGGTGGAGGTCGAGGTAATAGATTAGGTGCCAATCGACTGCCCTAGGCTGGACCGATATACGTGCACCTCATGGGCATTTACTTTCCGTTTGAATACACATCGCTCCTGCCTTTGCACCGGCTCCATTATATCAGTTCCCGCCTGTTAATCATGAATCACTGTCAATAGAGAGGACTACAGCCATAAAGGTGGAGGCCGAGGTAATAGATCGGGTGCCAATCGGCAGCTCAAGGCTGGACCGATATACGTGCACCTCATGGGCATTTACTTTCCGTTTGAATACACATCGCTCCTGCCTTTGCACCGGCTCCATTATATCAGTTCCCGCCTGTTAATCATGAATCCCTGTCAATAGAGAGGACTACTGACGTAAAGATGGAGGCTGGGGTAATAGATCGGGTGCCAATCGGCGGCTCAAGGCTGGACCGATATACGTGCACCTCATGGGCATTTACTTTTCGTTTGAATACACATCGCTCCTGCCTTTGCACTGGCTCCATTATATCAGTTCCCGCCTGTTAATCATGAATCCCTGTCAATAGAGAGGACTACTGCCGTAAAGGTGGAGGCCAAGGTAATAGATCGGGTGCCAATCGGTGGCTCAAGGCTGGACCGATATACGTGCACCTCATGGGCATTGACTTTCCGTTTGAATACACATCGCTCCTGCCTTTACACCGGCTCCATTATATCAGTTCCCGCCTGTTAATCATGAATCTCTGTCAATAGAGAGGACTACTGCCGTAAAGGTGGAGGTCGAGGTAATAGATCAGGTGCCAATCGACTGCCCTAGGCTGGACCGATATACGTGCACCTCATGGGCATTTACTTTCCGTTTGAATACACATCGCTCCTGCCTTTGCACCGGCTCCATTATATCAGTTCCCACCTGTTAATCATGAATCCCTGTCAATAGAGAGGACTACTGCCGTAAAGGTAGAGCCCGAGGTAATAGATCGGGTGCCAATCGGCGGTTTAAGGCTGGACCGATATACGTGCACCTCATGGGCATTTACTTTCCGTTTGAATACACATCGCTCCTGCCTTTACACCGGCTCCATTATATCAGTTCCCGCCTGTTAATCATGAATCCCTGTCAATAGATAGGACTACTGCCGTAAAGGTGGAGGCCGAGGTAATAGATCGGTTGCCAATCGGCGGCTCTAGGCTGGACCGATATACGTGCACCTCATGGGCATTTACTTTCCGTGTGAATACACATCGCTCCGACCTTTGCACCGGCTCCATTATATCAGTTCCCGCCTGTTAATCATGAATCCCAGTCAATAGAGAGGACTACTGCCGTAAAGGTGGAGGCCGAGGTAATAGATCGAGTGCTAATCGGCGGCTCAAGGCTGGACCGATATACGTGCACCTCATAGGCATTTACTTTCCATTTGAATACACATCGCTCCTGCCTTTGCACCGGCTCCATTATATCAGTTCCCGGCTGTTAATCATGAATCCCTGTCAATAGAGAGGACTACTGCCGTAAAGATGGAGGCCGAGGTAATAGATCGGGTGCCAATCGGCGGCTCTAGGCTGGATCGATATACATGTACCTCATGGGCATTTACTTTCCGTTTAAATACACATCGCTCCTGCCTTTGCACCGGCTCCATTATATCAGTTCCCGCCTGTTAATCATGAATCCCTCTCAATAGAGAGGACTACTGCCGTAAAGGTGGAGGCCGAGGTAATAGATCGGGTGCCAATCGGCGGCTCAAGGCTGGACCGATATACGTGCACCTCATGGGCATTTACTTTCCGTTTGAAAACACATCGCTCTTGCCTTTGCACCGGCTCCATTATATCGGTTCCCGCCTATTAATCATGAATCCCTGTCAATAGAGAGGACTACTGCCGTAAAGGTGGAGGCCGAGGTAATAGATCGAGTGCCAATCGGTGGCTCAAGGCTGGACCGATATACGTGCACCTCATGGGCATTTACTTTCCGTTTGAATACACATCGCTCCTGCCTTTGCACCGGCTCCATTATATCAGTTCCCGCCAGTTAATCATGAATCTCTGTCAATAGAGAGGATTACTGTCGTAAAGGTGGAGGCCGAGGTAATAGATCGGGTGCCAATCGGCGGCTCAAGGCTGGACCGATATACGTGCACCTCATGGGCATTTACTTTCCGTTTGAATACACATCGCTCCTGCCTTTGCACCGGCTCCATTATATCAGTTCCCGCATATTAATCATGAATCTTTGTCAATAGAGAGGACTACTGCCGTAAAGGTGGAGGCCGAGGTAATAGATCGGGTGCCAATCGGCGGCTCAAGGATGGACCGATATACGTGCACCTCATGGGCATTTACTTTCCGTTTGAATACACATCGCTCATGCCTTTGCACCGGCTCCATTATATCAGTTCCCGCCTGTTAATCATGAATCCCTGTCAATAGAGAGGACTACTGCCGTAAAGGAGGAGGCCGAGTTAATAGATCGGGTGCCAATCGGCGGCTCAAGGCTGGACCGATATACGTGCACCTCATGGGCATTTACTTTCCGTTTGAATACACATCGATCCTGCCTTTGCACCGGCTCCATTATATCAGTTCCCGCATGTTAATCATGGATCCCTGTCAATAGAGAGGACTACTGCCGTAAAGGTGGAGGCCGAGGTAATAGATCGGGTGCCAATCGACTGCTCTAGGCTGGACCGATATACGTGCACCTCATGGGCATTTACTTTCCGTTTGAATACACATCGCTCCTGCCTTGGCACCGGCTCCATTATATCAGTTCCCGCCTGTTATTCATGAATTCCTGTCAATAGAGAGGACTACTGCCGTAAAGGTGGAGGCCGAGGTAATAGATCGTGTGCCAATCGGCGGCTCAAGGCTGGACCGATATACGTGCACCTCATGGGCATTTACTTTCCGTTTGATTACACATCGCTCTTGCCTTTGCACTGGCTCCATTATATCAGTTCCCTCCTGTTAATCATGAATCCATGTCAATAGAGAGGACTACTGCCGTAAAGGTGGAGGCCGAGGTAATAGATCGGGTGCCAATCGACTGCTCTAGGCTGGACCGATATACGTGCACCTCCTGGGCATTTACTTTCCGTTTGAATACACATCGCTCCTGCCTTTGCACCGGCTCCATTATATCAGTTCCCGCCTGTTAATCATGAATCCCTGTCAATAGAGAGGACTACTGCCGTAAAGGTGGAGGCCGAGGTAATAGATCGGGTGCCAATCGGCGGCTCAAGGCTGGACCGATATACGTGCACCTCATGGGCATTTACTTTCCGTTTGAAAACACATCGCTCTTGCCTTTGCACCGGCTCCATTATATCAGTTCCCGCCTATTAATCATGAATCCCTGTCAATAGAGAGGACTACTGCCGTAAAGGTGGAGGCCGAGGTAATAGATCGAGTGCCAATCGGCGGCTCAAGGCTGGACCGATATACGTGCACCTCATGGGCATTTACTTTCCGTTTGAATACACATCGCTCCTGTCTTTGCACCGGCTCCATTATATCAGTTCCCGCCAGTTAATCATGAATCCCTGTCAATAGAGAGGATTACTGTCGTAAAGGTGGAGGCCGAGGTAATAGATCGTGTGCCAATCGACGGCTCAAGGCTGGACCGATATACGTGCACCTCATGGGCATTTACTTTCCGTTTGATTACACATCGCTCTTGCCTTTGCACTGGCTCCATTATATCAGTTCCCTCCTGTTAATCATGAATCCATGTCAATAGAGAGGACTACTGCCGTAAAGGTGGAGGCCGAGGTAATAGATCGGGTGCCAATCGGCGGCTCTAGGCTGGATCGATATACATGTACCTCATGGGCATTTACTTTCCGTTTAAATACACATCGCTCCTGCCTTTGCACCGGCTCCATTATATCAGTTCCCGCCTGTTAATCATGAATCCCTGTCAATAGAGAGGACTACTGCCGTAAAGGTGGAGGCCGAGGTAATAGATCGGGTGCCAATCGGCGGCTCAAGGCTGGACCGATATACGTGCACCTCATGGGCATTTACTTTCCGTTTGAAAACACATCGCTCTTGCCTTTGCACCGGCTCCATTATATCAGTTCCCGCCTATTAATCATGAATCCCTGTCAATAGAGAGGACTACCGCCGTAAAGGTGGAGGCCGAGGTAATAGATCGAGTGCTAATCGGCGGCTCAAGGCTGGACCGATATACGTGCACCTCATGGGCATTTACTTTCCGTTTGAATACACATCGCTCCTGCCTTTGCACCGGCTCCATTATATCAGTTCCCGCCAGTTAATCATGAATCCCTGTCAATAGAGAGGATTACTGTCGTAAAGGTGGAGGCCGAGGTAATAGATCGGGTGCCAATCGGCGGCTCAAGGCTGGACCGATATACGTGCACCTCATGGGCATTTACTTTCCGTTTGAATACACATCGCTCCTGCCTTTGCACCGGCTCCATTATATCAGTTCCCGCATATTAATCATGAATCTTTGTCAATAGAGAGGACTACTGCCGTAAAGGTGGAGGCCGAGGTAATAGATCGGGTGCCAATCGGCGGCTCAAGGATGGACCGATATACGTGCACCTCATGGGCATTTACTTTCCGTTTGAATACACATCGCTCATGCCTTTGCACCGGCTCCATTATATCAGTTCCCGCCTGTTAATCATGAATCCCTGTCAATAGAGAGGACTACTGCCGTAAAGGAGGAGGCCGAGTTAATAGATCGGGTGCCAATCGGCGGCTCAAGGCTGGACCGATATACGTGCACCTCATGGGCATTTACTTTCCGTTTGAATACACATCGATCCTGCCTTTGCACCGGCTCCATTATATCAGTTCCCGCATGTTAATCATGGATCCCTGTCAATAGAGAGGACTACTGCCGTAAAGGTGGAGGCCGAGGTAATAGATCGGGTGCCAATCGACTGCTCTAGGCTGGACCGATATACGTGCACCTCATGGGCATTTACTTTCCGTTTGAATACACATCGCTCCTGCCTTGGCACCGGCTCCATTATATCAGTTCCCGCCTGTTATTCATGAATTCCTGTCAATAGAGAGGACTACTGCCGTAAAGGTGGAGGCCGAGGTAATAGATCGTGTGCCAATCGGCGGCTCAAGGCTGGACCGATATACGTGCACCTCATGGGCATTTACTTTCCGTTTGATTACACATCGCTCTTGCCTTTGCACTGGCTCCATTATATCAGTTCCCTCCTGTTAATCATGAATCCATGTCAATAGAGAGGACTACTGCCGTAAAGGTGGAGGCCGAGGTAATAGATCGGGTGCCAATCGACTGCTCTAGGCTGGACCGATATACGTGCACCTCCTGGGCATTTACTTTCCGTTTGAATACACATCGCTCCTGCCTTTGCACCGGCTCCATTATATCAGTTCCCGCTTGTTAATTATGAATCCCTGTCAATAGAGAGGACTACTGCCGTAATGGTGGAGCCCGAGGTAATAGATCGGGTGCCAATCGACGGCTCCAGGCTGGACCGATATACGTGCACCTCATGGACATTTACTTTCCGTTTGAATACACATCGCTCCTGCCTTTACACCGGCTCCATTATATCAGTTCCCGCCTGTTAATCATGAATCTCTGTCAATAGAGAGGACTACTACCGTAAAAGTGGAGGCCGAGGTAATAGATCGGGTGCCAATCGGCGGCTCTAGGCTGGACCGATATACGTGCACCTCATGGGCATTTACTTTCCGTTTGAATACACATCGCTCCTGCCTTTGCACCGGCTCCATTATATCAGTTCCCGCCTGTTAATCATGAATCCCAGTCAATAGAGAGGACTACTGCCGCAAAGGTGGAGGCCGAGGTAATAGATCGGGTGCCAATCGGTGGCTCTAGGCTGGACCGATATACATGCACCCCATGCGTATTTACTTTCCGTTTGAATACACATCGCTCCTGCCTTTGCACCGGCTCCATTATATCAGTTCCCGCCTGTTAATCATGAATACCTGTCAATAGAGAGGACTACTGCCGTAAAGGTGGAGGCCGAGGTAATAGATCGGGTGCCAATCGATGGCTCTAGGCTGGACCGATATACATGCACCTCATGCGTATTTACTTTCCGTTTGAATACACATCGATCCTGCCTTTGCACCGGCTCCATTATATCAGTTCCCGCCTGTTAATCATGAATCCCTGTCAATAGAGAGGACTACAACCGTAAAGGTGGAGGCCGAGATAATAGATCGGGTGCCAATCGGCGGCTCAAGGCTGGACCGATATACGTGCACCTCATGGGAATTTACTTTCCGTTTGAATACACATCGCTCCTGCCTTCGCACGGGCTCCATTATATCAGTTCCCTCCTGTTAATCATGAATCCCTGTCAATAGAGAGGACTACTGCCGTAAAGGTGGAGGCCGAGGTAATAGATCGAGTGCCAATCGGCGGCTCAAGGCTGGACCAATATACGTGCACCTCATGGGCATTTACTTTCCGTTTGAATACACATCGCTCCTGCCTTTGCACCGGCTCCATTATATCAGTTCCCGCCAGTTAATCATGAATCCCTGTCAATAGAGAGGACTACTACCGTAAAGGTGGAGGCCGAGGTAATAGATCGGGTGCCAATCGGTGGCTCAAGGCTGGACCGATATACGTGCACCTCATGGGCATTTACTTTCCGTTTGAATACACATCGCTCATGCCTTTGCACCGGCTCCATTATATCAGTTCCCGCCTGTTAATCATGAATCCCTGTCAATAGAGAGGACTACAGCCGTAAAGGAGGAGGCCGAGGTAATAGATCGGGTGCCAATCGACTGCTCAAGGCTGGACCGATATACGTGCACCTCATGGGCATTTACTTTCCGTTTGAATACACATCGCTCCTGCCTTCGCACGGGCTCCATTATATCAGTTCCCTCCTGTTAATCATGAATCCCTGTCAATAGAGAGGACTACTGCCGTAATGGTGGAGCCCGAGGTAATAGATCGGGTGCCAATCGGCGGCTCTAGGCTGGACCGATATACGTGCACCTCATGGGCATTTACTTTCCGTTTGAATACACATCGCTCCTGCCTTTGCACCGGCTCCATTATATCAGTTCCCGCCTGTTAATCATGAATCCCAGTCAATAGAGAGGACTACTCCCGCAAAGGTGGAGGCCGAGGTAATAGATCGGGTGCCTATCGGTGGCTCTAGGCTGGACCGATATACATGCACCCCATGCGTATTTACTTTCCGTTTGAATACACATCGCTCCTGCCTTTGCACCGGCTCCATTATATCAGTTCCCGCCTGTTAATCATGAATACCTGTCAATAGAGAGGACTACTGCCGTAAAGGTGGAGGCCGAGGTAATAGATCGGGTGCCAATCGATGGCTCTAGGCTGGACCGATATACATGCACCTCATGCGTATTTACTTTCCGTTTGAATACACATCGCTCCTGCCTTTGCACCGGCTCCATTATATCAGTTCCCGCCTGTTAATCATGAATCCCTGTCAATAGAGAGGACTACAACCGTAAAGGTGGAGGCCGAGATAATAGATCGGGTGCCAATCGGCGGCTCAAGGCTGGACCGATATACGTGCACCTCATGGGAATTTACTTTCCGTTTGAATACACATCGCTCCTGCCTTCGCACGGGCTCCATTATATCAGTTCCCTCCTGTTAATCATGAATCCCTGTCAATAGAGAGGACTACTGCTGTAAAGGTGGAGGCCGAGGTAATAGATCGAGTGCCAATCGGCGGCTCAAGGCTGGACCGATATACGTGCACCTCATGGGCATTTACTTTCCGTTTGAATACACATCGCTCCTGCCTTTGCACCGGCTCCATTATATCAGTTCCCGCCAGTTAATCATGAATCCCTGTCAATAGAGAGGACTACTGCCGTAAAGGTGGAGGCCGAGGTAATAGATCGGGTGCCAATCTGTGGCTCAAGGCTGGACTGATATACGTGCACCTCATGGGCATTTACTTTCCGTTTGAATACACATCGCTCATGCCTTTGCACCGGCTCCATTATATCAGTTCCCGCCTGTTAATCATGAATCCCTGTCAATAGAGAGGACTACAGCCGTAAAGGAGGAGGCCGAGGTAATAGATCGGGTGCCAATCGACTGCTCAAGGCTGGACCGATATACGTGCACCTCATGGGCATTTACTTTCCGTTTGAATACACATCGCTCCTGCCTTCGCACGGGCTCCATTATATCAGTTCCCTCCTGTTAATCATGAATCCCTGTCAATAGAGAGGACTACTGCCGTAATGGTGGATCCCGAGATAATAGATCGGGTGCCAATCGGTGGCTCAAGGCTGGACCGATATACGTGCACCTCATGGGCATTTACTTTCCGTTTGAATACACATCGCTCCTGCCTTTGCACCGGCTCCATTATATCAGTTTCCGCCTGTTAATCATGAATCCCTGTCAATAGAGAGGACTACTGCTGTAAAGGTGGAGGCCGAGGTACTAGATCGGGTGCCAATCGGCGGCTCCAGGCTGGACCGATATACGTGCACCTCATGGGCATTTACTTTCCGTTTGAATACACATCGCTCCGGCCTTTGCACCGGCTCCATTATATCAGTTCCCGCCTGTTAATCATGAATCCCAGTCAATAGAGAGGACTACTGCCGTAAAGGTGGAGGCCGAGGTAATAGATAGGGTGCCAATCGGTGGCTCAAGGCTGGACCGATATACGTGCACCTCATGGGCATTTACTTTCCGTTTGAATACACATCGCTCCTGCCTTTGCATCGGCTCCATTATATCAGTTCCCGCCTGTTAATCATGAATCCCTGTCAATAGAGAGGACTACTACCGTAAAGGGGGAGGCCGAGGTAATAGATCGGGTGCAAATCGGCGGCTCTAGGCTGGACCGATATACATGCACCTCATGGGCATTTACTTTCCGTTTGAATACACATCGCTCCTGCCTTTGCACCGGCTCCATTATATCAGTTCCCGCCTGTTAATCATGAATCCCTGTCAATAGAGAGGACTACAGCCGTAAAGGTGGAGGCCGAGGTAATAGATCGGGTGCCAATCGGTGGCTCAAGGCTGGACCGATATACGTGCACCTCATGGGCATTTACTTTCCGTTTGAATACACATCGCTCCTGCCTTTGCACCGGCTCCATTATATCAGTTCCCGCCTGTTAATCATGAATCCATGTCAATAGAGAGGACTACTGACGTAAAGGTGGAGGCTGAGGTAATAGATCGGGTGCCAATCGACGCCTCAAGGCTGGACTGATATACGTGCACCTCATGGGCATTTACTTTTCGTTTGAATACACATCGCTCCTGCCTTTGCACCGGCTCTATTATATCAGTTCCCGCCTGTTAATCATGAATCCCTGTCAATAGAGAGGACTACTGCCGTAAAGGTGGAGGCCGAGGTAATAGATCGGGTGCCAATCGGCGGCTCAAGGCTGGACCGATATACGTGCACCTCATGGGCATTTACTTTCCGGTTGAATACACATCGCTCCTGCCTTTACACCGGCTCCATTATATCAGTTCCCGCCTGTTAATCATGAATCCCTGTCAATAGAGAGGAATACTGCCGTAAAGGAGGAGGCCGAGGTAAAAGATCGGGTGCCAATCGACTGCTCTAGGCTGGACCGATATACGTGCACCTCATGGGCATTTACTTTCCGTTTGAATACACATCGCTCCTGCCTTTGCACCGGCTCCATTATATCAGTTCCCGCCTGTTAATCATGAATCCCTGTCAATAGAGAGGACTACTGCCGTAAAGGTAGAGGCCGAGGTAATAGATCGGGTGCCAATCGATGGCTCTAGGCTGGACCGATATACATGCACCTCATGGGCATTTACATTCCGTTTGAATACACATCGCTCCTGCCTTTGCACCGGCTCCATTATATCAGTTCCCGCCTGTTAATCATGAATCCCTGTCAATAGAGAGGACTACTGCCGTAAAGGTGGAGGCCGAGGTAATAGATCGGGTGCCAATCGGCGGCTCAAGGCTGGACCGATATACGTGCACCTCATGGGCATTTACTTTCCGTTTGAATACACATCGCTCCTGCCTTCACACGGGCTCCATTATATCAGTTCCCTCCTGTTAATCATGAATCCCTGTCAATAGAGAGGACTACTGCCGTAAAGGTGGAGGCCGAGGTAATAGATCGAGTGCCAATCGGCGGCTCAAGGCTGGACCGATATACGTGCACCTCATGGGCATTTACTTTCCGTTTGAATACACATCGCTCCTGCCTTTGCACCGGCTCCATTATATCAGTTCCCGCCAGTTAATCATGAATCCCTGTCAATAGAGAGGACTACTGCCGTAAAGGTGGAGGCCGAGGTAATAGATCGGGTGCAAATCGGTGGCTCAAGGCTGGACCGATATACGTGCACCTCATGGGCATTTACTTTCCGTTTGAATACACATCGCTCATGCCTTTGCACCGGCTCCATTATATCAGTTCCCGCCTGTTAATCATGAATCCCTGTCAATAGAGAGGACTACAGCCGTAAAGGAGGAGGCCGAGGTAATAGATCGGGTGCCAATCGACTGCTCAAGGCTGGACCGATATACGTGCACCTCATGGGCATTTACTTTCCGTTTGAATACACATCGCTCCTGCCTTCGCACGGGCTCCATTATATCAGTTCCCTCCTGTTAATCATGAATCCCTGTCAATAGAGAGGACTACTGGCGTAATGGTGGAGCCCGAGATAATAGATCGGGTGCCAATCGGTGGCTCAAGGCTGGACCGATATACGTGCACCTCATGGGCATTTACTTTCCGTTTGAATACACATCGCTCCTGCCTTTGCACCGGCTCCATTATATCAGTTTCCGCCTGTTAATCATGAATCCCTGTCAATAGAGAGGACTACTGCTGTAAAGGTGGAGGCCGAGGTAATAGATCGGGTGCCAATCGGCGGCTCCAGGCTGGACCGATATACGTGCACCTCATGGGCATTTACTTTCCGTTTGAATACACATCGCTCCGGCCTTTGCACCGGCTCCATTATATCAGTGCCCGCCTGTTAATCATGAATCCCAGTCAATAGAGAGGACTACTGCCGTAAAGGTGGAGGCCGAGGTAATAGATAGGGTGCCAATCGGTGGCTCAAGGCTGGACCGATATACGTGCACCTCATGGGCATTTACTTTCCGTTTGAATACACATCGCTCCTGCCTTTGCATCGGCTCCATTATATCAGTTCCCGCCTGTTAATCATGAATCACTGTCAATAGAGAGGACTACTACCGTAAAGGGGGAGGCCGAGGTAATAGATCGGGTGCAAATCGGTGGCTCTAGGCTGGACCGATATACATGCACCTCATGGGCATTTACTTTCCGTTTGAATACACATCGCTCCTGCCTTTGCACCGGCTCCATTATATCAGTTCCCGCCTGTTAATCATGAATCCCTGTCAATAGAGAGGACTACAGCCGTAAAGGTGGAGGTCGAGGTAATAGATCGGGTGCCAATCGGTGGCTCAAGGCTGGACCGATATACGTGCACCTCATGGGCATTTACTTTCCGTTTGAATACACATCGCTCCTGCCTTTGCACCGGCTCCATTATATCAGTTCCCGCCTGTTAATCATGAATCCATGTCAATAGAGAGGACTACTGACGTAAAGGTGGAGGCTGAGGTAATAGATCGGGTGCCAATCGACTTCTCAAGGCTGGACCGATATACGTGCACCTCATGGGCATTTACTTTTCGTTTGAATACACATCGCTCCTGCCTTTGCACCGGCTCCATTATATCAGTTCCCGCCTGTTAATCATGAATCCCTGTCAATAGAGAGGACTACTGCCGTAAAGGTGGAGGCCGAGGTAATAGATCGGGTGCCAATCGACTGCTCTAGGCTGGACCGATATACGTGCACCTCATGGGCATTTACTTTCCGTTTGAATACACATCGCTCCTGCCTTTGCACCGGCTCCATTATATCAGTTCCCGCCTGTTAATCATGAATCCCTGTCAATAGAGAGGACTACTGCCGTAAAGGTAGAGGCCGAGGTAATAGATTGGGTGCCAATCGATGGCTCTAGGCTGGACCGATATACATGCACCTCATGGGCATTTACATTCCGTTTGAATACACATCGCTCCTGCCTTTGCACCGGCTCCATTATATCAGTTCCCGCCTGTTAATCATGAATCCCTGTCAATAGAGAGGACTACTGCCGTAATGGTGGAGCCCGAGGTAATAGATCGGGTGCCAATCGGCGGCTCAAGGCTGGACCGATATACGTGCACCTCATGGGCATTTACTTTCCGTTTGAATACACATCGCTCCTGCCTGTACACCGGCTCCATTATATCAGTTCCCGCCTGTTAATCATGAATCCCTGTCAATAGAGAGGACTACTGCCGTAAAGGTGGAGGCCGAGGTAATAGATCGGGTGCCAATCGGCGGCTCAAGGATGGAGCGATATACGTGCACCTCATGGGCATTTACTTTCCGTTTGAATACACATCGCTCCTGCCTTTGCACCGGCTCCATTATATCAGTTCCCGCCTGTTAATCATGAATCCCTGTCAATAGAGAGGACTAATACCGTAAAGGTGGAGGCCGAGGTAATAGATCGGTTGCCAATCGGCGGCTCAAGGCTGGACCGATATACATGCACCTCATGGGCATTTACTTTCCGTTTGAATACACATCGCTCCTGCCTTTGCACCGGCTCCATTATATCAGTTCCCGCCTGTTAATCATGAATCCCTGTCAATAGAGAGGACTACTGCTGTAAAGGTGGAGGCCAAGGTAATAGATCGGGTGCCAATCGACTGCTCTAGGCTGGACCGATATACGTGCACCTCATGGGCATTTACTTTCCGTTTGAATACACATCGCTCCTGCCTTTGCACCGGCTCCATTATATTAATTCCCGCCTGTTAATCATGAATCCCTGTCAATAGAGAGGACTACTGCCGTAATGGTGGAGCCCGAGGTAATAGATTGGGTGCCAATCGACGGCTCAAGGCTGAACCGATATACGTGCACCTCATGGGCATTTACTTTCCGTTTGAATACACATCACTCCTGCCTTTACACCGGCTCCATTATATCAGTTCCCGCATGTTAATCATGAATCTCTGTCAATAGAGAGGACTACTGTCGTAAAGGTGGAGGCCGAGGTAATAAATAGGGTGCCAATCGGCGGCTCTAGGCTGGACCGATATACGTGCACCTCATGGGCATTTACTTTCCGTTTGAATACACATCGCTCCTGCCTTTGCACCGGCTCCATTATATCAGTTCCCGCCTGTTAATCATGAATCCCAGTCAATAGAGAGGACTACTACCGTAAAGGTGGTGGCCGAGGTAATAGATCGGGTGCCAATCGACGGCTCTATGCTGGATCGATATACATGCACCTCATGGGCATTTACTTTCCGTTTGAATACACATCGCTCCTGCCTTTGCACCGGCTCCATTATATCAGTTCCTGCCTGTTAATCATGAATCCCTGTCAATAGAGAGGACTACTGCCGTAAAGGTGGAGGCCGAGGTAATAGATCGGGTGGCAATCGACGGCTCTATGCTGGATCGATATACATGCACCTCATGGGCATTTACTTTCCGTTTGAATACACATCGCTCCTGCCTTTGCACCGGCTCCATTATATCAGTTCCCGCCTGTTAATCATGAATCCCTGTCAATAAAGAGGATTACTGACGTAAAGGTGGAGGCTGAGGTAATAGATCGGGTGCCAATCGGCGGCTCAAGGCTGGACCGATATACGTGCACCTCATGGGCATTTACTTTTCGTTTGAATACACATCGCTCCTGCCTTTGCACTGGCTCCATTATATCAGTTCCCGCCTGTTAATCATGAATCCCTGTCAATAGAGAGGACTACTGCCGTAAAGGTGGATGCCGAGGTAATAGATCAGGGGCCAATCGGCGGCTCAAGGCTGGACCGATATACGTGCATCTCATGGGCATTTACTTTCCGTTTGAATACACATCGCTCCTGCCTTTGCACCGGCTCCATTATATCAGTTCCCGCCTGTTAATCATGAATCCCTGTCAATAGAGAGGACTACTGCCGTAAAGGTAGAGGCCGCGATAATAGATCGGGTGCCAATCGACGGATCTAGGCTGGACCGATATACGTGCACCTCATGGGCATTTACATTCCGTTTGAATACACATCGCTCCTGCCTTTGCACCGGCTCAATTATATCAGTTCCCGCCTGTTAATCATGAATCCCTGTCAATAGAGAGAACTACGGCCGTAAAGGTAGAGGCCGAGGTAATAGATCGGGTGCCAATCGGCGGCTCAAGGCTGGACCGATATACATGTACCTCATGGGCATTTACTTTCCGTTTGAATACACATCGCTCCTGCCTTTGCACCGGCTCCATTATATATGTTCCCGCCTGTTAATCATGAATCCCTGTCAATAGAGAGGACTACAGCCGTAAAGGTGGAGGCCGAGATAATAGATCGGGTGCCAATCGGCGGCTCAAGGCTGGACCGATATACGTGCACCTCATGGGCATTTACTTTCCGTTTGAATACACATCGCTCCTGCCTTCGCACGGGCTCCATTATATCAGTTCCCGCCTGTTAATCATGAATCCCTGTCAATAGAGAGGACTACTGCCGTAAAGGTGGAGGCCGAGGTAATAGATCGGGTGCCAATCGGCGGCTCAAGGCTGGACCGATATACGTGCACCTCATGGGCATTTACTTTCCGTTTGAATACACATCGCTCCCGCCTTTGCACCGGCTCCATTATATCAGTTCCCGCCAGTTATTCATGAATCCCTGTCAATAGAGAGGATTACTGCCGTAAAGGTGGAGGCCGAGGTAATAGATCGGGTGCCAATCGACGGCTCAAGGCTGGACCGATATACATGCACCTCATGTGCATTTACTTTCCGTTTGAATACACATCGCTCCTGCCTTTGCACCGGCTCTATTATATCAGTTCCCGCATGTTAATCATGAATCTTTGTCAATAGAGAGGACTACTGCCGTAAAGGTGGAGGCCGAGGTAATAGATCGGGTGCCAATCGGCGGTCAAGGCTGGACCGATATACGTGCACCTCATGGGCATTTACTTTCCGTTTGAATAAACATCGCTCATGCCTTTGCACCGGCTCCATTATATGAGTTCCCGCCTGTTATTCACGAATCCCTGTCAATAGAGAGAACTACTGCCGTAAAGGAGAAGGCCGA
This sequence comes from Scilla litardierei, assembly GCA_030789695.1. Taxonomy (NCBI): domain Eukaryota; kingdom Viridiplantae; phylum Streptophyta; class Magnoliopsida; order Asparagales; family Asparagaceae; genus Scilla; species Scilla litardierei. The sequence goes on from CM061131.1 coordinate 102,501,319, forward strand.
GGTAATAGATCGGGTGCCAATCAACTGCTCTAGGCTGGACCGATATACGTGCACCTCATGGGCATTTACTTTCCGTTTGAATACACATCGCTCCTGCCTTTGCAACGGCTCCATTATATTAGTTCCCGCCTGTTAATCATGAATCCCTGTCAATAGAGAGGACTACTGCCGTAATGGTGGAACCCGAGATAATAGATCGGGTTCCAATCGGCGGCTCAAGGCTGGACCGATATACGTGCACCTCATGGGCATTTACTTTCCGTTTGAATACACATCGATCCTGCCTTTACACCGGCTCCATTATATCAGTTCCCGCCTGTTAATCATGAATCCCTGTTAATAGAGAGGACTACTGCCGTAAAGGTGGAGGCCGAGGTAATAGATCGGGTGCCAATCGGCGGCTCTAGGCTGGACCGATATATGTGCACCTCATGGGCATTTACTTTCCGTTTGAATACACATCGCTCCTGCCTTTGCACCGGCTCCATTATATCAGTTCCCGCCTGTTAATCATGAATCCCTGTCAATAGAGAGGACTACTGCTGTAAAGGTGGAGGCCAAGGTAATAGATCGGGTGCCAATCGACTGCTCTAGGCTGGACCAATATACGTGCACCTCATGGGCATTTACTTTCCGTTTGAATACACATCGCTCCTGCCTTTGCACCGGCTCCATTATATTAGTTCCCGCCTGTTAATCATGAATCCCTGTCAATAGAGAGGACTACTGCCGTAATGGTGGAGCCCGAGGTAATAGATTGGGTGCCAATCGACGGCTCAAGGCTGAACCGATATACGTGCACCTCATGGGCATTTACTTTCCGTTTGAATACACATCACTCCTGCCTTTACACCGGCTCCATTATATCAGTTCCCGCATGTTAATCATGAATCTCTGTCAATAGAGAGGACTACTGTCGTAAAGGTGGAGGCCGAGGTAATAAATAGGGTGCCAATCGGCGGCTCTAGGCTAGACCGATATACGTGCACCTCATGGGCATTTACTTTCCGTTTCAATACACATCGCTCCTGCCTTTGCACCGGCTCCATTATATCAGTTCCCGCCTGTTAATCATGTATCCCAGTCAATAGAGAGGACTACTGCCGTAAAGGTGGTGGCCGAGGTAATAGATCGGGTGCCAATCGGTGGCTCAAGGCTGGACTGATATACGTGCACCTCATGGGCATTTACTTTCCGTTTGAATACACATCGCTCCTGCCTTTGCACCGGCTCCATTATATCAGTTCCCGCCTGTTAATCATGAATCCCTGTCAATAGAGAGGACTACTGCCGTAAAGGTGGAGGCCGAGGTAATAGATCAGGTGGCAATCGACGGCTCTATGCTGGATCGATATACATGCACCTCATGGGCATTTACTTTCCGTTTGAATACACATCGCTCCTGCCTTTCCACCGGCTCCATTATATCAGTTCCCGCCTGTTAATCATGAATCCCTGTCAATAGAGAGGATTACTGACGTAAAGGTGGAGGCTGAGGTAATAGATCGGGTGCCAATCGGCGGCTCAAGGCTAGACCGATATACGTGCACCTCATGGGCATTTACTTTTCGTTTGAATACACATCGCTCCTGCCTTTGCACTGGCTCCATTATATCAGTTCCCGCCTGTTAATCATGAATCCCTGTCAATAGAGAGGACTACTGCCGTAAAGGTGGATGCCGAGGTAATAGATCAGGGGCCAATCGGCGGCTCAAGCCTGGACCGATATACGTGCATCTCATGGGCATTTACTTTCTGTTTGAATACACATCGCTCCTGCCTTTGCACCGGCTCCATTATATCAGTTCCCGCCTGTTAATCATGAATCCCTGTCAATAGAGAGGACTACTACCGTAAAGGTGGAGGCCGAGGTAATAGATCGGGTGCAAATCGGCGGCTCTAGGCTGGACCGATATACATGCACCTCATGGGCATTTACTTTCCGTTTGAATACACATCGCTTCTGCCTTTGCAACGGCTCCATTATATCAGTTCCCGCCTGTTAATCATGAATCCCTGTCAATAGAGAGGACTACAGCCGTAAAGGTGGAGGCCGAGGTAATAGATCGGGTGCCAATCGGTGGCTCAAGGCTTGACCGATATACGTGCACCTCATGGGCATTTACTTTCCGTTTGAATACACATCGCTCCTGCCTTTGCATCGGCTCCATTTTATCAGTTCCCGCCTGTTAATCATGAATCCCTGTCAATAGAGAGGACTACTACCGTAAAGGTGGAGGCCGAGGTAATAGATCGGGTGCAAATCGGCGGCTCTAGGCTGGACCGATATACATGCACCTCATGGGCATTTACTTTCCGTTTGAATACACATCGCTCTTGCCTTTGCACCGGCTCCATTATATCAGTTCCCGCCTGTTAATCATGAATCTCTGTCAATAGAGAGGACTACAGCCGTAAAGGTGGAGGCCGAGGTAATAGATCGGGTGCCAATCGGTGGCTCAAGGCTGGACCGATATACGTGCACCTCATGGGCATTTACTTTCCGTTTGAATACACATCGCTCCTGCCTTTGCACCGGCTCCATTATATCAGTTCCCGCCTGTTAATCATGAATCCATGTCAATAGAGAGGACTACTGACGTAAAGGTGGAGGCTGAGGTAATAGATCGGGTGCCAATCGACGACTCAAGGCTGGACCGATATACGTGCACCTCATGGGCATTTACTTTTCGTTTGAATACACATCGCTCCTGCCTTTGCACCGGCTCCATTATATCAGTTCCCGCCTGTTAATCATGAATCCCTGTCAATAGAGAGGACTACTGCCGTAAAGGTGGAGGCCGAGGTAATAGATCGGGTGCCAATCGGCGGCTCAAGGCTGGACCGATATACGTGCACCTCATGGGCATTTACTTTCCGGTTGAATACACTTCGCTCCTGCCTTTACACCGGCTCCATTATATCAGTTCCCGCCTGTTAATCATGAATCCCTGTCAATAGAGAGGAATACTGCCGTAAAGGAGGAGGCCGAGGTAATAGATCGGGTGCCAATCGACTGCTCTAGGCTGGACCGATATACATGCACCTCATGGGCATTTACTTTCCGTTTGAATACACATCGCTCCTGCCTTTGCACCGGCTCCATTATATCAGTTCCCGCCTGTTAATCATGAATCCCTGTCAATAGAGAGGACTACTGCCGTAAAGGTAGAGGCCGAGGTAATAGATCGGGTGCCAATCGATGGCTCTAGGCTGGACCGATATACATGCACCTCATGGGCATTTACATTCCGTTTGAATACACATCGCTCCTGCCTTTGCACCGGCTCCATTATTTCAGTTCCCGCCTGTTAATCATGAATCTCTGTCAATAGAGAGGACTACTGCCGTAATGGTGGAGCCCGAGGTAATAGATCGGGTGCCAATCGGCGGCTCAAGGCTGGACCGATATACGTGCACCTCATGGGCATTTACTTTCCGTTTGAATACACATCGCTCCTGCCTGTACACCGGCTCCATTATATCAGTTCCCGCCTGTTAATCATGAATCCCTGTCAATAGAGAGGACTACTGCCGTAAAGGTGGAGGCCGAGGTAATAGATCGGGTGCCAATCGGCGGCTCAAGGATGGAGCGATATACGTGCACCTCATGGGCATTTACTTTCCGTTTGAATACACATCGCTCCTGCCTTTGCACCGGCTCCATTATATCAGTTCCCGCCTGTTAATCATGAATCCCTGTCAATAGAGAGGACTAATACCGTAAAGGTGGAGGCCGAGGTAATAGATCGGTTGCCAATCGGCGGCTCAAGGCTGGACCGATATACGTGCACCTCATGGGCATTTACTTTCCGTTTGAATACACATCGCTCCTGTCTTTGTACCGGCTCCATTATATCAGTTCCCGCCTGTTAATCATGAATCCCTGTCAATAGAGAGGACTACTGCCGTAAAGGTGGACGCCAAGGTAATAGATCGGGTGCCAATCGACTGCTCTAGGCTGGACCGATATACGTGCACCTCATGGGCATTTACTTTCCGTTTGAATACACATCGCTCCTGCCTTTGCACCGGCTCCATTATATTAGTTCCCGCCTGTTAATCATGAATCCCTGTCAATAGAGAGGACTACTGCCGTAATGGTGGAGCCCGAGGTAATATATTGGGTGCCAATCGACGGCTCAAGGCTGAACCGATATACGTGCACCTCATGGGCATTTACTTTCCGTTTGAATACACATCACTCCTGCCTTTACACCGGCTCCATTATATCAGTTCCCGCATGTTAATCATGAATCTCTGTCAATAGAGAGGACTACTGTCGTAAAGGTGGAGACCGAGGTAATAAATAGGGTGCCAATCGGCGGCTCTAGGCTGGACCGATATACGTGCACCTCATGGGCATTTACTTTCCGTTTGAATACACATCGCTCCTGCCTTTGCACCGGCTCCATTATATCAGTTCCCGCCTGTTAATCATGAATCCCAGTCAATAGAGAGGACTACTGCCGTAAAGGTGGTGGCCGAGGTAATAGATCGGGTGGCAATCGACGGCTCTATGCTGGATCGATATACATGCACCTCATGGGCATTTACTTTCCGTTTGAATACACATCGCTCCTGCCTTTCCACCGGCTCCATTATATCAGTTCCCGCCTGTTAATCATGAATCCCTGTCAATAGAGAGGATTACTGACGTAAAGGTGGAGGCTGAGGTAATAGATCGGGTGCCAATCGGCGGCTCAAGGCTGGACCGATATACGTGCACCTCATGGGAATTTACTTTTCGTTTGAATACACATCGCTCCTGCCTTTGCACTGGCTCCATTATATCAGTTCCCGCCTGTTAATCATGAATCCCTGTCAATAGAGAGGACTACTGCCGTAAAGGTGGATGCCGAGGTAATAGATCAGGGGCCAATCGGCGGCTCAAGGCTGGACTGATATACGTGCATCTCATGGGCATTTACTTTCCGTTTGAATACACATCGCTCCTGCCTTTGCACCGGCTCCATTATATCAGTTCCCGCCTGTTAATCATGAATCCCTGTCAATAGAGAGGACTACTGCCGTAAAGGTGGAGGCCGAGGTAATAGATCGGGTGGCAATCGACGGCTCTATGCTGGATCGATATACATGCACCTCATGGGCATTTACTTTCCGTTTGAATACACATCGCTCCTGCCTTTGCCCCGGCTCCATTATATCAGTTCCCGCCTGTTAATCATGAATCCCTGTCAATAGAGAGGATTACTGACGTAAAGGTGGAGGCTGAGGTAATAGATCGGGTGCCAATCGGCGGCTCAAGGCTGGACCGATATACGTGCACCTCATGGGCATTTACTTTTCGTTTGAATACACATCGCTTCTGCCTTTGCACTGGCTCCATTATATCAGTTCCCGCCTGTTAATCATGAATCCCTGTCAATAGAGAGGACTACTGCCGTAAAGGTGGATGCCGAGGTAATAGATCAGGGGCCAATCGGCGGCTCAAGGCTGGACCGATATACGTGCATCTCATGGGCATTTACTTTCCGTTTGAATACACATCGCTCCTGCCTTTGCACCGGCTCCATTATATCAGTTCCCGCCTGTTAATCATGAATCTCTGTCAATAGAGAGGACTACTGCCGTAAAGGTAGAGGCCGAGATAATAGATCGGGTGCCAATCGACGGCTCTAGGCTGGACCGATATACGTGCACCTCATGGGCATTTACATTCCGTTTGAATACACATCGCTCCTGCCTTTGCACCGGCTCAATTATATCAGTTCCCGCCTGTTAATCATGAATCCCTGTCAATAGAGAGAACTACGGCCGTAAAGGTAGAGGCCGAGGTAATAGATCGGGTGCCAATCGGTGGCTCAAGGCTGGACCGATATACGTGCACCTCATAGGCATTTACTTTCCGTTTGAATACACATCGCTCCTGCCTTTGCACCGGCTCCATTATATCAGTTCCCGCATGTTAATCATGAATCCTTGTCAATAGAGAGGACTACTGCCGTAAAGGTGGAGGCCGAGGTAAAATATCGGGTGCCAATCGGCGGCTCAAGGATGGACCGATATACGTGCACCTCATGGGCATTTACTTTTCGTTTGAATACACATCGCTCATGCCTTTGCACTGGCTCCATTATATCAGTTCCCGCCTGTTAATCATGAATCCCTGTCAATAGAGAGGACTACTATCTTAAAGGTGGAGGCCGAGGTAATAGATCGGGTGCCAATCGGCGGCTTAAGGCTGGACCGATATACGGGCACCTCATGGGCATTTACTTTCTGTTTGAATACACATCGCTCCTGCCTTTGCACCGGCTCCATTATATCTGTTCCCGCCCGTTAATCATGAATCCCTGTCAATAGAGAGGACTACTGCCGTAAAGGTGGAGGCCAAGGTAATAGATCGGGTGCCAATCGACTGCTCTAGGCTGGACCGATATACGTGCACCTCATGGGCATTTACTTTCCGTTTGAATACACATCGCTCCTGCCTTTGCACCGGCTCCATTATATATGTTCCCGCCTGTTAATCATGAATCCCTGTCAATAGAGAGGACTACAGCCGTAAAGGTGGAGGCCGAGATAATAGATCGGGTGCCAATCGGCGGCTCAAGGCTGGACCGATATACGTGCACCTCATGGGCATTTACTTTCCGTTTGAATACACATCGCTCCTGCCTTCGCACGGGCTCCATTATATCAGTTCCCGCCTGTTAATCATGAATCCCTGTCAATAGAGAGAACTACTGCCGTAAAGGTGGAGGCCGAGGTAATAGATCGGGTGCCAATCGGCGGCTCAAGGCTGGACCGATATACGTGCACCTCATGGGAATTTACTTTCCGTTTGAATACACATCGCTCCCGCCTTTGCACCGGCTCCATTATATCAGTTCCCGCCAGTTATTCATGAATCCCTGTCAATAGAGAGGATTACTGCCGTAAAGGTGGAGGCCGAGGTAATAGATCGGGTGCCAATCGGCGGCTCAAGGCTGGACCGATATACGTGCACCTCATGGGCATTTACTTTCCGTTTGAATACACATCGCTCCTGCCTTTGCACCGGCTCTATTATATCAGTTCCCGCATGTTAATCATGAATCTTTGTCAATAGAGAGGACTACTGCCGTAAAGGTGGAGGCCGAGGTAATAGATCGGGTGCCAATCGGCGGTTCAAGGCTGGACCGATATACGTGCACCTCATGGGCATTTACTTTCCGTTTGAATAAACATCGCTCATGCCTTTGCACCGGCTCCATTATATGAGTTCCCGCCTGTTATTCACGAATCCCTGTCAATAGAGAGAACTACTGCCGTAAAGGAGAAGGCCGAGGTAATAGATCGGGGGCCAATCGGCGGCTCAAGGCTGGACCGATATACGTGCATCTCATGGGCATTTACTTTCCGTTTGAATACACATCGCTCCTGCCTTTGCACCGGCTCTATTATATCAGTTCCCGCCTGTTAATCATGAATCCCTGTCAATAGAGAGGACTACTGCCGTAAAGGTAGAGGCCGAGATAATAGATCGGGTGCCAATCGACGGCTCTAGGCTGGACCGATATACGTGCACCTCATGGGCATTTACATTCCGTTTGAATACACATCGCTCCTGCCTTTGCACCGGCTCAATTATATCAGTTCCCTCCTGTTAATCATGAATCCCTGTCAATAGAGAGAACTACGGCCGTAAAGGTAGAGGCCGAGGTAATAGATCGGGTGCCAATCGGCGGCTCAAGGCTGGACCGATATACGTGCACCTCATAGGCATTTACTTTCCGTTTGAATACACATCGCTCCTGCCTTTGCACCGGCTCCATTATATCAGTTCCCGCATGTTAATCATGAATCCTTGTCAATAGAGAGGACTACTGCCGTAAAGGTGGAGGCCGAGGTAAAATATCGGGTGCCAATCGGCGGCTCAAGGATGGACCGATATACGTGCACCTCATGGGCATTTACTTTTCGTTTGAATACACATCGCTCATGCCTTTGCACTGGCTCCATTATATCAGTTCCCGCCTGTTAATCATGAATCCCTGTCAATAGAGAGGACTACTATCTTAAAGGTGGAGGCCGAGGTAATAGATCGGGTGCCAATCGGCGGCTTAAGGCTGGACCGATATACGGGCACCTCATGGGCATTTACTTTCTGTTTGAATACACATCGCTCCTGCCTTTGCACCGGCTCCATTATATCTGTTCCCGCCCGTTAATCATGAATCCCTGTCAATAGAGAGGACTACTGCCGTAAAGGTGGAGGCCAAGGTAATAGATCGGGTGCCAATCGACTGCTCTAGGCTGGACCGATATACGTGCACCTCATGGGCATTTACTTTCCGTTTGAATACACATCGCTCCTGCCTTTGCACCGGCTCCATTATATTAGTTCCCGCCTGTTAATCATGAATCCCTGTCAATAGAGAGGACTACGGCCGTAAAGGTGGAGCCCGAGGTAATAGATCGGGTGCCAATCGGCGGCTCAAGGCTGGACCGATATACGTGCACCTCATGGGCATTTACTTTTCGTTTGAATACACATCGCTCCCGCCTTTACACCGGCTCCATTATATCAGTTCCCGCCTGTTAATCATGAATCCCTGTCATTAGAGAGGACTACTGCCGTAATGGTGGAGCCCGAGGTAATAGATCGGGTGCCAATCGATGGCTCAAGGCTGGACCGATATACGTGCACCTCATGGGCATTTACTTTCCATTTGAATACACATCGCTCCTGCCTTTGCACCGGCTCCATTATATCAGTTCCCGCCTGTTAATCATGAATCCCTGTCAATAGAGAGGACTACTGCCGTAAAGGTGGAGACCGAGGTAATAGATCGGGTGCCAATTGGCGGCTCAAGGCTGGACCGATATACATGTACCTCATGGGCATTTACTTTCCGTTTGAATACACATCGCTCCTGCCTTTGCACCGGCTCCATTATATATGTTCCCGCCTGTTAATCATGAATCCCTGTCAATAGAGATGACTACAGCCGTAAAGGTGGAGGCCGAGATAATAGATCGGGTGCCAATCGGCGGCTCAAGGCTGGACCGATATACGTGCACCTCATGGGCATTTACTTTCCGTTTGAATACACATCGCTCCTGCCTTCGCACGGGCTCCATTATATCAGTTCCCGCCTGTTAATCATGAATCCCTGTCAATAGAGAGGACTACTGCCGTAAAGGTGGAGGCCGAGGTAATAGATCGGGTGCCAATCGGCGGCTCAAGGCTGGACCGATATACGTGCACCTCATGGGCATTTACTTTCCGTTTGAATACACATCGCTCCCGCCTTTGCACCGGCTCCATTATATCAGTTCCCCCCAGTTATTCATGAATCCCTGTCAATAGAGAGGATTACTGCCGTAAAGGTGGAGGCCGAGATAATAGATCGGGTGCCATACGGCGGCTCAAGGCTGGACCGATATACGTGCACCTCATGGGCATTTACTTTCCGTTTGAATACACATCGCTCCTGCCTTTGCACCGGCTCTATTATATCAGTTCCCGCATGTTAATCATGAATCTTTGTCAATAGAGAGGACTACTGCCGTAAAGGTGGAGGCCGAGGTAATAGATCGGGTGCCAATCGGCGGCTCAAGGCTGGACCGATATACGTGCACCTCATGGGCATTTACTTTCCGTTTGAATAAACATCGCTCATGCCTTTGCACCGGCTCCATTATATGAGTTCCCGCCTGTTATTCACGAATCCCTGTCAATAGAGAGAACTACTGCCGTAAAGGAGAAGGCCGAGGTAATAGATCGGGTGCCAATCAACTGCTCTAGGCTGGACCGATATACGTGCACCTCATGGGCATTTACTTTCCGTTTGAATACACATCGCTCCTGCCTTTGCAACGGCTCCATTATATTAGTTCCCGCCTGTTAATCATGAATCCCTGTCAATAGAGAGGACTACTGCCGTAATGGTGGAGCCCGAGATAATAGATCGGGTTCCAATCGGCGGCTCAAGGCTGGACCGATATACGTGCACCTCATGGGCATTTACTTTCCGTTTGAATACACATCGATCCTGCCTTTACACCGGCTCCATTATATCAGTTCCCGCCTGTTAATCATGAATCCATGTTAATAGAGAGGACTACTGCCGTAAAGGTGGAGGCCGAGGTAATAGATCGGGTGCCAATCGGCGGCTCTAGGCTGGACCGATATACGTGCACCTCATGGGCATTTACTTTCCGTTTGAATACACATCGCTCCTGCCTTTGCACCGGCTCCATTATATCAGTTCCCGCCTGTTAATCATGAATCTCTGTCAATAGAGAGGACTACTGCTGTAAAGGTGGAGGCCAAGGTAATAGATCGGGTGCCAATCGACTGCTCTAGGCTGGACCGATATACGTGCACCTCATGGGCATTTACTTTCCGTTTGAATACACATCGCTCCTGCCTTTGCACCGGCTCCATTATATCAGTTCCCACCTGTTAATCATGAATCCCTGTCAATAGAGAGGACTACTGCCGTAATGGTGGAGCCCGAGGTAATAGATTGGGTGCCAATCGACGGCTCAAGGCTGAACCGATATACGTGCACCTCATGGGCATTTACTTTCCGTTTGAATATACATCACTCCTGCCTTTACACCGGCTCCATTATATCAGTTCCCGCATGTTAATCATGAATCTCTGTCAATAGAGAGGACTACTGTCGTAAAGGTGGAGGCCGAGGTAATAAATAGGGTGCCAATCGGCGTCTCTAGGCTGGACCGATATACGTGCACCTCATGGGCATTTACTTTCCGTTTGAATACACATCGCTCCTGCCTTTGCACCGGCTCCATTATATCAGTTCCCGCCTGTTAATCATGAATCCCAGTCAATAGAGAGGACTACTGCCGTAAAGGTGGTGGCCGAGGTAATAGATCGGGTGCCAATCGGTGGCTCAAGGCTGGACTGATATACGTGCACCTCATGGGAATTTACTTTCCGTTTGAATACACATCGCTCCTGCCTTTGCACCGGCTCCATTATATCAGTTCCCGCCTGTTAATCATGAATCCCTGTCAATAGAGAGGACTACTGCCGTAAAGGTGGAGGCCGAGGTAATAGATCGGGTGGCAATCGACGGCTCTATGCTGGATCGATATACATGCACCTCATGGGCATTTACTTTCCGTTTGAATACACATCGCTCCTGCCTTTCCACCGGCTCCATTATATCAGTTCCCGCCTGTTAATCATGAATCCCTGTCAATAGAGAGGATTACTGACGTAAAGGTGGAGGCTGAGGTAATAGATCGGGTGCCAATCGGCGGCTCAAGGCTAGACCGATATACGTGCACCTCATGGGCATTTACTTTTCGTTTGAATACACATCGCTCCTGCCTTTGCACTGGCTCCATTATATCAGTTCCCGCCTGTTAATCATGAATCCCTGTCAATAGAGAGGACTACTGCCGTAAAGGTGGATGCCGAGGTAATAGATCAGGGGCCAATCGGCGGCTCAAGGCTGGACCGATATACGTGCATCTCATGGGCATTTACTTTCTGTTTGAATACACATCGCTCCTGCCTTTGCACCGGCTCCATTATATCAGTTCCCGCCTGTTAATCATGAATCCCTGTCAATAGAGAGGACTACTACCGTAAAGGTGGAGGCCGAGGTAATAGATCGGGTGCAAATCGGTGGCTCTAGGCTGGACCGATATACATGCACCTCATGGGCATTTACTTTCCGTTTGAATACACATCGCTCCTGCCTTTGCACCGGCTCCATTATATCAGTTCCCGCCTGTTAATCATGAATCCCTGTCAATAGAGAGGACTACAGCCGTAAAGGTGGAGGCCGAGGTAATAGATCGGGTGCCAATCGGTGGCTCAAGGCTTGACCGATATACGTGCACCTCATGGGCATTTACTTTCCGTTTGAATACACATCGCTCCTGCCTTTGCATCGGCTCCATTATATCAGTTCCCGCCTGTTAATCATGAATCCCTGTCAATAGAGAGGACTACTACCGTAAAGGTGGAGGCCGAGGTAATAGATCGGGTGCAAATCGGCGGCTCTAGGCTGGACCGATATACATGCACCTCATGGGCATTTACTTTCCGTTTGAATACACATCGCTCCTGCCTTTGCACCGGCTCCATTATATCAGTTCCCGCCTGTTAATCATGAATCCCAGTCAATAGAGAGTACTACTGCCGTAAAGGTGGAGCCCGAGGTAATAGATCGGGTGCCAATCGGCGGCTCAAGGCTGGACCGATATACGTGCACCTCATGGGCATTTACTTTTCGTTTGAATACACATCGCTCCCGCCTTTACACCGGCTCCATTATATCAGTTCCCGCCTGTTAATCATGAATCCCTGTCATTAGAGAGGACTACTGCCATAATGGTGGAGCCCGAGGTAATAGATCGGGTGCCAATCGATGGCTCAAGGCTGGACCGATATACGTGCACCTCATGGGCATTTACTTTCCGTTTGAATACACATCGCTCCTGCCTTTGCACCGGTTCCATTATATTAGTTCCCGCCTGTTAATCATGAATCCGTGTCAATAGAGAGGACTACGGCCGTAAAGGTGGAGCCCGAGGTAATAGATCGGGTGCCAATCGGCGGCTCAAGGCTGGACCGATATACGTGCACCTCATGGGCATTTACTTTTCGTTTGAATACACATCGCTCCCGCCTTTACACCGGCTCCATTATATCAGTTCCCGCCTGTTAATCATGAATCCCTGTCATTAGAGAGGACTACTGCCATAATGGTGGAGCCCGAGGTAATAGATCGGGTGCCAATCGATGGCTCAAGGCTGGACCGATATACGTGCACCTCATGGGCATTTACTTTCCGTTTGAATACACATCGCTCCCGCCTTTGCACCGGCTCCATTATATCAGTTCCCGCCAGTTATTCATGAATCCCTGTCAATAGAGAGGATTACTGCCGTAAAGGTGGAGGCCGAGGTAATAAATCGGGTGCCAATCGGCGGCTCAAGGCTGGACCGATATACGTGCACCTCATGGGCATTTACTTTCCGTTTGAATACACATCGCTCCTGCCTTTGCACCGGCTCTATTATATCAGTTCCCGCATGTTAATCATGAATCTTTGTCAATAGAGAGGACTACTGCCGTAAAGGTGGAGGCCGAGGTAATAGATCGGGTGCCAATCGGCGGCTCAAGGCTGGACCGATATACGTGCACCTCATGGGCATTTACTTTCCGTTTGAATAAACATCGCTCATGCCTTTGCACCGGCTCCATTATATTAGTTCCCGCCTGTTAATCATGAATCCCTGTCAATAGAGAGGACTACGGCCGTAAAGGTGGAGCCCGAGGTAATAGATCGGGTGCCAATCGGCGGCTCAAGGCTGGACCGATATACGTGCACCTCATGGGCATTTACTTTTCGTTTGAATACACATCGCTCCCGCCTTTACACCGGCTCCATTATATCAGTTCCCGCCTGTTAATCATGAATCCCTGTCATTAGAGAGGACTACTGCCATAATGGTGGAGCCCGAGGTAATAGATCGGGTGCCAATCGATGGCTCAAGGCTGGACCGATATACGTGCACCTCATGGGCATTTACTTTCCATTTGAATACACATCGCTCCTGCCTTTGCACCGGCTCCATTATATCAGTTCCCGCCTGTTAATCATGAATCCCTGTCAATAGAGAGGACTACTTCCGTAAAGGTGGAGACCGAGGTAATAGATCGGGTGCCAATCGGCGGCTCAAGGCTGGACCGATATACATGTACCTCATGGGCATTTACTTTCCGTTTGAATACACATCGCTCCTGCCTTTGCACCGGCTCCATTATATATGTTCCCGCCTGTTAATCATGAATCCCTGTCAATAGAGAGGACTACAGCCGTAAAGGTGGAGGCCGAGATAATAGATCGGGTGCCAATCGGTGGCTCAAGGCTGGACCGATATACGTGCACCTCATGGGCATTTACTTTCCGTTTGAATACACATCGCTCCTGCCTTCGCACGGGCTCCATTATATCAGTTCCCGCCTGTTAATCATGAATCCCTGTCAATAGAGAGGACTACTGCCGTAAAGGTGGAGGCCGAGGTAATAGATCGGGTGCCAATCGGCGGCTCAAGGCTGGACCGATATACGTGCACCTCATGGGCATTTACTTTCCGTTTGAATACACATCGCTCCCGCCTTTGCACCGGCTCCATTATATCAGTTCCCGCCAGTTATTCATGAATCCCTGTCAATAGAGAGGATTACTGCCGTAAAGGTGGAGGCCGAGGTAATAAATCGGGTGCCAATCGGCGGCTCAAGGCTGGACCGATATACGTGCACCTCATGGGCATTTACTTTCCGTTTGAATACACATCGCTCCTGCCTTTGCACCGGCTCTATTATATCAGTTCCCGCATGTTAATCATGAATCTTTGTCAATAGAGAGGACTACTGCCGTAAAGGTGGAGGCCGAGGTAATAGATCGGGTGCCAATCGGCGGCTCAAGGCTGGACCGATATACGTGCACCTCATGGGCATTTACTTTCCGTTTGAATAAACATCGCTCATGCCTTTGCACCGGCTCCATTATATGAGTTCCCGCCTGTTATTCACGAATCCCTGTCAATAGAGAGAACTACTGCCGTAAAGGAGAAGGCCGAGGTAATAGATCGGGTGCCAATCAACTGCTCTAGGCTGGACCGATATACGTGCACCTCATGGGCATTTACTTTCCGTTTAAATACACATCGCTCCTGCCTTTGCACCGGCTCAATTATATTAGTTCCCGCTTGTTAATCATGAATCCCTGTCAATAGAGAGGACTACTGCCGTAATGGTGGAGCCCGAGATAATAGATCGGGTTCCAATCGGCGGCTCAAGGCTGGACCGATATACGTGCACCTCATGGGCATTTACTTTCCGTTTGAATACACATCGATCCTGCCTTTACACCGGCTCCATTATATCAGTTCCCGCCTGTTAATCATGAATCCCTGTTAATAGAGAGGACTACTGCCGTAAAGGTGGAGGCCGAGGTAATAGATCGGGTGCCAATCGGCGGCTCTAGGCTGGACCGATATACGTGCACCTCATGGGTATTTACTTTCCGTTTGAAAACACATCGCTCCGGCCTTTGCACCGGCTCCATTATATCAGTTCCCGCCTGTTAATCATGAATCCCAGTCAATAGAGAGGACTACTGCCGTAAAGGTGGTGGCCGAGGTAATAGATCGGGTGCCAATCGGTGGCTCAAGGCTGGACTGATATACGTGCACCTCATGGGCATTTACTTTCCGTTTGAATACACATCGCTCCTGCCTTTGCACCGGCTCCATTATATCAGTTCCCGCCTGTTAATCATGAATCCCTGTCAATAGAGAGGACTACTGCCGTAAAGGTGGAGGCCGAGGTAATAGATCGGGTGGCAATCGACGGCTCTATGCTGGATCGATATACATGCACCTCATGGACATTTACTTTCCGTTTGAATACACATCGCTCCTGCCTTTGCACCGGCTCCATTATATCAGTTCCCGCCTGTTAATCATGAATCCCTGTCAATAGAGAGGATTACTGACGTAAAGGTGGAGGCTGAGGTAATAGATCGGGTGCCAATCGGCGGCTCAAGGCTGGACCGATATACGTGCACCTCATGGGCATTTACTTTTCGTTTGAATAAACATCGCACCTGCCTTTGCACTGGCTCCATTATATCAGTTCCCGCCTGTTAATCATGAATCCCTGGCAATAGAGAGGACTACTGCCGTAAAGGTGGATGCCGAGGTAATAGATCAGGGGCCAATCGGCGGCTCAAGGCTGGACCGATATACTTGCATCTCATGGGCATTTACTTTCCGTTTGAATACACATCGCTCCTGCCTTTGCACCGGCTCCATTATATCAGTTCCCGCCTGTTAATCATGAATCCATGTCAATAGAGAGGACTACTGCCGTAAAGGTAGAGGCCGAGATAATAGATCGGGTGCCAATCGACGGCTCTAGGCTGGACCGATATACGTGCACCTCATGGGCATTTACATTCCGTTTGAATACACATCGCTCCTGCCTTTGCACCGGCTCAATTATATCAGTTCCCGCCTGTTAATCACGAATCCCTGTCAATAGAGAGAACTACGGCCGTAAAGGTGGAGGCCGAGGTAATAGATCGGGTGCCAATCGGTGGCTCAAGGCTGGACCGATATACGTGCACCTCATAGGCATTTACTTTCCGTTTGAATACACATCGCTCCTGCCTTTGCACCGGCTCCATTATATCAGTTCCCGCATGTTAATCATGAATCCTTGTCAATAGAGAGGACTACTGCCGTAAAGGTGGAGGCCGAGGTAAAATATCAGGTGCCAATCGGCGGTTCAAGGATGGACCGATATACGTGCACCTCATGGGCATTTACTTTTCGTTTGAATACACATCGCTCATGCTTTTGCACTGGCTCCATTATATCAGTTCCCGCCTGTTAATCATGAATCCCTGTCAATAGAGAGGACTACTATCGTAAAGGTGGAGGACGAGGTAATAGATCGGGTGCCAATCGGTGGCTCAAGGCTGGACCGATATACGGGCACCTCATGGGCATTTACTTTCTGTTTGAATACACATCGCTCCTTCCTTTGCACCGGCTCCATTATATCTGTTCCCGCCCGTTAATCATAAATCCCTGTCAATAGAGAGGACTACTGCCGTAAAGGTGGAGGCCAAGGTAATAGATCGGGTGCCAATCGACTGCTCTAGGCTGGACCGATATACGTGCACCTCATGGGCATTTACTTTCCGTTTGAATACACATCGCTCCTGCCTTTGCACCGGCTCCATTATATTAGTTCCCGCCTGTTAATCATGAATCCCTGTCAATAGAGAGGACTACGGCCGTAAAGGTGGAGCCCGAGGTAATAGATCCGGTGCCAATCGGCGGCTCAAGGCTGGACCGATATACGTGCACCTCATGGGCATTTACTTTTCGTTTGAATACACATCGCTCCCGCCTTTACACCGGCTCCATTATATCAGTTCCCGCCTGTTAATCATGAATCCCAGTCAATAGAGAGGACTACTGCCGTAAAGGTGGTGGCCGAGGTAATAGATCGGGTGCCAATCGGTGGCTCAAGGCTGGACTGATATACGTGCACCTCATGGGCATTTACTTTCCGTTTGAATACACATCGCTCCTGCCTTTGCACCGGCTCCATTATATCAGTTCCCGCCTGTTAATCATGAATCCCTGTCAATAGAGAGGACTACTGCCGTAAAGGTGGAGGCCGAGGTAATAGATCGGGTGGCAATCGACGGCTCTATGCTGGATCGATATACATGCACCTCATGGACATTTACTTTCCGTTTGAATACACATCGCTCCTGCCTTTGCACCGGCTCCATTATATCAGTTCCCGCCTGTTAATCATGAATCCCTGTCAATAGAGAGGACTACTGCCGTAAAGGTGGAGACCGAGGTAATAGATCGGGTGCCAATCGGCGGCTCAAGGCTGGACCGATATACATGTACTTCATGGGCATTTACTTTCCGTTTGAATACACATCGCTCCTGCCTTTGCACCGGCTCCATTATATCTGTTCCCGCCTGTTAATCATGAATCCCTGTCAATAGAGAGGACTACAGCCGTAAAGGTGGAGGCCGAGATAATAGATCGGGTGCCAATCGGCGGCTCAAGGCAGGACCGATATACGTGCACCTCATGGGCATTTACTTTCCGTTTGAATACACATCGCTCCTGCCTTCGCACGGGCTCCATTATATCAGTTCCCGCCTGTTAATCATGAATCCCTGTCAATAGAGAGGACTACTGCCGTAAAGGTGGAGGCCGAGGTAATAGATCGGGTGCCAATCGGCGGCTCAAGGCTGGACCGATATACGTGCACCTCATGGGCATTTACTTTCCGTTTGAATACACATCGCTCCCGCCTTTGCACCGGCTCCATTATATCAGTTCCCGCCAGTTATTCATGAATCCCTGTCAATAGAGAGGATTACTGCCGTAAAGGTGGATGCCGAGGTAATAGATCGGGTGCCAATCGGCGGCTCAAGGCTGGACCGATATACGTGCACCTCATGGGCATTTACTTTCCGTTTGAATACACATCGCTCCTGCCTTTGCACCGGCTCCATTATATCAGTTCCCGCATATTAATCATGAATCTTTGTCAATAGAGAGGACTACTGCCGTAAAGGTGAAGGCCGAGGTAATAGATCGGGTGCCAATCGGCGGCTCAAGGCTGGACCGATATACGTGCACCTCATGGACATTTACTTTCCGTTTGAATAAACATCGCTCATGCCTTTGCACCGGCTCCATTATATCAGTTCCCGCCTGTTAATCATGAATCCCTGTTAATAGAGAGGACTAATGCCGTAAAGGTGGAGGCCGAGGTAATAGATCGGGTGCCAATCGGCGGCTCTAGGCTGGACCGATATACGTGCACCTCATGGGCATTTACTTTCCGTTTGAATACACATCGCTCCGGCCTTTGCACCGGCTCCATTATATCAGTTCCCGCCTGTTAATCATGAATCCCAGTCAATAGAGAGTACTACTGCCGTAAAGGTGGAGGCCGAGGTAATAGATAGGGTGCCAATCGGTGGCTCAAGGCTGGACCGATATACGTGCACCTCATGGGCATTTACTTTCCGTTTGAATACACATCGCTCCTGCCTTTGCATCGGCTCCATTATATCAATTCCCGCCTGTTAATCATGAATCCCTGTCAATAGAGAGGACTACTACTGTAAAGGTGGAGGCCGAGGTAATAGATCGGGTGCCAATCGGCGGCTCTAGGCTGGACCGATATACATGCACCTCATGGGCATTTACTTTCCGTTTGAATACACATCGCTCCTGCCTTTGCACCGGCTCCATTATATCAGTTCCCGCCTGTTAACCATGAATCACTGTCAATAGAGAGGACTACAGCCGTAAAGGTGGAGGCCGAGGTAATAGATCGGGTGCCAATCGGCGGCTCAAGGCTGGACCGATATACGTGCACCTCATGGGCATTTACTTTCCGTTTGAATACACATCGCTCCTGCCTTTGCACCGGCTCCATTTTATCAGTTCCCGCCTGTTAATCATGAATCCCTGTCAATAGAGAGGACTACTGACGTAAAGGTGGAGGCCGAGGTAATAGATCGGGTGCCAATCGACGACTCAAGGCTGGACCGATATACGTGCACCTCATGGGAATTTACTTTTCGTTTGAATACACATCGCTCCTGCCTTTGCACCGGCTCCATTATATCAGTTCCCGCCTGTTAATCATGAATCCCTGTCAATAGAGAGGACTACTGCCGTAATGGTGGAGCCCGAGATAATAGATCGGGTTCCAATCGGCGGCTCAAGGCTGGACCGATATACGTGCACCTCATGGGCATTTACTTTCCGTTTGAATACACATCGATCCTGCCTTTACACCGGCTCCATTATATCAGTTCCCGCCTGTTAATCATGAATCCCTGTTAATAGAGAGGACTAATGCCGTAAAGGTGGAGGCCGAGGTAATAGATCGGGTGCCAATCGGCGGCTCTAGGCTGGACCGATATACGTGCACCTCATGGGCATTTACTTTCCGTTTGAATACACATCGCTCCGGCCTTTGCACCGGCTCCATTATATCAGTTCCCGCCTATTAATCATGAATCCCAGTCAATAGAGAGTACTACTGCCGTAAAGGTGGAGGCCGAGGTAATAGATAGGGTTCCAATCGGTGGCTCAAGGCTGGACCGATATACGTGCACCTCATGGGCATTTACTTTCCGTTTGAATACACATCGCTCCTGCCTTTGCATCGGCTCCATTATATCAATTCCCGCCTGTTAATCATGAATCCCTGTCAATAGAGAGGACTACTACTGTAAAGGTGGAGGCCGAGGTAATAGATCGGGTGCCAATCGGCGGCTCTAGGCTGGACCGATATACATGCACCTCATGGGCATTTACTTTCCGTTTGAATACACATCGCTCCTGCCTTTGCACCGGCTCCATTATATCAGTTCCCGCCTGTTAACCATGAATCACTGTCAATAGAGAGGACTACAGCCGTAAAGGTGGAGGCCGAGGTAATAGATCGGGTGCCAATCGGCGGCTCAAGGCTGGACCGATATACGTGCACCTCATGGGCATTTACTTTCCGTTTGAATACACATCGCTCCTGCCTTTGCACCGGCTCCATTTTATCAGTTCCCGCCTGTTAATCATGAATCCCTGTCAATAGAGAGGACTACTGACGTAAAGGTGGAGGCCGAGGTAATAGATCGGGTGCCAATCGACGACTCAAGGCTGGACCGATATACGTGCACCTCATGGGAATTTACTTTTCGTTTGAATACACATCGCTCCTGCCTTTGCACCGGCTCCATTATATCAGTTCCCGCCTGTTAATCATGAATCCCTGTCAATAGAGAGGACTACTGCCGTAAAGGTGGAGGCCGAGGTAATAGATCGGGTGCCAATCGGCGGCTCAAGGCTGGACCGATATACATGCACCTCACGGGCATTTACTTTCCGTTTGAATACACATCGCTCCTGCCTTTACACCGGCTCCATTATATCAGTTCCCGCCTGTTAATCATGAATCCCTGTCAATAGAGAGGTCTACTGCCGTAAAGGTGGAGGCCGAGGTAATAGATCGGGTGCCAATCGGTGGCTCAAGGCTGGACCGATATACGTGCACCTCATGGGCATTTACTTTCCGTTTGAATACACATCGCTCCTGCCTTTGTACCGGCTCCATTATATCAGTTCCCGCCTGTTAATCATGAATCCCTGTCAATACAGAGGACTACTGACGTAAAGGTGGAGGCTGAGGTAATAGATCGGGTGCCAATCGACGACTCAAGGCTGGACCGATATACGTGCACCTCATGGGAATTTACTTTTCGTTTGAATACACAACGCTCCTGCCTTTGCACTGGCTCCATTATATCAGTTCCCGCCTGTTAATCATGAATCTCTGTCAATAGAGAGGACTACTGCCGTAAAGGTGGAGGCCGAGATAATAGATCGGGTGCCAATCGGCGGCTCAAGGCTGGACCGATATACGTGCACCTCATGGGCATTTACTTTCCGTTTGAATACACATCGCTCCTGCCTTTACACCGGCTCCATTACATCAGTTCCCGCCTGTTAATCATGAATCCCTGTCAATAGAGAGGACTACTGCCGTAAAGGTGGAGGCCGAGGTAATAGATCGGGTGCCAATCGACGGCTCTAGGCTAGACCGATATACGTGCACCTCATGGGCATTTACATTCCGTTTGAATACACATCGCTCCTGCCTTTACACAGGCTCCATTATATCAGTTCCCGCCTGTTAATCATGAATCCCTATCAATAGAGAGGACTACGGTCGTAAAGGTGGAGGCCGAGGTAATAGATCGGGTGCCAATCGGCGGCTCAAGGCTGGACCGATATACGTGCACCTCATGGGCATTTACTTTCCGTTTGAATACACATCGCTCCTGCCTTTGCACCGGCTCTATTATATCAGTTCCCGCATGTTAATCATGAATCCTTGTCAATAGAGAGGACTACTGCCGTAAAGGTGGAGGCCGAGGTAATAGATCGGGTGTCAATCGGCGGCTCAAGGACGGACCGATATACGTGCACCTCATGGGCATTTACTTTCCGTTTGAATACACATCGCTCATGCCTTTGCACCGGCTCCATTATATCAGTTCCCGCCTGTTAATCATGAATCCCTGTCAATAGAGAGGACTACTGCCGTAAAGGTGTAGGCCGAGTTAATAGATCGGGTGCCAATCGGCGGCTCAAGGCTGGACCGATATACGTGCACCTCATGTGCATTTACTTTCCGTTTGAATACACATCGCTCCTGCCTTTGCACCGGCTCCGTTATATCAGTTCCCGCATGTTAATCATGAATCCCTGTCAATAGAGAGGACTACTGCCGTAAAGGTGGAGGTCGAGGTAATAGATCGGGTGCCAATCGACTGCTCTAGGCTGGACCGATATACGTGCACCTCATGGGCATTTACTTTCGGTTTGAATACACATCGCTCCTGCCTTTGCACAGGCTCCATTATATCAGTTCCCGCATGTTAATCATGAATCCCTGTCAATAGAGAGGACTACTGCCGTAATGGTGGAGCCCGAGGTAATAGAAAGGGTGCCAATCGGCGGCTCAAGGCTGGACCGATATACGTGCACCTCATGGGCATTTACTTTCCGTTTGAATACACATCGCTCCTGCCTTTACACCGGCTCCATTATATCAGTTCCCGCCTGTTAATCATGAATCCCTGTCAATAGAGAGGACTACAGCCGTAAAGGTGGAGGCCGAGGTAATAGATCGGTTGTCAATCGGCGGCTCTAGGCTGGACCGATATACGTGCACCTCATGGGCATTTACTTTCCGTGTGAATACACATCGCTCATGACTTTGCACCGGCTCCATTATATCAGTTCCCGCCTGTTAATCATGAATCCCAGTCAATAGAGAGGACTACTGTCGTAAAGGTGGAGGCCGAGGTAATAGATCGGGTGCCAATCGGTGGCTCAAGGCTGGACCGATATACGTGCACCTCATAGGCATTTACTTTCCCTTTGAATACACATCGCTCCTGCCTTTGCACCGGCTCCATTATATCATTTCCCGCCTGTTAATCATGAATCCCTGTCAATAGAGAGGACTACTGCCGTAAAGGTGGAGGCCGAGGTAATAGATCGGGTGCCAATCGGCGGCTCTAGGCTGGATCGATATACATTTACCTCATGGGCATTTACTTTCCGTTTGAATACACATCGCTCCTGCCTTTGCACCGGCTCCATTATATCAGTTCCCGCCTGTTAATCATGAATCCCTGTCAATAGAGAGGACTACAGCCGTAAAGGTAGAGGCCGAGGTAATAGATCGGGTGCCAATCGGCGGCTCAAGGCTGGACCGATATACGTGCACCTCATGGGCATTTACTTTCCGTTTGAAAACACATCACTCCTGCCTTTGCACCGACTCCATTATATCAGTTCCCGCTTGTTAATCATGAAACCCTGTCAATAGAGAGGACTACTGCCGTAAAGGTGGAGGCCGAGGTAATAGATCGAGTGCCAATCGGTGGCTCAAGGCTGGACCGATATACGTGCACCTCATGGGCATTTACTTTCCGTTTGAATACACATCGCTCCTGCCTTTGCACCGGCTCCATTATATCAGTTCCCGCCAGTTAATCATGAATCCCTGTCAATAGAGAGGATTACTGCCGTAAAGGTCGAGGCCGAGGTAATAGATCGGGTGCCAATCGGTGGCTCACGGCTGGACCGATATACGTGCACCTCATGGGCATTTACTTTCCGTTTGAATACACATCGCTCCTGCCTTTGCACCGGCTCCATTATATCAGTTACCGCATGTTAATCATGAATCTTTGTCAATAGAGAGGACTACTACCGTAAAGGTGGAGGCCGAGGTAATAGATCGGGTGCTAATCGGCGGCTCAAGGCTGGACCGATATACGTGCACCTCATGGGCATTTACTTTCCGTTTGAATACACATCGCTCCTGCCTTTGCACCGGCTCTATTATATCAGTTCCCGCATGTTAATCATGAATCCTTGTCAATAGAGAGGACTACAGCCGTAAAGGTGGAGGCCGAGATAATAGATCGGGTGCCAATCGGCGGCTCAAGGACGGACCGATATACGTGCACCTCATGGGCATTTACTTTCCGTTTGAATACACATCGCTCATGCCTTTGCACCGGCTCCATTATATCAGTTCCCGCCTGTTAATCATGAATCCCTGTCAATAGAGAGAACTACTGCCGTAAAGGTGGAGGCCGAGTTAATAGATCGGGTGCCAATCGGCAGCTCAAGGCTGGACCGATATACGTGCACCTCATGGGCATTTACTTTCCGTTTGAATACACATCGCTCCTGCCTTTGCACCGGCTCCGTTATATCAGTTCCCGCATGTTAATCATGAATCCCTGTCAATAGAGAGGACTACTGCCGTAAAGGTGGAGGTCAAGGTAATAGATCGGGTGCCAATCGACTGCTCTAGGCTGGACCGATATACGTGCACCTCATGGGCATTTACTTTCGGTTTGAATACACATCGCTCCTGCCTTTGCACCGGCTCCATTATATCAGTTCCCGCATGTTAATCATGAATCCCTGTCAATAGAGAGGACTACTGCCGTAATGGTGGAGCCCGAGGTAATAGATCGGGTGCCAATCGGCGGCTCAAGGCTGGACCGATATACGTGCACCTCATGGGCATTTACTTTCCGTTTGAATACACATCGCTCCTGCCTTTACACCGGCTCCATTATATCAGTTCCCGCCTGTTAATCATGAATCCCTGTCAATAGAGAGGACTACTGCCGTAAAGGTGGAGGCCGAGGTAATAGATCGGTTGTCAATCGGCGGCTCTAGGCTGGACAGATATACGTGCACCTCATGGGCATTTACTTTCCGTGTGAATACACATCGCTCCTGCATTTGCACCGGCTCCATTATATCAGTTCCCGCCTGTTAATCATGAATCCCAGTCAATAGAGAGGACTACTGTCGTAAAGGTGGAGGCCGAGGTAATAGATCGGGTGCCAATCGGTGGCTCAAGGCTGGACCGATATACGTGCACCTCATGGGCATTTACTTTCCATTTGAATACACATCGCTCCTGCCTTTGCACCGGCTCCATTATATCAGTTCCCGCCTGTTAATCATGAATCCCTGTCAATAGAGAGGACTACTGCCGTAAAGGTGGAGGCCGAGGTAATAGATCGGGTGCCAATCGGCGGCTCTAGGCTGGATCGATATACATGTACCTCATGGGCATTTACTTTCCGTTTGAATACACATCGCTCCTGCCTTTGCACCGGCTCCATTATATCAGTTTCCGCCTGTTAATCATGAATCCCTGTCAATAGAGAGGACTACAGCCGTAAAGGTGGAGGCCGAGGTAATAGATCGGGTGCCAATCGGCGGCTCAAGGCTGGACCGATATACGTGCACCTCATGGGCATTTACTTTCCGTTTGAAAACACATCGCTCCTGCCTTTGCACCGACTCCATTATATCAGTTCCCGCTTGTTAATCATGAAACCCTGTCAATAGAGAGGACTACTGCCGTAAAGGAGGAGGCCGAGGTAATAGATCGAGTGCCAATCGGCGGCTCAAGGCTGGACCGATATACCTGCACCTCATGGGCATTTACTTTCCGTTTGAATACACATCGCTCCTGCCTTTGCACCGGCTCCATTATATCAGTTCCCGCCAGTTAATCATGAATCCCTGTCAATAGAGAGGATTACTGCCGTAAAGGTCGAGGCCGAGGTAATAGATCGGGTGCCAATTAGCGGCTCAAGGCTGGACCGATATACGTGCACCTCATGGGCATTTACTTTCCGTTTGAATACACATCGCTCCTGCCTTTGCACCGGCTCCATTATATCAGTTCCCGCATGTTAATCATGAATCTTTGTCAATAGAGAGGACTACTACCGTAAAGGTGGAGGCCGAGGTAATAGATCGGGTGCCAATCGTCGGCTCAAGGCTGGACCGATATACGTGCACCTCTTGGGCATTTACTTTCCGTTTGAATACACATAGCTCATGCCTTTGCACCGGCTCCATTATATCAGTTCCCGCCTGTTAATCATGAATCTCTGTCAATAGAGATGACTACTGCCGTAAAGGAGGAGGCCGAGGTAATAGATCGGGTGCCAATCGGCGTCTCAAGGCTGGACCGATATACGTGCACCTCATGGGCATTTACTTTCCGTTTGAATACACATCGCTCCTGCCTTTGCACCAGCTCCATTATATCAGTTCCCGCATGTTAATCATGAATCCCTGTCAATAGAGAGGACTACTGCCGTAAAGGTGGAGGCCGAGGTAATAGATCGGGTGCCAATCGACTGCTCTAGGCTGGACCGATATACGTGCACCTCATGGGCATTTACTTTCCGTTTGAATACACATCGCTCATGCCTTTGCACCGGCTCCATTATATCAGTTCCCGCCTGTTAATCATGAATTCCTGTCAATAGAGAGGACTACTGCCGTGAAGGTGGAGGCCGAGGTAATAGATCGTGTGCCAATCGGCGGCTCAAGGCTGGACCGATATACGTGCACCTCATGGGCATTTACTTTCCGTTTGATTACACATCGCTCTTGCCTTTGCACTGGCTCCATTATATCAGTTCCCTCCTGTTAATCATGAATCCATGTCAATAGACAGGACTACTACCGTAAAGGTGGAGGCCGAGGTAATAGATCAGGTGCCAATCGACTGCTCTAGGCTGGACCGATATATGTGCACCTCATGGGCATTTACTTTCCGTTTGATTACACATCGCTCCTGCCTTTGCACCGGCTCCATTATATCAGTTCCCGCCTGTTAATCATGAATCACTGTAAATAGAGAGGACTACTGCCGTAATGGTGGAGCCCGAGGTAATAGATCAGGTGCCAATCGGCGGCTCCAGGCTGGACCGATATACGTGCACCTCATGGACATTTACTTTCCGTTTGAATACACATCGCTCCTGCCTTTACACCGGCTCCATTATATCAGTTCCCGCCTGTTAATCATGAATCTCTGTCAATAGAGAGGACTACTGCCGTAAAGGTGGAGGCCGAGGTAATAGATCGGGTGCCAATCGGCGGCTCTAGGCTGGACCGATTTACGTGCACCTCATGGGCATTTACTTTTCGTTTGAATACACATCGCTCCTGCCTTTGCACCGGCTCCATTATATCAGTTCCCGCCTGTTAATCATGAATCCCACTCAATAGAGAGGACTACTGCCGTAAAGGTGGAGGCCGAGGTAATAGATAGGGTGCCAATCGGTGGCTCAAGGCTGGACCGATATACGTGCACCTCATGGGCATTTACTTTCCGTTTGAATACACATCGCTCCTGCCTTTGCACCGGCTCCATTATATCAGTTCCCGCCTGTTAATCATGAATCCCTGTCAATAGAGAGGACTACTGCCGTAAAGGTGGAGGCTGAGGTAATAGATCGAGTGCCAATCGGTGGCTCTAGGTTGGACCGATATACATGCACCTCATGCGCATTTACTTTTCGTTTGAATACACATCGCTCCTGCCTTTGCACCGGCTCCATTATATCAGTTCCCGCCTGTTAATCATGAATCCCTGTCAATAGAGAGGACTACAACCGTAAAGGTGGAGGCCGAGGTAATAGATCGGGTGCCTATCGGCGGCTCAAGGCTGGACCGATATACGTGCACATCATGGGCATTTACTTTCCGTTTGAATACACATCGCTCCTGCCTTTGCACCGGCTCCATTATATCAGTTCCTGCCTGTTAATCATGAATCACTGTCAATAGAGAGGACTACTGACGTAAAGGTGGAGGCTGAGGTAATAGATAGGGTGCCAATCGGCGGCTCAAGGCTGGACCGATATACATGCACCTCATGGGCATTTTCTTTTCGTTTGAATACACATCGCTCCTGCCTTTGCACTGGCTCCATTATATCAGTTCCCGCCTGTTAATCATGAATCCCTGTCACTAGAGAGGACTACTGCCGTAAAGGTGGATGCCGAGGTAATAGATCAGGTGCCAATCGGCGGCTCAAGGCTGGACCGATATACGTGCATCTCATGGGCATTTACTTTCCGTTTGAATACACATCGCTCCTGCCTTTGCACCGGCTCCATTATATCAGTTCCCGCCTGTTAATCATGAATCACTGTCAATAGAGAGGACTACTGCCGTAAAGGTAGAGGCCGAGGTAATAGATCGGGTGCCAATCGACGGCTCTAGGCTGGACCGATATACGTGCACCTCATGGGCATTTACATTCCGTTTGAATACACATCGCTCCTGCCTTTGCACCGGCTCAATTATATCAGTTCCCGCCTGTTAATCATGAATCCCTGTCAATAGAGAGAACTACGGCCGTAAAGGTGGAGGCCGAGGTAAAAGATCGGGTGCCAATCGGTGGCTCAAGGCTGGACCGATATACGTGCACCTCATTGACTTTTACTTTCCGTTTGAATACACATCGCTCATGCCTTTGCACCGGCTCCATTATATCAGTTCCCGCATGTTAATCATGAATCCTTGTCAATAGAGAGGACTACTGCCGTAAAGGTGGAGGCCGAGGTAATAGATCAGGTGCCAATCGGCGGCTCAAGGATGGACCGATATACGTGCACCTCATGGGCATTTACTTTCTGTTTGAATACACATCGCTCATGCCTTTGCACCGGCTCCATTATATCAGTTCCCGCCTGTTAATCATGAATCCCTGTCAATAGAGAGGACTACTATCGTAAAGGTGGAGGCCGAGGTAATAGATCGGGTGCCAATCGGCGGCTCAAGGCTGGACCGATATACGGGCACCTCATGGGCATTTACTTTCTGTTTGAATACACATCGCTCCTGCCTTTGCACCGGCTCCATTATATCTGTTCCCGCCTGTTAATCATGAATCCCTGTCAATAGAGAGGACTACTACCGTAAAGGTGGAGGCCAAGGTAATAGATCGGGTGCCAATCGACTGCTCTAGGCTGGATCGATATACGTGCACCTCATGGGCATTTACTTTCCGTTTGAATACACATCGCTCCTGCCTTTGCACCGGCTCCATTATATTAGTTCCCGCCTGTTAATCATGAATCCCTGTCAATAGAGAGGACTACTGCCGTAATGGTGGAGCCCGAGGTAATAGATCGGGTGCCAATCGGTGGCTCAAGGCTGGACCGATATATGTGCACCTCATGGGCAATTACTTTCCGTTTGAATACACATCGCTCCCGCCTTTACACCGGCTCCATTATATCAGTTACCGCCTGTTAATCATGAATCCATGTCAATAGAGAGGACTACTGCCGTAAAGGTGAAGGCCGAGGTAATAGATCAGGTGCCAATCGGCGGCTCAAGGCTGGACCGATATACGTGCACCTCATGGGCATTTACTTTCCGTTTGAATACACATCGCTCCTGCCTTTGCACCGGCTCCGTTATATCAGTTCCTGTTGGGAAATCGGCGGTCCCTTAGGGCACAAAAACTCTAGTCCCGTCCTAAGTCGGACGGAACATAGACATAAAAATAATAGCAGCGGAAGAATAAAACAGTTAATCTATATTAACATGCAAGTTAAAACAATTTTAACTTGGCCCTAAGGTCCAAGACCCTATGCCAAGATCTATGCCGACTTGGGATGGGTCTGACCATCCCAAGAAGGATCTAGCCTACTGCGATTAAACTAAACTAATGCTAATAAACTACTTTAACCACATACCCGGAATCTCAGCCCTGGAGCAGGCGAGATGTTCCGCGCCGTCTTCCGAGCTGCTCCCGTCCCACGCCGAGCCGCTCCTTGAACCGCTCCCCGAACCGCTCCTCGAACCGCTCCGCATCCCGAGGCGATCAATCCCCGTGCCGCCGAGCCAACCAACCGCCGAAGAAAGTTTCACGCGAGTGAAACCTCCGCCAAGATTTCGGATCCAGAATCCGAACTCCTTTGAGGCTTTGCTAGAGCCCGCAGGAGTAAGGCAGAAATTTTAGGGAGATAGAGAAATATTTAATTTAAGCTAAGATCCGAGCGTGCTCCAACATTTACGAGAGCCGCTCAGATCTAGAGCTTGGGACGAGTTTTGAGGAAGGGGGGAGACCCCTATTTATATAGGCGGCGGACTCTCCCCCTTTCTCAAAATCCGATGTGGGACTAAAATTTAGAGTTAATTAAATCAAGTTAGTTTGCACTTCACAAAGTGCAAACTTCCGTGAATTTTAACTCACTCACCGTTGAGCTTCAAGATTGATACAACCTATCAATACGACAAGCGTTTAACGGTGAACGCATAGGAAAAAACCGTTCGTCAATCGGAGTTCGTTTGACCCTCCAATTGATCGTCCAAAGATCAACCCACGGCTAGTTTTTCATAAAAACTGAGCCGTCAAATCTGTTCTGCCCTAGGGCAGAATTTCTGCACAAGCGGGACCCACCAGACCAACTGGGTGAGCCCAGACCAGGCTGGACGCCTGGTCTGGGCGCACCCAGGCTGGTGCACCCAGTCTGGGCGCCTGGCCCAGGCCAGGGCGCCTGGCCCGGGACTGGGCCAGGCGCCCAGGCGCCCAGGGCGCCTGGGCGGCCCGCCTGGGCCAGCGCCCAGGCGCCCAAGGCGCCTGGGCAGGCCCGCCTGGGCCTGGCCCAGGCGCCCAGCGCCTGGGCCTGGCCCAGGCGCCCAGGGCGCCTGGGCGGGCCCGCCTGGGCGCAGGCCCAGGCGCCTGGGCCTGAGCCCAGGCGCCTGGGCTGGCGACCTGGCTCAGCCAGGTCTGGCCAGGCGCCCAGGCCAGACTTAGTCTGGTCTGGGTTAGCCTGGTCTGACCCGGTCTGATCCTATGGGCTGTTTTGAGCATAACTTGATCATCTGGTGTCCGATTTGGACGCCGTTCGAACCTGGGTCTAGACCGGGACATTCCCGTCTTACCCGTGAACTTTTCCTTGCGTTTATTTCATTAAATATTGTATTAAACAATTTAATACATATTTAATCACTTTTGCATCAAATGCAAAATAGTCCCTATCTAAGCTTAAATTATCATATTGCATCAAATGCAATTATCTCTTCTTTTGCATCAAATGCAA
This sequence comes from Scilla litardierei, assembly GCA_030789695.1. Lineage (NCBI taxonomy): Eukaryota > Viridiplantae > Streptophyta > Magnoliopsida > Asparagales > Asparagaceae > Scilla > Scilla litardierei. The sequence goes on from CM061131.1 coordinate 102,531,862, forward strand.
ATATTCTCCCTAACTATTTTCTACCTATTACTAGACGAAGCATTGCACTCTGTGTGAGACCCTACAGCCTGACCCTTACAACAGGTTGGGCTCGAAGCCCTATACGGCAGTGACCACGAGCAGTGGTTGCCGTCCCTGCTTCAGGAATCATCATTATGTGGTTGACTCATTGACATGAGTATTGTCGGGACCACCTGACTGTTTCCGTGATGAATTCCGTAGTTATAGTCTCTTCGTCTTAAATATGTCGTTCGGATCAAGTCTGGGGTACGGTCAAACTGTCAACCCCAATAACTTGACTCCGGTTAGTTTCTATCGATCTTTAGTCAACTAATGTTGGACTTCTTCCAACATACTCTGCGCAGAGTTTTTACTAAAGACCGAACTAACTCTACGACACTAACTCCCATTGACCGGGAGAGACGAATCCTCTCTTGGTCATTACTCGCCTCGTACGTTTCAAGTGACACCCAATCAAAAGACCTTTCGACAGGCCTTGCCTCGAAGCTAGGTCAGTTGATCTAAGTGGCACCGTTCACGCACAGGTCCGTTAAAATGACCTCAAGTCAAAAGACCAACTACCCTATCATCACTCGGAGTTATCACTGACAGATTGGTCAATATAACCATATGATAACTCTAGTGGATCGTTCAGTGAACTCATTCTAATGAGCACCTGTGTCTCTTCTTCGACTTCGCCAAGTCAAACGATCATGAGATCATCGCCACCGCCAAACGGTGAAGACTAAGACACAATGGTCTATCCGATGTTTCGATATCCTTGTCTCGAAACATCTATGACCACGAACCATTTCAGACTTATGCTACAGACGGTCAAACGTTTCTCCATGATCGAGATACTCATCTCGATACCCGTTTGACCTTGCATAAAGTCTCAGGACTTTACCTAAGTTGATATCTAACGTTAACTACATTACAATATAACTTAGATAAATTATTACCAAACAGCTTACTGTTATTTCGAACAAGATGTTTGTGCTATTCACACAGGAATAAATGGCCTCGAGGGCACCATATTCCTACATCTCCCACTTGCACTCAGGCCCATTTATCTCGATATCTAATATCATTTTTACACATAAGTTTTCCCGACTTCATGTGATAGAGCCTTCGTGAGTGGATCTGCTAAAACCGTCTACACTATAGACTTAAGGGGTTTCTATGTTTATGTTAGACCAACCATTTGAATCTCATTCAAATAATTCATTTGGTCTATCAGAATCTATAATATTTTATTTCCCTGGATCTTATCCAGTTCGTCGTATCTTACGATAATAATTTCAAATTAGTTATTGGTCATTTCAAATGGTTCATATCTCTTTCTGATAAAGTATCAAACTCTTTGATTACTTAGTCAAAATATATGTTCCATTCCTTTGATGATTCGCATGTAATTTATACGCTCCCACTGACCTTGAAAACTATCTGGCTAATTCATATAAGTTGGTTCGTCTAAATCATATTTAGAAAAACGAACTTATAAGTGAATCCGCAAATTTTCATGGTCAACTTAAGCGTTTTACATTGGCTTTGGTCCGAGTAGATCTGTACACATTTGTTGGCGAAACCGGTTTCATCATAATCCGTTTTAAAGAAATTAGGATGAAAACCGTTCCCGTCCAACATTATTGTACTTCACTATTTTCTTTTCTGCACCAATCTTTCAACTTAAAGATTTACTTGCAGAAAGTGAGGAAACATTTTCTTTGGGCACGTAAACTAAATTCTCAATTTATTTACGCACACGGACCTACATCAAGTTTTAAATCGGAGTTACTACTCCGAATTTCATCCTAGAAGTTGACTAAGTCATCATCAGTTATGATGTCTAACTCGACAATTCGTCTCACGAGATTCGAGTATTTTTACAACTTCCTTACGATTGATTTATTGAATATATTATTGATAATGTCCTTATAGAACATTATCAAAACCTAGGCATTAATATCTGGGACTTAACCCAGAGGGAGGACTTAACTCAGAGTCACTTACAATGGATCACACTAAATCTAATTAAGTGTGATTCATACCTTTTAACACACCGATGTGTTAACAGACTTGATCTGAGAGAAAATCACATTTTCTTTTAATTACACAAGATTTTATTTGGCTAAGTATTTGACCATTCGATCTAATCGAATCAGTTTAAATACTTTAGTCATTTTATTTTATCAGACTTGCGTTTCATCAAGAACACGTGTCTTAGTAAAATATACGAATAACTTATTTTGTTAAAATAGACTCGGGTACATCAGTATGTACGAGACTGAGTTCGACAACTCATTCTCCCACTGTCTCACAGATGGGTTTCGGCCATTGTATCAAAGAGGCTAAGACTCACAAGTGTCCGTAGACTTCATAATACGAGAGGTCAGACCCCTCTTTATGTGACTTGTGAAGCTTAATCTCTTGATACGGCCTAGTCTAATTTTACCATATAAGTTAGCTACTATCTTGTGTATTTATACATTAACATTTAATATATATATATTTATTTACAAATTACTTAACACAAAACATTACTTCAGAAGCAATGTGACGACATTCGTCAAAATGTGTTAAACGTCTTTTGTATAACAACTTATTCCGAAATGTGACATGAAAATATGTCACGTTTTCATTTCCTCCTACTTATGCCTCTACTAATGATAAATTAAACTAACTTTCTCAATTGACTTTCCGAAGTGCCTTCTTCCTTTTCTAAATCACATTTAGATATCAACATAAATAAATAGCTATGCAAGCAACTTATGTATCCAAACGCTTGAGCTTTGCAATCTTGAGTGTAGCTCAAGAAGTTGCTTGTCTCAAGATCCGGTTGGGATACATAGTCTTGCATCGCTCATGCACTCGTATTCGACTCAAACGGTTTGATCGAATTTTTGAACTTTACGGATCAAAATTGTTTGTCCATACAACCTTGAGGGTAACTCGACAAGTTGTAGGGAGAAACATACTTTGAATGTCCTATATGTTCAAGCTGCCTCATATAGAGACGAGTGACATGTAGCTTTAATTTATTTGTTGGACTCAAAACTTAATGAAATCATATTTCTTAAGTCTGTTCTTTAGAAGGTCATTTAATGTCAATGAGAATATAGTTTGATTACATCAATTAGAATTTAACTTGATATTCAATTAATCAACTTTATGACCAATTAACTAATTTCAATATTATCAATTGATTCTTTCGGTAAACATATTCTTGCCCTAGATTTAGCATATGTTCAATATTAAATATAGGTAGATTGGCTTTTATCTATCTATATCCTCCCACTATTTTTACGAACGTTTTAAAGCTTAATAACGAACGATTTAATCGAATTAAAAAATAATGGGTAAGAGTTCCAATCACCTTGAGTCTAAACAACCTTGAGTGTAGCTCAACAAGTTGATTGACTCTGCGATCGGAAGATGACTCTTCATCGATCATATCGGATATGACTCTCTTAATCGGTTTTTGCCCCTAGCCATTCGTGATCATGAGTGTGCTCATCCAAATCACAATGTCTAGTCTAGTCGGACCCTTGTTTTCATGTCTAGCCTGACTCGCCCCTCAGCTCGGTGTATGCACGACACGTCGGTTTGGGTCAGGTCTTAGACTACATCTAGGCAGACTACATCGTTGACTTAACTTACGCCGGCGCTCGGGGTACGAGACGACGGTTAGGGTTAGTCAAGATTTCATCTTATGTATTTAAGGAGTTGGTTTCTACAGGGTTGCCATGTCACAGCTTGAGTGTATCTCAACAACTATAACACGGGCCCTATAGTTGCTAACCCCTAAAACAAGGAGGGCTACGGCTAATCTTGAAAAAGACCATTAACGTATTTGACTTAGATATAGTCCAGGGTGTCATACAATCATGATTCGCGACATTGCGGTCCAGCGGAACTCAGCCAGGGAATTGACTAAGCCAGGATCACTACCCCTTGGACTAGCAAGGGTTGACCCAGAACTCTTAGCCAAGCACATTGACTGGATCATGGTCCATTGAATGAAGCTTGTCATTTTTGTATGTATGCCATAGACTAAACAGCTTTTATTAACAACTAATTAATCCTATCAACTAGTTGAATCCTTAAATTCAAAATTTTTAGGATTTGTTTAATAACTTTTATTAAGTCCTTATCAACTATAAGGTTCACGTGCTACCCTAATCGTTATTAGGATTTTAATAAATTATTAACAACGCTAGAAGCGAAGTCCTTTAATGAAAATTAATTATAACAATTAGAATTTGAAAATTCATTTAAAGGACTACCCTAATCAGGAATTAGGTCTTTAATATTGTTGTTAATGATTTATCAAAGCATAGCATGTCATTAAAATTCAAGTAATAAATTTTAATCAATTTTAATGGCTAACCTAAAGGTTTGTCTTGTGTTATCAAATAAGGGACAAGATATAACATGCCATTAAAATAACTCTACACTAATTTATCGCATAAAGATAGTGCACAACTATTTAACATTTAAATATACCAAGTTTATCGCATAAACAATTTTTAGCATGCATACATAAATTTAACATTTAAATTTAAAATATGATTTTAAAATATTTTATTTTTATCTCATAAAAAAAAACTTAATTTTAAAATCACTAATTTGCATGCTACGTTAAAAAATTTATCGCATAAAAATTTTTAACTTTTAAAACAGTTTTAAAATATCTCATAAATTAAAACATCATTTTAAAAACTTTCATGCTTAAAAAATTTATCAAATAAATTTGAACATATAAAACATTTTTAAAATTTATCTCATAACTTTAAAAACATTTTAAAAAGTATTTAAAAGCATTCTTAAGATTAAAATTAATCGCAGGCTAGATCGACTACGCAAACCTGGCTCTGATACCACTGTTGGGAAATCGGCGGTCCCTTAGGGCACAAAAACTCTAGTCCCGTCCTAAGTCGGACGGAACATAGACATAAAAATAATAGCAGCGGAAGAATAAAACAGTTAATCTATATTAACATGCAAGTTAAAACAATTTTAACTTGGCCCTAAGGTCCAAGACCCTATGCCAAGATCTATGCCGACTTGGGATGGGTCTGACCATCCCAAGAAGGATCTAGCCTACTGCGATTAAACTAAACTAATGCTAATAAACTACTTTAACCACATACCCGGAATCTCAGCCCTGGAGCAGGCGAGATGTTCCGCGCCGTCTTCCGAGCTGCTCCCGTCCCACGCCGAGCCGCTCCTTGAACCGCTCCCCGAACCGCTCCTCGAACCGCTCCGCATCCCGAGGCGATCAATCCCCGTGCCGCCGAGCCAACCAACCGCCGAAGAAAGTTTCACGCGAGTGAAACCTCCGCCAAGATTTCGGATCCAGAATCCGAACTCCTTTGAGGCTTTGCTAGAGCCCGCAGGAGTAAGGCAGAAATTTTAGGGAGATAGAGAAATATTTAATTTAAGCTAAGATCCGAGCGTGCTCCAACATTTACGAGAGCCGCTCAGATCTAGAGCTTGGGACGAGTTTTGAGGAAGGGGGGAGACCCCTATTTATATAGGCGGCGGACTCTCCCCCTTTCTCAAAATCCGATGTGGGACTAAAATTTAGAGTTAATTAAATCAAGTTAGTTTGCACTTCACAAAGTGCAAACTTCCGTGAATTTTAACTCACTCACCGTTGAGCTTCAAGATTGATACAACCTATCAATACGACAAGCGTTCAACGGTGAACGCATAGGAAAAAACCGTTCGTCAATCGGAGTTCGTTTGACCCTCCAATTGATCGTCCAAAGATCAACCCACGGCTAGTTTTTCATAAAAACTGAGCCGTCAAATCTGTTCTGCCCTAGGGCAGAATTTCTGCACAAGCGGGACCCACCAGACCAACTGGGTGAGCCCAGACCAGGCTGGACGCCTGGTCTGGGCGCACCCAGGCTGGTGCACCCAGTCTGGGCGCCTGGCCCAGGCCAGGGCGCCTGGCCCGGGACTGGGCCAGGCGCCCAGGCGCCCAGGGCGCCTGGGCGGCCCGCCTGGGCCAGCGCCCAGGCGCCCAAGGCGCCTGGGCAGGCCCGCCTGGGCCTGGCCCAGGCGCCCAGCGCCTGGGCCTGGCCCAGGCGCCCAGGGCGCCTGGGCGGGCCCGCCTGGGCGCAGGCCCAGGCGCCTGGGCCTGAGCCCAGGCGCCTGGGCTGGCGACCTGGCTCAGCCAGGTCTGGCCAGGCGCCCAGGCCAGACTTAGTCTGGTCTGGGTTAGCCTGGTCTGACCCGGTCTGATCCTATGGGCTGTTTTGAGCATAACTTGATCATCTGGTGTCCGATTTGGACGCCGTTCGAACCTGGGTCTAGACCGGGACATTCCCGTCTTACCCGTGAACTTTTCCTTGCGTTTATTTCATTAAATATTGTATTAAACAATTTAATACATATTTAATCACTTTTGCATCAAATGCAAAATAGTCCCTATCTAAGCTTAAATTATCATATTGCATCAAATGCAATTATCTCTTCTTTTGCATCAAATGCAAATATTCTCCCTAACTATTTTCTACCTATTACTAGACGAAGCATTGCACTCTGTGTGAGACCCTACAGCCTGACCCTTACAACAGGTTGGGCTCGAAGCCCTATACGGCAGTGACCACGAGCAGTGGTTGCCGTCCCTGCTTCAGGAATCATCATTATGTGGTTGACTCATTGACATGAGTATTGTCGGGACCACCTGACTGTTTCCGTGATGAATTCCGTAGTTATAGTCTCTTCGTCTTAAATATGTCGTTCGGATCAAGTCTGGGGTACGGTCAAACTGTCAACCCCAATAACTTGACTCCGGTTAGTTTCTATCGATCTTTAGTCAACTAATGTTGGACTTCTTCCAACATACTCTGCGCAGAGTTTTTACTAAAGACCGAACTAACTCTACGACACTAACTCCCATTGACCGGGAGAGACGAATCCTCTCTTGGTCATTACTCGCCTCGTACGTTTCAAGTGACACCCAATCAAAAGACCTTTCGACAGGCCTTGCCTCGAAGCTAGGTCAGTTGATCTAAGTGGCACCGTTCACGCACAGGTCCGTTAAAATGACCTCAAGTCAAAAGACCAACTACCCTATCATCACTCGGAGTTATCACTGACAGATTGGTCAATATAACCATATGATAACTCTAGTGGATCGTTCAGTGAACTCATTCTAATGAGCACCTGTGTCTCGTCTTTGACTTCGCCAAGTCAAACGATCATGAGATCATCGCCACCGCCAAACGGTGAAGACTAAGACACAATGGTCTATCCGATGTTTCGATATCCTTGTCTCGAAACATCTATGACCACGAACCATTTCAGACTTATGCTACAGACGGTCAAACGTTTCTCCATGATCGAGATACTCATCTCGATACCCGTTTGACCTTGCATAAAGTCTCAGGACTTTACCTAAGTTGATATCTAACGTTAACTACATTACAATATAACTTAGATAAATTATTACCAAACAGCTTACTGTTATTTCGAACAAGATGTTTGTGCTATTCACACAGGAATAAATGGCCTCGAGGGCACCATATTCCTACAATTCCCGCATGTTAATCATGAATCCCTGTCAATAGAGAGGACTACTTCCGTAAAGGTGGAGGTCGAGGTAATAGATCGGGTGCCAATCGACTGCTCTAGGCTGGACCGATATACGTGCACCTCATGGGCATTTACTTTCCGTTTGAATACACATCGCTCCTGCCTTTGCACCGGCTCCATTATATCAGTTCCCGCCTGTTAATCATGAATCCCTGTCAATAGAGAGGACTACTGCCGTAATGGTGGAGGCCGAGGTAATAGATCGGGTGCCAATCGGCGGCTCAAGGCTGGACCGATATACGTGCACCTCATGGGCATTTACTTTCCGTTTGAATACACATCGCTCCCGCCTTTACACCGGCTCCATTATATCAGTTCCCGCCTGTTAATCATGAATCCCTGTCAATAGAGAGGACTACTGCCGTAAAGGTGGAGGCCGAGGTAATAGATCGGTTGCCAATCGGCGGCTCTAGGCTGGACCGATATACGTGCACCTCATGGGCATTTACTTTCCGTGTGAATACACATCGCTCCTGCCTTTGCACCGGCTCCATTATATCAGTTCCCGCCTGTTAATCATGAACCCCAGTCAATAGAGAGGGCTACTGCCGTAAAGGTGGAGGCCGAGGTAATAGATCGGGTGCCAATCGGTGGCTCAAGGCTGGACCGATATACGTGCATTTCATGGGCATTTACTTTCCGTTTGAATACACATCGCTCATACCTTTGCACCGGCTCCATTATATCAGTTCCCGCCTGTTAATCATGAATCCCTGTCAATAGAGAGGATTACTGCCGTAATGGTGGAGGCCGAGGTAATAGAGCGGGTGCCAATCTGCGGCTCTAGGCTGGACCGATATACGTGCACCTCATGGGCATTTACTTTCCGTTTTAATACACATCGCTCCTGCCTTTGCACCAGCTCCATTATATCAGTTCCCGCCTGTTAATCATGAATCCCTGTCAATAGAGAGGACTACTGCAGTAATGGTGGAGCCCGAGGTAATAGATCGGGTGCCAATCGGCGGCTCTAGGCTGGACCGATATACGTGCACCTCATGGGCATTTACTTTCCGTTTGAATACACATCGCTCCTGAACGTGCAGTGGCTACTAAACAATAGATATTTATAGATCGGTTGTGAGACGCAATCGGTATGCCACGTAATGATGAAAGTACAACCGCCACCTCGTACAATCTCATTTCGGAGGGACGTAATGATGACAATAAATGATTCTGCTTTCTTCTCAACAATGTTCACGTGTGGTAACTAGAGAATGAGTCAAGTAGAACCTCGGTTTCCGTGTAAGCCCTTCATTACGATTTTTTTGCCCATCCGAACGGATACTTTACCCCAACCGTCTGATGAGATCGTTTTAGTCAGTTCCACTTCCATATGTAATCCAGCGGCTGAGATTAAAATAACCAATCGTTATTTATATATGGAGTCAGTAGACCAGGGGTTTCGCGGAAAATTTCATTCCTCTTTCCTTTGGTCTGTCGTTCCGTTTTCTTCTTCATCTCAACACTCTCACATTTCGTACTCGGGTTTCTTCATGCCGCCAAAATGATCTCGTGAGTCGACTTCTTCTGACTCTTGGGGAGTTAGTGATGATGATTCACCGTCACCTGAACACGATGATCCCCTTCCCTCATCGTTCCCAGCCAATAGACCCATTCTGCGTGATTCGCTTTCGCTTGGTCCAACTCAAGGTGAATACAATGTGCTGTTGCCTCCTCCTGGGTTTCCTCCTTTACATGCAGGTTCATCAGTTCCATCTCCGGCTGAAAAAGCCCCACTCGAGGACAACAGTAACGGCCTCCTCTCTATGGTTGGGATGTCTCGCCGTCAGGACTCTGTTCTGAACAACCTCCGTAGCAAACTCGAGGAGCTTACTACGTCTGTCTCTGTACTTACAGATGAACAACGTCAGCTTAAGGATATACTCATAGGCAATGTAAGCCCCGCATCTGCTTCTTCATCATCCTCCCATCAGCCGGTGAAATTTACTCGTAGATTAGGAGAAATTGAAACCCATCTCTCCAACACTAATCTGGCGATCTCACTTCTGCGTAGCGACTTCGACACTATGATGCTCATAATGTCGAACATACAAGAGAAGATGGAGACTCTGGTGCCCTCTCCTAGAGACATCCGTACTGTTGCCCCACCATCACCACCACCTCCTCCGCCTCTGCCTCCAGGTTTTTGAGGTGGCCGGGCCTTTGGCGCACAAGCCTCTCTTGTCTTATAATGTATTTTTGATCATCGACGGAGAAGAGTGTTTGTGGGTAGATATTCTTTGGTGTTTTATGTCATTATGTACGAAATGTAGTTTCAAATTTGTTGTGGTATGTACAGTATAACGTATAAATGTTGTAGTATGATAGAATTCAGACCTTAATACACTGTCATTTAATTTGATACAATTGCATGACATTACGAAATTGATATATGTGATATATACATCGATGCTTACTTGAATCAATGTCCGAAATTGAAATTACCTATGTAAAAACTTTTTACCGGTATATGATTTACCCAGCGAGCACAACGGGCATAAATTGTGACCGTCCTTATATACGTTGTGATAAAACATTTACGTTTGCACACAATTACTCAGCACGCACAACGGTCACATAATGTGTTTGACCGATGTGCGGGCTGTGAGCATACCCGTATCTGATTATCCACAATTACTCAGTTCACACAACTGCACGTAATTGTGACCTTTTTGCGCGCGGAGCCAAACTATTCTATATTACAATTGAGAAAAGCTTTTGAATTTGTCCTATGTGGCAGTGTCATGTCAAGTTTTGGGGGGAAATATCTTGGATTGAGAAAATATGTTGGGAATACACAAAAGCATTGTAGAGAAATTAGTTGGGAGAAAACAAAAGCTTTTCTTTTTTGAAATTGGTAGCATTAGCACTTAAGTCTTAATATATCCACATTGAAGCAAATAGATGGGTGTAGATACATACTCCTTCCCCTTTTGTATTTAGGTCCTGTCCTTTTGGCATCCGTATTTACGACACGCACACCCGACGCTGACGACACGCACACCCACACTTTCCTCTCCTTCCCAGTTTCGCGTGTTAACCGCTATCGTGTTCATGGGGAATTATTTTTGCTCCGTGCACAATTTGCACGGGAAATTTCTAGTATATATATAAGTGAAAAGACAACACATATCGTACTGTTTACAGAATAAGACACCATATATCTTTGTGAATGATACTCATCTGTCACGCTGTTGGATTTGATGGTGTCCCATTTTGTAACGTCCCATTATGAGTAATATTGTACAAACATAAATAATTTGCTCAACTTGCACAACATCCATTATTTTCCCCGTTGTGCGCGTTGAGCAATTTTGTTATTGGCCATCAAGTTTGCTCAACACGCACCGTAAAGGCCAAACCTTCGTGGGAACATCATCTGGATGGTAACAATATGTTGTAGATTCACTCGTCTTTATGTCCAATACAATATCACGCACAGTGACTCTACTGTAGTCTATCGTCCTCATCAATGGGCCAGTCCAATTCATCTATAAATAGCCTCTCTTCCCACTAGACCTTGTCAACCACTGCACTTCTTAATGATAGTATTCTAACTGATTCTATCTGTTTCTACTTCATACACTATTTTTTCTTCACAATGCTAAATATTTCCCGTTGTTCATCACTGCTTCGTCTTCAACACACAAATATGAACAATATACTACCGGCAATTGACGTGTACTGGAAGATGTTATTTGCTCCTTCATATGTTCTACTACAGCAGCGGATTCTTCAGAGAAGAAGCAACCGTGATATATTTTTATATCAGTGCCTAAACGTAAAGTTGCATGTCTTTATACCCTATTTTTTACTTAAATATGCTTTTTATCGTTCATAATTGATGCTTCTTCAACGCATACAGTGGCATGCGCTGAAGAATCCAGATCAGCCAACTTCGTTAAAGTAGTGGCTACTTATACCGTTATGGAAGATCTGGATGCTAGTGATGATGGTGTGTGCTATTGGAGCTGATCATAAATGCCATCTTGCTTGAGCTGTTCAGCATGACTATCTGAACAGTTTTGCGTAGTGGGATTCAATGTACCATTAGGATATTCCCGTGATTGAATTTCATACCAGTTCCAAACTGTGAAGTTGCAAAATGTTTAGCTGTAGTTACAACTTTGTTGTGTAATGTACAGAATAATGCATATATGTTGTAGTATTTTGGAATTCAGACCCTAATACAATGTAATTTTATTTGATACAATTGCAGGACAATACAAAAAGGATATAGGTGATATATACGTCCGACACTGATATTACTGAGCAAAATTGTTTACCGAACTATAAATTACATTTATGCATTATGTACATTATAAAGCATAATGCTGTAGTTTGTTAGAATTCAGGCCTTAATGCTATGTCATTTAATTTGATATAATTACAGGACAATACAAAATTGATATAAGGTGATATATACATTAATGCTTACTTGAATCAATGTCCGACATAGATATTACTGATCAAACACTGTTCACCGAACTATAAATTCCCAAGGGCGCACAACAGGCTCATGCTATATGTTGTGATAAACTATTTACGTGTGCACACAGTTACTAGCATGCACAACGTTCGTATCGATTTGTTTGACCGCTGTGCGCGATGAGCAAAACCGTATCTTGTTATCAACAATTACTCAAATCACATAACTGGACGTAGATGTGACCCTTTTGCTCGCAGAGCCAAACTGTATGCAATTAAACACAATAGACCATCGCACACAACAGTCAGATGCCATGACCGTTGTGCGTGCTGAGCAAAACTGTATTACATGCTCCATTACCCACAGTTAATCATCCCGTCATATGGGCAACATAAGGTAAGGTTGCAAGCACTGATCAAATTACACCCACCTGGGCGTGTTGAGTAAAACGGTCGTAACGAATAATTGCTCTGTGCGCAAAACATTCAATAAAAAATCCCAAAATATAAAACAAACACAAAATCAGGCGAGAAATAAATAATGTTTAGTCTGACATTATTTAAAAATCAAAATTGAAGCAAATTTGATGCGCAGCAGTTGATTGATGGGTGTAAAGACATTTAAGTGATAAGACAACACATATCCTACTGTTTAGATAATAGGACATCAAAAATATCTACATTTCTTTGATTTGTTTAAAAAAATATACATTTTGGATATATAATACAGCGCGCACAACGGATGAAAATACACCTGCTGTGCGCGTTGAGCAAAGTGGACGTTACGAATAATTACTCTGCGCCCACAACGTTCAATACAAAATCCCCATAATTAATAACTTCAGCGCACACAACGTTCAATAAAAAATCCCAATAATAAAGAAGAAAACATAATTGGGGGAGAATTAATTAATGTTCAGACTGACAGGCCAGTTAAAAAAATTTACCATTGAAGCAAATCTAATGCGCAACAGTTGATTGATGGTGTAAAGACATTTAAGTGATAAGACAACACATATCAGACCGTTTACAGAATAAGACAGCAAAAATATCTACATTTCTTTGATTTGTTAAAATTTGATCCTTAGTGCGGGGTATATAAAAAGGTATACATTTATAAAATATAATACAGCGCACACAACGGATCAAAATACACCCAGCTGTGCGCGTTGAGCAAAACGGTCGTAACGAATAATTCCTCTGCGCGTACAACGTTCAATACAAAATTCCCATAATTTATTACATCAGCGCGCACAACGTTCAATACATTTAAGTGATAAGACAACACATATCCGACTGTTTGCAGAATAAGACAGCAAAAAGATATACATTTCTTTGATTTGTTTAAATTTGTCCCTTAGTGCGAGGTATATAAAAAGGTATACATTTAGAATATATAATACAGCGCGCACAACGGAACAAAATACACACAGCTGTCCGCGTTCAGCATAATGGTCGTAATGAATACTTACTCTGCGCGCACAACATTCATTACAAAATCCCCATAATTAATAACTTCAGCGCGCATAACGTTCAATAAAAAATCCCAATAATAAAGAAGAAACACAAAATTTTGGGAGATTAATTAATGTTCATACTGACATGCAAGAAAAAAAAATCAAAATTGATGCAAATATAATGGCAGCAGTTGATTGATGGGTGTAAGGAAATTTAAGTGATATGACAACACATATCTGATAGTTTACAGAATAAGACTGCAAAAATATTCATATTTCTTTGATTTGTTAAAATTTGAGTTTTAGTGCGCACCGTGCGGGGTTTTTAAATTGTATACATTTTGGATATATAATACAGCGCGCACAACGGATCAAAATACACCCAGCTATGCGCGTTGAGAAAAACGGTCGTAATGAATAATTACCATGCACGCACAACGTTCAATACTAAATTCCCATAATTAATATCTTCAGCGCGCACAACGTTGAATAAAAAATCCCAATAATAAAGAAAACACAAAATTAGGGGAGAATTAATTAATGTTCAGACTGACATGCCAGATAAAAAAATCAAAATTGATGCAAATATAATGCGGAGCAGTTGATTGATGGGTATATAGACATTTACGTGATAAGACAACACATATCCGACAGTTTACAGAATAAGATAGCAAAAATATTCACATTTCTTTGATTTGTTTAAATTTGAGTCTTAGTGCGGATTGTGCGGGGTATTTAAAAAGGTATACAGTTTGCATATATAATACAGCGCGCACATCGGATCAAAATACACACAGCTGTGCGCGTTGAGCAAAACAGTCGTAACGAATAATTACTCTGCGCGCACAACATTCAATACAAAATTCCCATAATTAATTACCTCAGCGCGCACAACGTTCAATAAAAAATCCCAATAATAAAGAAAACACAAAATTGGGGGAGAATTAAATAATATTCAGACTATTGGGTGTACAGACATTTAAGTGATAAGAAACACATATCTTACTGTTTACAGAATAAGATATAAATGGATGGGTGTACAGAATAAGGTGTACAGACATTTAAGTGTTGATACTCATGGGTCACACTGTTTGATTTGAGGTGTTCACATCGCTATAAATGGATTTATGAGTAATATTGTATAAACATAAATAATTTGCTCAACTCGCACAACTGCCATATTTTTAACCGTTTTGGGCTTTGAGCAATTTTCTTAAAGGCAATCAATTTTGTTAGCGTCAATTTCTGTAGCCCACAGTAACCCAACTGTAGTCTCAACCTCATCCATGCGGACCATACCCAGTCCAATTCGTCTATATAAAGTGATTCACTTCCCTCTAGACATCGTCAACCACTACTCCTCTCGATGATAGTGTTCTATATGGTTATACCTATACAATATATTTTCTTTTACATGCTAAATTTTTGTTCTTACTAATGAATGCTTCGTCTACGACACACAAAGATGGCCAGCCAATAAACTTGCGGCAATTGCCGTGATGCTGAAATTGAATTCATCACATTTATATGGGCATCAAAGATGGAGTCTGCTACTTCAGATATCATCAACGATGGTGTTGGCTCCTTCAGAAGAAGCACACGATGTTTTCGAATGCTTCACATTGCCATCAGCCTGAAGGTGCCACCAAGGTATCGGCTCTCAAACTGCGCAATCTTCTCTGAAACTGTGCATCCTCATTTGTATCCATACTCAGAAGAATTTCTTACGAGTGCCATTATTGCATTTCATACCAGTGCAAAAATGTGAAGAATCTCTATTGGAGCTGCTCATAACTGCAATATCCACAGGAGACACGGTCACGGCATGAGAACTTGTCGTATGAGCAAAACTGTATTCCATTGCTCAAAGTTAAACAGCCCGCCCTACGTGCAAAAGTAGTTGCCTTTGTGTCCACTAAGCAAAAATATTTACTATACTGTGATTTGTTACAGTTATTGTCTTCTGAGATGATGCTGTATGTTTTTTTTGGAAAAACTTGGACAAGCACCGCAAGAGTATCAGTGTATTTAGATTTTGCACTTTCCTAATCGAAACCAGATGTTTTTTTGCCGTTGTGCGCGTTGAGTATAAAAAGGTATACCTTCAAGCAATTTTTCTCTTCGCGCACCACCGCAGTCGGATACTATTTGGTACAACGTCTGGCTGGTATCCATCTGCCATATATTCACGAGCACGAACTGTTACTCTACGGTGTTTCCATCCTCGTACTTGGTCAGTCCAACTCGTCTGTATATGGTTTCCATACCCACCAGACCTCATCAACCACTACCCCAGGTGAATATAGTTCCTTTATCTGATTCTCTCTGATTCTTCTAATACAATGTTTTTTCTTCAAATTTGTAATTTTGTTGTTGTTCATGAGTGCGTCGTCTACAACACACAAAGATGGCCAATATACTAGCGGCAAGTGTCGTGATGCATAAATTGAATACATCACCTTTATATGGCGGCGAAGATGTTCTTTTGCTCCTCTTGGCATGATCTGTTCATCTTCATTGCAAACCTCAAATGAAGGCAAAGATGTTCTTGCAATCATTACAGCTTCATTCTCGTCCATGCCAACTTGCAAATATTCTTTGACCCTTCGTAAGTTCCGTTCAGATTCATTGCATACATAACTGCTTGATGATAACAAATGTTCTATCTTATATCTATCTAAGTCTAATTATATTTACTTTTTTATTCTATCTTTTCCTAGGGGAGTTTGTACTTGCTGGTATCCCTCCTGCTCCCAAGGGTGTTCGAAGTGTCATTGTTTGCCTTGAGATAGATGCCGACGGTATCTTGAATGCCTCTGGAGAGGAAAGTATGTGTGCAGAAAAATAAGATCACTATCACTAACGATAAGTGCCACGTAGACCCAGGAGGAGATTGAAACGATGTTCCTTGAGTCAAAGAAGTATAAAGCAGAAGATGCAGCGAACAAGAGAACGGTGGAGATGGTGTGTTATGTTCATTGGAATGCATAAATGTTGTAGTATGTTGGAATTCAGACCTCAATATAATGTCATTTAATGTGATACATTTGCAGCCCATTACACAGACCTTAATACAATGTCATTTAATGTGATACATTTGCAGCCCATTACAAACTTGTGATTGGTGATATATACATTGATGCTTGCTTAAATAAAAATTCCAACAATGAAATTTAATGGGAAAAATTAGTGAAAGTAATATACTAAGATTTACACAGCGCGCACAACTGGCAAACGGCGTGAACGTTGTGCGCGTTTAGAAATTTTGATCGAGGCCAACGATTATGCTCACATCGCTCAGCACGTCAGTGGATCTTTATTTGGGAACAACATCTGTGTAATACATACAATAAATACCTGAGGTACAAGATTATTCTGTATATTCGCGAGAAATCGTCTGTTGACTTTTATTTAGTAGAAGTGCTACTTTTGTTTATACCAGCTTCCATTTACCCCAGGACACTAATTAATCATCCCACATAATTGCTCAGCGTGCACAACTTGCAACAGAAATGAAAGTTGTTCGCGCTAAGCAACGCTTTCTACAATTACCGAGTTTTGCTCGTCGCGCACAACGGTGTTATTTAACAATCCGTTGTGCGCTCGGAGCTAAACTGTATACAATTACACAATACACACAATTACTCATCGCGATCATATACGGAAGGTCATTCTCCCGCCAGTCTCGTCCTCGGTGACGGGGCCGTGTCGGCCGTCCAACAGGGTTCCCGGGTGTCGACCTGGAATCAGGGGGAGGAAGTAAACGCTCTCACTCGGCATCTGTTGCAAAAATTCCCTTCATTAAATTCTGAAAAAATTACATATGACTCGCTCGCGAGCAGCAGTCTTACAAAAGTAACGATTCCCAAAATTTTGGAAGACGACGCACCGTCGACTGTAAAGAGGTCCTTTATCGCTCTCGCCACCCTTTCCATCTTGGCGGTGGCCCGAGCTTTGAAAGCGTCGACCTCTTGCTCCTTCTCGAGAAGCTTGGCCTGAAGGTCAGCAACCTCCTTCCTCGATGCCTCAAGATCAGCTCGGAGTTGAGAATGCTCTCTACCCCACTGATCTTCCAACTGCTTCTTGGCGCTTGACAAGGCGGCGAGGCTGGATGTCGCCTCCGAGGCCGACCAATCCGACTTGCCCTTGGCGGCCATTATCTTCCCCAAATCTTCCTCCAGCTTCTTCATCTGAGCTCTGAGCTCAGAAGCCTCGTTCTCGGCATCCGCCACCTGGCGCTGCCCCTCGATCAGTTCGCGGGCCCTATGGCGCAGACCTGCCCTGAAAATGGTCACCTGCAGATGGCGACAATCAGCAAAACCAGAAGGGGAAGCAAAATTCGGAATGCACATTGGCAACGAACCTGAAGGCCACTGCGAACGAAGCAGTTGGCCATCGTCTCAAGGTCGACCCCATTCAGTAAATCGACATCCCTTGGCAGAGTGATATTCTCCACCAGATGAGCCCCCGTCCCAAAGTCCAGGAGGGCCGACTCGGCCATCCTCACGATGTACGGTGGCCGATAGGTGTCCCCGTGAATCTCCCCATGATGGCCAGACCCAATGCGGTTCGACTGCAGAAGGTGGCCGAACTCTGGAGGTATGGGGCCGACGGAAGGGACCGGAGGATCAATGTCCTCGTATGGCCACCCGTCATGTGGCGTGCTGGAGGACGATGCGCCCCCAACTCGAGGATCATAAGGAGCCACCTTCAAAGACCGCACAGCTTGACTTGAGGAGCATCCAGCCTCCCCCAACTCCAGCATGAGGTTCCCCGATTCCTCCGATTCCTCCGATTCCTCCCATTCCTCCTCTGCCCTCTTCCTCTTACGGCCTTCTTCATTGGCCTGCTCCATCGCTGAAGTAACCTCTCTGTATGCTCCTCCCGACATTTTTGTTTCTGGAAGAAATAATAAGATGATGAGATTTCCTCGGAGCGCAAAATCCATTGGCCTCACCTCCAATTTCTTTTATTACGCGAACGAATGGACAAGATGATCGACACGTGTCGGAATTTTGGCAAAAACAACGGTTGAGATAGGTGAAAGGTTTTGGCGGCCTTAATCCAAATTCGATGCTTCGAATGCCGTGCCCTATTAAAGGAAATTACCTATCAGTCGGCCTCGATCCGCGTTTATAATCGAGAACGAATCACGGGGGCCAATGTTGAACCCGTGTACGGCACCGAAAAGGCATGGGTTATTGATCATCGCACAAAACGACTCAAACCCTATAATTGCTCTCCGCACACTCCCACTCAAAACTCACAATTGCTCACAGCACACAACCATTTTTTTCCCATCCACGTTTACATGTGAAAGGGTAAATTTATTATTCGTATCACCGTTGCATAATTGTTAAGAAATTCCATGTCACAACTAGTCCTTACATAAAGTTTGGAAATGGTGCATGTCAGCAGGCAGAGTGTATGTCATGGCATATACATCTACTGTAGTAAAGGCAGTAACAACTATACTTATGAACATGTGAAAGAGTGCACGTGCAACAGGCAAGGTGTACAATAATGGATCGACACATGCAACAGGCAGAGTGTAATGCAAGACTGAGGTGCATTCAATCATTGAGATACAAAAACAATCAATTCAAAGTGTCAAATAATACATCTTATGCATATGGGTAATGCTAAGTGCACCGCAAACCATGCGGTGCACTGTACTTTTTTTGCTTTTTTGAGTTAAAAAAAGATAAATCAAGGTCTCATCATGAACATTGGTTTTATTTTTTTCCAAAAAAAGACTAAAAGTACAGTGCCCCGATACTAAAAGTACAGTCTACCCGTACAATATTTTTACTTAATTATGCTTTGTTATGTGGTCATCACTGATTCTTCTTCAACGCAGACAGGGGGACGGATGGCCAAGATACAAAGAAGTAAGTGACGCTGATGCAGCTGATGGAGCAGCTCATAAATGGCAAAAAACTTTAAATTTTTTTCATGGTGGGAATCCATGTATCCCTAGTATAGTCTAGTGCTTTAATTACTTAGTCGGGCAAAAACTATGATGTTGCAAAATGTTTAGATGTAGTTTCTACTTTGTTGTGTTATGTACATTTGAATGCATAAATGTTGTAGCATGTTGGAATACAGATCTTAATACAATGTCATTAAATTTGGTGCAATTGCATCACATTACAAAATTGCGTGATGCTAACTTGAAGTACCCACAATTACTCAGCTCGCACCAACGGCAACAGCATTGAACGTTGTGCGAGCTGAGCACAACTGTCTACGATTACCAACATTTACTCAATGATCATAACCATCAAAGTTATTAACCGTTGTGCGCGTGGGGCTTAACTGTTTACAATTACCCATATTACTCAGCGCGCACATCCGTAACATTATTGAACGTTGTGTGCGCTTATTAGGAAGCCTGTAAAATTACCAAGTTTTGCTCAGCGCGCACAACTGGTAAAAGTTGTAAACGTTGTGCGCGCGGAGCTAAACTGTATACAATTACCCACCATTACTCATCGCGGACAGCTACATGCCTCATTCTCTTGAATCTTCATTCTCTTCAGCTCTTCTGCTTCTGCTTCTTACTCCTTAATCCCATTAATTTTCTTGACATTTGTCAGGTTCTGCAGCAACAGAGAAATTATAAGATATGAGATCCGCATCATCGGATATAGGTCTCGAATGATAGGCATCATCCTCATAGGCTTATAACCAAGACTTAGTGTTTTAATGTTCAATTTGGACCCCCAGCCCTATTAATTCAACTCCACGATGGCTGCATTTTGGACTAAAAATATAGGAGGCTGCCGTTTTCAGATGACCATTTTTAAAGAGAACTAGTTTACTTACAACCCATTTACACTGATATGTCCGTGACAGATGCATGTAGTATATTTCTTCCAAGCTGATACAAAATTGTTACCTTTAGGATATAAAAATGTCGGCCTTCATATCACAGCCTTGTTAAGTCATCGGGCGAAGATTTTTCCTACAGAGATTATGGAGAAATGATGTTACAATAATTTATACTAGTATATAAAATAGTAACCAGCTGTGCTCATATATACCTTATTTCTACCAGCTGTGCTCATACGACAAGTTCTCATGTCATGACCCTTTTCTGCACAAACACTGCATGTCCTTGTTCTTGTTTGACTTTGTTCTTGTGAGACTTGTATTCCAGACGGAATCCTTGACGCCACTCGTGGTCGTCCTTTAGTTCTAGCTTTTGCAGGATCATGCATAATGACATCATTTACTCCCACGTCTTGTTTGATAGGTGCACTGGACCCCACCTGTGATCTTGGCTCTTCAGAAGCAGTTTGCGCTTTATTAGTCATATTATGCTGGTCCAAAAAACTGTTTGCCCACCCAAATACGACATCAAACAGAAGGGGATCTCTTGTTACCGCCTCCACGACTTTATCGAATGATGAACGAAGTCTCCAGGCTTGAAGTGGAGTAATTTGAGTTAGACGCACTCCGTGTACTATGCTAGTCGACGAGGCCCCAAGACTCATGATGCTATGTCTTGCATTTAGAGTCCACCTGGGTAAAATATATCTCTCAGGGATGGCTTGCATATCATACTTTTGCTTCATCATATGTAAAATTTGCATGCATAGCAAACCTTCAGTCACAGCCCTTGCACACGTACACCTGAACATTCCCTTAGATATATTGCATTGAACATTATGCATGTAGCTCTTTCCATCAATCCGCATAGTTACTCTATACGTGTTCGTATCCCCATCCGTGCTCACCCTTTCGTGCCGACAGTATAAAGTATTTTTGAAACGATTTTGAAAAATGGAAAATATGTTTCTAGTATATACCTTTGCGGCATGAACCTCTAACTCATGCATGCCGCTAAATTCTGGTTTGTTCCGCATACAAAAAGTATCTTCTCTCTCCTCTTTGTCTCGCTGAAATTTTACAGCTTTATCATATTGATCAATGAACTCGTATAATGGAGTCATACAGTTTACGTATCCATCAAAATACGCGTTCATGCTTTCACTCCTTTGGCTGGACGCCATGCCTACACACAAAACAAGAAATGAATACCATGTGCTGAGTTTATTTTGATCATATATTTTTACACCAATCTCTATCGTATTAACATTCATACCCGCAAAGAAAGTATCCAGTAGGTACGCCTTAATCCAATGATGTGCTTTCTCATGCATCGTATGCAACCACTTCCAGGCTTTCATTTCATTTTTTTGTTTTTCTGTCAATGGCTCCTGAAATTCCGTTTGGTACTTCTCCATTAAGATGCACCAACAATTCTCAGCTTCTTCAACATTTTGACTGTTCTTACACCAGTTTGCATAGTCTTCTTCAAATTCAGGGTTATAAGAAGACCGCAATGAACGTAGATGCTCATCTTCGTGCAGACTGATATGCCATATGCAATACCTGTGTTTTGTATTTGGAAAAACTCTTTTGATTGCATTGCATATTGCCGGGTCTTGATCGGTGATGATAGCTCCTGGTGCTTTATCCCACATACATGTTAACCACTGTCCGAATAACCAAACAAAGGATTCTTCCTTCTCATCAGCAAGAAGAGCACATCCAAATAAAATAGACTGTTTATGATGATTAACACATGTAAAAGGTGCAAAAGGCAACATGAATCTATTTGTCTTATAAGTGACATCAAATACAATAACATCTCCAAACTGGCTGTATGATGTCCTCGCCCTTCCATCAGCCCAAAATATACTCCTGCATACATTCTCTTCATCATGCTCAATAGCATAATAGAACTGAGAGTCTGTAGCTTGCCTTTTAATAAATTGTTCTATTACTTTAATGCATTCCTTCCCAATGTTGTTCTTTCTTTCTACTCTCCCATGATCAATGCATTGTTGCGTAGTAATATTGACATTACTACTACTCGTGGCATTTAGAATCCTTGCAATCTTTGCAGGTCCTACTCCATAGCCACGCATCTGATCAACTAAATTCCTACATGTTCCGTCCATCTGCGATCTTTTATGTGACCGTAGCATCTGGATCTTCGCTGGGCTTTTTATCAACTCATGATTATGATCATCATTAATGGAGTTTATGCGCCATACTCCTCCGGTGATTTTATGAACTGTCATTCGAGCCATACAGCCTTCTCTCTCGTTTTTCCTTTGATTAACGTCCCTCCCTATCTCCCTCTTATCTTTTAAGCTTTTATACCCTTCTTTGTTGCACGTATACTTCCTCCTCGTGGTATTGCCATCTTTTCCCTTTCCCGTAGATCCCTTTCGGGTTGCAAAACCTTTCATTACTGCATATGTATTATAAAATTGATACGCATCTTCTTCTGTTTGAAATGTCATTCCAACATGTGGGCTACCTTTTTCATTATCATTATGCCTATCCTCTTGATATACGCTGTTTGCACTGTCATTTTCAGCTTCAATCTCATTTGGCATCTCCTGATAATACACATAGGGTTCACTCTCTTCGATTTTCATTTTCTACATTAGAAACAAGTAAAAATATCAGTAATATTGACGCAACATGACTGTTATACATGTCTATCCAAGTATCAGTAGATCATCATCAGCATGTTAGTTGAAACCACACTACTATTACTAATCATGTTAAAACCTTACGTATTATATCTATTCTTTTTCAATATGATCTAATTGTTACCATCATATTTGATGACCGGATCAAATCCATCAAAAAATCAAACATATCAACCGTTTTGCGCGGTGGGCAATATTATGTACGCCATTCGCTCCATGTTGTTGTGCTATATGAGCTGCTTCAGCAAGTTTTGATGGACATCTCATATTGCTCAACGCGCACAACGGGTGCGATGTTTGAAGGGTTGTGCGCGGAGAGTAATTTCCATCGCAACACTTCGCTAGTTTGGAAATTACTCATCGCGCAAAACGCGACAAAAATTTAGCCCGTTGTGCGCGGAGAGGAATTTCCAGCGCTAATCGTCCAAACGTTGGAGATTACTCACCGTGCAAACCCCTTCAAAAATTTATCCCGTTGTGCGCGTTGAGCAATATGAGATGTCCAACAAATTAGGGATGACGATCCTTACCTCGATGGAGGAGAGTAACAGGGGAATCAACGAGAGTGTGATGGCCTGGATTTGGGGGCGATCTTAGGCGTGGGCTGTTGAAATCGAAGACCTTGTGCAAAACTGGGGATCTACTCCTGCTTCTGCGTTTTGCGCGGGAGTGAGCAAAAGAATTGGTGGCGATTGCTCTAGCTTCTGCGTTTTGCGCGGGAGTGAGCAAAAGAATTGGTGGCGATTGTATTTTAGTACAAAAGGGGTTAAAGGTAATTTAGTACAGAGGCGTGTTGAAAAGAGCTTAAAGGGCGTTTTGGTAATTGCACCAAAAGGTCAGATATTACCATGATCGCTGATCGGATCGGACGGTCAGGAGGGGTCGAGTGCAGGAATCCCATCTGAGCACGAGCTCAGGCGGCCGATCTTTGGATGCCCGTGCTTTGAATGACTTTAATAGTTGTTTGGGTAGATGCAATCTACTGGATCTCAAAAGTGTTGGCCCCCATTTAAGTTGGAGTAATAGAAGGATTGGCCTGGAGCGCATTGCGGCTAGACTGGATAGGGTGCTGTGCAATCTTGAATGGGTTCGGCTACTTCCCTCTTCCTTCTACGAATACGTCACCTCTGGAACCAGCGATCACTCTCCTATGCTTATTTTCCTGCACCCAAAGGTACCTTCTTTTCCCAAACCCTTTAAATATTATAATTCTTGGCACAAGCAAGAGGGGTATCAACAGACCGTGCAAAACACTTGGGCTAGTGTTCATGATGGCATCTGCTCCCATTATTTGCGTCAGCTTGGCCTTCTTCCAATGAAAAATTTTGTTGATAAGCTGAAAGCTCTCAAGGCAAAATTCAAAATTAATTTGGCCACTTGGAAGCATGATATTGATACGGCCCTGTGCAGAAAGAGGCTAGTGGACATACAATCCCAAAGTGACATCCGGACTAGTGAGGCTCTGCAGACGGCCGAACTTGATGCTGCTATTAAATTGTCATGCGCCCTTGATTCTGAGGAGTCGGATCTTAGGCAGAAGAGCCGTCAAAATTGGCTGCAACTGGGTGATAGAAATTCAAAATTTTTTTACTCTGCGATGAAAACACGGAATTCTCACAACAGCCTCAATCACCTGGTCCTTTCAGATGGGTCTAGGAATCTTAATGCCGAGCAGATCAGGGATGATGCTTCCTGTTTCTTTGAGAAGCTCTATAATCAGGACAACTACTGCACTGTTTTTCCAAATCTAATCCCGAAATACAAACTCACTATTGATGCGGAAAATTGGATGGATAGGAGTATCTCTGTATCTGAAATTAAAGAGGCTGTATTCCAGATTGGTAAAGACAAGGCCCCTGGTCCTGATGGCTTTAATGCCTCCTTTTATCACCTACATTGGGATATTATCGGTGCAGATGTCATCCGAGCAGTCACTTCTTTTTTTGTTTCTGGTCGTATGTTGCGGGAGATAAATCATACTTTTCTCACGTTAATTCCAAAGAACTCAAAAGTATCTGGATTGGGGGATTACAGACCTATAGCCTGTTGCAATGTTATATACAAGATTATTAGTAAAGTCCTCTGCAACAGGCTGAAAATGGTAATCAACGAGCTGATTTCATCGAACCAGTCAGCTTTCCTTAAAGATCGTCTATTATCTGATTGCTCACTTCTTGCACATGAGCAGATACGGGATTTCAGTAATCCCATGGGATCTCGTGCCTGCCTTAAATTGGATCTCCGCAAAGCATTCGACAGTGTTAACAAAGGTTTTGTGCTTTTCATTCTTCATCAGATGGGCTTTAATAATGGGTTTATTACCTGGATTGCTGAATGCATCTCTACCCCAACCTTCTCTGTTCTAGTTAACGGCTCTCCTGCGGGCTTCTTTGGTTCAAATAGAGGGCTTAGACAAGGGGACCCCCTATCTCCCTATCTATTCGTCCTTGTCATGGAGTGTTTCTCTCTTCTGTTTGCTAGAGCTGAAGCATCACGGTCCATCCATCCTATGAGAAGATCAGGATCTGTATCGCATCTTCTTTTCGCTGATGATTTGCTGGTTTTTTGCCGGGCTAATCAGCACTCTTTTTCGGGGCTTTCTGCTTTGTTGAGCACTTTCAGTCTATTTACTGGTCTTCATGTTAATTGGGATAAAAGCGCCGCCATCTTTAGCAAAGGCACTAGGAATCCTTCTTCCCTTGCTTCGTTTCTCGGGATTAAGAAGGTATCCTCTCTTTCTGTTTATCTGGGATTACCGCTGTCTGCTAAATATCCTAAATCTATCAATTATGCGCGCCTGATTGATAAATGTAAGAAGCGGTTGCAAGGTTGGTCCTCGTCGCTACTTTCTATTTCTGGCAGAATAGAGCTGGTGCGTACTGTGATTTATGGTATGGTCTCTTTCTGGATGTTCTCCTTTCGTCTCTCGGTTTCTGTCCTACGTAGTATTACGTCTATGTGTAAAAGATTTATCTGGGGGAAGCATCACTGTTAGGCCTGGAAGGATTCTTGTAAGCCCAAAAAGGAGGGAGGTGTAGGCCTGAGACTTTTATCGGATCTTAATGTTGCCTCAGGAGTCCGTCTCACTTGGAGGCTTCTTACTTCTATTGGGCCTTGGGCACAGTTTATGAGACGTCATTACTGCTCTTCTCAGAATCGCTTTTTTAGTGCTTCACCCTCACCTTCATCCTCTGGCACCTGGAAGTTCCTCCTCCGTCATCGTATCACTTCTCACCGTCTTATCAGGCGTGTTGTTAGGGATGGGGCATCCACTTCTTTTTGGTTTGATAACTGGCTGCCATGTGGACCACTTGCTTATCTATATCTGGTTCCCCCAGGCGAAGAACACCGTCTTATTTGTCATTACTATTCGGCTCATGGGTGGGTGAATGACCCGCACATTGCACCCGTACTTCATCTTATTTCTCACTTCCACACTTCTCCAGGATCGGATAGTTGGGATTGGATTCCTGGTGGGAATTGTAAATTCCGAGATGCTTGGAGTGAGACCCGGACCAGAGGTATGACTTTTCGCTATTATCATGTAGTCTGGTATCCTCAGCATATTCCTAAATGGTCCCTTACTCTTCTACGAGCATTTCATGGCAAGCTTTTAACCAAGGATATTCTTTGCAAATGGGGCGGCAACTATGGACCAAAATGTGTGCTTTGTGATGCTGATGATGAATGCTTGAAGCACTTATTCTTTGAATGCAATTATAGCCGTTACATTTTAACCAGGGGGCTCCTTAAGCTGAATGTTTGTGCGACTGTTCCGCTTTCTCTTGCTGGAGTGGGTGATCTATTCCTTAATTTGTATAGCAAGAAAGACTGCGTTGGAGTTCTTGCCAAAACTGCTCTTGCATCGATGGTGTGGCACATTTGAAAGGAGCGCAACAGTAGAATTTTTGAGGGGAAAGTGGTAGGGAGAACTGCCCTCTTTGGATCTATTAATGCAGATATTCTTATCGCCCTTCATGACATTGAGCACGACCAACCTGCGGCGTCTATTCCTTTTGACAATTGGGGTTTCAGCAGTGTTTGACCATGTTCTGTATCTCTATATACTTGTACATTATTGGCTTAGTTGCGCTTGTTAGTGTGGAGATAGTGGTGGGTGACGGCGCTTGTGCCCTATCCCCGCTCTTTCTTCTCTCTTCCAAGGCCAGCTAATTGCCTATTTGTAACATTTTGTAGTGTTCTTTCTTAATAAAATTTTATCATTACCTGTCATATATATATATATATATATATATGAAGCCAAGGAAACCACTCAAACCCAAGCAAAAAGCCAAAAGAAAGAATTCTGCAACGGCTAGATTTTGGCAGAAATAGGCTTGGACATGCGCCTGTAGAACAAAGGTCAGGAGACTGATCAATAGCTAGATTTTCACCAACGGCTATAATCTGAGCCATGACATGCGACTGTAGTAGACTACACATGTGCCTGTACAACTGTGCAGATGCCTGTAAAGACTTCGTCAGGCAACTGTTACATGGGATGAAATGGAGCAAAGAAATGTCAACTTATGCACTTGTTCATTCAAGCGACTGATGAATAAAGTCCAGGTGCCTGCGGTTGATAGGTGACTGTAAACTATACATCAGTCGACTGACACACAAGTTGGAGTGATGCACAAAAAATTTACAAGTTATGCACTTTGGCACATAGGCGACTGATGAACAATGTCCATGCGCCTGATGGTTGGCAGGCGACTGTCTTTTGTACTTCAGTCACCTGTACCAAAAACTCAAGTAAGAGTCAAGAAAATATTGACTTGAGCTATACTGATCAGCTGCATGTAGAATGCTGGCCAGGTGCCTAGTGAATCACCAGTCGCCTGTTCTGCCTTCAGTAGGCGCCTGAAGAAAGGCCAGAGACTCCAATAAGAGTTCATGGCATGGGAAACCTATTGGGTTGGATTCTATAATGATCATAAAGTTCTATAAGATTGTTGATGCATATGCATGAATGAATGAGACCATCTAATCAATGCATTACAAATTCCTAGACTCAAAAAGAGAAAAGCAAGTAATAAGAATTACATGGATTACAATTTGATTCTCCTAGAGTCTAAGTCCTCAAGCATGAGTAGCCTTGATCTCCCCATCATCTTCCAAGCTTTGGCACCACTTGATGAGCTTCCTTTCATTAAGTTCCAAGCTCTGGCAATGATCCTCTTGATGTTCATCCTTGCACCAAGCTTTTAGTCTCCAAAAATGCTATGCTTCAATTGTTAAACATGCTACTAAAACATTGAGAGTCATTAGCAACAACATAATGTTGTGATCATCATCAAAACAATATTGGTCTAAAACACCAATACTTAACATTCTCCCCCTTTTTGATGATGACACACATTATGTAAAACATAAACAAATAAAGCACAATGCTAATGAGCTCCCTCTACTTATGCACCAATTGAAAATAAATAAACCAATAAAGCTTCAAATCAATTGTGACATATAATAGGTAAGGATTATATAAACTTGTTAAGGCCAAAAATGACCGAAACAATTGAGATGCTGACGTGGATCCTTATTGCTGAGTTGGAGCCTTGTCAGTCGGTTAAGTGGGACCCTAGGTTG
Organism: Scilla litardierei; assembly: GCA_030789695.1. Taxonomy (NCBI): domain Eukaryota; kingdom Viridiplantae; phylum Streptophyta; class Magnoliopsida; order Asparagales; family Asparagaceae; genus Scilla; species Scilla litardierei. The sequence continues at coordinate 102,560,462 of CM061131.1, forward strand.
GAAGAACCAGGGTCGTTGGTGGATGGTGGTTGACTTGCAGTGCTTGTTCGTCCCTCGAACGGATCGAACGTTGGTCGATCGATGTTAAGAAGCTCAGGTGCGACCCTCTCGTAGGATCGAGAGTCGATGATCTGCACCACAAGGAAGCGTCAGGGGGATCGGATCTAGGTCCCGACCCAAATCTCCTCCGATGCTTAAGTTAGAATGGAACTTAAGAGAGGGAGGGAGCTTGGAGCAGTTGAGATCGACCCACCCACGGAGGCTCGTCTCAGGTCTGGCGTCGCAAGCTCTTTTGTAGAAGAAATATAAGATAAAGTATGTAATCTCAGAGTATCAAAAATCGTACCTCCTCTATTCTGTTCATCTCCCTGTATTTATAAACCTTGGGGGTCTCTTTTGTGCCGTTGAGAGGATAACAGTCATCAATTATGGTGCCACAATCTTCCACTTTAATAGGGGTAACCGTTGCCCACGTCGCTGCTATTCACGAGCTCACCTTCAATCCCACGTTCAATTGGTGGGAGTTCAACGGGCGACTGGTATGTGGGCCTTGACTGAGTCAGTTTCAGGCTTCTCACATGGGCTCTGTAGGCCTTAATCGCTCACCGAACAAGTCCCCTTGAGTGCTGGCCCGATGACTCAATAATGGCCCCCGTCGCTCGACCTCAGACAGTTTGCATGTTGGGGTCAAGCGACGTTACATCGTATTAATGGGGCACGTCAGTCGAGGAATTAATACTCAAGTTTTAGGCGCCAAAGCGTCTGCTTTGCTGATTTGGATGATTCACCGGTTCGAAATCCAAGATGCTAAGAGCCTCGGATCTTCGACACATGTCTCATCACGTCGCGATCGTCTAGTCGATATAAGACGGTTCCAGAGTGGAAATTTGATATCGTCTTCTTGATTCAGATTTTCTCATTTTGAAAATGGCTTCATAATCCGTCCCTGCCTCTGGAAGAAGCTTGGTTCCCATCATGCAAAAGAACAAAGAGGGAGCCATGGTTCCCGGTCTGATCGCCAACCAGATATCCAAAGTTGGAACCGATCAAATTCCTGAACTCCAGAGAAAATATGTTCGGCTCGATTATCGGATCCAATTTTCAGGGAGGGATGAATGGCTTCATCGTCCCGGTGATCGGGAGGTTGGGTTTACGTTAAAGCCTTTCAACGAGGGCTTCGATTCCACATGCACCCTTTCATGCGCTTTGTACTGAGTACATTGAACATTTCCCTTTGTCAGCTGATGCCTAATGCCATTGTTGTTTTGGTTGGCTTCATCGCTCTGTGCGTGATGAAGAAAGTTGAACCGTCGATGGGGTTGTTCAATTACGTCTTCTCAATTCCTCCCCTTAAGAACCCGGGCTGGTATATGATAATGGCCTGTCGAGGCAGGAAGCTATTCGACGATCTTCCTTCTTCGAATCCCAATTGGATAGATGAGTTCGTGTTTGTGGTCTTTCAAGGCGAGGTGAGCTTTTGACTGGATGGGGTGTGCCTGACTTAGGTCTCGACGAGGACAATCCTTTGTCCGGAGCGGAGAAGGAGCTCGTCGATGCATTGTTGAAATTGCCGGAGAATATAATGAAGACGAAGGGGTTGTGGTCCAATTTGGTGCTGCGCCGGACCGTATGGACGAAAGGTCGATCCAATTCTACCTACCAGCTGTTCGATCTTCGTTTCATGTCTTGACATGTTTTTCTCTTGCAGACATGGTTGGTTTGGAGTACCAGGTGGACCTCGCACTGAGGGAGGGGGTCGAGGCTTTTATCAGAGAAGCTGAGGAGAGCATGTTATCTCCTTGAGTGCCTTTTACGGAGGAAGGTGTGGTTCGATCACCAGAGGAATTGCCCATTGTCGCTCATGGGGCTCCTCAGCTGGCTCGTCTCTAGCGGAAGAAAAAGAAGAACCACACCGAATTTGAGGTGGTTGCCGTTGAGGGGAGTAATAAAAGGAAGCAACTTCGTCTCAGTGACTCGAAGCCATCTGGGTCGATTGACGCTGTGGGTTGGCCTGGGCCTTTAGAAGCGAGCCAATTGCTTGGCAAGACCTGCACTCACGAGCAAGAACATGGAGTTCTCCTAGAGGGAGATTTAGGGGAAACCTGGCCCCCTCCGGCGCCCCTTCTGCACCAAGGCTCCTGTGAAGGGTTTTTTGGGTCCTTATGGCCATAAAATCGACGTCCGGACCAAGTCAGTCGGACGAAGAAATCAAACAAGCATCGAAAAAACATCTTACAACTATTTTAAGACCAGCCCTAAATAGAACAACCCTAGACAGAATATCTACTATCCCGGAGTTGGGTCCGACCAACCCCTAAGGATAGATCTATCAAGCTATTTGCAATTATAAACGCATGTTTAATTAAACTACATACCTTTCACTTCGGGTTCCACAGAATACAAAGCATCGTTTTCAGCAACATTTCTTTGGCCCTGCGCCACTTTTCCCGAGCCGAACCGTGTCCCGAGCCGTACCTCGTCCCGAGACGAACCGCTTCTCGAACTGCACCACGTCTCGAGACGAGCAACACCCTTGTCGCCGAGCCAACCACGCGTTGAAGAAGATTTTACCTTAAGTGGATCCTTCGTCAAGACTTTGGATCCGATCCAAACTCCTTCATAGCTTTGCAAGAGCACGATTAGGAGCAAGGAAGAATTTTGGGAGAGAGGTAATAATTAATTTAAGTCTTAATCCGAGCGTGCTCAAAACTTTTGGGAGCTTCTCGGATTTGGAGACTTAGTGCGTGTTTTCAAGAAGAGAGTTGGCTCCTATTTATATAGGCGGCTAACCCCTTACCTTTTCATCATATCCGATGTGGAACTAAAGGTTTTGGAGGAAAAATTAATTAAAATTTGTCTTTCACAAAGGCCAATCTTTAGCGAATTTTTCCTTCCTCACCGTTGAGCTTCACAAGTGATACAACTTATCAAATCGAAGAGTATTGAACGGTGATTGCATAGAAACAAACGGCGCTCCAATCCAACTTCGTTTGACCCCTCAAACTTAGTCTCAAACATGTCTAAAAATCATAAAGACGGCTGAAAATCACAGCCGTAACATTGGGTTTCAAAAACCCTTGTACGTGGGGCCCAGGGTGGCCCCCACGTGCCCAGCACGCTGGGCGTGTGCCATGCACGTGCCCAGCTCTGCCTGGCATACGCCCAAAGGGCGCGGCCAGGCTGGCCCGTGCTCCTTGGGCGCCTGGCTGCTGGCGCACCAATGTGGGCACCAGACAGCCTAGGCCCAGCCCATAAGGGCCGGGCCAAAAAAATGTGCCCCTTTTTGGTGAAAAAACTGCTGGGCGTTAAACTCTTTGGGCCTTCTATTTAAAACACTTTTTAACTTATTGGGCTCGTTTGAACTTCGATTTGAGCTCGATTGTTTCCCTGACTTTCGGGGAAAAATCCTCTTCATTTCTATGCCTTTATAAAATATATATTGTAAAATATTTTGTAAACATTTTACAATATATATTTTATTTTTTTGTTGCATCATATGCAATAGTCCACATCTTTAATATAAAAATCCATTTGCATCAAATACAAATGAACTGAGAGCACACATCCCTCAACATTTCCCACTTGAACACAGGATCATTTTTCCCGAATTCAGAAGCTATCTACAACCTCTTTGCAGTTTTATGTCTTATATCGCAAACTCTTTGCGACTTAATTAATTCATGTACGTCGCAAACTCTTGACGAAAGTCTCACTCTGTGTAAGACCCAACATCCTACCCTACTACAGGTGGGGCACGAAACCCCAGACGGCAGTGATCACGAGCAGCAAGTGCCGTTCCTGTTTTGGTATCATAATTATGTGGTTAACTCATCGACATGAGTATTGTTGGGACCACCTTGACTGTGTCCGTGATGAATACCGTAGGTTTAGTCCCTTCGTTAAAACTATGTCGTCTAATCAAGCCTAGGGTATGGTCAAATTGTCAACCCCAATAGCTCGAAGCCGGTTAGTTTCCATCGGTCCTTAGTCAAATAATGTTGGACTTCTTCCAACATACTTTGGCCAAAGTTTTTCACTAAAGACCGAACCAACACATACGACACTAACTCCCCATAACGGGAGAGACGAATTCTCTCTTGGTCATTACTCTCCTCGCACGCTTCAAGTGTCACTCAACCAAAGATCTTTCGACAGGCCTTGCCTCGAAGCTAGGGCAGAAATCTAAGTGACACTGTTCACGTACAAGTTTGTACAATGACCTCAAGTCTAAGGACCAACTTGCCTATCATCACAGAGAGTTATCACTGACAAATTTGTTATGTTAACCATGTGATAACTCTCGTTGGGTCGTTCAGTAAGCTCATTCACCAATGAGCACATGTGTCTCGTCTCCGACTTCGCCAAGTCGAACGACCATGAGATCATCGTCACCACTACATGGTGAAGATAAAGACACAATAGTCTATCCTATGTTTCGTTATCCTTTTCTCGAAACATATATGACCACGAACGATTTCAGATTTATGCTACTAACGGTTAAACAATTCTCCATGATCGAGATCCTCATTTCGATACTTGTTTAACCTTGTATTAAGTCTTAGGACTTTATCTAAGTTCTAATGTCGACTACATTTTTATTAACTTAGATAAATTCTTACCATACAGCTTACTGTAATTTTGAACAAGATGTTTGTATACTTACATAGAGATAAATTTCCTCAAGTTCGAGGGAATACCTATCTCCCAACATCTTTCACTTGCACTCAGGCCCATTTATCCCAGTATCTCATACCGCATTTACACATAAATCTCTATAGACTTTATGTGGCAGAGCCTTCATGAGTGAATCTGCTAAACCGTCTTTAGTTATAGATTTAAGGAGTTTCTATGTTCATGTTAGACCATACATTTTAATCTCATCCAAATAATTTTCTTGGTCTCTTGGAATCCGTAATATTTAATTTTCCTGGATCTCATCCAGCTCATCGTACCTTACGAGAATAATCCTACATAGCTATCGGTCATCTGCACGGTTCATAATAATTTCTGATAAAGTGTCAAACTCTTTGACCACTTTGTCAAAATATGTGTTCCGCTTGGTGTCTCGCATGTTTTTAATTCGATTCCACTGACCTTGAAAACTCTCTGGCTAATTCATATACATTCGTTCTTCTAAATCATATTTAGAAACAGACTATACATGAATACACCAGTTTTCATGGTCATTGTGAGCATTTACATCGAGTCTGATCCAAATAGATCTGTACACATCTGTTGGTAAGAAAGTTTCATCACAATCCGTTTATAGGAGTTCTGATGATAACTATTCTCAACCAGCATAACTTGTACTTCACTCTTTTCCATCTGCACTAATCTTATGTCTCGAAGATTCACTTGCAGCCAAAGGAAACACTTTCCTTGGGCACATCAACCAATGTCTATACCCTGTTATGTGCAAGGACCTTTTTCGGATTGCATCAAGCCATTTCTTAGGAGTCACAACTCCGAATGGCTTCTTGGAAGTCGTTTAGGTCATCATCAAATATGATGTATTACTCGACTTTTCATCTCACGAGGCTCGAGTAATCATGTGACTTCCTAACGATTACTTTAAAGAATATCATATTGGTAAGGCCCTTACAAAACCTTATCAAGAACTTAGGCATTATTGTCTCGAGCTTAACCCATAAGGATGATTGTAACTCTGAATCACTTTCCATGTATCGCATCATGTCTAACATAATACGATTCATGCTCTCCAACACACCAATGTGCTAAGAGACTTGATCTGAGAGAAAATCACATTTTCTTTTAATTACGCAAGAATTATATATATGTAAGTATTCGACTCTTCGATCTGAATACATCCGAATGTACGAGACCACGAGTTCTCCAACTCATTCTTACACTGTCTTACAGAAGGTGTTTGGCCATCATACCTTTGAGACAAGACTTACTAGTGTCTTTCGACTCATAATACAAGAGATCAAAACTCTCTTTATGTGACTTGTCAAGTCTGTTCTCATCGGTACGGCCTAGTCTATTTTGCCATAGATAAAGTTTCTATAACTTGCGTATTCGTGTATTAATATTTAATACAATATCGTTATACAAAGCATTCACACCGAGACATTGCTTCAAAAGCAAAGTGACGACATTCGCCAAAATGTGTTCTCCTTTTGTATAACAATTATCCTGAAATCGTAACATCAAACATGTCACATTTTCAGTTCCTCCTACTTTTGCCTTTTCTTATCATAGTCAAGACTTTCTTTCTCAATCTACTATCCTTAATGCCTTCTCCGTTCTAAATCACACTTAGACAATAGTTTCCCAACAAAAATTATTGGCTGTGCAAGTACCTCACGTATCCAAACACCTGAGCTTCACAACCTTGAGTTGACTCAACAAGTTGCTTGACACAAGATCTGATTTGGATACATGGTCTTGCACCGCTCATCTTCGCGTCAAGAAGTTTAATCGAAGTTTCGAATCTTGCGAAACCGTTTTCCATACAACCTTGAGTTGACTCAACAAATTGTTTGAAGAAACTTGCTTTGAACATAAATATGTTCAAGCCGCCCCTCATAGAAGCAAGTGACATGTAGCGTGCTTTTATTTTGTTAGGCACAGAGCTCAAGGAAATCATTGTCCGTAAGCTTGTGCTAGGAAGGACACTTTAAGGTTAGTGAGAACCTGGTGTAGACTATCACACTTGATCTTGGGTTGATATTCCTTAAACAATCATCTTGACCAATTAACTTATTCCTTTAGGATATTATGTCCAGGATTCCTTCTGGTAAAACATAGAACTATCCTAGTTTAGCATATGTTCAATGATTTTTAAATATAGTTAAAAATGGATTTTATTCAACTATATCCTCCCACTATTTTAGTGATCATCTTAAGCCATATAGATGAACGAATAATAACATTTAGTGGTAAAGGGACCCGACTACCCTGAGTCTCACAACCTTGTGTTGGCTCAACAAGTTGCTTAACTCTGCGATCGGTAGACGTCTCTTCATCAATCACATCGAATGTGATTCCCTTATGGTTTTTACCCCTAGTCACTTATGACCTTGAGTTGGCTCAACAGATCATAACGACTAGTCTAGTCTGACTCTTGCTTTCTTGTCCAATCCTAACTTACACCGGCATTTGGTTATGTTCACGACGCGACGGTTTGGGTTAGGTTAAATAACATCTCATGTTTAATGGAATTGGTTCCCAAAATATGGCCCATGTTACAGCTTGAGTTGACTCAACAACTATAACAAGAATCCCTAGTTTACAAAATCCAAAAGCAAGGAGGGCTACAGCTAACCTTGAAGAAGATTTTTAATGTAATGGGCTAGATGTAATCGACGATGTCACATAATCATAATTCGCATCCTTGCGCTCCAGTGGAACACGGCCATGGATTTGGCTAGGCCAGGATCTCTATCCCCAGTCGAGCTAGGGTGATCCAAAACTCTAGTCAAATAACGCTAGACCGGATCATGGTCCATTGAAGGAAACTTATTATTCATATGTGTGACATCGACTAGATATGGCTCCATTAAAACTAGTTAATCCTATTAACTAGTTGAATCCTAAAATTTGAAATTATTATGATTTGTTAATAACTTTTATTAATGTCCTTATCAACTATAAGGAATGAATTTTAGGGTGTTATCCTAATCATGTGGTTTGCATTTAAACAAGTTTAAATCATAGCATGTCCATTAAAATTATCTTATAATTTTTAGGAAAATTTTAATGACTAACCTACTAATTTTTCTTGTATTATCATATAATCATCAAGAAATGACATAACCATTAAAAAATATCAACTAAACACCTTTGGCATGATAATAGTTCAATTAAAATTATCATATAAAATTTAGTTAAACATGCAACTTAAAATACCTCATAAAGTTTAAGTTACACTCATAATGATCAAATAATTATAAAGATCTAATTATAAAAATTATCATATGATTTTAAATTAAATCATCAAAATAATTTTTTTGAAATTAAAACATCACATGTGAACGATAATATAATAGTTTAATTTTAAAACCTCCATCTCATGGAGAAACCTGCTGTATCACATACATTTTATAAATGCAAAAACTATAGATCAAATAGACCTGGCTCTGATACCACTGAAGGGTTTTCTGGGTCCTTATGGCCATAAAATCGACGTCCGGCCCAAGTCGGTCGGATGAAGAAATTAAACAAGCAGCGGAAAAACATCTTAAAACTATTTTAAAAACAGCCCTTAAGAGAACAACCCTAGCCAGGATCTTTACTATCCCGTAGTTGGGCCGACTAACCCCTAAGGATAGATCTATCAACCTATTTGTAATTATAAACGCATGTTTAATTAAACTACATACCTTTCACTTCGTTTCCGCAGAATATGAAGCGTCATTTTCAGCAACATTTCTTTGGCCCGTACCACTTCTCCCAAGCCGAACCTCGTCCTGAGCCGAACCGCTTCCCAAACCGCATCGCGTTCCGAGGCGAGCAACACCCGTGTCGCCGAGCCAACCACGCGACGAAGAAGATTTCACCTTGAGTGGATCATCCATCAAGACTTCGGATCCGATCCAAACTCCTTCGTAGCTTTGCTAGAGCCCGATCAGAAGCAAGGACGAATTTTGGGAGAGAGGAAATAATTAATTTAAGTCTTAATCCGAGCGTGATCAAAACTTTTGGGAGATTCTTGGATTTGGAGACTTGGTGCGAGTTTTCAAGAAGAGAGTTGGCCCCTATTTATATAGGCGGCTATCCCCTCCCCTTTTCATCATATCCGATGTGGGACTAAAGGCTTTGGAGGAAAAAATTAATTAAAGTTTGCCTTTCACAAAGGCCAATCTTTAGCGAATTTTTCCTCCCTCACCGTTGAGCTTCGCAAGTGATATAACCTATCAAATTGAAGAGCACTGAACGATAATCGCATAGAAACAAACAGCGATTCAATCTGAATTCTTTTGACCCCTCAAACTTAGTCTCAACCATGGCAAAAAATCACAAAGACGGCTGAAAATCGCAGCCATAACATTGGGTTTCAAAAACCCTTTTGCGTAGGGCCCAAGGTGGGTCCCACGTGCCTAGAGGCCATGGCCAGCCTGGCCCGCGCCGCTTGGGCGTGTGCCTGACACGCTCCCAGAGGGCACGTGCCTGGCGCCACCCTTTGGGCGCCTGGCTGCTGGAGCCCAATGTGGGTGCCAGACAGCTTGGGCCAGGCCAAAAATAATGTGCCCCCCCTTTTGGTGAAAAAACTGATGGGCCTTAAACTCTTTGGGCCTTCTATTTAAAACACCTTTTAAATAGACTTATTGGGCTCGTTTGAACTCTGATTTGAGCGCGGTTTTCTCCCCGACTTTCGTGAAAAGATTCTTTTCATTTCTATTCCTTTATAAAATATATTTGTAAAAATTTTACAATATATTTATTTTTTTGTTGCATCATATGCAATAGTCCACATCTTTAATATAAAAATCCATTTGCATTAAATACAAATGAACTGAGTACACACATGTCGGATATGGATCTAGGCCTTAGGGGTGAATAGTCTAATAAAAATTCTCGTGAACACACAAGCAATCATAGGCAGTTATACAACACAGATAGCCAGATGCAGTGTAAATAAAAGCAATCACAGAGTGCACAACAAATTTATCCTGGTTCGGTCTCCCCAACAACCTACTCCATCCCCAAAGTAGATACTAGCATTATTATGTTACTGGGTACAACTACAATGAGATACGAGCCCCAACTGAACTCTCACCTAGTTCATACCGCACTTCCCTTACTGTTGAACACTATTAATCTAGTAAAAGCTCTCTCTTAACAAGCACCAACTCGTCAAGACCCTCTTGTCTAGCCCCAACTAGACAAGACCCCAAAAGAATGTAAAGTTTCCCCTAAAAAGATCTATACACAAAGTACACGATTATAAAGTAATAAGAGTTTAGAAAGGCTCAGCTCATGTAAGTGTAGTCGTCGTTGTCAATCAACTCAGGTCAAACTAATCTGACAAAATGTAGTCGTCAAGGCCGACTCTGGATGATGCTCTGAAGTTGGGCTATGGAGGGAGATGCGTACAACTTGCGGCAAGGAGGATGTGTCCATTGAAGCGCTTGCACAATGAAGAAGGCTTGCTTGGATGGTTGCGCAATGGTAGATGACCCTCCTTGAAAACTTGCGGCCTTGGCAATGGAAGAGTGAGGAGCTCCTTTGATTGCAGCTATGGAAGAGGCCCTCTTGATACTTACGCAATGTATATGGTTTGAAGCTTGTTGTGACCTTGAAGAACTTGGAGGATTGCGGCAAAGGAGTTGAAGATGGCCCTTGAAGCTTGCCGCCAAGAGATGAGATGAAGCTCTCTAGGAGTTGGGCAATGGAGAAGTTCTCTTGGCCTTTGATGGTTGTGGCAAGGAGGATGATCTCTTGGCAAACTTGCGGCAATGGAGAAGCTTGGAGTTGCTTGTGCAATGTAAGAGGAGGAGCTTTGGGATGTTGCGCAAGGGAGTCTTTTTGGTGTTGATGGCCGCAACTTTTTTCTTGGGTTGTTGACATGTTTAGCTGCAACTTTTCTTTTGGTTGCCTCTTGATCTTCTCGTCTTTGGAGAGAGGTTTATATAAGGAGATGAAGATCTATTAGGCTCTTGTAGAATCCCATGATTTAAGGAGATTAGATGGAATCCTAACTTGAATAGGATTTGAAACAATCATATGGAAGATCTCTTTCAATCACAATAGGGTATGAAATTTGAATTTGGATTTGAAGAGGATTTGAATTTGAATGGCAATGAGATTTGAATTGGATCTCATTTAATCACAAATTGATTTGCATGAGATTTGGTTCAATCACTTTGGAATGAATGAGATCTCTACATATCTCTCCATCTTTGACCAAGTCCAAATTGCAAATGAATTGCAATTTCTGCATCACTTTGACTAAGTCTTCTTTTGTGTAGCAATTTTCTCCATCACTTTGACTAGGTTATCCTTTGATTATTTACGAGCTTTCCACTCCTGAAAACACTTAGCACACACATCAAATCGTTCACACACGTTTGTTATCATCAAATACAAAGTTTAGATCGCTTTATCCAACTACACGTTGTATCCAACAATCTCCCCCTTTTGATGATGACAAATCAATATAAGATTTACGCAATACCGATCCAAATAGTATCATCGTGACATGTGTGTGAAGTGTGATGATGGAGGAAATAATACAAATACACTAATTTGCAAAGATGTTCAACATGTATGCATGTTCCCCCTATATTCATGCTCTCCTTTGAACATATATTCATTAAGCACTATATTCACATCTTCACATAATTCATTAAGAACATTAAGCACATCATTCAACCAAATCTTCTCAATATTCTCCCCCTTTTGTTATCATCAAAAGTTTACAACGAAGTCAATGTTATGTCACATGCAAAAAGAGAGTATTATAAATAATAACAAACACTTGCATGTAGTCATTCTTAGAATAAACAAGTCAAATCCAATGCGAATTATAACAAAGACATCTACACCATCGTGTATGTGTGATGATTAAACATTGAAGCACATAAGGAGATCTTTCAAGAAATTCAACCAAAACCAATCCACTTTTCCATGTATCATGATATCATCTAGGAATGATTTCCCCCATCTCATTAACAATGAGTTCAAGTTACCACACCCAAAACATAGCCTATAAGGACTCTTAGATATGGGATGGCATTTCTTAACGAGTATAACACCAATGATAAAGTTTACTCTTAATTCTTATGTTGGATACTCGTGGGTAGTGTCGTTGCCATGGATTGTATCCATTTTTCATACGGAGCTCTTTTCTTTCTTTTTCATTTATGTATATATGTTTTTAATTCAATTCTTTTGTGCTCTATTTTTTATCCAAGGCAAGACACATCATATCCTTTAGATTTACAGTTATTTTTCATCCTACATTCACTTTCCAATATTTCATAAAAGATATTTCCAAATGTACAACAACATTTAATACTTGTGGAAGTGAAAGTGTAGGTGTAGAAATCGAATTATTCTAATCATTGAACATGTCGTGGTTATTTATAAAATCAAACATGAACATGTTGCTATAACAAGAATACATTAATTTCTACATGGATTCGAATCTCATTCAATTATACCAATTTAACGATTCAAAAGAAAGATACACATTAAGCACCATTTTTATAGCTTTTTGTATTTTTCATCATTTTTTGTTTTGTGTTTATCAAGAACTAAAGCATCCTGACAAATGGACTAGCACACAACAAATGAACTAGCACAAAAACAAAAACAAATCAAGCACACAAAAAGCTATGAAGGTATTCATTATGCACAGAGAAGAAACCATACATTCGTGTTGTCGTTTGGCTAAGGAACTTTTTAATGAAATGCGACGTCCTATCCATAGTTCCTCGCCACTCCATCTTACCTACAAGGAAGATGTTATGTGTGACCTTGAAATCCGATAAGGTCCACTCACGTTAGTCATCAAACTCTTGGGAACCCAAATTTGTTTAAACTTTATGTTTTTGTTCCTATATTTGCAATAATGAGAAGTATGACCAACACAACCACTTGTAAAGCACTTTGCATGAATATTTCTAGATTTTGTTGTCTCAAAGTGAACTTTCCTATATTTTGACTTTTTAACACGTTTCAAATCATATCCAAGTCAACGCCTATTATTGCCATATATTTGGTTTACAAGAATTATATCCAAAGATTGTTTCCCCATGCCAAATTTCTTAATGGTTAATTCTAGGTTCGTTATTTTAGATTTCAAATAAGTATTTTCTTTCACAAGAAAAGCGCAGTTACTAATGAAAGCTTTCTTACTGTTCTCTTCATTCTTTTTCATGTTTTTAGCCTTCATTTCAAGTTCAATCATCTTTCCTTTAAGCTAGTTGTTTCATTTTCTAGCATGCACATCTTTTCATTAAGTTCTTTATTTTCAGTTTCTAGCTTAGTAACTTTTTCTTTATGCACGCTATTCTCTTTTAACAAAGTAAGACAATTAAGGCATTCAACTTTTTCATGCAAGCTAGATTTTTATTTTTTCAACAAATTGATGGTAGAATTACATGCAACAACTTTTTCTTTCAGTTTATCAATTTCTATAGACATGTCACAATTTTCTTGTTGCAATTCATAGTTAGAATTTCTCCAGCTATCTACAGTAGATTCTAAATCAACACTTTTATCTTTCATTTTATCAAATTCTAGAGACATGTCACAATTTTCTTGCTGATGTTCAAAATTAGCGTTTCTATAGGAATCTAGAGTAGATTCTAGCCTATCAATTTCATTTTGCTTTTCTTTACAAATATTCAGAAGTTCAGCTCTTTTAGTGCAATATTTTACCTCTTTTTCATACTCTCCCATCAAGCAAAGGGGTGTATGAGCAGTCTCCTCAAGCTCATCCTCGCTATCCTCATTCCACGTTACTGCCAAAGTTTTTCCTTTCTTTTCTGCAGTGTTGTTCTTTTCTTGTGGGCAATTCCTCATAATGTGTCCCTGCTTCCTGCATTTAAAACATTGAACTTCATTAGTAGTATCCTCACTAATATTTTTAAACGCACAAGCATCATTTTTATTTAAGAGAACTTTTCTTCCCTTCCGCTTCTTCTTATTTTGTGTTCTCTTTTCATTTCTGCTGAAAGATTGCTCACTTCCATACGTAGTCTCCAACGTCCTCCTTATATCATGTGCAGAAGAGTAATGTGAGATAAGATCAAATATTATTCTATCTAAACCACACAATAATATGTTCATTGCTCTAGCATTCATAGCACACACATTTCTAGCATCCAAATTACTTTCAGGTTTAGAGATTATAGTATATTTGTTTTCAATAATGTACCAAGTATCAAAATCTACGGATAATAAATAAATTTTCATCCTAGCCTTCCAGTAGATATAATCATGTCCACTAAATAAAGGAGGACGATCTATGGACATGCCTCCAGCAAAAACTAAGTTTAGGGTATTCATGATTTCTAGACTAGATCCTCTAACATGCTCTGATACCACTTGTTGGATTTGGATCTAGGCCTAGAGGAGGGTGAATAGGCTAATAACAATTCTCGTGAATACACAATCAATCACAGTCAGTTTTACAACACAGATAGCCAGATGTAGAGTAAATAAAATCAATCACACAGTGCACATCAGATTTACCTTGGTTCGGTAGCCCCAATGACCTACTCCAGCCCTAAAGCAGATACTATCATTAATATGTTACTGGGTACAACTACAATGAGATGTGAGCCATAACTCAACTCTCACCTAGTTCGTACCACACTCTCCAAAGTGCTAAACATTATCAATCGAGTAAATGCTCTCTCTTGACAAGCACCAACTCGTCAAGACCATCTTGTCTAGCCCCAACTAGACAATACTGTAAAAGAATGTAAAGTTTCCCCTACAATGATCTATACACCAAGTACACGATTATAAAGTAATAAGAGTTTAGAAAGGCTCAGTTTATGTAGGTGTAGTCGTCTCTGTCAATCAGCTCAGGTCAAAACTAATCTGACAAGATGTAGTCATCACAGTCGCCTCTGGATGATGCTCTGAAGTTGCGGCTATGGAGGGAGATGGTTGCAACTTGCGGTAAGGAGGATGTGTCCCTTGAAGCACTTGCGCAATGAAGAAGGCTTGCTTGGATGGTTGCGCAATGGTAGATGACCCTCCTTGAAAACTTGCGGCCTTGGCAATGGAAGAGGGAGGAGCTCCTTTGATAGCGGCTATGGAAGAGGCCCCTCTTGATACTTGTGAAATGTATAGAGCTTGAAGCCTGTTGCGACATTGAAGAACTTGGAAGATTACGGCAAAGGTGTTGGATATGGAAGACGTTTGTACACCCTTGTGGGGGATGTACGAGGGAATACGGACCTCGAACGTCGCGCACACGAAGTCGTGTGCAAAGGGAATCTGTTCCCTTGCGGAGAGGACCTCTGTATGAGTAGGAAAGTCGCATTATATATGCATAAATGCATGCGACATATGGCTAATAAAGGGGGAATATCTTAAGCTTATGTTGTACCATGCATATGGTACAACTTAAGCTTATAATGTGCCATGCATCATGGTACACCTTAATTAAGTTGTTCCAAAGGAACAACTTACCCTAAAATAACTACCTTGGGGGCTATAAATAAGACCCAAGGGTAGCCATTTTCCTTACACTTTTTGCATGAAATTCATGCATGCATCTTCTTCATAGCGAAGCTCTGCAGAAATATTTCCTCTCCCTCCATCCAAGTTCTTAATCTAAAATAGAGATTTAGATTGTGGATTTAGTAGCCTTACTCCATTCGTGAGTAGACTCGATCTGTCGTGGCGAATCCGAAGGCGAAGTTCGTAGACTACCGTGCAGCGTACGCAAGCGTAAGTCTACACTTCATATTATCGATCCTAACTCTGTTTTGGACAGGATCCTACAAAAGGAGTTGAAGATGACCCTTGAAGCATGCTGCCAAGAGATGAGATGAAGCTCTCTTGGAGTTATGCAATGGAGAAGTTCTCTTGGCCTTTGATGGTTGCGGCAAGGAGGATGATCTCTTGGGAAACTTGCGACAATGGAGAAGCTTGGAGTTGCTTGCATAATATAGAGGGAGGAGCTTTGGGATGTTGCACAAGGAAGGCTTTCTGGTGTTGATGGCCGTAACTTTTTTCTTGGGTTGTTGATATGTTTGGCTGTAACTTTTCTTTTGGTTGCCTATTGATCTTCTCCTCTTTAGAGAGAGGTTTATATAAGGAAAGGGAGATCAATTAAGCTCTTGTAGAATCCATTATTGAAGGAGATTGGATGTAATCCTAACTTGAATAGGATTTGAAACAATCATATGAAAGATCTCACAATATGATATGGAGTTTGAATTTGGATTTGAAGAGGATTTGAATTTGAATGGCAATAGGATTTGAATTGGATCTCATTTAATCACAAATTGATTTGTATGAGATTTTGTTCAATCACTTTGGAATGAATGAGATCTCTCCATATCTCTCCATCTTTGACCAAGTCCAAATTGGAAATGAATTGCAATTTCTCCATCACTTTGACTAAGTATTCTTTTGTGTAGCAATTTTCTCAATCACGTTGACTAGGTCATCCTTTGAGTATTTAAGAGCTTGCCACTCCTGAAAACACTTAGCACACACATCAAATCGTTCACACACGTTTGTTATCATCAAACACGAAGTCATAAATTGTTGTATCCAACTACATGTCGTATCCAACAACACATCCCTCAACATCCTGGCCTTGGGGCGGCATGTTCCCTCCAGTGTCTCTGGCTGAGGATATTCCTGACGAATTCAGACCTCTTTTGCTAGAGAGTTAATCGCCTCAAGCACCATTTTATTGTCCCGTGGAGGAGCTCATTCAAATGGAATTTTAAATCAAGAGAGACGATTCTGCTCTTCTGGATTGCGGGACCACTTCTCGGATTGCCAAAAACGTGACCCTTCTACGGGATATGGCCATTTTGGAGAGGGTCGATTATGAGAGGCTCGCTTTGATAGCCGTCCATGCGAATGTCCAGAAACTACTGCGCTAGTCTTCATTATAGATGATGCAGGCATGTATGTTGACCATCATGCCTTGTATGCAGGCTTTCGCGGGTTGGTTTCGTGCAACACCCCCGCTGCTCAATGCTGTGCTGCGTCGATGTGCATCCATGGTGGCTAATCATGACGTCACCTTGGGGGCCGTTAAGATAGCCGTGGAGAAGTCTCAGGCGGAGCTGGGTAGACTGGGGTTGTTGGATACAACGTGTAGTTGGATACAATGATCGATGACTTCGTGTTTGATGATATCAAACATGTGAATGTTTTGATGTGTATACTAAGTGTTTTCAGGAGTGACAAGCTCGTAAATATGCAAAGAGGGACTTAGTCAAAGTGATGGAGAAATTTCCAATTCATATAAGAAGAGGACTTGGTCAAAAGTAGAGAGATAAAGTGAGAATCAATACAAATCTATTTGTGATTGATTCATATCAATGGGTGATTGTTTGAAATCCAATCTCCAATTTCATATTCAAATCAAATTCCATTACAACTCCTATTCCAATTCAAATCACCTTGCAAATCCCTACAATTGTGGGATTCTCCTTGAACCAAGTTTCCTCTACATTCATCTATATAAACCCCTTCTCAAATATATCAAAATCATATGCGGCCAAACCCTAGCTTATATCCTCAGCCGCAGATTCCTCCAACCAAGCAAGTTCCAAGGTTAAAGCTTTGATAAAACGACAAATCAAAGTTTTCTATATAAATGAGTTGGAGCTTAGAGGGTTTCCCACAGCAAATATAGAAAGAAAGAGAAAACCATCATACTTCACATCCACAGACTTGATCTCTCAAACGCAAATCGCTGTAGCCTCCCATCTCTGAAGTCGAAGCCTCACCATTGTCCCAGCCTTCATCTCCACACAGGGAAACAACTCCACACGACCTGCAACCTTCTATATGACCATCGACAACCCTGCTGCCATAGCTTGCTGCCGCCGACCTCACTTCTTGCCGATGGGAAGACAAGCTCCATTGCTTGCTGCCGTGTGCCTGCCACTGCCGTGAAACCATCTCGCTGCCATTAAGAAGCTCATCACCTCGCTGCTGAGAACATCACATTGCTGCCAACATCTCAAAGTCAACAAGCTTCTTCTTGCTACCGAATCATCCAAGTCGTCGTTATCTTCTTTTGTTCTTCCAAAGCCCATCACGTTGCTGTCAGAGTTCTTCATCATCGTCGCTGTCGAGGTCATCTTCCATGCCGAACAAACGACCTCCTTGTGTGTGTCGTTCGTTGCATGCAAGCCGCCGTAGACGAACAGATCCATCTCACAAGTCCAATGCCTTGATTACCGTGAGGTCTTATTCGACCACCTTGCCGCACAACATCCCCTGCTGCCGTGGTGCCATACGAAGACCTTGCTGCCATCATCCTTGCCACAGTGGACTTACCTGCTGCCTATTGATCACTCCTTATTTTACACTATTTTCCCGCATGTTTGCATGCCATTTAGACCGCCCAAATCATGTTTTTCACGATATATCGACGATATTGCGATGCTTTTCATGATTTGTTGTTTTTGTCGCATTTCAGGTGATTTGGCGCGATTTGGAGTGATCTCGAGATGCGCTTACTCTAGACGGTCACCAACGACCTCCCCGAGGGGTATTTTGCTGTTGGAGAGGAGCGGAAGAAGAACGGACGTCGCAGGAGCGACGTGGAGGCCAATACAAGCAGATTGGGCATTTTTTGTGTCCCACTCGGCCGAGTGGAGGAGCCACTCGGCCGACCAGCGAGACACTGCTCGGCAGACCAGAACAGACACAATTTACATGTGCACTCGGCCGAGCACCGAAGACCACATCGGCCGAGTGACGACATCACGTCCGCCCGAGTGGCGCCCAGACGAAGCCCTTCCAAAACATCCAAGTTACTGTTTTTCGGCTGCCTGAACTTCAGAAGACCCACTCGGCCGAGTGGTTAATCCCGTCCGCCCGAGTACTATGAAGCCATCGGCCGAGTGACGACAACTCACTCGGCCGAGCCGCCCCCGAAGTAGAGACCCCTGAAGGCCCCGACTTACTGGAAAATTACAGGGTTTTCACTCGGCCGAGCGACTTTTGTCACTCGGCCGAGTGCGATGCGCTACCTGTAGCGAAAACTGCGGAAAACAGGCTGTGCAGGGGTATTTTGGTCACGATTTTTGGACGATTTTGAGGGCTATTTAAACCCTGTTTTTACCCTAGTTGAGAGAGCCTCTCTCTTAGATTTTTTGCAGCTTTTAGATTAGTTTTTTAGCTTTATTCTTGTGATTGGAAAGGAGACAAAGATTGGAATTTTGTTGGATTCAATTGAAGAACTCCATTGGTTTGCATCTCTTTTCCTTAAAAATTCTATTTTTATTGCTTATCTCAATATTGTGATGAATTCCATTGTTTATTTCAACGATTATTTTTGCGATCTTGCTATGATTTGTGAGTAGTCTCCACGTCTTGGGGCGTGGGGATGAACCCTACAAGCCCGTTTTCATATTTGTGATGAATTAGTAGAAATTTTGCTAGAATTTTTATTAGGGATTAGATTGGGACCAATTTACTACGGATGGCTAGGTATTCATATCAATTGGGATTTGCAAGAGATTGGATCCCAATTTGATAGGAAACCCTAGAAATCCGAATTGGGTTGGAGTCGGATTTTCGAAGTATCGGTTTGCAAGAGATTGGACCGATACTAGGATTTCCGGTTGCAATTCCATGCCGATACTCGTTTGCAAGAGATTGGACGGGTAGGAACTATCCCAATCTAGGTCGTGGACCGAGTTTGCAAGAGATTGGGCTCGATGCGCGATTGGACGATGATGTTGATCCTAATGCTTGCTTTCCTAAGCTAGGGTTTGCAAGAGATTGGACCCAAACCTAGGATAGCTATAGACCGGCAACAGCGCGAGAGCGTGAGCTTGGTTCTACATTCAGTTGCAACTAGTTCATCCAAATTCTCATTCAAGCAATTTTGAAACCGACGAACCACATTTATGAGATACGGTGAGTAGCGGGGATTCCCCATTCCCTAGACGTTCTTTATTTGATTTGATATTTCCGCATTTTTGTCTGACGATTGTGACAGGATCGCCAAAGGCAAATTTCTCTCTTGAATAGCCAGGTTGATTGGAACAAGCACGGTCACTCGTCCTCCCTGTGTTCGATATCCCGCTCGCTGCTACACCGTGCACTTGCGGTAAAACTACAACCGTTCTTTGGGTCACATCCCGGAGCGACCAAGTTTTTGGCGCCGTTGCCGGGGAGGCGATTGCGTTTGATTCTTTCTCACCCTAGCTATTTCCTTTTTTTTTAATTATTATCATTATTTTTATTTCCTATTTCTCACCTAACCCTTCCACGGTACTAATCATTTCTTTGAAACTCTGTTTCCCCTGTGCATGTACACGAGATCTACGGCGGACCCTGAAGCTTTATTATTTGATCCCGAGATCGAACGTACCACGCGGAGACTTAGAGCGGAAAGGAGATAAAATCCGGAAGGGCGGTTTATGACCAACCCGGAAACTCCTGAACAATTGGCGGCAAGGATGGCGAGGCTAATTTCTATTCGCGATAGGCTTCGGCCTAAGACTTCTTCTACTACCTCATCCATTGCCATGCCGGAGTTGGCGGCTGACAAGAACTTCGAGCTAAAGACTGGCTTGGTGGTTTTGATGCAACAAGACCCATTTCATGGGAACGCCCATGAGAACCCCCACTACCACATCCAATTATTCTTGTCGAAGTGCGCCACATTTCAGATGCCGAGGGTCTCCATCGATGCCATCAGACTGCGTCTCTTCCCCTTCACGCTAAAGGACAAGGCACTCTATTGGTTGAGGACGCAGGCTGACGGAGTTTTCACCACTTGGGACGAGTTGGCGAGTGCATTTATTGACAAGTTCTATCCGCCATCCAAGACGGTGAAGATCCAGAGCGCTCTCATGTCCTTCAAGCAAGGACCACAGGAGACGCTCTATGAAGCTTGGGAGCGTTTTAAGGATTTGCCGCATCAATGCCCGCACCACAGCATAGAAGATTGGGAGCTAGTTCATAGCTTCTACAACGGTCTCCAACCGGGGACCAAACAAATTATTGATGCCGCGGCAAATGGTGCTACTTGTCAAAGACTCCCGAGGAAGCTACGGCCCTAATTGAGGAGATGGCCTCAAATAATCAACAATGGGGCGATGAGCGAGGACACTCCACGTCCTCCTTAAAGCCAACTAGCATCTACAAGGCGAAGGCCGTAGCGGAGCTTACGAGCAAGTTTGATTCTCTCCACAAGGTGGTAGAGAGATTGGAGAAGTTTATCACGGAGCCCCAAGGAGCCCCTTCTACCTCCGCTCCAACGAACCAAATGTGTGATTGGCAAGACCAATCTCAAGCCATGTACTCGGGAGGAGAGCAAGGAGAAGGATCCTTGGAGCAAGTATAATATGTTGCGGGGAACCAAGGATATTGGGCCAATCCGGCCGCAAGAAATCATCCCGGATTCTCCTACGCCAACAATGAAGGAGCTTTGAACCCGCCACAACCACCACCTCATCAAGCTCGACCACCACCACCCCAACAACAAAACTATCCACCGAGGGGGCCTATTCAACAAAATTTTCAACCGAAGTAACAAGTTCCACCATATAGGCCGCCCGGATACAACCAAGGGTGGAGGAATCAAAATCAAAACCCTCCTCAAGCTCAACAATGATCCGACTTCGAAACTAGAGTGGAGGCGTTCATGGTCGAGCAAAATAAGGTAAATGCTACTTTGAAGGCGGGGCAAGACTCTCTTAATACCGTTGTGGCTCAAATATCGGAGCAATTGGCGTTACTCAATCGGAACACTCAACGATTGCCGGCGCAACCCGAGCAAAACCCACGGAGCAACACCGGCCACATCAATGCCGTAGTTGCCGTTACTACTAGAGGCGGGAAGGACACCACCCCCGCCATGATCCCTACCGAGGAGCCCGTGGAGGAAAGCTTGGAGCCAATTGAGCCAATAGTTGAAGTTGAAAAGGAGAAGGAGCCACAAGACAAGGAGAAATCTAGAGCGGAACAATTGATTGAGGAAAGGCGCTTCATGCCACCGGTCCCATTTCCCCAAAGGCTTGCTAGCGAAGTTTCTCGAGTATCTAAGAGGAGTTAGCCTCAATATTCCCTTCCTCGACGCCATCGTGGAGATCCCCACATATGCTAAATTCTTAAAGGATTTGATTTCGGGGAGAAAGAGGAAGGAGAAGATTATGCTAGCCGAGGAGGGCTCTTGGTTCACCAAGAGAGAGAAGGAGCCGGCCAAATTTAAAGATCCGGGGAGTTTTCGGATTCCTTGCACCTTGGGCGGCGTCCCTCTTCAAAAGGCGTTGGTTGATCTAGGGGCTAGTGTGAGCCTCATGCCTCTCTCCATGTTCTTATGGCTAAACACCGGGACAAAGTTGAAACCTACCGACATGCGCATTCAATTAGCCGATGGGCGAATAACAAGGCCGGTAGGGATTGCCGAAGACATACCGCTACAAGTCCCGGGGGGAATATGCTTGCCATGTGACTTCGTGATCATGGACGTTAAGGAGGAGGGAGACACTTCATTGATACTTGGACGCCCGTTCCTCGCCACCGCCGGAGTCATCGTCGACGTGCGCGAAGGTACACTAACTTTAAACGTCGGCAACATCGAGGTGGAGCTCCACATTCCTAAGGCTATGAAGCACATGCCTTACCACGAGGAACTTGATTACATGGACCTCCTTGATGAGGTAATTAAAGAGGCAATCCCCCACTCTATTGGCGCTCTTTTCGATGAAGATTTCGAGGAAGGCCCAGATTTAAGCCAAAATGAGAAGATAGATGATTCCCCCGACCTCTCCGTTGAAGATGATGAAGGCGACGCTGATGTCGCAAGGATTCGAGAGCTCTGCAAGCGCTCGAAATTAAAGTCTCCAAAGAAAGCTCCTCCGGCACGGAAATCGGCATCACCGGTAAAGCCGTTGACCGGAGCGAATGCTAGCTTGGGGGAGCCTCCCCCCAACACTATTCAAGAAGGGAGACCACCGAGGGAGAACACGCCGCCACGTCCAAATCCAAGCGCGCTCCCCGGAAAGTTTGATGGGTGCATCTCATATGCGCCAAACATCCAGCATTGATTGAAAATTATAGGGGGTCGAGCGCATGACCTTAAACGAGCGCTTGTCGGGAGGCAACCCGACGGTTTTTGCTTTAGTTTTACTTTTTCTTTATTTTCGTTTTAGAAATTTTTAGTGTTTTGAGTCGTTCGCCCAAAAATTTTGTGATAACGGTTCCTATTTTTCTTGACAGGAGAGTTGATAGGTAGAACCATCATGAGGAGGATGAACGCGATGATAAGGAGCGCCCCAAGAAGGCGCTCGACGCTTAGGAGGAAGATGGAATCGACTGGAGGAAGAAAGACGGAGTTTAGAGCCCAAACGAAGACAAACAGCAGAACACAAGGCTCACTCGGCCGAGTATACTAGTCACTCGGCCGAGTACACAAGTTCGTCCGGCCGAGCCGCTCACGAACGAGGGAAGTCTGCTGTACCCAACTCTCTGTTTATTTTCCTGATTTCAATATAACTTCTACTCGGCCGAGTATATATTTTCACTCGGCCGAGTAAAACGGATACCCTCATAGGGCGAGTCTTGCCGAGTAGCTTGAGTCACTCGGCCGAATGGACTTACTCCACTCGGCCGAGGCTGGCAAAGCCACTCGACCGAATCGATAGCGGGGAGGAAATTTTCATTTGGTCTCGCTCGGCCGAGTGACCACGTCACTCGGCCGAGTCGTAACTTTTATTATATAAGGGCCGAGGGGGGGCGCATTTTTCGAAATCGCAAAACCCCCAAACACCCGCGCCCCTTCAGCTCCCTCGCCCGATCCCCGCTCGCTCTCGCCCTCACTCGCCCGGTCGACCATCGCCGCGCCGTCGCTCGGCCCGCCACCGCCGGCCGACCACCGCCGCGACTCGCCCGAGTCGCCGCCGGCGGCAGCCTCTCCGGTCACCTCCGGTATCACTCGTATCTCCTTTTTCTCCTCTTTTTGAGTATTTTTGAGGATCCATGTGTCAAACGACCCCCAAAACTAAATCAATTCCTATATCTATCTATTATACCCCTAATGCTCCATACATTTTGAATATTACCCACTGATATCGCCATTTTATGCGCAGGTTGTTTTTTGGAGCTTAGGGGAGCCCAGGGGAGCTTCTCGGGACTGATTTGAGCTTCGTGGAGGTGTTGACCTCGTACGCTTCCGTTGCTGAGCACTCGCGGCGTGTCTGGGTATACTCCTTCCACTCTTTTACACGCACCGCACTTTTTTCACTTTTCGGCGCGCTCGGGGCCGATATGCCGCCCCGGACACGGCCGCGGTCGAAGAGAGCTTCCGCCAAGCGGAAGCGGTCGGATGATGCCGGCCCCTCCCACGAGTTGGAGGACTCTCGTCCACCGTCTCCCACACACGCCGTTCACCCAGTACAGCCTGCAGGCCCCGCACACCCCGCACAGCCTGCAGTGCACCCACAGCCCGCACAGCCTCTCCCTGCCGCACCACAGCCACCACCACCGGCTCCACTGGTCGGGCCGCTCGGGATTACGTTCCGAGACGACGCACACCGCGCCGTCTTCGAGCGTATCTCCCAGCGCTCGATCGTACCCTCCAGGTGTGCACACCTCGCTGACCTAGGACGCCTGGGGGTACTAGAGGGGATGCTCACGTTGTACGACAACGTGGGCTGGCGAGATTTTTTCCAGGTGTCGGCGGATACGTTTACCCGCCCGACACTTGAGGTTCTGAGTTCGATCGCCCGGACCGATGAGGGATGCTCATTCCGGTTCATGGATCGAGAGTGCCAGGTCACTCTCGATATGATGAGAGCGTTCTTCTCGTGGCCCGCTGTCCCCGGTGCCGATCGCGGTTACGGCCCCACCCATATCCCCCCACCTTCCTTCGACTCCGGTGCCTTCTGGGCCCGGATTACGGGTCTCCACGCTGCCTTTGACCCTAGTAGGGCCAATGCCTCGGCCATTGTCCATCCCTGCCTCCGCATTGCTCAGCGCCTTATGGCGACGACCTTTTTGGCCAGATATGAGCCGGGCACGATGTCTACGCCAGAGCTCTACATGCTCTACGCAATGACACGTCCCAGAGCTCTATCTAGGGATGGCGATGAGCTTGTCCCCGCCGTCGTGATCGATATCGCGGCTTGGTTTTTGGACCGCATCATCGTATCGGTGGGCGCTCGCTCACCGATATGCTGCGGCGGCCTGATCACCTTGCTCGCTCTTATGACCGGCGAGGACTTCCCCGACGACTTGCGACGCGTCCCGGGCCCCACTTCTCTGTCGATAGATGTTATGGCCCGGATGAAGATGCTTCGTCCGCACAGTGAGCGTCACTGGGTCTGGTTGCACGGCCCTTTTGGTGCCGATTACATGATTCTCCCGAGCCCTGCTCGGACTCTGATTGCACCGGCCCACGTTGACTGGCTCCCTGCGATGGATGTTCTCATCCCTGCTGCCTACGTGCTCGAGGCCGAGGAGGCCGAGCAGGCCCACGCTGCCCCTGTAGACCCTGTTGCACACCCTGCCGAGCCTGCTGCCGAGCCTGTTGACCCAGTGGCCCCTCAGCCCATACCTGATGTTTCCGCTGCTCCTGACACTTCTGTCCCCACTTCTGTCAGTGTCACGAGCACCTCAGCTGAGCCCACTTCCACCACCACTTCCGAGGCTGTCACCACCACTTCCACCACCACCACTGGCCCTCTGTCCGTCGAGCCTCTTTGCTCCGCACTCCCCGAGGGCCCGTCGACCTTTGTTGAGAGTGGAGAGCCCTCGTTTGCCGCGGTCGTGGAGACCATGGCTAGCATGATCTCCGCTGGGGTTGCGCCTTTTGGTCCACACACTTCCACCCCAGCGGTAGTCACCTCTGTCTCCACCCCTGCTATATTTTCCGAGAGCGTCGTGGCGTCTGTCCACACTTCTGTGCCACTGACCTCTCCGGCCACCTCGCTGCCATTTTTGCACTCTTCTTTCGCTGCTGCTGCCTCCACTTTCCACCAGCCGGTGCCCCGGCCTCACACTAAGGCCAGGCCCACATTTGCAGGTGCAGCACCTGTTGTTCCCTTCCCCACTGAGCCAGTCACATACGCGACCAGAGTTCGCCAGCCACGCCCTGCACAGCCCCGCCTGGTGCATCCCTCTGCACCACCTCCCCCTGACACTGTACTTCAGAGCATTCGTGCTCTAGAGGGGGCGGTGAGTGGCCTCAGAGGCGACCTTAGGACCCTGTCCTCCACCGTCTCTGCGATGGCTGGCCGCTTCGAGCTGATCCCCCAGATCCATTACTGTCTCACCCAGGTTCTGGAGCGTCTCCCGCGCGTACCCCCACCCACCCAGCAGGTTCTCGCCCACACTTCCACACACACCTGACCTGCTACCACTCCCACACCCACCCCCGCTCAGCAGCCTGTCCAGCCAGCACCACCCACACGACCTCCGCCTCAGGACGGAGACGGCGCAGCACCACCTTCCTAAGCACCCTTGATGCCATCAATTCCTTTTGCCGTTGTGCTGCCCGTTTCTGCTGGGTCCTGATGCCTTTTTGTCCACCCCCCCTCCCCTCACTTATTTTGGGATTCTCTTTTTGATCGTATCTTTATATATTTTTTTGGGAGAGAGGGAGAGTTTTTGGTGCCACTTATATATCTGTATCACTCCTATCTGTGCATGCATCATGTCCGCATCATATTTTTCATTTCTTTATTTTTCTTTTAATTTTCATCATGCATGCATCCTCACTTGCCCCTCACATTTCTTTTCTCTCGGTGTGCCACACTTTGCACATTAAGGACACTGTGCCATTTAGCTTGGGGGAGTGAGTTCTCACGTTCTTTTTCGATTTGCCACCTTTATTTTTAGTTTTTCACACCGTTTTTCACTTTTGCACTCATTTTCATTATTTTTCTTTTATTTTACCATGCATCACGTTTTTCTTATTTTTCTGTGTGCCGCATTGCATAGTTTCTATTTTCCCTTTATCTTTATTTCCTTTTTTTTTCATCTCACGCTAGAGATGACTTTTCTATGATGATGATGACATTGGATTTAGCTTACTCTATATGCATGCTATATTTGTCATGTCTTAGACTTTATTTCTGATATCATATGCTATGACTTGCCTTGCATTTAGAGATAGTAACCCACACTTTTTTCCACATGAAAATGGATGAAATTTTATTATTAGCTGAGTCTGAATATTCATATGTATGCTATCACAGAAAACACACCAAGATTCACGCATTGAATGCATATATCTGGAGTACTGATTTCTTTTCCTATATCACTTCTATATGCATGAATTGTACACTTCACTTCAGGATGATTGAATGATGTTAGCTATGATAAATCTGGATTAGTTAGCTTTTTTGTGATCGAAACTGAGTAGATTAGATTACCCTGCTGAAGTTGTCGTGCATGTCCTATAGAGTGAACCGAGAGTTATATCTATTTCTTTCTCCACAAATCTTGAACATCATTTCTCTACTTTTATAATCATTGGTGAATCTCCCCTTAGCGATTCTATTTTATGGCATTTCCCCCGCTATTAACTCCTAGCTCCAATTTTCTTATTCAAAAAAAAAATAAAAGAGAGAAGAATATTCTTGTATATCATTATCTCTCTTTGAGTTGGGATCGTTGTGCTATATTAAAAAAAAGAAGAAAAAAAAGAGAGGAAAAATCCTCAATAAAAGATCCCATCTCATTTTCTTTCTTTCTTCTTTCCTCTTATTACATATGGAGCTATATAAAAATGGGGATGTGAATATTTTTTTATGCCACCACGCTTATAGATAAGCTTGGGGGAGGGGATCCATTGATGTGTGAGAGAGTGACTACTTGACGTTGCACGACAACCTAGGCTAAGTAATATTCTATACTCGGTGAGATTATTTCTAGCTTTACGAAATCCAGAAATCTAAGCCTAGCGTTCATTTCATGAAATCCATACTTTTCTATTCTCACTATTCTATTGTGTGATACTCTTATACTCCTGATAGAAAGCGTTCAATTGAAAAGTGTGTGATCTGTGATTTGTATACCGCTTTAAATGATTCAGACGATGTTAATTTTAAAATTATTCCGTTTTTCATGATTATATCGTTGTTCGTGGGTTTTCCGTTTCTATTTGCACTATTATACTATGATATCAAAATAAAATCCTTTGACATGTATTTTTCATTCAGTGCATGCTATATGAGTAAGCGAAACCCACGTCCTGAGAAAATGATCTAGCATCCTACCTCTTCGTTTCTTTCTTTCTTCTTTATTTTATTTCGATTTCACTCTTCTTCGTTTTTCATTTTTTCATTTTTTTTCGCCGTTTTCGTTTTCCGAATCCACCGGGTTCGCCTTTTACTTATCTTCCTCGAGGACGAGTAAGAGGCAAGCTTGGGGGATTTTGATCACTCCTTATTTTACACTTTTTTCCCGCATGTTTGCATGCCATTTAGACCGCCCAAATCATGTTTTTCGCGATATATCGACGATATTGCGATGCTTTTCACGATTTGTTGTTTTTGTCGCATTTCAGGTGATTTGGCACGATTTGGAGTGATCTCGAGATGCGCTTACTCTAGACGGTCACCAACGACCTCCCCGAGGGGTATTTTGCTGTTGGAGAGGAGCGGAAGAAGAACGGACGTCGCAGGAGCGACGAGGAGGCCAATACAAGCAGATTGGGCATATTTTGTGTCCCACTCGGCCGAGTGGAGGAGCCATTCGGCCGACCAGCGAGACACTGCTCGGCCGACCAGAACAGACACAATTTACATGTGCACTCGGCCGAGCACCGAAGACCACATCGGCCAAGTGACGACATCACGTCCGCCCGAGTGGCGCCCAGACGAAGCCCTTCCAAAACATCCAAGTTACTGTTTTTCGGCTGCCTGAACTTCAGAAGACCCACTCGGCCGAGTGGTTAATCCCGTCCGCCCGAGTACTATGAAGCCATCGGCCGAGTGACGACAACTCACTCGGCCGAGCCGCCCCCGAAGTAGAGACCCCTGAAGGCCCCGACTTTATGGAAAATTACAGGGTTTTCACTCGACCGAGCGACTTTTGTCACTCGGCCGAGTGCGATGCGCTGCCTGTAGCGAAAACTGCGGAAAACAGGCTGTGCAGGGGTATTTTGGTCACGATTTTTGGACGATTTTGAGGGCTATTTAAACCCTGTTTTTACCCTAGTTGAGAGAGCCTCTCTCTTAGATTTTTTGCAGCTTTTTAGATTAGTTTTTTAGCTTTATTCTTGTGATTGGAAAGGAGACAAAGATTGGAATTTTGTTGGATTCAATTGAAGAACTCCATTGGTTTGCATCTCTTTTCCTTAAAAATTCTATTTTTATTGCTTATCTCAATATTGTGATGAATTCCATTGTTTATTTCAACGATTATTTTTGCGATCTTGCTATGATTTGTGAGTAGTCTCCACATCTTGGGGCGTGGGGATGAACCCTACAAGCCCGTTTTCATATTTGTGATGAATTAGTAGAAATTTTGCTAGAATTGTTATTAGGGATTAGATTGGGACCAATTTACTACGGATGGCTAGGTATTCATATCAATTGGGATTTGCAAGAGATTGGATCCCAATTTGATAGGAAACCCTAGAAATCCGAATTGGGTTGGAGTCGGATTTTCGAAGTATCGGTTTGCAAGAGATTGGACCGATACTAGGATTTCCGGTTGCAATTCCATGCCGATACTCGTTTGCAAGAGATTGGACGGGTAGGAAC
This sequence comes from Scilla litardierei, assembly GCA_030789695.1. NCBI lineage: Eukaryota > Viridiplantae > Streptophyta > Magnoliopsida > Asparagales > Asparagaceae > Scilla > Scilla litardierei. The sequence continues at coordinate 102,589,816 of CM061131.1, forward strand.
TATCCCAATCTAGGTCGTGGACCGAGTTTGCAAGAGATTGGGCTCGATGCGCGATTGGACGATGATGTTGATCCTAATGCTAGCTTTCCTAGGCTAGGGTTTGCAAGAGATTGGACCCAAACCTAGGATAGCTATAGACCGGCAACAGCGCGAGAGCGTGAGCTTGGTTCTACATTCAGTTGCAACTAGTTCATCCAAATTCTCATTCAAGCAATTTTGAAACCGACGAACCACATTTATAAGATACGGTGAGTAGCGGGGATTCCCCATTCCCTAGACGTTCTTTATTTGATTTGATATTTCCGCATTTTTGTCTGACGATTGTGACAGGATCGCCAAAGGCAAATTTCTCTCTTGAATAGCCAGGTTGATTGGAACAAGCACGGTCACTCGTCCTCCCTGTGTTCGATATCCCGCTCGCTGCTACACCGTGCACTTGCGGTAAAACTACAACCGTTCTTTGGGTCACATCTCGGAGCGACCACCTATCGTCTTAAAGTTCATAGGTGGGAAGAGCTCCTTGCTGCTGCGAAACTCTCCGACGGCGACATCCAAAACAAGCGGCTGAATCTTGGGGGGAGTAACTTTGTCCACTTACCACGAGTTGTCTATTGTATTGCTACCATGATTTGAGGATTCAATTCACTTGAAGAAAGTAATTGAAGGAGTTGCTATGTGCACATCCCTCTTTGAATGAAGTTTGAGCTGGAATTGCTACACACACAGACTTGCCTGCACCCTTAAGTTCATCAAGTGATATAGTGAGATCCAGACTTTAGATCGGGACTACAGTTGCATCAGAGCATACCTGACGACGTGCTGAGTGACAGAGACTGTAACATCGACACAAACTGAGCTTTCTAAAATCTTTATTATTTTACATTCGTGTATTGGTGTGTTGATCTCTGTAGGTTACTTATACATTCGTTTTTGGGTCTTGTCTAGTCGGTGCTAGACAAGAGTGTCTTGACTAGTTGGTGCTAGTCAAGAGAGAGCGTTTACTAGATTAATAGTGTTTAGCACTTTGGTGAGTGCAGTACAGAACCTGGTGAGCATAAAGTAGGTCCTCGTAGCTCTTTACGGTTATACCCTTGTAACATATTAATGCTAGTAATTGCTGTGGGGCTGGAGTAGGTCGTTGGGGCAACCGAACCAGGGTAAATCTCTCATGCACTCTTTGATTGCTTTTATTTACTCTGTGTCTGACTATCTGTGCTGAATAATTGCCTGTGATATCTTGGGAATTTTTATTAGCATATTCACTCCCCCTCTAGGCTTATATACAGATCAAACAAGTGGTATCAGAGCAGGTTAGATGATCTAGGCTAGATGACCATGAATATATCTGATTCAGCTTTTGCTTAAGGCCAATCTATAGTTAGACCCCCTAACTTTAATGGCACTAATTTTGCTTACTGGAAAACTAGAATGAGAATTTATTAGTGTTTATTGATTATGATGTGTGGGATAGTGTTGAAAAAGGATATGCACCCCCCACTGTTAAAATTGAAGATACTAAAATTATAAAACCAAAAGAGAAATGGGATGATACTGATAAAAAATGTTTTTATCTGAATGGTAGAGTTATGAATGCACTTATTTGCACTTTAGATGAAGTTGAGTTTAATCGTAGCTCTCAATGTTAAACTGCGCAGGAAATTTGGAACATGCTTGAGGTAACACATGTGGGAATATCGCAGGTGAAGGAGTCCAGACTTCCTTTGCTCAGCACAGAATATGAAAGCTTCGGCTTGCTTCTATCAGAGTACATCAAGGAGATGTTTGCGAGGTTCATATACATCGTTTACAAATCTAGCTCTCTTGGAAAGCCATACTCAAGCCTGGAGCAAATAAGGAAGATCTTGAGGGCGTTGCCGAGTTCCTTCCGTCCCAAAGTCACAGCCATTCAGGAAGCCAATTGTTACGCCTATTTGGCCGAGACCCGTAAAGCACGAGCCCAGGAGCCCGACTACTGGTCAAAAGCCCATCTGCGTCCTCAAAGCCCATTCGACAAAGGCCCTACAAGGGACCTTCTCGAACGCCGATCCGACCCGACCCCAATAACCCGTTGGTCGCTCGCCCACTCATGCGAAAACCACTCCCCCGGATGCGCGACCACTAAATAGCGATAATGGGGAGGTGCTGGCAGGGCGGAGAGAGCGGCGGCGAGGGGGGACTGATGGGGCACGATCAATGGCGGACGTGGGACGTGGGTCAGAGGCGATCACGCCGGGGCTCTACAAAAGGGCCAGGAAGACGACGAAGAAAGGGACCCCGCATCTGAGGTAACAAAACCTAAGGTACTCCATCAACGACCTCGTTCCCCCAATTCATCTCCTTCCTCCCCCGCTCGCGCCGAGAGACGCCGTTACGATCTCCTCATGAGTCGGACCGTCTCCGCCGGGCCTCCTTTCTCAGATCTCTATCTGACTTAGGCATCGGAGGGGATTTGGCCGGAACAAAGGTCCGGCCTCCTGACGAGCGTTCTCGTCTGCGCAGGTGGACAACAGATCAACGGGCCGAGGCTACCCCTCGCCCCTCTCCGACCACTCGATCAATCGGACAGTGAGGCTTCCCCTCACCGTCAGCCTGCCGTGGCCGAGCTCGTCCTACCGAGGCCGAGCGTCCTAATCGGGTCCGAGACTCTCCCTCGCCACCCGTCGGCCGTGCGTCTACCCGGGCGACTGAGGCTACCCCTCGTCCCCCTTCCAGCCGAGGCCGAGCACACCGGTCCGAGGCCGAGCGTCTCAACCTGGGCCGAGGCTTCCCCTCGCCCCTTCTGCACCGATTCGAAGCCCCCGAGGGACCCAAAGCGGGCCCCTTGACCACGTTGACCGGGCTCTCCACGGTCAACGCTTTGTAGTGAGAAAACACTCTGAAACATCTGGCGCCGTCTGTGGGAACCGAAGATCATCCCACGAAGCAGAAAACCACACCAACAATGGCACGAGCCAGCAATGGAAGGAAGCGCATGACCCCCATCCCGAAGGAGGGGAATGGCACATCTAATGGCAACCCCGAGGACACGCACGTCGACGGCCACCCCGCCCACTCAATCGAAGAGACCGGCGGCTCAGAACTAGCCACACAGGGACAGCTCCGTGCCCTGGCTCAGGAGACCAACGAGAGCCTCCAGACGTTGGTCGCGACAGTACAACAGCTTGTCGGCCCCGCGCCGTCCGACGGGGGCGCGCTGAACGATAGCCACCGATGGGCGGGGGGTCCCCCGCACTTACGGTCCGCGGTGGTCGACGACCACGGGACCCGGAAACCGAACACAGAGCGTCGGTTCACGCGGTCCGGCTCCCGTCAGGCGAGGTCACGTGCCTCCTCGCCCTATCGTGAAAGGAGCCGGAGAGAGACCGAGGGGACGAACGACGAATCGATGACGGCATCGTCTCGTCGATCACGGTCGTCCCACCGCAGGAGAAGCGAATGACACCACTCAAGAGACCGATCACGGCGGAGCAGGAGCTCCCGCAGGAGGAGTCGGGAGCGTCGGGTCAGCCCGACCCCCAGTGTGGCGAAGGCTGCGGAGCCAGCCCCACCGGCGCCGGTGCTACCTCCACCCCCGCTCAAGCCGGAGACAGGCGAATACCGCATCCCCGGAGGCATCCACGGGGACCGGTGTCCCTTATCGCGGAGAATAACCGACGCCCGAGTCCCTTCTCGATTCAGGATCCCGGTGCTGGGAAAGTACGACGGAATAGGAGACCCGGCACACCACGTGATGGATTACGAGGGGGATATGGCCTTCCAGGGAGCTGACGATGACCTGCTCTGCCGGGGCTTCTATTCAACTCTCAGGGGAGCAGCAAGGATCTGGTACCACAGCCTGCCCGGCCGCTCCATCGACAGTTTCGAGCAACTCACCCAGTTGTTCTGCAAACAGTTCATGGCGGGGAGGCTGATCAAACCTGGTGCTGAACATCTGTTCAACATAGTGCAAGGCCCGGCCGAGCCACTCTGACAGTTCATGCGCCGCTTCAATGCGGAAAGGCTGAACGTGAACAACCCACCCGACCTGGTGGTCCAGACGGCTCTTAAGAAAGGGCTTCGCCACAGGGGCCTCAAGAAGTCCCTACACACCGACCCCCCAAAGGACCTCCCCGGGATCATGGCAAGGGCCGAACGCTTCATGCTGACTGAGGAGGCCTTGGCCGAGGATGCAGGAAAAACCATTCGAGGGACCAAGCGTGGCGACGGCGGACGAGCTAGCCCCGAAGGATACTGGACCGAGAAGAGGCAGAGGAACAGGCAGCGGGGAGAAAGCACGAGGGATACCACCCCAGACGCCATTCTCGCCCAAGTACAGAAGGAAGAGCGAGCTGATCGCCCTCCACCGAAGGCTAAAAGAGGCGGGAAGAACCGGGAGAAGTACTGTAAGTACCATAAGGACGATGGCCATGACACAGAAGATTGCTGGCATCTGAAGAAAGACATTGAGAAGCTGATGAGCCGAGGGCACACCAGGAATCAGGCCGACGAACCGGCCTATGGAGAAGGGACCTCCACGCAGCCGAACAAGGGGAAGAAGATCAACGCCATCCAGGGCCCCCTCCGCATCATAGAGTGAGCAGGCAACGACTCTTCCCCCGGCGGCAGCCTAGTATGAGGGAGTTATCCAGTTTTACATCCCTCTGTTTATCTTCATTTCCTTTTCCTCCAAATGTACCGGTCCGACAGGACTCATGAGAGTACAAACGCAATCTTTTTATTGTCTGTACTTAAAATCCCGACGGAGTTGACGTGTCGCCAATAACGCAAAAGGCCGGGGACCGCCGCCTCACTGGAGGAGGAAGAGGAGCTTTGCCCTCGCCGACCGTCTCCGGCACTCATAAGTCTGGGGGCAATTCCCCCAGTAGACGCTGACGCTAACCGGTCCTAAGACGAGGAGCATTGCCCTCGCCGACTGACTCCAGTGCTCGTAAGTCTGGGGGCAATTCCCCCAGCAGGCACGGGCGCTGACCGGTCCTAAGCCGAGGAGCTTTGCCCTCTCCGACCGACTCCAGTGCTCATAAGTCTGGGGGCAATTCCCCCAGCAGGCACGGGCACGGACCGGTCCTAAGCCGAAGAGCTTTGCCCTCGCCGACCGACTCCAGAGCTCATAAGTCTGGGGGCAATTCCCCCAGCAGACACCGACGCCGACCGGTCCTAAGCCGAGGAGCTTTCCCATCGCCGACCGACACCAGCGCTCATGAGTCAGGGGGCAATTCCCCCAGCAGGCACGGACGCCGGCCGAGGAGTTCTGCCCTCGCTGACCGACCCCTGCGCCCATAAGTCTGGGGAGAATCCCCAACGCCAGCTTTCGTCCATTCCCAAGCCAAGAACAAGGCGACAACGCAAATTACACAAGAATTCCAAGTAAGTCGATTTCATTTACAATAGTTAACCCGAGTACAAAAATGCTTCTTATTTACAGGGGATCAAGGCGAGGGGAACACCCTACAAACAGTCTACTCACGATAAATGACAGAGTTCAGATCGACATCGACAAAGCAAAATTGGTTGACAAAAGACCCAGAGTAGGTGACCCAAGCTAACGGCCATGCAACCAGCAATTGTTGGCTGCGGGGCTGAAGGAGATGGCGGGGGCCGGGGATCCATTTCAAGTAGACTGGCCCAAAGCGAAGCGGATGCTTAAAAATTTGAGGATAAGGCTGGGAGGGACTGCTTAAGGAGCCCGAGCTCGGGAGGACACATCCTCGGGCACTTCGCCCTGCTCGGAGCGAGGGGACTCGACTGGCGGAGGGGCTTGCCGGACACGTTCTGCACATTCCCGGAAGGAAGACTGGACGACTTCGACGATCCGGGGGGCGATGATGTCTATATACTTACCGAAGGCCCCCCTGAGAACCTCGAAGATCTCCTTCCCCAGGGTCTCGACGACGCCCTTCTCCACATCCTCTGCCAGCCGCTTTACCTGACGCCGGTCCGACAGTTCCCTCTGAAGCTCCTCCCTCTCCAGACGGAACGACTCCGCCGCTTCCTCAGCCGACTGATGAGCATCCCCTAGCTTTCCCTCGAGGTCACCCACTTGCCCCTCCAACGCAGCCACACGGAGGGCTAGGCGCCGAGACTCCATCTGGGCCTCCATCATGGCCACCTTGGCCGCCCCGGCCCGCTCCTGAGCCCTCATGGAGGACTCCTCCAGCTCCCTCAAGCGGACGGCTCGACACTGCAACTCCACAGCGAGCGCTGAACCCTGAGAAGACGAGACATGGGCTAAGAAGAGGATAAAGAGAAAGAGAGGATAGCGAGATAACCGAACCTGTTGGAGGATCCAGACCAAGGAATCCGACATCTTGTCGGCCGGGATCTTCTTGAGGAGGCTACGGTCCCGGGGAGGGACGGAGACCTCGGCAACCTGCTGGGCCACGGCTCGGTCAGCAAACATCGAACTCCCAGGGACGACAATCGAAGCCAAGTCGCTCGCCAACAAGGCCCCGACCCCTGGTGATACGGGCGAAGACGCTGCGAGGGGGGTGGCTGGCAAAGCTATCGAAGGATCCCCGGCGGTCGCCACGGGAAGCGCAGAACCTGCCGGGCCGGAGGGATCCACGTCCTCCTTCCTCTTCTTTCCACCGTGGAGCTCCGAAGGTGCCGGAGGAGAACGCTTCCGCCTCGCACCATCCTCACCCCCCGGAAGGGGATCGCCAGAAGAAGAGGCGGGAGGCGCGGCCGCCACCTTACCCACGGCAGGCTCGGCTCGGCGCACCTCCTCCTCAACGGTCCTCCGAGGCGCCCTTCCAGAGGTACTACCTCGGCTCCGAGCGGCTCCACGACGGATCAGCTCGTCAACGTCACGGACGAATTCGCGGCCAGCCATCCCTGCAAAGGAGACCGAAATCAGGATGAGTCATAGGGCGATCCGGGGATGAAAAAGCGACCTACCCGGAGACCACAAGACGGCCTTCAGGAGTAGGTCGTCCAGCAAAGACCAAATGGACTTCGTTTCCAAAGGAAGAGCCAACAGAAGCGCAGCGGCTGCCCGGTCGGCGTCTGAGAGAACTAACGACGGGCGAGAATGGACAGAACTGCCCCAGCTTGTCAGAATCTGGCCCTCGCCCAAGAAGACCATGAAGACATAATCCAAGTTCCAATCCCCTGACCAGCGGGGTAACCCGATCAGGCATTCCCTCCTCGAACGAGCTCGGAGTAGCAGCCATGACCCCAGACCGACCGTCTGGGCCTGGTAAAAGTAGAAGAGAAGGGGGAGAGTCGGCTCCAGACCACGGGTACAGCAGAGCGTTACGAAACCCGTCAGTACCGCGATCGAACACGGGGCAAACTGACACAGGGACACTGTGAAATGTTCCATGACCTGGATGAAGAAGGGATGGAGCGGGAAGCGAAGACCCAGGCGGAACATCTCGACGTAGACGCCGACCTCATTGCTCCTCGGAAGGCAAATCCGCTCGTCGACAAATGGAACCCGAACCTCATATGGGAAGCAGAGATATCTTTCCCGGATCTCCGCGGCCACCGAAGGAGGGGTCCTCGACGGCGTACGGAGGACAACCGGGGGCACATTAAGCCGTACGGCAGCCAACGCCACGTCATCACGGGTGTAATCTGGAAAAAGTTTCTCCTTCCCCTTATCTTGAAGAGAACGACTCCCGGCGGGGGAACCAGACTCCCCTAGCCGGGGTTCGCCCCGCCCGGACTCCGGAGGACCCCTCGTCCTCCGGCCAGAACCGCCTATCCTAAGAGCAGCCATAGGATGAAAGCAAGAGAGGAATTACCTATTTTCAACTAGTTTGGAGAGGACAAAGAAGGAAAGGCGACGGGGAACTCCGAGTCGCTGAAGGCTCTGAATACCGGGAGGAGCGAAGAAGAAGTGGAGATCAACACAACTGAGGATCTTATATGCCAGGGGAGAATTCGAAGCACCTGACGAGAATGCGTGGCGAGGCTCGAAGAGTCGGCGGCGTTCCGAAATTGGCGCCAGTTGAAGACCAATCGATCCGCCTCATCATGACCTGCATTTATGGCCTCGCCTCGATTAAAGCGCCGCTCGGAATCCCAGGAGACATAACGGGTGATCTGAGCGAGCCGAGGCTGATCGACCCCACCAATGGCGGCTCACAAACCCTTCGGCTTCTTGAACTTAAGGCGACTCCGCGAGCGGCGGGGATAAGCTTGCCGCTACACGTGGCAGCATCTGAAGGCCGACGGCGCTTCGGAACCCGCGCCTTAAAAACATCGAACGGGCCAACTCATGATGACGACTAATAAATGAGTCAGCATCGACTGGCGAGCTCGTCACAATCGGCAGAGGTCACATCGGCCGAGCCGAACCGGCCGAGGCCGATCAACCCGACCGATGGGGGCAATTGTTACGCCTATTTGGCCGAGACCCGTAAAGCACGAGCCCAGGAGCCCGACTACTGGTCAAAAGCCCATCTGCGTCCTCAAAGCCCATTCGACAAAGGCCCTACAAGGGACCTTCTCGAACGCCGATCCGACCCGGCCCCAATAACCCGTTGGTCGCTCGCCCACTCATGCGAAAACCACTCCCCCGGACGCGCGACCACTAAATAGCGATAATGGGGAGGTGCTGGCAGGGCGGAGAGAGCGGCGGCGAGGGGGGACTGATGGGGCACGATCAATGGCGGACGTGTGACGTGGGTCAGAGGCGATCACGCTGGGGCTCTACAAAAGGGCTAGGAAGACGACGAAGAAAGGGACCCCGCATCTGAGGTAACAAAACCTAAGGTACTCCATCAACGACCTCGTTCCCCCAATTCATCTCCTTCCTCCCCCGCTCGCGCCGAGAGACGCCGTTACGATCTCCTCACGAGTCGGACCGTCTCCGCTGGGCCTCCTTTCTCAGATCTCTATCTGACTTAGGCATCGGAGGGGATTTGGCCGGAACCAAGGTCCGGCCCCCTGACGAGCGTTCTCGTCTGTGCAGGTGGACAACAGATCAACGGGCCGAGGCTACCCCTCGCCCCTCTCCGACCACTCGATCAATCGGACAGTGAGGCTTCCCCTCACCGTCAGCCTGCCGTGGCCGAGCTCGTCCTACCGAGGCCGAGCGTCCTAATCGGGTCCGAGACTCTCCCTCGCCACCCGTCGGCCGTGCGTCTACCCGGGCGACTGAGGCTACCCCTCGTCCCCCTTCCAGCCGAGGCCGAGCACACCGGTCCGAGGCCGAGCGTCTCAACCTGGGCCGAGGCTTCCCCTCACCCCTTCTGCACCGATTCGAAGCCCCCGAGGGACCCAAAGCGGGCCCCTTGACCACGTTGACCGGGCTCTCCACGGTCAACGCTTTGTAGTGAGAAAATACTCTGAAACACCAATGATATATCAAAGATGAAAGTGGAAAACTTGATAGGTAACTTGATGTCACATGAGCTTGAGCTGCAGAGTATAGAATTAAGAGAGAAACCAGAGACCAATGCTCCCAAACCACTAGCTCTTAAAGCTAAGGAAGATGACGATGATGATCTTGATGAGGAGCAAGCACTGATGGTAAGAGGTTTCAAAAGATACATCAAGACCAACTAAGGAAGAGCTGAAATGGTACAAAGGTATAATCACTCTAACAAATTTAATCATGCTAGAAATACTTCTGAACAGAATACTACTGATAAAATTCAATGTTTTAAATGTAGGAAGCAGGGACACTTTATGAGGAATTACCCACAAGAAAAGAATAACACTGCAGAGAAGAAAGGAAAATCTTTGGCAGTAACGTTGGACGATGATAGAGAGGATGAGACTCAGGAGGAGACTGCTCACTCCTCCCTTTGCTTGATGGGAAAGCATGATGAGGTAAAATCTTGCACTAAAATTGAACTTCTGACAATTTGTAAAGGAATGCAAGATGAAATTGAAGATTTAGAATCTACGGTAGATTGCTTAAGAAATTCTAACTTTGAACTGCAACAAGAAAATTATGACATGTCTAAAGAAGTTGATAACATGAAAGATAAAATTGTTGCTTGTAATTCTACCATTAATCTACTGAAAAAAGAAAAATCTAGCATCCATGATAAAAATGAATGCCTTAATTGTCCTATTTTATTAAAAGAAAATAACATGCATAAAGAAAAATTGATTAAACTAGAAACTAAAAATAAAGAGCTTAGTAAAAAGATGTGCATGCTAAAAAATGAGCTTAAAGGAAAAATGATTGATTCTGAAAACAAAGCTGAAAACATGAAAAAGAATGAAGAGGAAAACAAGAAGGCTTTCATTAGTAAATACACTTTGCTTGTGAACGAAAACATGTATTTGAAATCTAAAGTCACAAACCTAGAACTGACCATAAAGAAATTTGGTGTGGGGAAACAATCTTTGGATATAATTCTTGGAAACCAAATATATGGCAATAATAATCGTGGACTTGGATATGATTTGAAACACGTTGAAAAGTCAAGATATAAGAAAGTTCACATTGAGACAATAAAAGTTGGAAATATTCTTGCAAAGTACTTTACATGTGGTTATGTTGGTCATACTTCTCATTATTGCAAATATAGGAACAAAAACATAAAGTTTAAACAAATTTGGGTTCCTAAGAGTTTGATGACTATCATTAGTGGAACTTGTTGGATTCCAAGGTCACACATAACATCTTCAGTGTATGTAAGATGGAGTGGCAAGGAACTATGGATTGGACATCACATTTCATTAAAAAGTTCTTTAGCCAAACGACAACACGAATGTCTGGTTTCTTCCTTGAGGGTAATGAATACCTTCATAGCTTTTGTGTGTGCTTGAGTTGTTTTTGTTTGTGTGCTAGTTCATTTGTTTGTGTGCTAGTTCATTTGTTTGTGTGCTTTAGTTCTTGATAAACACAAAATAAAAAAATTGAAAAATACAAAAAAGTAAAAAAAATTGGTGCTTAATGTGTATCTGTCTTTTGAATCATTAAATTGGTATTGATGAATGAGATTCATATCCAGGTAGAAATTGATCTATTATTGTTATAACTACATGTGCATGTTTGATTTTCAAAATAATCATGACATGTTCAATAATTAGAATAATTCGATTTCTACACCTACACTTTCACTTCCACAAGTATTAAATGTTGTTTTACATTTGGAGATATCTTTTATGAAATATTGGAAAGTGAATATAGTACGAAAAATAACTGAAAATCTAAGGGATATGATGTGTCTTGCCTTGGATAAAAAAATAGAGCTCAAACGAATTGAATTGAAATTTTTTTATATAAATAAAAAGGGAAATGAAAAGATCTTCGTTTGAAAAATGGATACGATCCACGGCAACGACACTACCCACGAGTATTTAACATAAGCTTTGAGAGTAAACTTTAGCGATGGTGTTATACTCGTCAAGCAATGCCGCCCCACATCTAAGAGTCCTCATAGGCTATGTTTTGGGTGTGGTAACTTGAACTCATTTTTAATGAGATGAGGAAAACCAATCCTAGATGATATCATGATACATGGAAAAGTGGATTGGTTTTGGTGTAAGGACCCTGGCTATGGGAAAAACACTAGAAGGGGGGTTGAATAGTGTTTATGCAATTTAAAAAGATAGTTACACCAATTTAAAAGCTAACCAACAAAATAGTGCGGAATTAAAATTAAATCCAAAGTGAAACAAATGCTGACGCAAGGATGTTTCAAGGGTTCGGATTACCCAAGTCACTTCCCGACTTGTTCCCGATAATCCTACGTCCCTTACACCCGGATACCTCCGGATACTCAAGTTAGAACCCTAACTTGAGGTTTCCTTAAACCCCACTTGTAGCAACCCTACAAGTGAAATCGAAATACAATCGATTGACCTTGACTCCCACAACTTGGGAGCAAGCAAACCACTCTCACAACTCGAGAGCAAATTCAAATAACGAAAGTTATGAAATATGAAAGCAACACTTACAATCACCTATGCCTTGAAGTAGAACTTGAAGGAGAAGTTTGTTGTGTGTTGAAGAACTCTCTTGGAAGAGAGGAAAAGCCCTTTCTCTTGACTGCACCAAATTCCTAGGAGATATCTCTTTAATTCTAGGTTGGAGAGCAAGAGATTGAAGATAGGAATTCTTAGGGCTTTAGGATTTGAGAACTTTGATCATGAGAATGAAAGCTTGAAAGATTTTGCAATGGAATGAGTAACATCTCAATGGAACAGTAGATGCTCCTTATATAGGTTTCTCAAATCCTCAAAACAGAATTAGCAAAAACCCTTTTGGAATCCGTGAGAAAACTCTCAACGGGTAGAATCTGTGCTCGCGACAGTCAACTGTTGAGGACACCACAATCGACTGCTACACAGTCAGATTGGGTAGGTGAGAATTCAAAATGGTAACTTACCACATGGACATTCGACAGATGAAGCATAGACAGTCGACTGTTAAACCAACAGGCGACTGTAAATCCTACTACAGGCAACTGGCCGAAGATGGGTAAGTTGAAGAAGTCTGGAAAACCCTCTAGGAGTACAGGACAGACGACTGACGAGAAGATAACAGTCGACTGTTAATCAGAACATGCGACTGTAAATCCTTATACAGACGACTATCGAAACCCTGAGATTTTCCAGAGAGCAGAGTCAACAAATTGGCTCACAGACAGACGACTGTTGCATCATTGACAGTCGACTGATCCAATGGACAGTCGACTGTAAACTCAATATTAGTCGACTGGCCATAAAAGACAGATCAATAGATTTTGGACAAATGACAGACAGACGACTGATTTACAAAACACAGTCGACTGTCACTTGGACAGGCGCCTGTGAATCGTTCATGAGTCACCTGTGGGAATTAAAACAGAGAAGCCCAAAACTAGATTGTAAAAGTTTGTGCATAACAGGCGACTGTAGAACAAAACACAGTCGACTGTTTTTGAGACAGGCAACTGTAAAACGTTCAGCAGTCGACTGTTATAAACAATACAAGCACAATCAATAAAGAAATAAATTGGAGTCTAAAGACGATTGAACACAAGAAGTCCTAAGACTGAGATGACAATGTGTGTGTGTGTGCGCTCCAACAAAGTTCTACTTCTAAGCTACATACTAGAAGAGATATAAGAAATTTACATTGACGAACTCTCTTCTATCCAACGCATGAGCTTGAAGTCTTTATGGAGCTTCAATCATCATCTACGATCATCCAATCCATTTCATTTGCTTTCAATGATCTTTGAGTGTCATCCATTGCAAGTAGATCTTCATAATTAGCTTAAGCAATGGATTAACTGCAAAATATGGGATTAGTCACAAGTATTTATGTTTGCTCATCATTAACACCAAGTAGGGAGAAGTCCAATACTCAACATTCTCCCCCTTTTTGATGATGACAAACAAACATAAACAAAAAGATAAATAATTGTGCTTAATGAAAACTTACTCCTCTACATAGATGCCAATCAAGTTAGTCAACAAATATTAGGGCATCTATATATCAATTGAAGCAAATGAGTAAGATATGAGTGAACTTAATTCATGGAATCTAGGATTTAAAATACCTATTCCTTGTATCTTACTCCCCCTGAATCTAAGGCAACTTCAATCTTAGATTTAAGTGTTATTAGTACATATTTAGCACATTCATTATGAATCTGTATGTTTATTTCTCTCCCCCTATGGCATTATCCAAAAGGTGGGAGTAGATAACAACAAAAATCGTGCTAACTAAGAACTATCAACAATCAAGGAGTATAAAGATATATAAAACCAAAAACTCATAAAACCACATCATATTCTTACGTGAATAGAGGAATAAAAGTCCAATATCAACATTTTAGATATAGGAAGAGAACATATCGTCTCAAAATACATCTCATCACATATATCATGAAAAATCCAATATCAAGTTTAATATTGTCTCAAAAACACATCAGAAGAGAATATATCATCCATGGAGGCAATATCACAAACATCACACAGATAAGTTAAGCAATTATACAATGTGTGAAACATAAGGCGAAACTGCAATATCATATATATATACACACACATTATATATATATATATAAGAGATATCATAAGAGTACAAGTCATATGGACATCAACATGTCCAATAAAATACATCATGATCAAAAAAAATTCTACATCATGATCTCAAAAATACATCATCATATATCATCATACATCATCACCAAATATCCATCATACAAACACCACTCAAAAACTAAAAAGAAATCTATGAGTGAGTGTCTCCAGGAGCAGCTGACGAAGAATCAGGCTCTGGGTTAACAGTAGTATCCTCTGGAGGAGGAGCAGCAGGAGCACCCTGAGTAGCTGCTACGCCAGGATGCACAAAGAGATCAGTGATGATGGGAGGAGGAGGCTCATGAGGCTGGGGAGGAACAAAATGTCTCAAATGCTTAGGGAAGGGCATTCCCTGATGCTGGAATGATAAGAAAGCCAACTCATATAGATCAGAGACCATCTCAAAAAGAATGTCAAGAGAGGATGGAGCAAGGTGGATGGCTGGTCTGCAGGAGGAACCGTGGACGAAGACGGAGCTGAAGTGGATTTCCTCTTCTTTGATGCAGACTGCAGAGCCGAAGATGACTTCGACTTTGCAGAAGCATCAAGACGAGGACCAAAAGGCACTGGCTCGTAAGGAGATAAGTCAATCCCAAAATGACGAAAAACAAGCGTAAGAAGTCCACCGTATGGAATGTGAGAGGACGAAGAAGTAAACTCGACCTTGTCCATCCTGTCAAGGAGGACACCGACCCAGTTCACAGACATCCCAGAAAAGATCGCGTACATACACCTCAGTATCTCCTGGGAAGGCTGGTCAGAAGATCCGTACTTCGGCAGGATATTAGACTTCACCACGAGGTGAATAGCCCAACCCCGAGCCGAGAACATAGACGAACTAACACCAGAAGATAGAGCTGAGGGTATCTCACGGAACATGTCCAGAAGGACGGACTGATCAAGCTCATCAACATCAGAAATGCAAATGTCTGAGGAAAGAGATCTAGTAGAGGGAATCCTAAGTATGGTCCCTAAGAGAGTGGGATCAATGCAAATGGGGGTCCCCTGGACAACAGTGTCAATGACTCCCGTGTTCGAATACTCACCGTGAATGTGGTTAGCATATAAGAGCTTAACCAAAAATGGATAAGTCCGAGGAGATTCACTCTGAGAGAAGAGAAAAAGATCAGCCAAACAGGTAGCAGAAAGGATCTCTGAAAGTCTCTCAGCGGTGAAGGCGGGAAAAACGATAAAACGCTCTCTAAGAAGTTTGATCCCTATGAGAGAGTGAAACTTTACCAAGCATAAATCATCTCGACAAATCGGAACAAGGGGATCAGCAGGTGGCACGACTGGGGTTTCTTCTGCAAAACTCGACACCAAAGGTGAAGGAGGAGCCTCAGCACTAGGCTCATTAATGCGAACACCAATGGGCTTGCGCTGACGCTTAATCAGGGGCTCAGTGTCAGAAGAAGAAGACCCAGAAGGAGAATAACCCTGCGAGGTAGAATGAGAGGGAGATTCGGCTTGTTTGGATCGGACCTTATAGGGTTTCTTCTTTTTGGCGAGGGTAGGCTTAGGAACCCTAGGTTTCTTAGAAGCAATGATCTTTCCATTTCCCTTAGTCTTGGGAGCCATTGCACAACAAATCAAATGATGGTGAAAGAAAACACACGAAACATGCAACGAATGGAAGAGCTAATGAGAGGAATTCAGACCTAGGCGTACGACATGAATACAGCGATGAAGCAATCGACAGACGGCGAAGAGGAGATTGACGGTAGAGAGATCGACAGTGGAATCGAGCGGGAAGATGAACGATTTCAATCGGAGGAGAGATAAAACGTGGGTCGAAATGAACTTTCTAGATGATTATAAGGAGGGGCGAATTAATTTGGGCCGTTGGATCAAAGAATCGACGGCTCAGATCGAAGCAGTGAACCACCACAATAGGAGACAATCGACTGTTGAGTAAAATACAATCGCCTGTCCGGGAGACAGTCGACTGTATAAAACGCATCAGTCGACTGACTGAGAATCAATAAAATTGATGGAAACGAGAGAGACTACTGATGAAATATGACAGAAATGACAGGTGCCTGATGACTAAAATACAGTCGCCTGTTGATCCATCAGTCGACTGTAAAATTGTCATCAGTCGTCTGTGCGAAAGATACAAATTTATGACAGAGAAGACAGAGTAGGGCAGTCGACTGTCTAAGAAGAGACAGTCGTCTGTCCTGGTCCAAAAATGCACAGTGAGATAAAAATCCAGAGGATATGAACACTCACCCTAGGACCTATACTCTAAACATAACCTCATCATAAAATCAACATCAAATTAACATGTTGATAAAACAAATCTCTTAAAACAATCTGAAAAACTCATGTAATCACAGAAGTTTCAATTGCCTTTCTCAAGACACATATATGAAATAACAAATGAAGAGAGGCAACATGATGATACGAGCTCAAAAAGTGTTATAACAAGTATGTTGAGCTCCTAAATTTCAGATTCACCCATAATTCATAATTCTCCACGCAACCTCACAAATGAATCTTCTTTAAGAGGTTTTGTGAAGATGTCGGCAATTTGTTTTTAGGTTTCAATGTACTCTAAGATGATGTCCTTCTTAGCTACATGATCATTGATAAAATGGTGTTTCACATATATGTGTTTGGTATGGGGGTGATGTACCGTGTTCTTGGAAAGACATATATCACTTTGGTTATCAACCATGATAGGGCAAGTATCACAATTGACACCATAGTCACTAAGAGTGTGTCTTATCCAAAGGACTTGTGCACATGCAAGACCCGCGGCAATATATTTCGCTTCAGTCGTGGACAATGATACCGAGTTCTGTTTCTTGAAAAACTAAGAAACTAAGGAATTTCCTAGGAAATGGCAAGTGCCACTAGTTCCTTTCCTATCGGATTTGCATCCGGCAAAGTCGGCATCACAATACGAGATTAACTCATATGTGCTAGATTTAGGGTAAAGTAACCCATAATCTAGAGACTGATTGAGATAATAAAATATTCGTTTAACAGCAATCAAGTGTGACTCCTTAGGTCTAGCTTGAATCTAGCACACAAGCATACAAAAAACATGATATCGGGCCTACTAGCGGTTAAATAAAGTAAGCTACCGATCATACCTCGATATAGACGAACGTCTACATCTTTTCCGTTCTCATCCTTGTGTAGATGGGTTGTCGTACTCATGGGAGTCCTTTTGCTTGAAGACGATTACATCCCGAATCGCTTAATAAGCTTCACTGTCTACTTTGGTTGATGTATGAAAGTTCCATCCTTCATTTGTCGAATTTGCAGTCCAAGGAAGTAATTGAGCTCTCCCATGTGGATCATCTCGAATTCATCCTTCATAGACTTAGAAAATCCTTGACAAAGATTAAAGTTAGTAGAACCAAATATTATATCGTCTACGTACACTTGAATCAAGAGGATGTCATTTTCATAATCTTTAATGAAAAGTGTTGAATCAACTTCTCCCATTTTAAAACCTAAATCCAAAAAAAAAGGTCTTGATTCGATCATACCAAGCTCTAGGAGCTTGTCTCAACCCATACAATGCTTTCTTAAGTTTGAAAACATGGTTTGGAAATTTTTCATGAATGAAACCGGGAGGTTGAGAAACATATACTTCTTCATTGACAATCCCATTTAAAAATGTACTTTTAACATCCATTTGAAATAGTTTAAAATTATTATGAGATGCAAAAGATAAAAGCAATCTAATAGCTTCTAATCTAGCTACGAAGGCAAAGGATTCTTCGAAATCGATACCTTCCTCTTGCCGGTAGCCTTGAGCTACTAACCTTGCTTTGTTCCTTGTGATTACCTCGTTCTCATCGGTCTTGTTCTTGAAGATCCATTTGGTCCCAATAACTTGATGACCACTTGGAAGAGGAATGAGCTCCCAAACTTTATTTCTCTCGAATTGCATGAGTTCCTCTTCCATTGCCATTATCCAAGAGCTATCCTCACAAGCTTCCTGGATGTTCTTTGGCTCAATGGTAGAGACAAATTCGCATTGAGAGAATTCATCAATTCTTGACCTCGTTCGAACACCCACACCAATATCTCCAATTATTTGGTTATGTGGATGGTTGCGAACGGTCGGGTAAGCTTTGGGTATTCCTACATCACTTGAAACATATTCAACAATCTTATTAGTAGTGTTAGTCTCAATAATCGAATCATTAATCTTAACATTACTAAGAGGTTCACAAATAGCGACTACACCATCATCATCAACATGAGAAAAATCAAAATCTTTATAAAATGATACGTGTAGAGATTCCTCGATCGTTGAAGAAGTTTTGTTGTATATCCGGTAGGCTTTGCTACGTGTGCAATATCCAACAAAAATTTCTTCATCGGATCTTGGCTCAAATTTATCTAGATTACCAAAAGTGTTCTTGATAAAACATTTTGAACCAAAAACTCGAAAATATTTAACTTGAAGCTTTTTGTTATAAAATAACTCAAAACAAGTTTTGTTCGTTTGGGGTCTCACTAGGATCCTATTGAGCACATAACATATCGTGTGCACCGCTTCTGCCCAAAATTGTAGTCCAAGATGACTATCATGGAGCATGGTGCGAGCATATTCAATAAGAGTCCTATTCTTTCTCTCTACAACACCACTTTGTCGTGGTGCCCGAGGAAAGGAAAAATTGTGAGTTATTGCGGTGTCATCACAAAACTTTGTAAAAGACTCATTCTCAAATTCTCCTCCATGATCACTACGGATAGTGATAATGGTGGATCCTACGAGATTCTGAATCTTCTTTGCAAATATGGTAAACTCTTCATATGCTTCATTTTTATTAGTTAAGAATGAAACCCAAGAAAATCTAGAGAAGTCGTCAATGACAACTAATCCATAATGAGCACTGCCTAAAGAAGCGGTTCTAGTTGGCCCAAATAAATCTAGATGAAGAAGTTCTAGGGGCCTCTTAGAAGTAATCTCTTCTTTAAGCTTAAAAGACGATTTGCTAAGTTTACCTCTTTGACACGAATCACAAAAGTTTTTCTTACTAAAAGCAATTTTTGGAAAACCTTTGACTAGATCATGCTTAGCTAACTTATATAAGTGCTTGAAATGAACATGACCAAAAAGGAGATGCCATAATCGTTGTTCACTTTATTAGTAACTAAGCAATGTTCTACGGTTTTAGGCAAGCTCAAATAATAAATATTTTTACGCCTAATACCGGTAAATAAAACATGTGAATTGGAATCAACAATTTTACACAATCATTCTCCAAAGTTAACCTTGTAACCTTTGTCACAAAGTTGACTAATGGAAATGATATTGTGACATAAACCACTAACAAGAAATACATTAGTAATTAAGGGTTTTGAAGGGTTACCGACAATACCTACTCCAATGATGGTTCCCTTTTGATTACCTCCAAAAATGACCGTTGCATCATCCTTAATGCTAATCACTTCGGAGAGCAATGAGGGATCTCATGTCATATGTTTGGAGCAACCACTATCGAGAATCCATCCTTTCCCTTTAGAGCTAATATGACCTTTATTGCTCTTTTTCTTTCTCTTGGGTACCTACATAATATACCCTAAGCTCATGGTACCCAATGTTTGTTGGGTCCAAGGGGATTAGCCCTTTGGAAGCCAAGTCCAAGTGGACTTCCGCTTCCCAACATAATTGCTATTCTTAATAACATCATGAAAATAGGAATCAACATATGCATTCCTATCATTTAAGCTAATGTTCTTAGGACCCCAAATGGTGTAAATTTTGGGAGTCCTTTTCCTAGTTGCATGCATACTTGTTAGAGTTCTATGTGGTGCATGCTTCTTAGGAACATGGTTTCTAGCATATAAATGAGGTGGTGGATATGCATTGGACATACGAAGATTATATGTATGCTTGAAAACATGCATGTTGTATGAAACATATGGGTCATGCATGACATGAGGAGGTTGTGCATACATGTAAGAATAATGCGTATGAGCATATCGGTGTATAGGAGCACGTACATGAGTATTTCTCATGTGTGGATTTGTACGTGTCTGTGGGTGTGGAGCATAAAAAGTGTCATGAGTATCCACTTGTGAAGTAGGAGATTTCCTACGTGGATGAAGGTTGGTGTACATGTAAGCATGGCTTCTCTTTTGGTTTCCACCCTTAGTGGGTTTCTTGCCAAAAGGAAGAGATGGTGAAGTGGTGACTTTCTTGGTAGGTTTGCTACCTATAGTGTCTTTGACACCACTTGTGGATGCACCGGAGGATGGCCTCACAAAGTCTATAGTGACACCATTATAGGAGGTGCGATTATTGGATGCATTTGCACTTACAAAACCAAGACCAACACGATGTGTGGCCGGAAATTGGTTTGCAAGCAAATCGTCCAATTGTCCTTTTCCCTTATTGAATCTCACAATACGGGAGGACATGAGCTCATATTTCTCCTTAAGATAAGAAATATTGGTATCCAAGGTGGACACTAGTGCTTTGAGCTCGTGCACTTGAGTTTTAAGAGAATCATTCTCTAAACCCAATCGTGTGTGACGTGTAACTAGATCACTATTATCCTTAGGATGTGTTTGATCTAGTTGAGATTTGAGGGTATTCAACTCATTACTCAAAGTGACATTTTGAGAAGCTAAATTCGCTTTCTCAAGAGTTAAAGTATCAATAATGGTGTCATTGTTGATAATGTATGGAATGGATGAATTGCTAACATTCAATTTGCTTAATCTAGTATATCTAAGCATTAGAAATTGATACTTAGCAAACAATTCTTCATTAGCAATACGTAATTCATCAATTGTTACCTCGGTTTCATCCATGTCGGAATCACTCTCATCGGAGAGTGAATCTTCTCGGGCCATGAAGCACATGTGGGCACTTTCACCCTTCTCATCATCAGAATCACTTGATGAGTCTCCACTTGAGTCATCGAATGTACCGACGAGTCCTTTCTTCTTGTCTCTCTTGTTCTTGTCGGACTTGTGGTACTTCGGAGCCTTCCGCATCTCTTTGTTTCTTAGCAATGTGCAATCCTTCTTAATGTGCCCTGGCTTGTTACACTTAAAGCAAAGAGAGGAAGTAATATTAGTAGACTCAAATCTTTTGTTAGAGGAAAATTTACCTTTGTAAAAGAAGTGTTGAAACTTCTTCGCCATTTGGGCCATTTCACCCAAATCCATCTCATCTTCTAAATCTTCACTATCAGAGGATGAGGAATTGGCGTTGAATGCCAAAGCTTTCTTCTTGGTCTCCGAAGGATTCATCATAGCACGAAACTTTAATTGGTTCTCCCGTCTTACTTCATATGACATGAGAGCCCCGATAAGATTCACAACTGTGCAAGTCTTCAAGTCGTTGACATCCTCGATGTCGATAGCTCTTCTTTCCCATTTGGAGGTCATTCCATTTATGATCTTCCTTACCTTTTCTGGTTCGGAATAGACTTGACCAAGAGCTTTCAATTCATTGGTGATGTCGGTAAAACGTCCATACATCGATGCTATGCTTTAATTTTCCTGCATATGAAACATATCGAAGTTTTGCACGGCAATATAGAGTTTAGAAAGTTTTACCTTGTTCGTTCCCTCATGGGTAATGACGAGATGGTTCCAAATTTGATATGCACTCTTACATGTGCATATCTTGTTGAACTCATCCGGGTCCAACGCACAATGAAGAGCGTTCATTGCTTTTGCGTTGTTGACTTCGGCGGATTTCTCGGAAGTCGTCCATTTTTCGAAGTCCTCTTCGGTGGGCTCGACGTATTCCCTGTGGAGGGTTCTCCAAAGTGAAGCACTCCTTAGGAATATCTCCATCCTACATTTCCAATAGCCAAACTTCGTACCATTGAAACGTGGAGGACGCACCGTTGATTGACCTTCGAAAAGTGTGGATGCTCCATCACGGTCGTGATTGTTGTACGAAGGCAGCGGAAGAACGTTGTTGTTGTTGGATGCCATAGCTATAACCTTGCGCTCTGATACCAATTGTAAGGATCCTGGCTATGAGGAAAATACTAGAAGGGGGGTTGAATAGTGTTTATGCAATTTAAAAAGATAGTTATACCAATTTAAAAGCTAACCAACAAAATAGTGCGGAATTAAAATTAAACCCAAAGTGAAAAAAATGCTGACGCAAGGATGTTTCAAGGGTTTCCGACTTGTTCCCGGTAATCCTATGTCCCTTCCACCCGGATACCTCCGGATGCTCAAGTTAGAACCCTAACTTGAGGTTTCCTTAAAACCCACTTGTAGCAACCCTACAAGTGAAATCGAAATACAATCGATTGACCATGACCCCCCACAACTTGGGAGCAAGCAAACCACTCTCAACCCGAGATCAAATTCAAATAACGAAAGTTATGAAATATGAATGCAACACTTACAATCACATATGCCTTGAAGTAGAACTTGAAGGAGAAGTGTGTTGTGCGTTAAAGAACTCTCTTGGAAGAGAGGAAAAGCCCTTTCTCTTGACTGCACCAAATGCCTAGAAGATATCTCTATGATTCTAGGTTGGAGAGCAAGAGATTGAAGATATGAATTCTTAGGGCTTTAGGATTTGAGAGCTTTGATCTTGAGAATGAAAGCTTGAAAGATTTTGCAATGGAATGAGTAACATCTCAATGGAACAGTAGATGTTCCTTATATAGGTTTCTCAAATCCTCAAAACAGAATCAGCAAAAACCCTTTGGGAATCCGTGAGAAAACTCTCAACGGATAGAATCTGCGCTCGCGACAGTCGACCGTTGAGGAAACCACAGTCGACTGTTGTACAGTCAAATTGGGTAGGTGAGAATTCATAACGGCAACTTACCACGTGGACAGTCGACTGATGAAGCATAGACAGTCGACTGTTAAACCAACAGGCGACTGTAAATCCTATTACAGGCGACTGGCCGAAGATGGGTAAGTTGAAGAAGTCTGTAAAAACCTCTGGGAGTACAGGACAGACGACTGACAAGAAGATAGAAGTCGACTGTTAATCAGAACATGCGACTGTAAATCCTTATACAGACGACTGTCAAAACCCTGAGATTTTTCAGAGAGCAGAGTCAACAAATTGGCTCACAGACAGACGACTGTTGCAGCATTGACAGTCGACTGATCCAATGGACATTCGACTGTAAACTCAACATTAGTCGACTGACCATAAAAGACATATCAATAGATTTTGGGCAAATGACAGACAGACGACTAATTTACAAAACACAGTCGACTATCACTTGGACAGGCGCCTGTGAATCGTTCATTAGTCTCATGTGGGAATTAAAACAGAGAAGCCCAAAACTAGATTGTAAAAATTTGTGCATAACAGGCGACTGTAGAACAAAACACAGTCGACTGTTTTTGAGACAGGCGACTGTAAAACGTTCAGCAGTCGACTGTTATAAACAATACATGCACAATCAATAAAGAAATAAATTGAGTCTAAAGACGATTGAACACAAGAAGTCCTAAGACTGAGATGACAATGTGTGTGTGTGCTCCAACAAAGTTCTACTTCTAAGCTACATACTAGAAGAGATATAAGATTTACATTGACGAACTCTCTTCTATCCAACGCATGAGCCTGAAGTCTTTATGGAGCTTCAATCATCAACTACGATCATCTAATCCATTTCATTTGCTTTCAATGATCTGTGAGTGTCATCCATTGCAAGTAAATCTTCATAATTAGCTTAAGCAATGGATTACCTGCAAAATATGGGATTAGTCACAAGTATTTATGTTTGCTCATCATTAACACCAAGTAGGGAGAAGTCCAATACTCAACATTTGGTTGAATTTCTTGAAAGTTCTCCTTATGTGCTTTAATGTTTAATTGGATTTGTGTAGAAGTCTTTGTTATAATTTTCATTGGATTTGGCTTGTTTATTCTAAGAATGACTACATGCAAGTGTTTGCTATAGTTTATAATACTCTCTTTTTGCATGTGATATGACATTGACTTCTAAGTACACTTTTGATGATAACAAAAGGGGGAGAATAATTTTGGGAAGAAAGATTTGATTTGGAATCCTTAATTCTTAATGACTAATGTGCTTATTGATTACGTGTTGAAACAATGTGCTTAATGAATATATGTTCAAGGGGAAGCATGAATATATGTGGAGCATGAATATAGGGGGGCATGAATATGTTGGATCCTGTCAAAACAACGATGTTAGGATCGAATAAAGAGGAGAGACTTACGCTTGCGTACGCGGCACCGTAATCTCTGAACTTCGCCCTCGGATTCGCCATAACGGTCAGTAATTCGTCACGGAGGATCGAAGCAGCGTTTCACCGCCTAAATCTCTATTTAGAAGAGGATTTTAATGAAAGGGAGAAGAAGAACACAAGTTGCCGTATGCAAACTTATGGCATGGTTAGATTAGTTTAAATGCCTTACCCTTGGATCCTATTTATAGGCTTTAGGGGTAGTTATTGTAGGAAATAACTAAATATAAGCTTATTAGCCTATATTAGCACATTCACTTATCCTCTTCTTCATTCACTTACCAAGTGCCTTTTTGCACTTATACAGTGACTTTTTCCACTTATCGAGTGGTCCTTTTCACACGAGAAAAGGTTCCCTTCGCGCACGCTTTCATGCACGCAACATCTGAGGTCCATAGGCCATCATATCCCCTCATGGGTGTATATATGTCGTCCATATCCAACATCTCCCACTCACACTTGAGGGGATTGTAAGGAAACATCTTTTCCTTTAGATCTTCTGTTTATCATACCGAGAAATAGACCGTGTGACCGTCATGCTCATAGAGTCCGCTGTTGTGCACTTGTTAGAGATACACAACACTCCTCGAGGTGCAAAGTTGAGTAGATTAACGCATGCTTTACCCTAGATTATTTCTTCACATTTCTTATACTTTATATTTAACAATTGAATCCCATCTGGATTACAATTGGCTGGCCAGCTTTGAATCTTTAAAGCCCAAATGTGAATATGAAATTAATCTTCCTCTTCTTGCGATCCTTTCGATCTTGACTTGACTTGCTTTTCTAACATGCCCCGCCGGACCGAATTGACCATAGTCCATAAGCAACATGCTAATATAGCAATCACCCAGTCAAATCTAAAGGAACCAATCAGAGTCCATAAGGGTAATAAGTTAAGACCCATGTGGTCTTTGGGTCTCAAATACTGATGAAAGCCAAACCTTGATATCCATCACAAAGCCCTTGTCATTTCCGGCTATTAAAATGTCATCTACATATAGAGACATAATAGCATACTTGCTTTTGATCCTCTTGATATATACACAGTTATCTTCATCAAGCATGGTAAAACCATTTGATAAGACAACTTCTTGAAATCGTATATACCATTACCTCGAGGATTGTTTAAGACCATATATGGACTTACGAAGTTTACAAAACTTATGTTCGTTTCCTTCTTTTACAAACCATGTTGGTTGTTCCATATAGATCTCCTCGTCCAATTCTCCATTGAGAAAGGCAGTCTTTACATCCATTTGATGTAATTCGATGTCTAAGCAAGCTACCATAGCCAGAATCAAGCGAATCGAGGTAAAACGAACAACAGGTGAGAAGGTCTCTTCGTAGTCTATCTCTTCCTGTTGCGTAAAACCTTTCGCGACAAGGAGAGCTTTATATCTGTCTATAGAGCCATCAGCCTTATGCTTGATCTTGAGAACCCATTTGTTCCCAATAGCTCTACGTCCTCTGGGTAAGTCAACCAAGTCCCAGACTTGGTTAACTTTCATGGATTC
The DNA here is from genome assembly GCA_030789695.1 of Scilla litardierei. Classification (NCBI taxonomy): domain Eukaryota; kingdom Viridiplantae; phylum Streptophyta; class Magnoliopsida; order Asparagales; family Asparagaceae; genus Scilla; species Scilla litardierei. Next base: position 102,615,504 of record CM061131.1, read on the forward strand.
TAATTCCTCCTTCATCGCTTCCATCCATTTATCTTTCGCAGGGCATGATACGGCCTGTTTGAAAGTAGCAGGCTCGTCATCTTCTTATAGTAAAGTCATAAAGGTTTGCGGGAATTCATCCTCAAATCTTAGAGGAGCTAACCTTGTACGACTACAACGTCGTATTTGATATTCATCAAGTCCTTGTTGACGTGAATTTAGATCAATTCTAATATCACTCCCACTTGGAATGTCGTTAGAATTGCTCCCACTTGGATCATTATTCCCGTATGGAATAGGATTAGCATCATTCGTATCATCCATTGGTGAAGGTTGAAATGTATTTTCGTCTTCACCAAGAATTCTCCCACTCGAATGAGGTAATCCTTCTTGATCATTAATCTCAAATAGAGATAAGTCCTGACTTATCTCGCCATGTCTTGGAAACTCATTTTCCAAGAAAGTGACATCCCTCGACTCAAATTCAATTAGACCTCCATTGTCTTCCTGACCAATGAAACATAACCTTTGGAGTTTTCTGCGTATCGTATAAAGATACATTTCCTCCCCCTTGGCCCTAGTTTGCCATACTTATGGGAGGAAATATGTGCGTAGGATGCACATCCCCAAGGTTTTAAAATGTTTAAGTCAGGAGACCTTTGGTTCCACAACTCATAAGGAGTGGAGCTAACTGATTTCGAGGGTACGCGGTTTAAAATGAAAGCGGCCTTCAATAATGCATCACCCCAAGAGGTGATTGGCAAGTTAGCTTGCGCCATCATTGAACGGACCATTTCCATTAAAGTCCTATTTCTCCTTTCTACAACACCATTTTGTTGCGGAGTATAAGGCATAGTTACCTGATGAACTATGCCTTTTTCATCACAAAGTTCCTTAAAACTTGTTGATTGGTATTCACCGCCTCTATCGGATCGCAAGACCTTAATCTTGCGATCTACTTGATTTTCCACCAAACTCATATAGTTTTGAAAGCAGGTTAATGCTTCACTTTTGTGGGATATCAAATAGATATGACCGAATCGGGCGAAGTCATCAATAAAAGTGATGAAATAGGACTTCCCGCGTCTTGTCTTGACATTCATCGGACCACATATGTCTGAATGGATGAGCTGTAATGGAACCTCGGCCCTTGTGCCGGTTCCAAATGGCTTGCGACAAGATTTCCCTACAAGGCAATGTTCGCAAGTCGACATTTCGACCTTTGAAACATTGGATAGAAGGCCATGTTTGGCAAGTCTATCCATTCATGTTGGTCCAATGTGACCAAGCCTTACATGCCAACAAATTACATCTGATTCATAATTTGATGAATTTGCAACAAGGAAATTTTCATTATTAAATGAGGAATCATACATTGTATTTAATACAATAAATCCTTTAAATACATACCCAGAACCAATTAAAGAATTATTACAAGACAAGTCCACTTTACAACTATGAAAGAACCAACTATAACCAAGACCCATTAAAACGACCACAGATATAATACTCCTTCGAATATCTAGAGCGAAGAGGACATCATGTAGTAAGAGAGTGCGGCCGTTGTCCAAGACTAGCTTGCACGTCCCAACACCTTTCACTTCAACACGTGTGTTGTTTCCTACATATATCCACTTTGTTCCTTGGGGTATCCGGTGATACTCCACGAAGGACCGTCTGTCCCTTGCTATGTGGTCGGTGGCACCTGAATCAATTATCCAAAATGGATTAGATTCTACAAGATAGAAACACATATGTAACTAGCATTACAAGTTACCTTGTCACCTTCATCCGTACAAGAACGGGCATAGTGACCTAACTTGAAGCACTTGAAGCACTTGATCCTCTTCAAGTCTTTCTTCTTGTGCCATTTCTTGTTCCCACCCTTATGTTTGGGTTTCTTGGTAGACTCTGGTTGCTTATTACGTTCATTAGTAAACTTCAAACGATTTTTCCGTTTCTTTCCCCCGTGTGAGGAACTAGCAACCATATGCACTTCTGCACTTGGCTTGGCAGCCGCAAGCCGCTCCTCCTCTAACTCGAGGTGCTTGGAAACATCGCTGAAGTTCTTGATGCTCTCATTATGAGTGAGATGCATCTTCATTTGGTCCCCCCCATTTGGTAGAGAACATATGACTGCTTGGATTTGTTGCTCATCAGTGAGCACATGACCTGCATCCTTCAACTCTGAGATGAGATTCGCCATATGTCGCAGATGTTTCCCCATGGAATGATCTGGACGTTTTTTGTATGAATCAAATCTTATAGTTAAAGAACGAAGTTTGGACACCGAGGTGCCACCAAACTTTTCCTCTAGCTTGGACCATATGTCCATGGCTAGGTCATGCTCTCGGAAGATGCGCATTATGTCATCGGCCATACTGGACAATAACGTAATGCGAGCAATCTTGTTCTTCCGAGACCAAGCATCGAAAGCTTCCTTGTCTCTTCTGTGTTGGGCTGTAGTGCCCAACTCTGGTTCAATCATTACGTTCTTCAGAGTTTCGAGCACATCTTGCTCCTCTAGAACATATTGTATTTTGATGGACCATAGTTTGTAATTATCACCGTTGAGTTTTTCACCTTTGTTTAACTCAGCGACGATGTTCTTGGCAGCGGAAGACATTTTAACTTTAAAATGCTGCAAAAGACACAAAACCGAAGGTTCGATCAAAAATCATTGCATAAAATTATTATACATAGATATCACTCCCACTTGGATTATCCCACTTGGAATGATATTTTTACATTTGATAAGTTACTTTCGAAAAATATTGAAAATGTTGCTCTAGAATCGGAAAGGTCTCTGCGATTCCAATCACCATCTAGAACAACTTTCAATATTTCCCCATCACTTTATCAAATAACAGTACTCTTATAGTACTTTGCAGCGGAAAAGCGTTTTTTTGAGAAAAAAAACGTATTTTGAAAACGTATTTTTCACATGTATTATGCAAACGTATTTTGCAGCGAGAGGTAATGGTCTTCCCCAGCCATTGCCGGGGTCGAGCCATGGCCGTGCCAAGGCCGGATTCCCCTTGCATGGGGTTTTGCCGTATGCAACTGCCGCCGGTCCCGTATGGGCCGGCCATGCAGGTGGCCGGGGCCGAAACCGACGGCACCGTAGATTTCCTCGGCGTGGCCATGTCCCCTCGGCTAGGGCCTCTGCCCTGGCCGAGGCCGGCCAGGGTCGGCCAGGGGTTCCTGCTGGTCGGCCAGGGCCTCTGCCCTGGCCGGCCAGGGGCCCTGCCCCCCCGGCCAGGTCCTCTGCCCTGGCCGAGGCCGGCCAGGGCCTGGCCCTGGCAGAGGCCAGGGTGCCGGCCCTGGCCTCTGCCAGGGCCGGCCAGGCCGGTCTTTGTGCATGCCGGCCATGGCCCCTTGGCCATGGTCGGCCTCCCCTTCGTTGGGGTCCGGTTTGCACACCCCCCCTCCCGGGGGGGTCTTGGTTGTCATTGGCCGTAGCCAACCCCCTCCGCATGGGGAGGGGGGATGCATAGCCTCTATGGCCCATATGGCCATAGCGATCATGCACCAAAGAGGTCATCTTCTCCGTTGAGAATAACTACCATCTTCTCCGATGAGACACCCGTTCATCGAGAAAGTAGTTATGTTTCAATGGTCGTGTGCCAAAAAAAATAACATACCTTCACGACCGCAAACTTCACCGCTCCACATGAAGAGAGTTCACATTCCCTATTGAATGGAGACTCAGCATCCATGAAGAGTGCGAGTTTGGTGAGATGAACGGTCAGTTCTTCCCGTCACGGAGAGTTCCTGCCATATCTGTAATGACAGAAGACCCTAACGTGAAAAGAACAACTGCTGCGATTCTCTCCGTCACGATGCACTCCTACCATATCCATAATGGTAGGAAACTCATTCGTGAAAAAGACAACGCCTCGTTCATCGGTGAGACCGGAGCGAACCCGTATGGCTCTGATACCACTTTTGGATCCTGTCAAAACAACGATGTTAGGATCGAATGAAGAGGAGAGACTTACGCTTGCGTACGTGGCACCGTAATCTCTGAACTTCACCCTCGGCTTCGCCACAACGGTCAGTACTTCGTCACGGAGGATCGAAGCAGCGTTTCACCGCCTAAATCTCTATTTAGAAGAGGATTTTAATGGAAGGGAGAAGAAGAACACAAGTTGCCTTATGCAAACTTATGTCATGGTTAGATTAGTTTAAATGCCTTACCCTTGGGTCCTATTTATAGGCTTTAGGGGTAGTTATTGTAGGAAATAACTAATATAAGCTTATTAGCCTATATTAGCACATTCACTTATCCTCTTCTTCATTCACTTATCAAGTGCCTTTTTGCACTTATAAAGTGACTTTTTCCACTTATTGAGTGGTCCTTTTCACACGAGAAAAGGTTCCCTTCGCGCACGCTTTCGTGCACGCGACATCTGAGGTCCATAGGCCCTCATACATCCCCTCATGGGTGTATATATGTCGTCCATATCCAACAGAATATGCATACATGTTGGACATCATTTATTGCATACTTCCTCCATCATCACACTTCACACACACATGTCACGATGATATTATTTGGATCATTATTGCTCAAATCTTATATATGGTTTTTCATCATCAAAAGGGGGGATTGTTGGATACAACGTGGAGTTGGATACAATGATCAATGACTTTGTGTTTGATGATAACAAACGTGTGTGAATGCTTTGATGTGTGTGCTAAGTGTTTTCAGCAGTGGCAAGCTCGTAAATATTCAAAGAGAGACTTAGTCAAAGTGATGGAGAAATTTCCAATTCATAGGAAAAGAGGAATTGGTCAAAAGTAGAGAGATAAAGTAAGAATCAATACAAATCTATTTGTGATTGATTCATATCAATGGGTGATTGTTTGTAATCCAATCTCCAATTTCATATTCAAATCAAATTCCATTACAACTCATATTCCAATTACAAATCACCTTGCAAATCCCTACAATTGTGGGATTCTCCTTGAACCAAATTTCCTCCACATTCATCTATATAAACCCCTTTTCAAATAGATCAAAATCGCATGCGGTCAAACCCTAGCTTATATCCTCAGCCGTAGATTCCTCCAACCAAGCAAGTTCCAAGGCAAAAGCTTTGATAAAACAACAAATCAAAGTTTTCTATATAAATGAGTTGGAGCTTAGTGGGTTTCCCGCTGCAAATATAGAAAGAAAGAGAAAACCCTCATACTTCACATCTGCAGACTTGATCTCTCAAACGCAAATCGTTGCAGCATCCCATCTCCAAAGCCAAAGCATCACCATTGTCCCAGCCTTCATCTCCACATAGGGCAACAACTCCGCACGACTTGCAACCTTCTACACGAACGTCGACAACCTTGCTGCCATAGCTTGCTGCCGCCGACCTCACTTCTTGCCGAGGAGAAGACAAGCTCAATTGCTTGCTACCGTATGCCTGCCACTGCCATGAAACCATCTCGCTACCGTTGAGTAGCTCATCACCTTGCTACTGAGAATATCACGTTGCTACCAACATCTCAAAGTCGACAAGCTTCTTCTTGCTGTCGAATCATCCAAGCTGACGTCATCTTCTTTTATGCTGCCAAAGCCCATCACGTTGCTGTCGGATTTCTTCATCGTGTCGTTGCCGAGGTCCTCTTCCATGCCGAACAAACGACCTCCTTGTGTGTGCCATCCGTTGCATGCAAGCCGCCGTCGACGAACAGATCCGTCTCACCAGTCCAACGCCCAGCTTGTCGTGAGGTCTTATTCGACCACCATGCCGCACAACATCCCTTGCTGCCATGGCAAGGAGTCCTCGCTGTCGTGGTGCCATACAAAGACCTTGCTACCATCATCCTTGCCACCGTGGACTTACCTGCTGCTTATCGTCTTAAAGTTCATAGGTGGGAAGAGCTCCTTGCTGCTGTGAAACTCTTCGACGGCGACATCCAGAACAAGCGGCTGAATCTTGGGGGGAGTAACTCGTCCACACACCATGAGTTGTCCATTGTATTGTTGCCGTGATTTAAGGATTCAATTCATGTGAAGAAAGTAATTGAAGGAGTTGCTATGTGCACATCCTCTTTGAATGAAGTTTGAGCTGGAATTGCTACACACACAGACTTGCCTGCACCCTCAAGTTCATCAAGCAATATCGTGAGATCCAGACTTTAGATCGAGACTATAGTTATGTCAGAGCGTACCTGACGACGTGTTGAGTGACAGATACTGCAACATCGACACGAACTGAGCTTTCTAAACTCTTTATTATTTTACATTCATGTATTGGTGTGTCGATCTCTGTAGGTTAGTTATACATTCATTTTTGGGGTTTTGTCTAGTCAGTGCTAGACAAGAGGGTCTTGACTAGTTGGTGCTAGTCAAGAGAGAGCGTTTATTAGATTAATAGTGCTTAGAACTTTGGTAAGTGCGGTATGAAACCTGGTAAGCGTAAATTAGGTGCTCGTAGCTCTTTACGGTTGTACACTTGTAACAATTAATGCTAGTAATTGCTTTGGGGCTGGAGTATGTCATTGGGGGCGACCGAACCAGGGTAAATCTCTCGTGCACTCTGTGATTGATTTTATTTACTCTGTGTCTGACTATCTGTGCTGAATAATTGCCTGTGATATCTTGAGAATTTTTATTAGCCTATTCACCCCCCTCCAGGCTTAGATCCAGATCCAACAGGGGCTTCTGTGCAAACTGAGACGAACCGAGTACTCAAGCACGAGTACGAGTTAAGCGAGTCTCATAAGAGTGAAGCTGCCCAAGCCACCTTGAGGGAGCGAGTGGAAAAAGCTCTGCTGGAGGAGAAAGCCATGTGGGAAATCCAGGAGAATGAGCTCCTCTCCTGACTTACCGGTGGCTTTTAGGGAGTTGGCGCAGAGTCCATAGCAGAGAGGGCGGTCAAGGAATACAAGGATTCATTGCCCGATTTCGACGAACTGTATACGTAGGGCTATGTTGATGTCGATCGGAAGTGAATGATCGATTCCCTGGCATCACCGCTGAGATCGACCAGATCCCCGTGCTGTTCTTGGCCATCGATGATGATGATTTGAGTCAGGGCACGGAGGGGGCCCCTCCTACTGGCGAAGTCATCATTACGACGGGTGACAATGCGGACACTAGTGCTCTGGGGGATCAAGAGCATGTTGATGTGCTTGAAGGAGACCTAGGGCATCGTGACTCGTTGCAGAATCTTGACGCTCTTCTTATCCCGCCAAAATTTTCAAACGTATTGGGGGGTGATTGACATATAAACGAGGACAATTTTGTAATGTAACTTAAACACCTGAAAAGTTGGCTTATATCTCTTTGTTTGTCTTTGCTCATACGGGTGGTCGTAATGCCTGATGGCCCCTTTCGACAGGTTAAACCCTTGCTCAAGATGGTCAGGGTTAAGCCGTTGAAACATGTCCAAACTAGACCACCTCGTTCAATGGCGAGGGGGTGGCCTCCTCGACTTACGTCTAACCGTGCGAGATGGTCGTTCAGTGGCGAAGAGGTGGCCCCTTTGACTTACAGCTTATGACACACTAGGGTTATTCAGTGGCGAAGGGGTGGCCCCTTCGACTTACAGCTTACAACACAATAGGGTCATTCAATAACGAAGGGGTCGTCCCTTCGACTTACAGCTGACGACACGGTATAGTCATCCAATGGCGAAGGAGTGGCCCCTTCGACTTACGGCTGACGACACGATAGGGTCGTTCAGTGGCGAAGGGTGGCCCCTTCGACTTACGGTCGACGACACGATAAGTTCGTTCAGTGGCAAAGGGATGGCCCCTTCGACTTACGACTTACGACACAGTATGGTCGTTCAATGGCAAAGGGATGGCCCCTTCGACTTACAGCTGACAACACGGTATGGTCGTTCAGTGGCAAAGGGGTGGCCCTCATCGACTTACGGCTGTCGACACGGTATGGTCGTTCGGTGGCTAAGGGGAGGCCCCTTCGACTTACGGCTGACGACATGTTCGGGTTGTTCAGTAGCGAAGGGGTGGCCCCTTCGACTTACGGATGATGACACGGTAGGGTCGTTCAGTGGCGAAGGTGTGGCCCCTTTGACTTATGGCTGACGACACGGTATGGTCGTTCAGTGGGGAAGGGGTGGCCCCTTCGACTTAAAGCTGACTACATGGTATGGTCGTTTAGTGGCATGGGGGTGCCCCCTTCGACTTACGGTTGATGACACGGTATGATTGTTCAGTAGCGAAGGGGTGGCCCCTTCGAATTACAGCTGACGACACGATATGGTCGTTCAGTAGCGAAGGAGTAGCCCCTTTGACTTACGGTTGACGACACGATATGGTCATTCAGTAGGGAAGGGTTGGCTCCTTCGACTTACGACTGACGACACGATAGGGTCGTTTAGTGGTGAAGGGGTGGCCCCTTCGACTTATGGCTGGCGACACGGTATGGTCGTTCAGTGGCAAAGGGGTGGCCCCTTCGACATACAGCTGACGACATGGTATGGTAATTCAGTGGCGAAGGGGTGGACCATTCGACTTAGGCTGATGACACGCTAGTGTCGTTCAGTGGCGAAGGGGTGGCCCCCTTCGACTTATGGCTGACAACACGGTATGGTCGTTCATTGGCAAAGGGGTTGCCCCCTTCGACTTACGGCTGACGACACTGTATGGTCGTTCAGTGGCAAAGGGGTGGCCCCATTTGACTTACGGCTGACGACACGGTATGGTCATTTAATGGGGAAGTGTTGGCCCCTTCGAATTACAGCTGACGATACGATTGTGTCGTTCAGTGGCGAAGGGATGGCCCCTTCGACTTACGGCTGACGACACGGTATGGTCGTTCAATGGTAAAGGGGTGGCCACTTCGACTTACGGCTTACGACATGGTATGGTCGTTCAGTGGTGAAGGGGTGGCCCCTTCGACCTACGGCTGACGATACGGTATGGTCGTTCAGTGGCAAAAGGTGGCCCCTTCGACTTACGGCTGACGACGAGGTATGGTCGTTCAGTGGCAAAGGGGTGGCCCCTTCAACTTACGGCTGACGACACGGTATGGTCGTTCAGTGGCGATGGGGTGGCCCCTTCGACTTATGGCTGACGACACGATATGGTCATTCATTGGCAAAGCGGTGGCCCCTTCGACTTACGGCTGATACACGGTATGGTCATTCAGTGGTGAAGCGGTGACCCCTTCGACTTACGGCTGACGACACGGTATGGTCATCCAGTGGTGAAGGGGTGGCCCCATCGACTTACGACTGACGACACGTTATGGTCATTCAGTGGCGAAGGAGTGGCTCCTTTGACTTACGGCTGACGACTGATAGTGTCGTTCAGTGGCGAAGCGGTGGCCCTTTCGACTTATGGCTGACGACACGATAGGGGCGTTCATTGGCGAAGGGGTGGCCCCTTTGATTTACGGTTGATGACACGGTATGGTCGTTCAGTGGCGAAGGGGTGGCCCCTTCAACTTACGACTGATGATTGTCTAAAGTGTACATGAGTTTTCATCAATATAATTTGTTTAACGAATGCGTCCCATCGAGATTCTCCTAAGGATCAGATCCTTGTCGCGAGGAGTTTGATAGGGTAATTCTCATAAAATTTATAAATGCTCTATCGAAGAAAGTTGTTTCGAAAAGAAAGCAGAATTGTATTTGATGAAAAATATGTTTATTGAAGAAAGAAAAAAGTGTACATGCATTTCTGAATCTCGTCGGGTGTTGCGTTCATTCCACGCTTTTATTTGATCTTTAGCTAAAAGCTCGCTAATCGACCACCTTAGTGATAGGCGACCTCGTCATCTTGCCTTTTTGCTTTGAGGGCCCCTCTTTGCTTGGTTAATCGCTGACTTGGTTCTTGGGGGTGCCCGCACTTGACCAGTGCGTCGATTTCTTTCTTGAGTGTCTAGCAATCGTTGGTATCATGCCTATAATCATTGCAAAATTTGAGGTCATCCCTCTTTTCATATTTGCCCTTCTTGGCAGATTCTTGGACCAGTTCTTCTCACTGGGCATAAGCTAGGACCTCTGTCTTGGGTGTGTTTGGTCTTGCATAAGCTGGGTGCTGCTTGCTTTGAGGGCTCCTCTCCCTCTGTCTCTTATCCCGAGGTTCCTGGTGAGGGGTTCCCTGGGATGGCTTTTCCCGCCTGGTTTCTCCACGGTTTGCAGGAGTGCCTTTCTCAGTAGTTTCAGTCGATTCCTCTACTTCTTCAGAGATGGTGAACTGATCTGTTATATTGAATATCCACGAGGTTGTTAGGTGGAAACTGGAGGAGGGCCCTCCGCAAGTCTTTGTCCTGCACTGCTTGAGTGAAAGCCGCGATGGCAGTCACATCTGGTGTGTCCTCCTTCGAGCCTTTCGTTGTTGAATCGCTGGACGAAGGCTCGGATTGGCTCCTTGTCATTCTGTTTGAACATAAAGAGGTGGGAGGACTTTCTCTTAGGATGCCGACCCGTGACAAATTGCATGTAAAACACATCGGCCAATTCGTCGAATGACCCGATATAGCTGTCGGGTAGTCCGCTGTATCAGCCCTCTGCCATCTTATTCAGTGTAGTGTGGAAAGCTCGGCAGAGGTATGAATCGTCGTCCCCATGAAGCAACATCACGTTTAGGTATTTGCAGATGTGTACCGACGGGTCGCCTTTGCCATCATATGTCGGCAAGGCGAGGAGTTTGAATTTTGGGAGAAAAGGAGCAGACGTGATGTTCTCCTTCAACGGGGTCTGCCGAAGTGTAGAATGGATAAGCTGGAATTGCCCATCCCCACCTTGCATGTAAGTAGCTCCTGAGGATCAGTTGGGAATTTCCTCCGCCTCTCTCCTCCCATACCCACCTGCAAAATCGAGAGGGTTGTAGCCTGGAGAGACCCCATTTATTACCTAATCTAGGATGCTGCGAGTCACTTGCTTATAGTTGGAGGGACTGGGTCCTCCCTGGAAACCGAAGGTACGGTTATCATTCCTCATTTTGCCGTATTGGTGAGACGTAGGAGTTGTATTGAGTGGGGCAATCTATTGTTAATCGACTCTTGGATCTCTTGGATCCCTAAGCATGGCAGCACCTCTCGTCGGTGTCGGTGTTGGATTTGGAGGCGGTAGTTGCTCATTTGCGAGTGGTTGATCTCTCCCATGCTTTGACGCACCAGAGTCACCAATACACTGAGACTCTTGTCGACCCGCTGATTCATGTTGAATATTGCATATTTAACCCCTCATTTAGCACCATTTTGTGTGTATACGATGCTTAATTGGTCTCTAATACGATCGTATTTAGAATACTCTTAATTATTAGAGCAAACTCCTATTTTATGCACAAAATAGCAATATACTGAGTATTTCTGCACTTTTTGTATTTTTCGTACGAAGATCTTGATCTCACGATTCCAAAGACTATTTATTTGTATTTTTCTGAGATCTGTGCTAATTACTGTGAATTTCTGAATGCAGAATACCAATTAAATGAAGGAAATACGGCCAAAACATGCTTATAATACAAAAATACGTGGCTGCGTACGCTTATCAGCCCAAAAGACGGGCCACGTGGTAGCAATCTGCCGCTTCCCGCTTGAATCCAACGGTCGGCGCTCACCCAAACAATACGAAGCGGAGCGGACGACGCGGCGTGATCCGAGCGGTTGATCTAAGATCGAGCAGCGCAGATTAAATCCTAAGGCATATCGTATTCGAAACTCACGTGCGTGACGTGGCTGATTACTGGCCGTTGGATGATGATCCAACGGCTTAATTGCAAAGGCGAAGCGGGTTTGGACTTGAAGCAGATGCGGGCGCTGATCCGTTAAAGCTGGACACGCAACGTGCACTCATCAGATCTCGCCTGAGATCCAACGGTCCTCCTTTAATCCGACACAGCGAAGTGGGTTTGGCCCAGATTTTAGGCGGGTTTGAACCCGCTAACACCTCTAAAACCCGTAATGCCTCTATATAAGCGTATTTCTAGGGTTTTTGACGTATTCGGGGGTTTTGGAGACGGCTATTAAGAGTATTTCCAGGAGGAGGCTACTGCATAAATTCCAGAAGCTATTGTTCTATAATCTAAAAGAGTTTGGGTGATTATTTTGGAGATTTGGTGATAGATACTTGAACTTTTACTTCGTATTTAGTACTTTTTCATTGTATTTTGATATTTGAACGATGTATTCATCTATGAAACTTGATTTTTCTTTCACCATGAGTGGATAATCTCCTTGTGCTATGGTTGTGATGTAGTTAGGAGTATGTAATCATAGATCTTCATGTCTTTAGCTTATAATCATGTTAAAATTGCTTGTAACGTTGATTTCTACATCGTATTTCTTGGGTATTATTCATTGTCGATGTGATTGATGTTCTTTATGGCTAGGCTCTGATAAGTCTAGTTAGTTTATGTTCTCTAATCAGGACATATCATTGTGTTTATTGTTTAATGAAATCAAAGTTGTATGTAATGCATATACTGCTATTTTAACTGGTTTTTATCGATTCATCTTCCGATGTCTTCATGCCTTGACCGGGTGAAGCGTTGTGTGATAGTAAAAGACATGATATTTCAGCGATTACAAACTCCTAATGAAGTCACAACCATTGCATATTCATCTCATTGATAACCAAACTTTTGCAACGCCGTACTTCTTTGTAGGAGTTACAATATTGATACCAATCTTTAAAAATCATTTTCACCTTCATAAAGGTGGTTGCTTTCTCATCCATACACTTTCTTTATAGTTGAATTTGTGTTATTTTAGGTCAACTTGTCCTGTGGATACGATTCTGGTCTCTCCAGGTACTACTTGCACGATCTCCTATGCTTGGGAGTATTAGCTCACACTATTTTGAGATAGGCAAGTTTTTGGCACCGTTGTCGGGGACAACGACATCTTTGATCCACATTTTCAGATTTTCAAAGGAATACTCGGTGAGATATTTCCACTTTATAGCTTAGTTTTATTATTAAAAAAAAATAAAAAAACTCTCTTTGCTAGTTTATGTGGCATATGACCTCTACTTCACACAGATTGATAAGATTTGAAAACATGGCTGACAATAATGAACAACCCCCTGCAAACACTCCACAAGAATTACCATTGAGTGCTACATATATGCCCACTAGAGTTGCTTTTGAATCATGCATTGTGTTGCCTGATGGTGCTCATACTTTTTCGCCTAAACCAGGGGTGATCCAAATCCTCCCATCTTACCATGGTGATGATAATGAAAATCCTTATTTGCATATTAAAGCATTTGAAGAAGCATGCTCAACACAATTAGATGGGAAAGTTAGTAATGATGTTGTCTATCTTGAACTTTTTCCATTCTCGTTAAAAGATAAGGCAAAAAAAATGCACTACCTCCTAGAACTATTACTTCTTGACTAACGATGCAAACTGAGCTTCTAAAAAAATTCTTTTCTTTGCATAGGACTCAGGCTTTAAAGAGGCACATCATGTCTTTTTCGTAGAAGGAAACCGAAGCATATGATCAAGCTTTGGAAAGCTTCAAGGAACTACTGTTAGCGTGCCCGCATCATGGTTTTGACAAGGGATGTACCATTGGGTTCTTTTACGATGGACTACAGCCGAATACGAAGCAATATGTAGAAATGATGTGCAACGACGGCTTCTTTGAGAAGACTCCAACAGAGGCTTGGATATATTTGAAAAACATTGCAGAAAATGCAAGAAGATGGGAGCCAACTTCAGAATTTGACAGGACTCACAACAAACAAGAGGAGGCTTGCAGATTTTAAAACCTGACGATACATTGATGGCACAAGTGGAGGCATTGGTTACGCAAAAGCTACAAAACATTGATTTAAGAGCAGCAAAAGCAATTACATCAGAGCCATACTGCGTCATATGTGAGAAACCAGTTCATGACATTACCGTGTGCCCATTGATTCCAGCAATAAAAGAATTAGGTAGAAATCCAGAGGTAGAGGTGAATTGGGTGGCCAATCAAGGGTACAATGCCAATTGGAAAAATCAATCAAATCAAGGAGGTACTCCATACCAGCAGAAGCAGCAGACGACTCCTCCCTATTACCATCCCAATCACACCAACTACCAAGGGAAAATGAAGCAAAGCAATGAAATGTAAAATCTCACTGCTGTAGTCCAACAGATGGCACAGATGCAACAACAACTCACTGAAAATTTTGCAAGATTTATAGCATCACAGGACAAAGGTAAATTACCAGCTCAATCTGTTGTAAATCCTAATACAAATCATTCTTCTTCTTTTTCAGGAAACAATGTTAAACCATGTCAAGCAGTGACTACATTGCGTAGCACACGTGAAATTGAAAAGCCAAAAATGCCTAGACATGAACAACCATCTGAGGAAAAAGAGGAAGTACAAACACATGAAAAGTTGCAAGATGAGGAAGAGTTCACAGACAAAGACCAGAACCATATATACCTCCGGATCAATTTCCACATAGACTTGCTCCACCATCAAAAGATAAGTATCAGGCAGAAATAAGAGACATATTCAAACAGTTAAAAATTAATATCCCATTACTCGATGCAATCAACCAAGTCCTTGCTATGCTAAATTTTTGAAGGATTATGCACTGTGAAACGGAGTCTTAATGTGAAAAAGAAAGCATTCCTAACACAACAGGTAAGTGCAATGGTACAACATGACACTCCACCCAAATATAAGGATCCAGGTTCTCCTACTATTCCATTATTATAGGAACCAAGAAATTTGGAGATGCTTTACTTGACTTGGTTTCTAGTGTTAACATTTTGCCTTACTCTGTTTACTTGCAGTTAGGATTGGGGGAGCTGAAAAAGACACATGTGGTTCTACAGTTGGCAGACAGGTCGGTGAAAGTCCCACGGGGATGCGTGGAAGATGTGTTGGTCCAAGTGGACAAATTCTATTACCCAGTGGATGTTATCGTCCTTGACATACATGGGTCACACTCAGGTAACTGCACTCCTATCATATTGGGACGTCCATTCTTAGAAACTTGCAACGCTATGATAAATTATAGGGATGGACAATTGAAGATAAGTTTTGGTAACATGAAACTTGAGCTGACATTTTTAAATCATGTAAGTTACCAGCAAGTGTTGATGGAGTAAAAGAGGTATGTTTTATTGAGAATATGATTGAAGATTACTTTGAAGCTAAGTATGAATGTTCATCTAAATTTATTGATTACAATTCAGATGATTTTGATGAGTCTTATTTTGTGCAGGGTAAAAATGAAAGACCAAAGGATGCATGGGTGCTAAAGTTTGAAACATTGCCAGTGGAATTGCCACCACAACAACCTTAAGAGATTGAGCATCCAAAGTTAGAGTTGAAGCCTTTGCCAGACTATTTGAAATATGCTTTCCTTGGAAAAGAGGAAACTTTCCCTGTGGTAATATCATCTAAACTTACACTTGAACAAGAACATGCTTTGCTTGATGTGCTTAGAGAACACAAAGGGGCCATTGGATGGTCTATTGCGGACATTACATGTATAAATCCTTTAATTTGCACTCATCATATTTATCTTGAGGATGATGCCAAACCTACATATGAATTGCAACGTCGTTTAAATCCAACATTAAAAGAGGTTGTTAAGGGAGAGGTTCTTAAGCAACTTGCTGCAGGTATAATATATCCTATTTCTGATCACAGATGGGTTAGTCCCACACAGGTGGTCCCAAAGAAATCAGACTTAACAGTAGTAAAAAATGAGAATAATGAGCTTATACCTATGCGAACCACCTCAAGTTGGAGGATGTGTATTGACTACAGAAAGCTAAATTCTAAAACATGAAAAGACCACTTTCCTTTGCCTTTCCTAGATCAAATTTTAGAAAGAGTGGCATGTAATGAATATTATTGTTTTCTAGATGGCTATTATGGCTATTATCAGATAGAGATTGCTCCAGAGGATCAAGAGAAGACTACCTTCACTTGTCCCTTTGGAACTTTCGCTTTTAGAAGGATGCCTTTTGGATTATGCAATGCGCCTGCTACTTTTCAACTTTGCATGTTGAGCATATTTAGTGATATGGTTGAAAGGATAATGGAAGTATTTATTGATGATTTTTCTGTATATGACACTTCTTTTGAAGATTGTTTATCTAACTTAGCTCTTGTCTTGAATAGGTGCTAGGAAAAAAATTTGCGTCTAAACTGGGAAAAATGTCATTTCATGACAATTAAAGGTTTGGTTCTTGGTCACCTAGTCTCCAAAGCATGTATTCAGGTAGACAGGTCGAAAGTTGAGGTGATTGAGAAGTTGCCTACACCAAAATGTGTCAAAGACATTCGATCCTTTATAGGCCATGCAGGATTTTATAGAAGATTCATAAAGGATTTCAGCGCTATCTCCTGCCCCCTCTGCCATTTGTTAACTTTAAACACTGAATTCATACGGACACAAAAGTGTCAAGATTCATTTGATAAACTAAAGAATTCACTTGTTTCATCTCCTATTTCGTAGGTTCCAGACTGAACTCTTCCATTTGAAATAATGTACGATGCAAGTGACTATGCGGTGGGGGCAGTGCTTGGGCAAAAGAAAGAAAAAGTTCCTTGTGTTATCTACTATGCCAGTAAGACGTTTGTCACGCCCCGCTTCCCTAAAATGGAGGCGAGGTGTGATGAGGTCCGCTCAGACTTGGAGCTGTGAGGCTCCAGTCTGTAAAGCATCTGGATTTAAACCGAGTAGAGGTCCCTGCAAGTGCGATACAGAACAAAATAATAATAAAGAAAGAGACGTAAATAACCAATCTCAGAATGTCCAAAATAAATTTCAACATCACAGAAAAGCCACCAGGCTAAAAGAAAAGAGTCTAAAAGGCCCCAGCATGGCCAACAAAAGTACAACGTACAGAAGAAAAGGTGCTAGTCACCGACAACCTAACAACAGACTAAGCAAAAGTAACGACGAAGGAAAACTCTACGACTGGTCGCCGGTGTCCTCGTACTCCACGTCAGCTGTGGACCCAGGCACAATGTCCACGAACTCCTCGTCCTCAGCAACGGACTCTGGCTCAGTAACTAACATGCGACACCCAAAGAGACGAGGGCGCATGTCAGCAAAGTCTACAAAGACTTTGTGCAAGGAAACTAAAAGGAAAGTAAAGCAACCTAGCAGTTCTAAAAATGTACGATGGCATGGCATTTTAAAGCCTGGATGCAACAATTAAATAAATGCGACAAGTATGACATGGTAGAAAGTTTAACAAGGCACACGTACATCAAGACATGGGTAGCAGAGCTACTAAAAAACACATGGATTTAACAAGTCAAGTAAACACGTCGTGCTCAGAGATTACGCATTTTGGCTAGAGTGGCTGCGCGGGCCAACTCCTAAGCGCAAGTGATCGCTTATCCCTACCCCTCCACGTGTATCGAGCCAGGGCTTTACCCCCGAACATGGAATGCTCGCTTCTGGATCACGAGCCAGGAAGTGTATTTGGCATAGGGTTATGCCCGTAAAAGTAAGAAACTATCCTGAACAAGGAAGTACAAGTGTAGTAGCGTGTGCTACGAATGCAACACTCAAACATGGATGACATGGCAAGGCAAGTTGTAATTTAAATGCGTACAGTTAAGGAATTTAAACGTGACAGGCAGAGTACAAGTAAAAAAGCATGCAGTTACGAAAATTAAACGTGACAGGCAGATATGCATAAATGGCATGGCAGGGTGATAGATCTAGCTTTGTTGTCAAGCTAGATCTTAAAATTACGTCTAGGCGAGTATCATTTCGTCGCCTAGTCTCTTTTACGCTTAAAGCAAGAATATGGCCTAAGACATGGCTTAAAGCACTAATTGGCAAGTTTCACTTGCCTGAATTCAAAAGTTCTGCAAATATCGACCAACCAATCCAGTCTACCTATGTTCTCGGATCCACCAGCGTACAGTCCCAAATTAAGTTATCTTCATTAGTGAATTATCAGACAACCAAAAATACCGATTTTTATCTTGTTTAACAGGGTTGGGTTGGGGGTCCTAAGAGTGCAGAACGTTACCTCAACACGACGCGAAAGCTACACTGGCGTCGGGTAGCGACGCCAGGGGTTGGAATAAAAGATCGCGCTCATTGTCCAGATTCCAAACAAGATTCCATGCTCGCCAATTCTCGGGCAGTGACCAAAACAGCGAATCAAGATTCCAACAGCGAGTAGGATGCCGGTAGGCGTTTCTACGGCTTCCGGGAAGCCGTATCAACTAACCGGAACGAACGGTTTGACGCACGCAAGGTCTACGACGTTGAGCGTCATAGGAGATGTTCGTGACGTCGGAAAACACCCCTAGGAGCAGTAGGGGGCTGTCGGAAGTCTCCGACAGCGAGTAGAAGGCGAAGCGACGAAACGACGCGACGACACGTCGAAATATACGTAAAACAGCAAACTCCCTCGCTGTTTCAGATGTGAACGGCCTGGGGATGAAGCAACGGCATAGGGGGATCAGTGAGGCAACCCACGGTGATAGGCGGCTGCGGCGACGGCGGATGCGGCTGCGACGGCCGTCGCTTGCTGATGCTGCTGCTTGCGAGTTCTGCAGGCGTTTCCGGCAGTTGCGACGGAGCAGCGGGGACCCTCGGCACCGACGAGGGAGGAGGGAGGAGGGAGGTCGGGGGATGGTCGGAGACCGGTTGGCGGCGAGCTATAGGTCGGAGAGCGCAAGAACGGCGGTTTAGGGTTGTTTGCGTGAGTATGAAGTCGGGGGCAGCACGTTTGAAGTTTGGATGCTGTGAAAAACTAGAACCTAGGTTATTTTAAATAGGTTAGGGCTGAGAACGTGGGCTGTGAACGTGGGTAGAGGGCTAGGTCTTAGGGTTGTTTATAAAATTGTTATAGGATTGTTATAAAAAGAAAAGCCCAAAGCTTCTCTCTCACCCTCATGCATGAGTAGGGTGCAGCCAAAACAAGTATGGGCTGAGTCAAAACAATGGGTGATGTTTAATATAATAATAATAATAATAGGGGATAAAAGCCAATTGAATCTTAGGGTTAAACCGTTATCTAAACTGGGGGAAAATGTGAAAGTAGGTCAAACGAAGCCTAAAAATTGTGAAATAAATACCGGGGTGACCGGGACGACGAAAGAAAGAAGACAGAGAAGACGGATCACAATTTCGATGACGAGAAACGAAACTAAAAATAAAAAGGCCTCGCGACAAAAGTGAAAATCGCGACGTCTCGTTAAATAAGATCAAATCGTAAGAGAACGACCCGTGAAATGACGTTCCCAATCAACACCACAATTTTAATACTCTCAGAGATGGTCACAACGACATATCACAACATAGAGTTCGGATACAAACAACGTCTAAAATAATACGTGCACGAACAAGACTACGTGCACGAAAAGCGTACATAGGATACGGGGTCCAAAAGCGACAGTAATCCCAAGTTGGGCACACGTCGGGGGTGGCTTGCTAAGGATGCAACCAAGGTGCTACGGCCCTATCAACTCAACGACACGACTCACATACCAAGCACAAAACCAATCAGGTACTCAAAATTGCTATACGCACAGCCGTATGACGAATAGCGAGTACCGGCCGTTACATCCTACCCACCTTAAGATAAAGTCCGTCCTCGGACTTTCTAACATATCTAGTCGCTCTAGTAACTACCCCAATCATATCACATCATAATTTTAACCCAGGTATAGTCATTACAAGTGCTCATATATGCACTAGGTAGTCAAACATTAACACTACTAACATGTATATATATATTCACGCACATCATACACTTATACCTATCATAGTCAGTCAAATGCATACACGTATTTCAATCATATATATATACATACATCCCTTATATAGCTACTACTTACCTAGCACAAAACAATAGTTCAGATACTCACAACCAATTAAATAATCCACACCAGCAATTACCATCGTAATACTCCACGTCCAGATAACTACCTATGAACAAATAATAATGATATACTACTCCCTATATCTCCTAGTGTACATCCAATGTCAACATATCAACATAAGTAACCACACCACTCAATATTCAATCATGTTATTATATCTAAGATACACTTACCACTACTATAATTTCACAATTATTTAGTCATTCAAATGCATGCACATATTTCACCATATATTCACATCACATACGGTCCTATAACTATATTCACGACACGCCACACATGCCATAGTCACCAATACCTATAACTAGCACATACTTACCCGTGCATGGTGCACACACACACACACGCGCTAACATTTCATTCATTTTTACCAATCATACCACTATATACTCAGCACATCTACACATAGTTTAGCTAGCACACATACGTTTACACAGGCAAGTCCTTAGTAAATAAATATACCACAAGACCAACACATATAGCTATGTACTAGTATAGCGACCCACAATCATGTGCGCAACACAACCAGGTACAAACACTCCTATCACTATACATACATCATCCATCGCTATATTCATGGTACTACACGCAAACCACAGACATATGTAACCATATACTTAGAGTATACCCACTCAAGCTTGAGTGAGACTCAGAACACATATCAGAATACTCTACATACATAACACGGTATCTATACCTATACCAATATCACTCTAATGTATATACATCTACTAACATAGCCATATACATACCATACTGTTAATCACACTTAATTTTTAGTCAGGTAACACCCACGTAGTTCAATTTCTTTATATACCATAATAATAATACAGACCTCAGCACACATATAATTATAATACCCTCCCTAATACATGCATTCACTGTATAGTCACACACATGTAGAACATATATTCACACCATATCCTACTACCTATAATTAGTATACCAACACATCTACTTCATACATAGTTAATATATGCAATAGTCGTGTATACCTCATGGTATACACGCATACATCATCCCGTAAAAGCAAGCAATACCAATCAAAATTATAATCCTACTACCAAATGTATATCCCATATATACTCATGCAGCAAATACATAACTACTTATGTCTAAGCACAATACGTATCTACGTACGAGCACATACTCACACGTACTAACATATAGGTCATATAATAGGCCTACTCACTCAACTATACGTACACATATTATTATCACACCTAACATACACATAGCTTTACCAACATATTATTTCAACCATTATAAGTATCTCCAACTACATACACCCCATTAGATATTCCAACACTGATTCTTATATACACAGACGTCCCTAGAGTGGTATAGCTATCCTCACACATATCTATAAATACTAACACACATACAACTTCATAACATCATGAATAACTCTGAGTATGTATATATCACACAATAGGCAAACATTAATATACTACAGGGGAGTACACTCATTCAAGCCCACACACTCAACTTAGGTACATGCACCATGACAACATCACAAAGGTCCAAGGGCCTACTAACAAATTAGAGTTGACACAATCATTGACGAGCGCTAAAGCCTAAGCAATAGAGGGAGACCGAGGTCGATAGCGTAACGAGGGAATGATCGATAAGCACGGGTTCAGATAGGACGACTATAAGGAGACAGCTTGGTTAGGTGAAACAGTGACTCAATTGTGAATGTTTAGGTAGAGGAAAGGGAGATGTAGTGATACTCTTATAGGATACAGAAAGAAAATAGTGTAAATAACATAAGCTAAAATACGTGAAATTTGAAAACTGTTGTACTTCAAAAGTTGGAGTCCTCATCTGTATAAAAATATTTGGAGATCGATAAAACAAGTTGTTCGAAACAAGTTTGAGTCGAATATACATAATAAGAGAAAATGGTTTATTGGCTTATATAAAATTATCATGAGGAAAGTAAATCATTTACACGAACATTAAGGACATAGGTTAGAAAATGCTATGCGGCAGTAATTTAATAGTGTTGGCAAAAGTTTCGAGATTCAAAGAATGAAATCAGATCAACTATAGTGTAGAGGATTTATGCTCATGCCAAAAGTTTCCCAAGTCTTAAAACTGGAGAGAATTTCAAATAAACAATATTGGAAATACTTTTTAGAGAAACCTGGATTTGCCAACAGAAACTGATTTATACAAAGATCTTAACATACGAGCATAACGAGCCTGGTACGGATATATAAAAATAATTGAAATTCTATTTAGTTTAGAAATTATTCTAAAAGTACGTATGGTGAACGGAAAGATAATAATAACTTAGTAGTAGAATTATCAAAATTGGTAATAAAGCTTTAAAACCGAATTATGGAGGGTCTAGATCAGGAAATGGTTACGAAATAGTAATTTTATAAAAATCTGAAATAGGGAAAATGATGAGCATAAAATCGACTTGCTGAAAGCTGAAGTCCCATGTGACTTGAAAAGTATATTAAAAGTAAGCGCGATGTGTCATTCGAATGGCATAAATAAGAAAAGAAAATTATAAATCGAATTGGGCAAAATGAAAGTACGGTTTAGAATAAAATTAGTATATGAAGGGACAACGTATTTACATAGGTACGAAAAGTATAGGCTGGAAAAATATCCTAAGCTAGTATTCAAAAATCTCGACAAAAGTTTTAAAAAAAATTTAAGTCAACGAAAGAGTATGAAGTCTAAGTATATATATATTAAAATTTTCGAACAAATTTAAACTTAGGGAAAGAGGAAATCGAAAAATACTTTCAGAAGATTCGAGATTTGTAACGGAGAGATTCGAAAATTGACGACGATCGTCATGAGGCGATCTCGCGAATCGAGGCAAGGAAAATAGTCGGATGATCAAAACATACATATGCCTAGGATAAGACCCAGGAAGATCTACGGGGAAACTCATACGGTCGACCAACTAAAGATTAAGAAACTTGGCACTACAACTTCCTAAGGAACAAGACTGTAATGAAATGCGTTCAGCTTGGCCCGAAATCGATGAACCCAAGCGAACGACTAAAGAAATTCTAGAAGTCTAATATAGTCAGAGTTAGGCAAGAACCACTAAGGTAACTCCTAAGACGATTAAATCAATTCCTAGTAGGGAGTCTAACTAACAATCAGAGACCTCTAACTAGCAAGCACAGACGTCTAACTAAGTCTTCTTACCACCTAGTGACATAGAAAAACGATTAGAACTAGGCTCAAGGCTTATGACTCGGATGTTGCAATTTATTTAATGGACATTCCATAGTTATTATCGTTGTTCTGATAATTCGCAGTTGCAAGAGGACCTGCATAGGCCACCAACAAAACCTGTCACGCACCGCTTCCCTAAAATGGAGGCGAGGCGTGATGAGGTCCGCTCAGACTTGGAGCTGTGAGGCTCCAGTCTGTAAAGCGTCTGGATTTAAACCGAGTAGAGGTCCCTGCAAGTGCGATACAGAACAAAATAATAATAAAGAAAGAAACATAAAATAACCAATCTCAAAATGTCCAAAATAAATTTCAACATTACAGAAAAGCCACCAGGCTAAAAGAAAAGAGTCTAAAAGGCCCCAGCATGGCCAACAAAAGTACAACGTACAGAAAGAAAGGTGATACTCACCGACAACCTAACAACAGACTAAGCAAAAGTAACGACGAAGGAAAACTCTACGACTGGTCGCCGGTGTCCTCGTACTCCACGTCAGCTGTGGACCCAGGCACAATGTCCACGAACTCCTCGTCCTCAGCAACGGACTCTGGCTCAGCAACTAACATGCGACACCCAAAGAGACGAGAGCGCATGTCAGCAAAGTCTACAAAGACTTTGTGCAAGGAAACTAAAAGGAAAGTAAAGCAACCTAGCAGTTCTAAAAATGTACGATGGCATGGCATTTTAAAGCCTGGATGCAACAATTAAATAAATGCGACAAGTATGACATGGCAGCAAGTTTAACAAGGCACACGTACATCAAGACATGGGTAGCAGAGCTACTAAACAAACATATGGATTTAACAAGTCAAGTAAACACGTCGTGCTCAGAGATTACGCCTTTTGGCTAAAGTGGCTGCGCGGGCCAACTCCTAAGCTCAAGTGATCGCTTATCCCTACCCCTCCACGTGTATCGAGCCAGTGCGTTACCCCCAAACATGGAATACTCGCTTCTGGATCACGAGCCAGGAAGTTTATTTGGCATAGGGTTATTCCCGCAAAAGCAGGTGCCTAGCCTGAACAAGGAAGTACAAGTATATTAGCGTGTGCTACGAATGCAACACTCAAACATGGATGACATGGCATGGCAAGTTGTAATTTAAATGCGTACAGTTAAGGAATTTAAACGTGACAGACAGAGTACAAGTAAAAAGCATGCAGTTACGAAAATTAAATGTGACAGGCAGATATGCATGAATGGCATGGCAGGGTGACAGATCTAGCTTCGTCGTCAAGCTAGATCTTAAAATTGCGTCTAGGCGAGTATCATTTCGTCGCCTAGTCTCTTTTACGCCTAAAGCAAGAAAATGGCCTAAGACATGGCCTAAAGCACTAATTGGCAAGTTTCACTTGCCTGAATTCAAACGTTCTGCAAATATCGTCCAACCAGTCCAATCTACCTATGTTCTCAGATCCACCAGCCTACAGTCCTAAATTAAGTTATCTTCATTAGTGAATTATAAGACAACCAAAAATAGCGATTTTTATCTTGTTTAACAGGGTTGGGTTGGGGGTCCTAAGAGTGCAGAACGTTACCTCAACACGATGCGAAAGCTACACTGGCGTCGGGTAGCGACGCCAGGGGTTGGAATAAAAGGTCACACTCCTAGTCCAGATTCCAAACAAGATTCCACGCTCGCCAATTCTTGGGCAGTGACCAAAACAGCGAATCAAGATTCCAACAGCGAGTAGGATGCCGGTAGGCGTTTCTACGGCTTCCGGGAAGCCGTATCAACTAACCGGAACGAACGGTTTGACGCACGCAAGGTCTACGATGTTGAGCATCGTAGGAGATGTTCGTGACGTCGGAAAACACCCCTAGGAGCAGTAGGGGGCTGCCGGAAGTCTCCAACAGCGAGTAGATGGCGACGCGACGAAACGACGCGATGACACGTCGAAATATACGGAAAACAGCGAACTCTCTCGCTGTTTCAGACGTGAACGGCCTGGGGATGGAGCAACGGCGTAGGGGGATCAGCGAGGCAACCCACGGCGATAGGCGGCTGCGGTTGCGGCGGCCGTCGCTAGCTGCTACTGCTGCTGCTTGCGAGTTCTGCAGGCATTTCCAGCGGTTGCGACGGAGCAGCGAGGACCCACGGCACCGACGAGGGAGGAGGGAGGTCGGGGGATGGTCAGAGACCGGTCGGCGGCGAGCTATAGGTCGGAGAGCGCAAGAACGGCGGTTTAGGGTTGTTTGCGTGAGTATGAAGTCGGGGGCGGCGCGTTTGAAGTTTGGATGATGTGAAAAACTAGAACCTAGGTTATTTTAAATAGGTTAGGGCTGAGAATGTGGGCTGTGAACGTGGGTAGAGGGCTAGGTCTTAGGGTTGTTTATAAAATTGTTATAGGATTGTTATAAAAAGAAAAGCCCAAAGCTTCTCTCTCACCCTCATGCGTGAGCAGGGTGCGGCCAAAACAAGTATGGGCTGAGTCAAAACAATGGGTGATGTTTAATATAATAATAATAATAGGGGATAAAAGCCAATTGAATCTTAGGGTTAAACCGTTATCTAAACTGGGGGAAAATGTGAAAGTAGGTCAAACGAAGCCCAAAAATTGTGAAATAAATACTAGGGTGACCGGGACGACGAAAGAAAGAAGACAGAGAAGACGGATCACAATTTCGATGACGAGAAACGAAACTAAAAATAAAAAGGCCTCGCGACAAAAGTGAAAATCGCGACGTCTCGTTAAATAAGATCAAATCGTAAGAGAACGACCCGTGAAATGACGTTCCCAATCAACACCACAATTTTAATACTCTCAGAGATGGTGACAACGACATATCACACCATAGGGTTCGGATACAGACAACATCTAAAATAATACGTGCACGAACAAGACTACGTGCACGAAAAGCGTACATAGGATACGGGGTCCAAAAGCGACAGTAATCCCAAGTTGGGCACACGTCGGGGGTGGCTTGCTAAGGATGCAACCAAGGTGCTACGGTCCTATCATCTCAACGACACGACTCACATACCAAGCATAAAACCAATCAGGTACTCGAAATTGATATTCGCACAGCCGTATGACGAATAGCGAGTACCGGCCATTACAACGTTGAATGAAGCACAGAGGAACTATACTACTACGGAGAAAGAATTACTTATGGTGGTGTTTATGTTGGAGAAGTTCAGGAGCTACCTATTGGGATCGCCTATTCTCATCTTTACAGATCATTCTGCACTTAAAAATATTTTATCTAAAAAGGATGCGAAACCCAAACTTATACGATGGATTCTTCTTTTGCAGGAGTTCAACATTCAGATCAAGGAAAAGAAAGGTGTGGAAAACAATGTTGCAGATCACCTTTCTAGATTGACGGTGGGAACAGAGTCCCCTAATATTCCATTGCGAGATTTCTTCCCAGATGAGCAGTTTTTCGCCATCTCTACTTTACCATGGTCGCAAATATAGCTAATTATTTGGTGACAGGTAGAACTCCCCCACATTGGTCTTCTTTTGATTTTAAACGTTTTCAAACATAAGGTAAAATCTTTCTATTTTGATGACCGTTATCTTTTTAAATATTGTGGAGACCAAATTGTAAGGAGATGTGTACCCGACCATGAGTTTGATAGCGTTTTACATTTTTACCATGATGGGGTATGTGTGAGACATTTTTTAGCTCATAAAACTGTTGCAAAAATTTTACAAAGTGGTTTTTATTGTCCTACTATGTTTAAAGACTTATATGCTTATTATAAATCATGTGTGCATTATCAACAATTGGGGGGAATAACAAAAAAAATATGATGCCATTGAATCCCATGCTAGAAATAGAAATATTTGATTGTTG
Source organism: Scilla litardierei (assembly GCA_030789695.1). Classification (NCBI taxonomy): domain Eukaryota; kingdom Viridiplantae; phylum Streptophyta; class Magnoliopsida; order Asparagales; family Asparagaceae; genus Scilla; species Scilla litardierei. The sequence continues at coordinate 102,642,295 of CM061131.1, forward strand.
GGTTATTGATTTCATGGGGCATTTTCCATCATCTTTTGGCTATATATTTGTGTTAGTTACAATTGATTATGTTTCTAAATGGGTGGAAGCTATTACTTGCAGGTCCAGTGACACTTCCATTGTGCTGAAATTTTTGAAAGAGAACATTTTTTTTTGCGCTTTGAAGTGCCAAAGGCCATTATCAGTGATGGAGGTTCACACTTCTGCAATAGGCTCTTTGCAAATCTCAAGAAGAAATTTGGGGTGACGCATAAAGTTTCGACACCTTATCATCCCCAGACGAATGGACAAGCGGAATTGGCGAATACAGAGATAAAGAATATTCTTAAGAAAACAGTGAGCCCAAAGTGCAAAGATTGGAGTCTTCGCTTGCCTGAAGCTTTATGGGCCTACAGGACACCATACAAGACTATCTTGGGGATGTCACCTTACGTTTAGTTTATGGAAAAAAACTGCCATCTTCCTGTTGAATTAGAGCATAAATCTTTTTGGTCGATTAAAACATTTAATTTTCTTAATGACTAACCAAATGTTTCTCGTAAATTGCAGATCATGGAGCTTGATGGAATACGACGAGAGGCATATGAAAATGCGAAGCTAGCAAAAGAAAGGATGAAAGCTGTGCATGACAAGATGATCCTGCGAAAAGAATTCAAAATTGGGGACAAGGTTCTATTGTACAATTCAAGACTACATTTATTTCCAGGAAAGCTGCGCTCCAAGTGGACGGGATCATACTTTGTCAAAGAAGTTTTTTCACATGGAGCAGTGGTTTTGGTGAATGAGAAGGACGACCATGAATTCAAAGTCAACGGACAACGTCTGAAACATTTTCAGGAGCTTTGGGCCAGGGAGGATACCACCATTGATCTCACTGACCCACCTTCGGGTGGCAAATAATCAGGTGTGTTCTTTCCATGCTTCCTTCTCCCTAACATTGAGGACAAAGCTTATTTTAAGTTGGGAGAGGGTATAAACTGTTAGGATTTTTTTGTTAGTTCCCTTTTTGCATTGAAAAATAAATAAATAAATAAATGAGTGAAGTTTTATCACCAATATTTTTTTTTCACCTAGAGATGAACCTTATGTGATGAATATTCTTGAAATCTATTCACCACTGTACACTTGTGCTTCATTAAATATCTCAGTCTCATTTGACATGTATGCTATGCTAGTACTCTTGGTAAATTTTTGTTGATATATCTTAAAGGTGGGATTGATTGATAACTTAATGAATCTAGAAGTTATGAATTAGCAAATCGTATGCTTTCAATGGAACACACCAAGGTTCATGCATCACTAGTCCACAAAATAACTGGAGCACTGCTTTCTATCTCTTATTCATTGCTATTTGCATGCTTTGTGTGATTCTGTGTAGATAGATTACACTGTCTTTTGAAATGATTAGGATAACTCATTCTTGTGAAAGAATTAAGTATAGGAAGCTATCTTGCTAAGTTATTTATACACACACACAAAAAAGAAAAAAAAAGAAACACAACAGCAAAAACAAAATATTGTTGTTAATGGATATGAACCAGAGTTGGTTAGGATTGTGGGTATCTTAGAGATACGCTCATATCTATGTATCTTATCTTGTAACTCTCCTATCCTGCCTATAAATAAAGGGCTGGGGGTTCCTCCCCCAGTAGTTGATTCATAACACGTTATCAGCATGAGCCTCTAAAAATTCCACATATATCAATCGTTGCGAAGGCGAAGGGAGACGGGAGATCCATGCACGTGGTGCAAGGCTTCTTCAATCGAGCGTCGTCATCTGCATAGGCTTCATTCAATCGTCGCTATATCCAGAGGACGGATATAGAGGTAAACCCCACTAAAAACATCGTTTTTATCATACGTATGATAGATCTACCCATAGATCTCGCAAGATCGATACGGGGATTGCTAATAGCCTAGAATCGATGATCTTTATCGTCCTAATATCATGTTTTAACATGTTTTATATCCGTAAATATTTGGAGATTGGGGTTTTTACCTTAGATCGACCTCTTCGGCGGTTTTCCCGCCGGCAACCCCCCGCGCCGCTTTTTTCTTTTTGCGCCGCCGTGCCTACCCTCCCGCCGAAGCGGGGGGCTGTCTATGTGCTGTCGTGCCCCCCGGCCCCCCACCTGAAGCGGGGGGCTGTCGATGCACCGTCATGCCCCATGCCTGAAGCGGGGGGGCTGTCGATGCGCCACCGTGCCCCCCGCCTGAAGTGGGGGGCTGTTGATGTGCCACCGCGCCTGTAGGACGCCACTCCCCTGCCCCCCCATCTGAAGCAGGGGGGCTTTCGTTTCGTCCCCACGCCTGTAAGGTGCCACGCCCCCTGCCCCCCGGCCTGAAGCGGGGGGCTACCGATCGCCGTCGCGCCTGTAGGGCACCGCGCCACCCACCCCCTGCCTAAAGCGGGGGCTGCCGATCGCCGCCGCCTATAGGGCGATGCCCCCCCCCCCCCCGCGCCTGGAGCGGGGGGGCTGTTGTTGTCTTCCCCCGAAGGGGGGCCGTTGCCATCCCCCTCTGGCAAGAGGGGGGCGACTGCCCATTGCCGCCGACCGGCGGCGCGGCGGCGGCTAACCCTAGCCGCCGCCCCTCAACCCTAATTCCTTAGGGGGGCCCGAAGCCCAGATTCAAAAAAAATTTGAGACTACGGGCCTAACTCCCGCAGCCACACTGCGGGCATCAGGCCTGCAGGCCAGTTTTTTGCAAAAAAGAGAGGGGGGCAAATTACAATAGTGGCTAAAATAAGCTTTAAAAGGCTTGTTGGGGGCTAAAAAGTGATTAAAATGGCATTTTGGAGACCTAAAAATTCATGAAAAATCACGATAAATTATGGGGCGATAAGGGGATTTTTGGGGACATTTGGGGATGAATTAAAAAAGAAAACTTCTTCCTTTTACGAAGAACATGTCTAATTATTGGGCTCTTTTCCAATCTCTTTGGATAAACCCAACTAGCACAACCCTTGCATTTAATAATTTCCTTTGTAGAATCATTAACATATGCTTTGCATAATTTTTGGCTTTTTCTGCGGATAAACTGTGTATGGTTGTGCATATTTTAAAAACATAATAATTAGGAAGACCTGCGGTCGCTCTGTCGTTAGTCAGCTAACGAAACTGTGTATGACGTTGCCCAGTGGTCCAATAATTATTAAGTAATTAAATTGTTTATCCCTCTCTGCGAATATAAATTCCTGTGATGCCTGTGATGAAAATGTCTGCTGAAAATGTTTGATGAGCACAAATTTCTCCATGGATGGCTAAATTGCGGTTTTTGGATCGGCCGTTTAAGTCCCACATTTTATTTTCCTGCACTTTTCTTTTACTTTTGAGATAAATTGTGGTGAGGAATTTATGTTAATTTCCAAGACCGAAGACCACTTTCCATGAAGACGGAGGCCACAATTGAAGCTGAAGATCTTATAGGGACCCAAGGGGTTTCCAAAGTTGTAATTTCTTTTTTTAAATCTTCATTTGTGTAATATAGACTGTAATGGACTTTGGACTTTTTATTTATGTGGGACTGGCCGATCCACGCAATTAGCTCTTTATATAAAAATTGCCTCCGCATAAAAATGTTTATTGTTTAAATTATTAATTCATGCAAATTTGTGCTCTGCTAGATAAAATGGCTAAAATCGCAAGTGTCGATTTCGTAGCTGTGGATGCATCAGGAAGAAACTATCTGAGCTGGCAGCTCGATGTAAAGTTTCATATGCGGGCAAAGTCCCTCATTTCTGCTGTGACTAATAATGAAAATGTAAGCAATATAGAAAAGGTGCAAGCCATTATCTATATTCGTCGCCATGTGGACAAGACCCTAAAGGCTGAATACCTTACGGTCGAAGATCCACTTGTGCTATAGATTGCCCTTGAGGATAGGTATAAACATCAGAAAGATGTTATACTCCCAAAGGCACGATATAAGTCGGCGAACCTGAGACTGCAGGACTTTAAGTCCATATATGAGTACAACTCAGCTCTTTTTAGCATCACCTCACGCCTAAAGTTGTGTGGTGAAAAAGTCTCAGAAGATCACATGCTGGAAAAGACATACACGTCCTTCCAGGAGAAAGATGCGATACTCATGCAGCAATACCGTGAACGAAAGTTCACCAAGTATTCTGAGCTGCTGTCATGTTTACTCATGGCTGAACAAAACAGAGAGCTTCTCCTCACCACTCACAACTTGCGCCCCCTGGCACTGCCCCCTACCAGAAGCTCAAAATGCCTCTTCTTTTTCCAAAAAGAAGAGAGACAATACATGCAAAGAAAGACCACAGAAAGGGAGACATAACAAAAAGGCTAGGGGCCAAGTCCAACAGCGAAGAAATGAAAGTAAGCGAAAGTTCACCTGGCGCAGAAATGACGACAATAGAAATGATGCACCCCCACCCAAGAGGGAATGGAAAGACCAGTGCCATAGCTGTGGCATGAAAGGCCACTGGTCCAGAGTGTGCCGAACTCTGCAGCATCTCCAGGATTTGTATAAAGAAAACAAGAAATATAAAGCTAAAACAAACCTGATGGCCTCTGATGCTTCAGTCAATTTTACAGCTGACCACTTCGAACATGATGACATGCTAGATTAGCCTTCTATTTTTATCTTTACAAATTGTTTAGAACATTTCATGTTATGAGAGCATTTGAATTACGTAATTTGTTTTGAATGAAAATGTTTATCTGAAAATGCATGTGCCTATATGATTCATCTTTTAATAGATGAACTGCTCTCATGATTGATTAGTAGACAATAAACACATACGATCTTTCAATACAAAACCCAACATCAGGGCCATATTAAAGATCCTGGGAACGTAACACTGTTGCCTCCAAATGACACAGGAACAAAAATAAAGGATGCACTAATCTCTTCGAATTCCAAAAGAAACTTTCTAAGTTTCAAGGACATCCGTTTCAACAGATTCCATTTGGAAACAACAAATGTAAATGAAAAACAAATTACTGTATGTAACGTCTCAAGAAAAAGGAGTAAAATCCATACTTGAACGTTTTCAGAGCCTTACAGGCCTCTACCATACAAAGATTCGGAGAAAAGAAGCGGAATTAAATGTATCACCTGAAGTGCCTGACATCAGCCAAGTTTTTTACTCTGGCATAATAGACTTGGCTATCTTAGATCAGTGATGATGCACCGCATCTTATCCTATGGGCATGACTTGAAGAACCAGAAGATTCTTCAGAAGAGAGAATTCCCCCGTATCCCTTGTTATAAGGGGAAACTAATTACATGACCATTTTCTACGAAAAGTTGAAAAAGAATCTCCACGCTTCCTCAAAAAGAATATAAGGAGATAGATGTGGACAAATTCTACCCCCTAGTGGGCTATTTCGGTACTTCATTGTACTGATAAATGCATCATCAGAATATTCATATGTGTCTCTACTACAGACCCGCAACTTAGTTTTTCCAAAGCTATTGGCACAAAAATAAAAATGTTGCGGGCACATTTCCCAGACAATCAAATATAGAAAATAAGTCTGGTTAATGTTGGAAAATATACATCCCGATCATTTCAAGAGTTCTGCCAAGCAACGGAAATAGAAAATGAACATACATTGCCGCATGTTCATACCCAAAATGGGTCGGTAGAGTCACTGATAAGTAGACTCCACTGGATTGAACGTCCATTAAATCCCGATTGTCGATGGATGCATGGGGACATGCAAATTCTGCATGCTACATCATAAATAAAAGACCCTCCGGAGGTCAGAGTCTCTAATGCAACTTGCATATGGAATGCCATTAAACATTTCTCATCTGAGAATCTTCGGTCGCACAGTTTAAATCCACATTACACCACCACAGAGGACCAAACGTCGCCTAGGTATCCATGCAGGGTTTGACTCACCTTCACTTATAAGATACATAAAACCCCAAACGGGGGACGCATTTAAGGCACATCTTGAAGACTGTGAGTTCGATGAGACGAGTTTCCCCAAAATAGGCCCTGATACTGGAAAATCTGGCGCGAAGCAAATTATAACGTGGGATACAAAAAGCTTGACCCACTATGATTCGATAACAAAACAAATGTGAAGATGCGATCCTGAAGATCCTCCACAGAACAATGTTCACCACTTACCAAACTTATTTACTGACAACCTGAAGATTGTCATATCACACATCCCTGCTGCAAAAACTCCAGCTAGGATTGACATCCCCAAGAATGGATGCAATCCACCAGCAGCAGAAGTGGCTGATCCTCAACAGAAAAGAGGCAGACACCAAGCTCCAAGGACAGAAACTCTTGGAGACCTTGAAGACAATACTACCACAGGACAATGAGCTCATGTCCACACCCTCACCCTTCCCGGAATCCACTGCAGAGGAACAGCCGGGAAAAACTGAAATTGAAAGTAAATGTTGTACGTACTGGGGAGGTGTTGGACAGATAGAACATAAACTGTCAACAATGTATTCACATATCATATTGCCATATACATCGCAAAAGCGATGACGTTTATAAATTATCGTTCCATACTCTGTTGCTAGAATGCAAACGTCGAGATTGGCCAAATATGAAACGAGGCAATAAAAGATGAGCTGGACTCACTTATGAAACGTGAAAAGTTTGGACTTGAAGTCCAGACACCAAAAGGTGTCAAACCTATGCATAAAATAAAGTATTGCATACATAAGAAAAATAAATACAAAATCGTATGCTATAAGTTACAACCTATAGCCCAAGGAAAATTTCGCTGAAACTAGGGATCGAACAAATTAAAATGAGCATGTCTCATAAATGACGCATCAGTCTCCCTAAGTTATCAAAAGCGAATACCTTACGATTTGGCGAAGGAAAATTTTGGATATGCTGTTATTGGATGTTGTGACGGCATACCTTCGTGGATATCTTGGTAAAGATAATTTCCACATTTCCTTAAATGCCTGAATAGACTTCGGGGATATCTTGGTAAAAATAATTTCCACATTTCCTTAAATGCTTGAATAGACTTCGGGACGTCTATTCTATTGAAGAAAAACAATAAGAATAATGTACAACCATGAGAATCGCTTGACAAAGCAATGATTCCTACTGAGGGTTGTCTTTGCATCTGAGCAAAGAGCAGTATTTGAGATCATAGTTGTAAACAACTAAAATATCATCGGATCTCCTGAAGAGAAAACAAAAACATCTGTTCAAGCCCGACTTTTAAACATGAAATAAAAAGACCTAGGCAAATATAAAGTCATGGCTCATAGAATCCTGTTAGGAACGCCCAGAAGTGCATTGGAGAAATTAAAAGGACCATTGTCATCCAAAGACACCTACGGTAGTATACTTAATGGATGTACAAAAAGAACCCTTCTGATCGCTGGAAGAGGGGGAGGATATAACTGGTCCTAAAGTCCCTTATCTAAGTGCAATCAGGCACTCCTGGCTAACTGCACGTGTCCCGATATAGGTATTGCAGTAAACTCATTAGCCAGAGATATTTGGCACCTAAAAGGGCCATTAGACAGGAGTTAAGCCTTCTGCGCTTCCCCCAAGGGTCGAAAGATTTGGACTTACAATATGAAATATCATCCTCCAATGTTCATGCAAATGCAGGTTACAGGTCCGGTCCCTATACTGAGAAATCACAGAATGGGTACCTACAGTGGAATGGCCATCTACTGCAGATCTGCAAAGCAACTTATGAAGGCAACATCATCCTATCATTTCAGGATCCTCACCACATCAATGGTGTATTTAAGGGCGCCTGCTGGTACATCACATCCCAGTGATGATTGGGATAGAGGCTGGTATTATGGAGCTGACTATATAGTCTGAAGATCATATCAGAGGCGACGATACTTAGCATACCTCTACAGAGTTTCTGGATTCAACTGCTGCTTAATTGCAATAACTTTGTAATCTGTGTATATTTTCGGAATGTTGTAAATAGGGGTGATGAGATACGCCTAAGAGATCTGAAAGCCTAAGAACTTTTACAGATCAGGGGGAGTTGAGGGAATTTGTACTCTTTTCCCTTAGCTATGGTTTTTCCCACAGGGTTTGCCATAGCCAAAGGTTTTAACGAGGCAAATCACATCAACTCTGGATCCTGAAGTATCCACCCCTTTGTGACGCTCAGAATCCGGAAGTGTTCATGAGCAGAGTTACTTGTACAAATCAGGGGGAGTTAAAGAGCATTTGTACTCTTTCTCCTTAACTATGGTTTCTCCCACATGGTTTTCCATAGCTAAAGGTTTTAACGAGGCAAATCGCACCAACTCAGGATCCTGAAGTATCCATCCCATGTGAGACTCTTACTATGCTCAGAATCCTCAAGCATTCATGAGCAGAGTCCATACCTATGGCTGAATAAGGGGGAGTGTGGTGAATGGATATGAACCAGAGTTGGTTAGGATTGTGGGTATCTTAGAGATACGCCCATATATATGTATCTTATCTTGTAACTCTCCTATCCTGCCTATAAATAAAGTGCTGGGGGTTCCTCCCCCAGTAGTTGATTAATAACAAATATAAAATAAAGAAACAACAAAAAAATGAATAAGGATGTCACTAAATAAATAACTTGGTTGGCTCGAGTAGTATGGTCCGAGGGGTCCCTTTTGGCCTAATGCCCTATTATCATCTGATTTGGGAGTCATTGACCGGAAACTCACTTATTTGATGGAGCGATCCAAGTTATAACTTTTTCCGCATATGTTGCTTTATGCGTGTTACGCGGAACTAATAGAAAGAAAAAAGGGAGAGAGAATAAGTGTGCATAGTTAGCAAGGCAAGAGAACTTTCAAAGCTTAATGAAAGCACAAGATATGGTGTGATTTCCTATGAATGAAGATTGACATGTGTATGTCTTGATACCATTCTATTCTTTATGCTTGCTTTGCATGATATGTCTATGCTCCAAGTTAGAATTTCTGATTGAAAGGTGTGAAACATTGATTTTGTATACTATGCGCTATGAAGTAATGGATAGTGAAGTTAAGTTAATTTCATGACCATTTGAGAGATACTTGATCTTCATCTTTAAATCCATGAGTACCATTATTTTATGAGCATGAAATCTTGACAGTAGTGTGTGGACATCTTCTTTTGTCATTGAAGTATAGTGGTGAGTAATTTGAGAACTGATAAAGTGATCTAGGTGTATATTTGATATCATATTTCGCTCACTTTGCAAGAGACTAGCAAAATGCTAGTTGGGGGTGTGATTCAGGTTGAATATTGCATATTTAACCCCTCATCTAGCACCATTTTGTATGTATACGATGCTTAATTGGTCTATAATACTATCGTATTTAGAATACCCTTAATTATTAGAGCAAACTCCTATTGTATGCACATAACAGAAATATGCTGAGTATTTCTGCACTTTTTATATTTTTCGTACGAAGATCTTGATCTCACGATTCCAACGACTATTTATTTGTATTTTTCTGAGATCTGTGCTAATTACTGTGAATTTCTGAATGCAGAATACCAATTAAATGAAGGAAAAATGGCCGAAATACGCTTATAATACGAAAATATGCGGCCCCGTACGTGTATCAGCCCAAAAGATGGGCCACGTGGCATCAATCTGTCGCTTCCCGCTCGAATCCAATGGCTGGCGCTCACCCAGACGATACGAAGCGAAGCGGACGACGCGGTGTGATCCGTGCCGTTGATCCAAGATCGAGTGGCCCAGATTAAATCCTAAGGCGTATCATATTCGAAGCTCACACACGCGACGTGGCTGATTACTGGCCGTCGGATGATGATCCAACGGCTTAATTGCAAAGGCAAAGCGGGTTTGGACTTGAAGCGGATGCAAGCGCTGATCCATTAAAGCTCGACACACGGCATGCGCTCATCAGATCCTGCATGAGATCCAACTGCCCTCCTTTAATCCGACACAGTGAATCGGGGTTGGCCTAGATTTTAGGCGGGTTTGAACCCGCTAACACCTCTAAAACCCACAATGCCTCTATATAAGCATATTTTTAGGGGTTTTAACATATTCGGAGGGTTTGGAGACGGCTATTGAGCATATTTCCAGAAGGAGGAGATTTAGTGATAGATCCTTGAACTTTTACTTAGTATTTAGTACTTTTTCATTGTATTTTGATATTTGAACGATGTATTCATCTATGAAACTTGATTTTTCTTTTACCATGAGTGGCTAGTCTCCTTGTGCTATGGTTTTGATGTAGTTAGGAGTATGTAATCATAGATCTTCATGTCTTTAGCTTTATAATCTTGTTAAAATTGCTTGTAACGTTGATTTCTACATCGTATTTCTGGGGTATTATTCATTGTCGATGTGATTGATGTTATTTATGGCTAGGCCCTGGTAAGTCTAGTTATTTTATGTTCTCTAATTAGGACATATCATTGTGTTTATCGTTTAATGAAATCAAAGTTGCAAGTAATGCATATACGGCTATTTTAACTAGTTTTTATCGATTCCTTCCGATGTCTTCATGCCTTGACCGAGCGTTGTGTGATATTAAAAGACATGATGTTTCAGCGATTACAAACTCCTAATGAAGTCACAACCATTGCATATTCATCCCATTGATAACCAAACTTTTGCAACGCCGTACTTCTTTTTAGGAGTTACTCTTTTGGTACCAATCTTTAAAAATCATTTTCACCTTCATAAAGGTGGTTACTTTCTCATCCATACACTTTCTTTAATAGTTGAATTTGTGTTATTTCAGGTCGACTTGTCCCGTGGATACGATTCTGGTCTCTCCAGGTACTACTTGCACTATCTCCTACGCTTGGGAGTATTAGCTCACACTATTTTGAGATAGGCATCCGCCCTGCAAATTGGTCGAATTGCTCCTGGGACACCTTAGGTACTTTGGTGGCCCTACTAGGTCTTTTTAATGAGGATGTAGAATCTGAGGCATCCTCGACCTGGATGTTATTCGCGTTTTGATTCTCGTTTGGATCTGGGTTTGGTTCGACGTTGCTAGGTCCAGCCAACTTAGCTTGTTGATTGCTTTGGGATGTCGAACTGATGAACGTTTCCCACAAATGGCGCCAAACTGTTAAGGCCAAAAATGACTGAAACAATTTTGATGCTGACGTGGATCCTTATTACTGAGTTAGAGCCGTGTCAGTCGGTTAAGTGGACCCTAGGTTGGAAGAACCAGGTCATTAGTGGATGGTGGTTGACTTGCAGTGCTTATTCAACCCTCAAACGAATCGAACGTCGGTTGATCGATGTTGAGAAACTCAGGTGTGACCCTCTCGTAGGATCGAGACTCGATGATCTGCATCACAAGGAAGCGTCAGGGGGGTCGGATCTGGGTCCTGACCCAAATCCCATCCGATGCTTAAGTTAGAATGGAACTTAAGAGAGGGAGGGAGATTGGAACAGCTGAGATCGACCCACGGAGGCTCGTCTCAAGTCTGGCGTCGCAAGTTATTTTGTAGAAGAAATATAAGATAAAGTATGTAATCTCATAGTATCAAAAATCGTACCTCCCTTATTCTATCTGTCTCCCTGTATTTCTAGACCTCTGGGATCTCTTTCGTGTCGTTGAGAGAATAACGGTCATCAATTACGGTGTCACGATCTTTCCCCCTTTAATAGGGGTAACCGTTGTCCACGTCGCTGCTATTCACGAGCTTACCTTCAATCACACGTTCAATTGGTGGGAGTGCAATGGGCAACTGGTATGTGGGCTTTGACTGAGTCAGTTTCAAGCTTCTCTCATGGGCTCTGTGGGCCTTAATTACTCGCCGAACGAGTCCCCTCGAGTGCCAGCCCGATGACTCAACAAAACCATATATCTCTCATATCTTTCTCCATATATATATATGTATATCTCTCTTTCCATATATGTATATGAATGATTTACATAATCCATACCTCTCTCCCATTGTCATTGTCAAAATGGTGGACACAATATACAAGTAATAACACTTGACATTAAATCCCTCTTTAAAAACGTGACACACTCTAAGAGACTAAGAGATGTATGATACATAACATGAAATTCTAAGTGCGTATCAATCACTATCCCATGCCCCCTAGATCATATAAAGGATCAAAATGTTGACTCTTATGATCTAATACCAATTGTAAAATTCTTTACCAATTGTAAGTACTAATTGGATCCATGGGCCTAAATTGTATCAATGCATGAATATAGAAGGATCAAGCATCATTGATACAAATGATATTACCAAGAGAAAATATAGCAAGAAAAAAAGTTGGCAACATCAATTGGTTGAGTTTGAGACCACAATAACCAATTGTAAATAATGTAAGAATGATCTCAAAAATAACCCAAAATGAGAGTTAAAATATGTTTTAAAATAATTTTAAACAATCAAAACATACTAATTCCCCCATTGTCATATGGATCAATAAATGCATGTATGACAATGAAATCCCTAAGGTCCCATTTTCATGAAAAATAGTTTGAAATTATTTTCAAAATCATGAAAAATAACACATAATCAATGGGTATGATAAGATATAGAAATATAAGCATAATATCCATACAATATGCACATGTGTGAGAGACCTATGCATTAGGAAACCAAACCCAAGAAGAGTTTGATTTCCTAATATAACCACCCCCATATGCACAAACATAATGAGAATAACATTCAATGTGACATATAAAACAAAAAACAAATGCTAGGAAGCAAAAATTTCATACTTCCCCATAAACATACAAAACATGCAAAATTAGGAGTAAGGAACACACTCACATAAATATGGGTACAAAATGTAAACATACCAGCATGGTACCCTAAGCAATGAATAACAATGTGAATGAGCTAGCAAGGTGTAAACCAAACAAAAGTGGAGCTTGGTTTCCATATATAGTCATATGAAAATATAATATTTCGAATATATGAATCTATATACGAATTCCTATCAAGTCTATAAACATTCTAAGGAATCCACAAAGAAAGTGATTTGGGATTCTTAAGAAGAGGTTTAGTTAAGGCATGAGTAGGAGGTGAGGGTGCACACTTATGAGGTGGAACATAACATTAGCGTGCCCCGTGTGTGAAACATGCAATTTAGCATTAGAAGCATTCACACAAGCATTTCTACCATGTATAGGAACATGTGAAGTATGCAAAGGATGGACATTAATTCTAGCATGCAAGCAATGTAAATCATTCCTATGTGTAGAAGTATCATGCATATCAACATATGAAGAAGCATTCACTCCAATAGGTTTTTGAATAGGCTTCTTATGCAATGAAGTGTACATATATGCATGCTTCTTCTTTGGCTTACTAGTCGAAGTTGATGTTTGGCCAAATGAAAACATGATTATGACACACCTCTTAGAAACCTCCCCCACAAATTTGTTTTAGGTGCTTCTAAAGGTAAAACTTGGTTTGATTACCTTCAAAGTTGAAGTTGCCAAAGCCCTATTGATCGGTCCATATTTTACACCTTTTTTCTGCATGTTTTCACGCCATTTCGATTGCTCATATTGCGATTTTCACGAGTATTCGACGATATTACGTTACTTTTCACTATTTCTTGTTTTTGTCGGATTTCAGGAAATATGGAGCAATCGGGAGCAAAAATGAGCTCAAGGGACTTGCACCCACTCCGAAGCGTCACCCAAGGCTCTTTTGAGGGCTATTCGGCGATGGGAGACGGGTGGAAGAAGAAGAAACTCCGTAGGAGCGACGAGGAGGAGAAACGGAGAAGATTGGGCATTTACAGCATGCCACACGGCCGAGTGGAGCACTCACTCGGCCGAGCAAGAAGACCACTCGGCCGACCAGACCGGACACGCCCCAACTGAAGGAATTGGGCGTGCACTCGGCCGAGGGATAATATCCCACGCGGTCGAGTAAGAAGGTCGCATCGCCCGAGTGGCATGAGAAATCCACCATCAAATGAGGCCGACTTACTGGAAATGTACAGGCTTTTGACGGTTCCGACTCGGCCGAGTACCGAATGCCTCTCGACCGAGTGAGTAAAGCCACTCGGCCGATTCACCTCCGAAGACAGACCCCCCAAGACCCCCGACTTACTGGAATTTTACAGGGTCTATCACTCGACCGAGTAGAGAAGCCCACTCGACCGAGTGGAGAAGTCCGCTCGGCTGAGTGATGCCGAGGACACGCAGCGCCCAGATTTTCAGACAGCCTCTCACTCTTTTGAAATCTACTATCATTCCAGCAATCAAAGTATTTTTCTCATATCTTTTATGGATAGTATACTTCATGACGATTCCAACGCCGCCAAGAACGCGCAAATCGGAGGTCGGATGAAAATTGGAGAATTTCTGCAAGTTGACGCTGCAGTGCTGGAATTTCCACTCGGCCGAGTCACATGTTCCACTCGGCCGAGTCGGCGACGGGCCCAGATTTTAAGTTGTGGTTTGGGCTGTTTTTGGGCACAAATTTGAGGGGTTTTCTAGGGTTATTTGCTAGGGTTTTAGGGAGACTATATAAGGGGTTTGTAGCCACCATTAGAGGGAGGTTCCCATTATGTTTTCTTAGGGATTAATTTAGAGGTTAGGCCATGCCCTAGGCCCCCTCTTGGATCAAAAAGCTTGTATTTGGATTGAAGATCTTCATCAAGCTAAGTATTTTGTTCTTATTGTTTGAATCTTTGTTTTTCTATCTTTTGTATGCAAGCAATTGTTTTTATTGATTCTCATATGCTTATTGCTATGCTAGAGTAGAATTGATTGTTCTAGGGCATGGGGATGAACCCTATGGATCTAATTTCAGATTTGTGATGAATGAATTTCTAAATTGCTAAAATTGCTAGGAGATTAGGTTGTGATCGATTTATTACGGATAGCTAGGGATTTCCATCGATTGGGGTTTGCAAGAGATTGGATTCTAATCGATGGGAAGGCCTAGATATTCGATTTAGGTTTATAATCGAGATTCTCTAGACTTGGTTTGCAAGAGATTGGACCAAAGCTAGGATTTTTATTATAAATCTATACCCATATTCGTTTGCAAGAGATTGGACGAATACGAACTATCACAACCTAGATCGTAACTCGAGTTTGCACGAGAGTGGGCTCGAGGGGCGATTGAACGATGATGTCGATCCTAATGCTAGCGTCTCAGGTTAGGGTTTGCAAGAGATTGGGCCCTAACCTAGGTTGCTATAGACCGGCAATAGCGCGAGAGCGTGAGCTTGGTTCTCTATTCAGTTACGACTAGTTCACCTCAACGCAAGTCTATTAATATTGCGATTCACTATTCACAATGATGCATGACGGTCCGTAGTGGGGATTCCCTAGCCCTAGACATCTTTTATTATATTGTATTTGAATCGATACTTGACCAACATTTTTATCACCAACACCGACATCCATCACCATTGCCATTACTGTAGAGAAATATGCCCTCGGATCATTTGTATTTGATGCAAATGAAAATTTAAGCCTAGATAGGGACTAATTTGCATATGATGCAAAAGAGATTAAATGTGTCTTAAATTATTTAAGACTATATTTAATTAAATAAACGCTTTGAAAAGGTTACCTAGATGACGGGATCGTCCCGCTCTAAACGCATGTTCAAACCGCGTCAAAAACGGAGTCCAAATGCACAAGTTATAGCCAAAACAAGTCAGCCCAAACCGTTGAGCTGAAACCAGCGAAAATGGAGGCCCACCAAGCCCGAATTTTCTGGTTAGGGTTTTTTGAAACCTAGGATTTTCTTGACGGCTACGTTTCTAAGAGAAGCATGACTTTTGGCTAACTTTGGACAATTGTTTGAAGGGTCAAACGGACTCGGATTGACGAGCCGTTTTTTCCTACGTGTTCACCGTTGAACCCCCTTCGAATTGATAGGTTGTATCAATCATGAAGCTCAACGGTGAGTGAGTTAAAATTCACGGAAGTTTGCACTTTGTGAAGTGCAAACTAACTTGATTTTGATTAACTCAAATTAATAGTCCCACATCGGATTTTGAGAAAGGGGAGTAGTCAGCCGCCTATATAAATAGGGGTCTGCTCTCCTCCTCAAAACTCGTCCCAAGCTCTAGATCTGAGCGGCTCTCGTAAATGTTGGAGCACGCACGGATCTAGGCTAAAATAAATATTCTCTATCTCTCTATAAATTTCTGCCTTACTCTTGAGGGCTCTAGCAAAGCCGCAACGGAGTTCGGATTCAGATCCGAAATCTAGGCGAAGGTTTCACTCGCGTGAAACTTTCTTCCGCGCGTGGTTGGCTCGGCGACATGGGATTGATCGCCTCGGGATGCGGAGCGGTTCGAGGAGCAGTTCGGGGAGCGGTTCAAGGAGCGGCTCGGCGTGGGACGGGAGCAGCTCGGAAGACGGTGCGGAACATCTCGCCTGCCCCAGGGTTGAGATTCCGGGTATGTGTTTAAGTTTTCATTTAATTATTTGCAGTAGTTAGATCCCTCTTGGGGTGGTCAGATCCACACCAAGTTGGCAGAGATCCTGGCTAACAGGGTCTGGTTCCTTAGGGTTGCATGTTAATTAGATTAACATAAAATTTTTCCGCTCAATTTCTGTTTATGTTCCGTCCGACTTAGGACGGGACTAGAGTTTTTGTGCCCTAAGGGTCCCAGAAAACCCAGCATTGGTATCAGAGCCATCTCTGTATGCTAATCTAGGACTGCGAATTTATTATTTGAATGCTTTTACAGAAAAATGTTTTCTTTAAATTTATGCGATAAATTTAATTTCTTTTAATAAAAAAATGTTTTCTTTAAATTTATGCGATAAATTTAAATTATTTTTAAATGTTTAAAATTTTTATATGATAAATTTTAAACATGAAAGTTTTAAAATGGAATTTTAAATTTATGTGATAAATTTTAAAATTGTTTTAAAGCTTTAAAACTTTATGCGATAAGTTTAAAAGGTTGTTTAAAATTTTATGTGATAAATTTTAAGCATGGAATTTTTTAAATGATGTTTTAAATTTATAAGATATTTTTAAAAACTAATTTTAAAAGTTTAAAATTTTTATGCGATAAATATTTTAAAGGAGCATGCAAATGTTATGATTTTAAAACAAGCTTTTACTTTATGAGATGAAATAAATGTTTTAAAATCATATTTTAAATTTAAATGTTAAATTTAAGAATGAATGCCAAAACTGTTTATGCGATAAACTTTAGTCTATTTAAATTGTTAAATATTTGTACACCTTTTTATGCGATAAAATTAGTGTAACATTATTTTAATGGCTATGTCATCTTGTCCCTATTTGATAACACAAGACAACCCTTTAGGTTAGCCATTAAGTAATGATTAAAATTTATTACTTGAATTTTAATGACATGCTATGTTTTAATAAAACATTAACAATGCTTCAAGACCTAATTCCTGATTAGGGTAGTCCTTTTAATGAAAATTTTAATTTTAATTGTTATTATTAAATCATTAAAGGACTTCGCTTTTAGCGTTGGTTAATAATTTATTAAAATCCTAATAAAGATTAGGATAGCACGTGAACCTTATAGTTGATAAGGACTTAATAAAAGTTATTAAACAAATCCTAAAATTTTGAATTTAAGGATGCAACTAGTTGATATGATTAATTAGTTGTTAATAAAAGCTGTTTAGTCTATGGCACACATACAAAAATGACAAGCTTCATTCAATGGACCATGATCCAGTCAATGTGCTTGGCTAAGAGTTCTGGATCAACCCTTACTAGTCTAAGGGGTAGTGATCCTGGCTTAGTCAATTCCCTGGCTGTGTTCCGCTGGACCGCAATGTCGCGAATCATGATTGTATGACACCCTGGACTATATCTAGTCAATGCGTTATAAATCTTATTAAAGATTAATTCGTATCCCTCCTTGATTTTGGAGCTTGGTAACTCAAAGAAGACAATTATAGTTGTTGAGTCTCCTCAAGCTGTGACTTGTTTTTCTTTAAGGAACAAACTCCAACATACATGTGATGTAGTCTAGACTTGACCCAAATCGATGCGTCGGGTCTCCTCGAGTATCGATCTAAGTCAAATCTGGACATGAAATCAAGGGTCTGACTAGACCAGTCATTATGATTTGTTGAGTCTCCTCAAGATCATAAGTGACTGTGGGTAAAAATCGACAGGGAATCACATGTGATGTGATTGACCAAGAGTTAGTCTACCAGTCATGGAACCAATCAACTTGTTGAGTCTCCTCAAGGTTGTGAGGTTCGGGATGATTGGATCCCTCTTTCACTAATTTTTAAAATTCGATTAAATCGTTCGTTATTAAGCTTTAAAACGATCATAAAAATAGTGGGAGGATATAGATAGATGAAAGCCAATCTACCTATATTTAATATTGAACATATGCAAAACTAGGGCAAGACTATGTTTACCGAAGGAATCAAAATATAATATTGGAATAAGTTAACTGGTCAAATAGTTGATTGATTGAATATCAAGTTAAATTCTAATTGATGCAATTAAACCATATTCTCGTTGACATTAAATGACCTTCTAAAGAACAGACTTAATAAATATGATTTCATTAAGTTCTGGGTCCAACAAATAAATTAAGCTACATGTCACTCTTCTCTATATGAGGCAGCTTGAACATACAGGGTATTCGAAGTATGTTTCTCCCTACAACTTGTCGAGCTACCCTCAAGGTTGTATGGACATACAATTCCGATCCGCAAAGTTCGAGGATTCGATCAAATCGTTTGAGTCGAATACGAGTGCATGAGCGGTGCAAGACTATGTATCCCAACCGGATCTTGAGACAAGCAATTTCTTGAGCTAAACTCGAGATTGCAAAGCTCAAGCATTTGGATATATAAGATGCTTGCATAGCTATTTATGTTGGGTTAATTAATATTTAAATGTGATTTAGAAAAGGAAGAAGGCACTCCGGAAAGTCAATTGAGAAAGTTAGTTTAATTTATCATTAGTAAAGGCATAAGTAGGAGGAAATGAAAATGTGATATATTTTGATGTCACGATTTCAGAATAAATAGTTATACAAAAACGTCTAACACATTTTTCGACGAATGTCGTCACCTTGCTTCGGAAGCAATGTTTTGTGTTAAGTAATTTTGTAATAACTATATATATATATATATTAAATGTTAATATATAAATACACAAGATAGTAGCAAACTTATATGGTAAAATAGACTAGGCCATGTCGAGAGACTAAGCTTCACAAGTCACATAAAGAGGGGTCTGACCTCTCGTATTATGAAGTCTACGGACACTTGTGAATCTTATCCTCTCAGATATAATGGCTGAAAACCATCTGTAAGACAGTGGAAGAATGAGTTGTCGAACTCAGTCTCGTACATACTGATGTACCCGAGTCTATTTTAACCAAAATAAGTTATTCGTATATTTTATTAAGACACGTGTTCTTGATGAAACACAAGTCTGATAAAATAAAGAACGAAAAGTAGAAAGTATTTAAACTGATTCGATTAGATCGAATGGTCAAATACTTAGCTACATAAAATCTTGTGTAATTAAAAGAAAATGTGATTTTCTCTCAGGTCAAGTCTGTTAACAGATCCGTGTGTTAAAATGTATGAATCACACTTAGTGAGACTTGGTGCGATACATAGTAAGTGACTCTGAGTTAAGTCCTCTCTCTGGGTTAAGTCCCAGATCGTAATGCCTAGGTTTTGATAATGTCCTATGAGGACATTGTCAATAAGATATTCATTAAATCGATCATTAAAGAAGTTGTATAATTACTCGAATTTCGTGAGACGAATTGTCGAGTTAGACATCATAAATGATGATGACTTAGTCAACTTCCGGGATGAAATTCGGAGTAGTAACTCCGATTTAAAACTTGATGCAATCAAAATAGGTCCGTGTGCGTAAATAAATTTGAGAATTTAGTTTACGTACCCAAGGAAAATGTTTCCTCGCTTTCTTCAAGTAAATCTTTAAGTTGAAAGATTGGTGCAGAAAAGAAAAATAGTGAAGTGCAACCATGTTGGTCGAGAACGGTTTTTCCATACTAATTCCTATAAAACGGATTATAATGAAACCGTTTTCCACCAGCAGATGTGTACAGAACTACTCGGACCAAACTCGATGTAAATGCTTAAGTTGACCATGAAAATTGGAGTATTCACTTACAAGTTCGTTTTTCTAAATATGATTTAGACGGACCAACTTATATGAATTAACCAGATAATTTTCAAGGTCAGTGGGAGTGTGTAAATTACATGTGAGGCATCAAAGGGATGGAACATATATTTTGACAAAGTGATCAAAAGAGTTTGATTCTTTATCAGAAATAAATATGAGCCATTTGAAATGACCAGTAACTGATTTAAATGATTATCGTAAGGTACGATGAATTGGATAAGATCCAAGTAAATTAAAATATTATGGATTCTGAAAGACCAAATGAATTATTTGAATGAGATTCAAATGGTTGGTCTAAACATAGAAACCCTTAAGTCTATAATGTAGACGGTTTTAGCAGATCCACTCATGAAGGCTCTACCACATGAAGTCAGGAAAACTTATGTGTAAAAACGGTATGAGATACCGAGATAAATGGGCCTGAGTGCAAGTGGGAGATGTTGAGAGATGATACCCTCGAGGCTATCTATTTTCATGTGTGCATAGCACAAACATCTTGTTCGAAATAACAGTAAGCTGTTTGGTAATAATTTATCTAAGTTATGTTATAATTAGATATTAACTTAGGTAAAGTCCTAAGACTTTATGCGAGGTCAAACAGGTATCGAGATGAGTATCTCGATCATGGAGAAATGTTTGACCCTCTGTAGCATAAGTCTAAAAGGGTTCGTGGTCGTAGATGTTTCGAGACAAGGATATCGAAACATCGGATAGACCATTGTGTCTTAGTCTTCACCATTTAGCGGTGGCGATGATCTCATGATCGCTTGACTTGGCGAAGTCGTAGACGAGACACAGGTGCTCATTAGAGAATGAGTTCACTGAACGATCCACAAGAGTTACCATATGGTTATATTGACCAATCTGTCAATGATGACTCTGAGTGATGATAGGCTAGTTGGTCTTTTGACTTGAGGTCATTTTGACGAACCTGTGCGTGAACGGTGTCACTTAGATCAAATGACCTAGCTTCGAGGCAAGGCCTGTCGAAAGGTCTTTGATTGGGTGACACTTGAAGCGTATGAGGAGAGTAATGACCAAGAGAGGATTCGTCTCTCCCAGTCAATGGGAGTTAGTGTCGTAGGGTTAGTTCGGTCTTTAGTAAAAACTCTGGCCAGAGTATGTTGGAAGAAGTCCAACATTTTTGACTAAAAGATCGATAGAAACTAACCGGAGTCAAGTTATTGGGGTTGACAGTTTGACAGTACCCTAGACTTGATCTACACGACATAGTTTAGACGAAGAGACTATAACTGCGGAATTCATCACGGAAACAGTCAGGGTGGTCCCGACAATACTCATGTCAATGAGTTAACCACATAATGATGATTCCTGAAGCAGGGACGGCAGCCACTGCTCGTGGTCACTGCCGTATAGGGCTTCGAGCCCAACTTGTTGTAAGGGTCAGGCTGTAGGGTCTCACACAGAGTGCGATCTTTCGTCTAGTAATAGGTAGAAATAAGTTAGGGAGAATAATTTGCATTTGATGCAAGGGATAAAATATTGCAAAAGATGTTTGCAATCATCTCCTGCATTCGGGATAAATGATCCTGAGTGCAAGTGGGAGATGTAGAGAAATATGCCCTCGGATCATTTGTATTTGATGCAAATGAAAATTTAAGCCTAGATAGGGACTAATTTGCATATGATGCAAAAGAGATTAAATGTGTCTTAAATTATTTAAGACTATATTTAATTAAATAAACGCGTTGAAAAGGTTACCTAGATGACGGGATCGTCCCGCTCTAAACGCATGTTCAAACCGCGTCAAAAACGGAGTCCAAATGCACAAGTTATAGCCAAAACAAGTCAGCCCAAACCGTTGAGCTGAAACCAGCGAAAATGGAGGCCCACCAAGCCTGAATTTTCTGGTTAGGGTTTTTTGAAACCTAGGATTTTCTTGACGGCTACGTTTCTAAGAGAAGCATGACTTTTGGCTAACTTTGGACAATTGTTTGAAGGGTCAAACGGACTCGGATTGACGAGCCGTTTTTTCCTACGTGTTCACCGTTGAACCCCCTTCGAATTGATAGGTTGTATCAATCATGAAGCTCAACGGTGAGTGAGTTAAAATTCACGGAAGTTTGCACTTTGTGAAGTGCAAACTAACTTGATTTTGATTAACTCAAATTAATAGTCCCACATCGGATTTTGAGAAAGGGGAGTAGTCAGCCGCCTATATAAATAGGGGTCTGCTCTCCTCCTCAAAACTCGTCCCAAGCTCTAGATCTGAGCGGCTCTCGTAAATGTTGGAGCACGCACGGATCTAGGCTAAAATAAATATTCTCTATCTCTCTATAAATTTCTGCCTTACTCTTGAGGGCTCTAGCAAAGCCGCAACGGAGTTCGGATTCAGATCCGAAATCTAGGCGAAGGTTTCACTCGCGTGAAACTTTCTTCCGCGCGTGGTTGGCTCGGCGACATAGGATTGATCGCCTCGGGATGCGGAGCGGTTCGAGGAGCAGTTCGGGGAGCGGTTCAAGGAGCGGCTCGGCGTGGGACGGGAGCAGCTCGGAAGACGGTGCGGAACATCTCGCCTGCCCCAGGGTTGAGATTCCGGGTATGTGTTTAAGTTTTCATTTAATTATTTGCAGTAGTTAGATCCCTCTTGGGGTGGTCAGATCCACACCAAGTTGGCAGAGATCCTGGCTAACAGGGTCTGGTTCCTTAGGGTTGCATGTTAATTAGATTAACATAAAATTTTTCCGCTCAATTTCTGTTTATGTTCCGTCCGACTTAGGACGGGACTAGAGTTTTTGTGCCCTAAGGGTCCCAGAAAACCCAGCAATTACATCATAACATAGCCATCTCCACCAATAAAACATTCGTAGTCAAACCAACCTAGGATAGATTGGAACCAACACCACCTCCTCGTGTTCGATATCCGCTCGCCACTACGCCGTGCGCTTGCGGTAAAACTACAATCATTCTCCGGGTGTGTATCCGGGGCCGACCAAGTTTTTGGTTGTGCTCTTGGGTTGCATTTTGGAGCGATCAAGTTTTTGGCGCCATTGCCGGGGAGATGTTTCCCGTTGGGTGCCAATTTGTCACAATTAGGTTTATTAGACTACGAAAAAAAAAATTTAACAAAAATAATTTTTCACCCCCGCCACCATTACTATCATTTCTATATTCTTTTGTGCCACTGATATTTTTCTCCAGGTATTTATCTTTGTTGATCAGGTGTTATGGATGGTATTATGTTGACCACAGATTTTGAGGAGGAAGCATTTCAGAACTTATTGGAGGGTCTCTTGGAGTCAGTGAGGTTCACCGGTTCAGAGAGCATTACAGCAGGTGATGCATTTGATCTACGATTTGCAGATTTTGTTATGAACCATGTTTCAGTTGCAAGAACAATTGAGGAAGACATACATGTCAGTCTTGAGGGGGATAGATTAAATTTTTGGATTGCTCACGGGCATTCCCCTCCACATGATGCTTCCCAACAAGTTGACACACATGAGCAGCCAGCATCACCATTCCAGAGAGAGCCTACATTGATAGTTCACGAGGAGGCATCACATGCGGAGCCAGAGCATTGCATTGCGGAGATAGCACTTTGGGACGAGGGTAACTTCATTCAGATAAATCCAGAGTCTTGCCCACCGATAGTTGAGCTTCTGCAGCCACCTCTACCTTCTGCTGAGGCTGTGATTATATGGACCACACATTTTTATGCGTATTTGGATGAGATTCTTGGACGACAAGCTGAGGACATTGATGCTTCCACATCTGAGGAGACAACGGTACCAGGCACAGATGCAGCCACTTCTGATGAGAGAACTGCGATGAGATACTCAGGGCGTGTTGCTACAGAGCTGGGTTTCACCGTCGTCACTCCCCCACCCACAGACACAGCTAGTCCATACGATGAGTGGATGGATGGAGATGATTCAGATGGAGAAGACATTGATGTTATTTACCTCGCAGAGCCAAAGCATGCTTTTAAGGAGGCCTTACACACGGAGCCAGAGCTTATCACCAAGGAGGTCGTGCATCAGGACGAGGACACAGCCATTCATGAGGATCCCGAGCACTACCCTCCTCCATTAGAGCTTCCGCAGCCACCTCATCCTTCCACTGACGCAGAGGACTATCCCACAGAGCTTACTGCTCCCACTCAGGGAGATATTTTTACCCACTCCATTTCTGAATCATGCATTCCATTCGATATTTATTTTGATTCAGATATTTTTGACACGTCATACCTCTTACAGCACACATACGATTATGGACCGGAGGTATGCTTGGACGTGTCACAGTTTGACGAGCATATCGAGGAAGTCCACACATATGATCTAGATTTACCTGAGCAGCTTAGAGAGGACATCATGGAGACACCTATCACATCACGGGAGGATATTGGATTAATTCCAGGGAAGTATCGTCTACCATTATTTATTTCATATATTTCTATAGATGATCCTCTTTGGGATACTTTTATTACGAGGGTAAATTTTTTGCGGCGAACTGATGCATCCTATTCTCTACAGGGTACAGGTGGAGTCCTTGTGGGAATGCTGGAGGATGCATTGCTGGAGTTCGTTGGAGTCCGTGGACATATGCGTCTGGCGGAGCCACGGAAGGAGAAGTTGGAGTAATTGCCTGCACCGGCAAAGATACTGGATCTGCCTTTTGCTATAGGTGATATCAATCCAGTAGTGTAGAAATTTTTATGCTTTCAATAAACACGAATCCTCTCGACAGCGAGAGGACCGTATAGATTTGATTGAGTAAATATCACCTCTTATGACGGCAACAAAAATTTTTACACCCCAAACCCATTATATATATTAATTCCCCTCTCCATATTTTGATACGCCACATCCTTTTGCTCACCACCATCGAGCATTTCTTTCAAGTGAAACCTTACTTTCTTATTCGTTTGACTTGATCACGCTTTGCAAAGCCGTGACATTTTTGATCGAGTCATTTGAATAGGTTTGTTTAGTATAAGCTTAGGGGAAGGCGCTCTCATGCATCATTGTATTTGCATGTAGTTGCATTAGGATTTCATGTCATTCATTTCATCATTTTTCATTCACCCCCTATTATTATCGTTGTTCCTCATATTCTTCCACTATGATCACATTGAGGACAATGTGAAGTTTAAGCTTGGGGGAGTGCATTTCCATGCCATTTAGATGCATTAGTTGCATTTTTACTTTATTTTAGGGTTTTTTTAGAATTTTTCAAAATTTTGCATCATCTTTTTTGAATTTTCCATCTTATTTTCCTTTTATGTGTGTTCACGCATCATGTTGTGTGCTTGTTTTTCTTTTCTTTCCTCTCTTTTATTTTTATATCTTTATTTTCCTTTCCTCCTTTTGCTAGATTTGTTCCTTATGATGATATATCTTATTGCTTTAGTAGCCATCACGATGCTTATTATTCCTTGCCATGCTACTTAGAGTATTCCATAGTCTTACTATTCACATGTGCTTGCAAATCCATTTCTTTTAATGATTCATCTACATGAATGCATGATATTAATTGAAGCTGAATGTATGGATTAGTGTTTGGTATGCTTTTGTTGGAAATGCACCAAGATTCACGCATCATTAGTATATCTGAAGCATCAGTTTTATTGTCTTATTCATCTTCTGTTGCATGCCTGATATGATTGTGCGCTTTACCGCTTGACTTCACTTTTTATTGAGATGATTGAGAATATACATGCTTACATATTAGTTTTAGTTGAAGTATTATTTTATTGAACCGTTCGTGCACATCTTAGAGTGAACCGAGTGTTACATTATTTCTTTCTCCACATATATCTTTTTATTCTCTACATGTCACTTGAGCTCACCTCCTAAAGCTACTTATATCGCATCTATTTCCCAAAAATCCCCACAAAAGAAAAAGTTAGCTCCAAAAAGTCCAAAAAGCCAAAAAGGAGCCAAAATCCAAAAATACAAATCAAATTGCTCCTACAAAAATCCAAGAAGAAAAATGAGAAACAAAGTCCAAAAGAAAAAAAAATATTTCTCTATCTCATTATTGGAGCCACAAAATACTTGGGAAAACCAAGGCAAAAATCCCATTTTCCACTATCATATTCCTTTAGATGCGATGCCTCAAGCTAAGCTTGGGGGGGTTGAATTCATTTGACCATATGAGTGAGTACGACACTAGAGTGGAGAGGTGCACGAATGGGGAAGTTTGATAACGCTGAAACTTAGCAAAATACTTTAGTTATGGAGATTTCTTATGAATCGATATAAATATGTGAATGCCATGATTTATTCCTTTCTCCATTGCATGTTTGGTGTGATTCTTATATGCTTCATTTATAACTTTTGATTGAAAAGTGCATTGCCAATATTTGTATATTAAATCCTATGAAACGCGTGACGTGGATATGAATTGATTGTATGAATTTAGAGAATCCCTTTTGTTGTTCTTAAAAGCTTGCAAGTACCATATTTATGTAAGATATGAAATCCTTATAGCATGTGATTTGTATTTTCCAAGTTATCGTGATGTGTAGCTTATGGCTTGAGATTTGAGAGAAGAATCTAGCGACCCCTTCCACCTCGTGTTCTTTCTTTTTCATTTCATTTTCTTTATTTTCATCTCCCGAGTTCGTCTCTCTACTTATCTTCCTCGAGGACGAGTAAGAGGTAAGCTTGGGGGATTTTGATCGGTCCATATTTTACACCTTTTTTCTGCATGTTTTCACGCCATTTCGATTGCTCATATTGCGATTTTCAAGAGTATTCGACGATATTGCGTTACTTTTCACTATTTCTTGTTTTTGTCGGATTTCAGGAAATATGGAGCGATCGGGAGCAAAAATGAGCTCAAGGGACTTGCACCCACTCCGGAGCGTCACCCAAGGCTCTTTTGAGGGCTATTCGGCGATGGGAGACGGGTGGAAGAAGAAGAAACTCCGTAGGAGCGACGAGGAGGAGAAACGGAGAAGATTGGGCATTTACAGCATGCCACACGGCCGAGTGGAGCACTCACTCGGCCGAGCAAGAAGACCACTCGGCCGACCAGACCGGACACGCCCCAACTGAAGGAATTGGGCGTGCACTCGGCCGAGGGATGATATCCCACTCGGCCGAGTAAGAAGGTCGCATCGCCCGAGTGGCATGAGAAATCCACCATCAAAAGAGGCCGACTTACTGGAAATGTACAGGCTTTTGACGGTTCCGAATCGGCCGAGTACCGAATGCCTCTCGACCGAGTGAGTAAAGCCACTCGGCCGATTCACCTCCGAAGACAGACCCCTAAGACCCCTGACTTACTGGAATTTTACAGGGTCTGTCACTCGGCCGAGTAGAGAAGCCCACTCGACCGAGTGGAGAAGTCCGCTCGGCCGAGTGATGCCGAGGACACGCAGCGCCCAGATTTTCAGACAGCCTCTCACTCTTTTGAAATCTGCTATCATTCCAGCAATCAAAGTATTTTTCTCATATCTTTTATGGATAGTATACTTCATGACGATTCCAACGCCGCCAAGAACGCGCAAATCGGAGGTCGGATGAAAACTGGAGAATTTCTGCAAGTTGACGCTGCAGTGCTGGAATTTCCACTCGGCCGAGTCACATGTTCCACTCGGCCGAGTCGGCGACGGGCCCAGATTTTAAGTTGCGGTTTGGGCTATTTTTGGGCACGAATTTGAGGGGTTTTCTAGGGTTATTTGCTAGGGTTTTAGGGAGACTATATAAGGGGTTTGTAGCCACCATTAGAGGGAGGTTCCCATTATGTTTTCTTAGGGATTAATTTAGAGGTTAGGCCATGCCCTAGGCCCCCTCTTGGATCAAAAAGCTTGTATTTGGATTGAAGATCTTCATCAAGCTAAGTATTTTGTTCTTATTGTTTGAATCTTTGTTTTTCTATCTTTTGTATGCAAGCAATTGTTTTTATTGATTCTCATATGCTTATTGCTATGCTAGAGTTGAATTGATTGTTCTAGGGCATGGGGATGAACCCTGTGGATCTAATTTCAGATTTGTGATGAATGAATTTCTAAATTGCTAGAATTGCTAGGAGATTAGGTTATGATCGATTTATTACGGATATCTAGGGATTTCCATCGATTGGGGTTTGCAAGAGATTGGATTCTAATCGATGGGAAGGCCTAGATATTCGATTTAGGTTTATAATCGAGATTCTCTAGACTTGGTTTGCAAGAGATTCGACCAAAGCTAGGATTTTTATTATAAATCTATACATATATTCGTTTGCAAGAGATTGGACGAATACGAACTATCACAACCTAGATCGTAACTCGAGTTTGCACGAGAGTGGGCTCGAGGGGCGATTGAACGATGATGTCGATCCTAATGCTAGCGTCTCAGGTTAGGGTTTGCAAGAGATTGGGCTCTAACCTAGGTTGCTATAGACCGGCAATAGCGCGAGAGCGTGAGCTTGGTTCTCTATTCAGTTACGACTAGTTCACCTCAACGCAAGTCTATTAATATTGCGATTCACTATTCACAATGATGCATGACGGTCCGTAGTGGGGATTCCCTAGCCCTAGACATCTTTTATTATATTGTATTTGAATCGATACTTGACCAACATTTTTATCACCAACATCGACATCCATCACCATTGCCATTACATCATACCATAGCCATCTCCACCAATAAAACATTCGTATTCAAACCAACCTAGGATAGATTGGAACCAACATCACCTCCTCGTGTTCAATACCCGCTCACCACTACGCCGTGCGCTTGCGGTAAAACTACAATCGTTCTCCGGGTGTGTATCCGGGGCCGACCAAGTTTTTGGTTGTGCTCTTGGGTTGCATTTTGGAGCGATCAAGTTTTTGGCGTCGTTGCCGGGGATGCGATTGTGTTTGATCCTACCACCCTAGCTATTTCTTTCTTTTTGTTTTATTTCTTTTTTTATCTAACCCTTCCATCGTGCTAATCACTTCTTTGAAACTTTGTTTTCCCTTGCATGTACACAAGATCCACAGCGGACCCAGTAGATATATTGTTTGATCCTGAGATCGAGCGTACATTGCGGAGAATCAGAGCGGAGAGGAGACCCGATACGGAAGGGAGGTTTATGAACGTTCGGGAGACGCCTGAAGAGTTAGCGGCAAGAATGGGGAGGATTATTTCCATTCGAGATAGGCTCCGGCCTAAGACTTCCTCCACGACCACGACCTCGTCCATAGCCATGCCGGAGTTGGCGGCCGACAAGAATTTTGAGTTGAAGACCGGACTTGTGGTTCTGATGCAGCAGGATCCATTTCATGGGAACGCCCATGAAAATCCCCACTACCACATCCAGCTCTTCCTATCAAAGTGCGCCACCTTCCAGATGCCAAGCATCACCCTAGATGCCATCAGACTGCGCCTCTTCCCCTTCACACTAAAGGATAAAGCTCTTTATTGGTTGAGGACGCAAGCTGAAGGAGTCTTTACCACATGGGATGAGTTGGCGAGCGCGTTTATCGACAAGTTCTATCCGCCCTCCAAGACGGTAAAGATTAGGAGTGCTCTCATGTCCTTCAAGCAAGGACCTCAAGAGACACTCTACGAGGCATGGGAGCCCTTCAAAGACCTGCAGCATCAGTGCCCCCACCATAGCATTGAAGATTGGGAGCTAGTCCATAGCTTCTACAATGGTCTCCAACCGGGGACCAAGCAGATTATTGATGCCGCGGCAAATGGGGCCATCTTATCGAAGACTCCTGACGAAGCTACGGCCTTAATTGAGGAGATGGCCTCGAAAAATCAACAATGGGGTGACGAGCGAGGACACTCTTTGTCCTCCTTGAATCCATCTAGCATCTACGAGGCCAAGGCCGTGGCGGAGCTTACCAACAAGTTCGATTCTCTCCACAAGGTGGTGGAGAGACTGGAGAAATATATTACGGAGCCCCAAGGAACCCCTTCCACATCCACACCAACAAATCAAATGTGCGATTGGCAAGACCAATCCCAAGCTACGTATTTGGGAGGAGAACAAGGAGAGGGATCTTTGGAGCAAGTTCAATACGTCGCGGGGAACCAAGGATATTGGGCCAATCCGGCCACTAGAAACCATCATGGTTTCTCCTATGCCAACAATGATGGAGCATTGAACCCCCCGCAACAACCACCTCACCAAGCTCAACCACCACCACAACAACAACAACATTATCTACTGAGGGGGACTCTGCAACAAAACTACCCACCAAGGCAACAAGTGGGACCATATAGGCCGCCCGGATACAATCAAGGGTGGAGAAATCCAAACCCTCCACAAGCTCAACAACGCTCTGATTTTGAAGCTAGAGTGGAGGAGTTTATGGTCGAGCAGAAGAAGACTAATGCTTCCTTGAAGGCGGGCCAAGATTCCCTTGCAACCATTGTAGGCCAAATCTCGGAGCAACTTGCGTTGCTCAATCGAAATAGTCAACAGTTGCCGGCTCAACCTGAGCAAAATCCACGGGGCAACACCGGCCATATCAACGCCGTGGTTGCAGTTACTACGTGAGGCGGGAAGAATACCACTCCCGTCATGATTCCTACCAAGGAGCCCGTGGTAGAGAGAGTAGAGCCAAGTGAGCCGGTCATTAAAGTTGAGAGAGAGAGAGAGCCGCAAGGGGAATAAAAGTCAAGAGCGGAGCAACTGATTGAAGAGAGGCGTTTTATGCCACCGATCCCATTCCCTCAGAGTCTTGCTAGAGCAAAGATGGAGAAACGTCTAGCCAAGTTTCTCGAGTATTTGAGAGGGGTAAGCCTCAATATCCCCTTCCTCGACGCTATTGTAGAAATCCCGACATACGCCAAGTTCCTAAAAGATTTGATTACGGGAAGAAAGAGGAAGGAGAAAATCATGCTCGCTGAGGAGGAGACTTGGTTCACCAAGAGAGAGAAGGAGCCCGCCAAATTCAAAGACCCGGGGAGTTTCCGAATTCCTTGCACCTTAGGCGGTGTCCCTCTGCAAAAGGCGTTAGTAGACTTAGGGGCTAGTGTTAGCCGCATGCCTCTCTCCATGTTCCGAAGACTAAACACCGGCACAGAATTGAAGCCTACCGACATGCGGATACAACTAGCAGATGGTCAGATCACAAGGCCGGTAGGGATCGCAGAGGACATCCCGCTACAAGTCCCGGGAGGCATATGTTTGCCATGCGACTTTGTGATCATGTAGTCAAGGAGGAGGGCGATACGTCGCTAATACTTGGACGCCCGTTCCTCGCCACCGCCGGTGTCATTATCGATGTACGTGAAGGGACTCTAACATTGAACGTCGGCAACATCGAGGTGGAGCTTCATATACCCAAGGAAATGAAACACATGCCTTATCATGAGGAGCTCGACTATATGGACCTCCTTGACGAGGTCATTGAGGAGGCGATCCCCCATTCCATCGGCGCACTATTCAAGGATGATTTTGAGGAAGGGCCGGACTTGGACCAAGAAGAAAAGATGAATGACTCCCCCGATCTCTTCGTAGAAATTGATGAAGGCGACGCTGATGTCGTGAGAATACGAGAGCTCTGCAAGATCTCAAAGATGAAGTCTCCGAAGAAAGCTCCGCCGATACGGAAATCGGTGTCACCGGTGAAGCCAAGGCCCAGAGCAAGCACTAGCTTGGGGGAGCCACCCCCCAACACTACCCGAGACGAAGAAGCACTGAGGAAGAACACGCCGCCACAACATCAAAATCCAAGCGTTCTTCCCGATAAATTCGCCGGGTGCATCTCATATGCACCCAATATCCCGCATTAAATTGAAAATCCAAGGGGGTCGAGCTCAAGACCTTAAACGAGCGCTTGTCGGGAGGTAACCCGACGGTTATCGCTTTATTTTTACTTTGTTCTTTATTTTTGTTTTAGAAATTATTAGTGTTTTGAGTCGTTTGCCTGAAAAATTCGTGATAACGGGTCCCATTTTTCTTTGACAGGAGAGGAGAAAGGGATATCTATCATTAGGAGGGTGAACAAGTCGACAAAGAGTGCTCCAGGAATGCGCTCGATGCTTAGGAGGAGGAAGAAATCAACTGGAGGAAGAAAAATAGAGATTAGAGCCCAAACGGAGCCAAACAGCAGAAAACAAGAATCACTCGGCCGAGTACACTAGCCACTCGGCCGAGCACGTAAGTTCGTCCGCCCGAGCGGCGCACCTGACGTGCGTCTATATTTCATATATTCACGCACGTTTTCTTTTGTGTTTCTCCGTGTTTTCCACCGTCTCTTATTCGTTTTCGTATGTTTTCCCGTTTTCTTTCACTTTTCTTTGTTTGTCCATGATTGCAGGAGTTCGACCACGTAGGGGACCTTTTACGATGATATCCCAAGTCCCCGGAGCAACGGGAAAAGTCACGCGTGATCCAGGGGGTCAAACGGCGAAGTATTCATCTTTCTGCCCCTCACCCAGTCGGTTGGTCATCTCCAACCGATCGGGTGATGCACGCGTGCACCAACCGGTCGCTACCGCAGCTCACGAAGAAGTCACCCGACCGGTTCACAGACCGGTTCTGCGGGCGGCTGTTCTCTGTCTTTTTGAGCAGAATTCCAACCGATCGGGTGACTCTCACCCGATCGGTTCATATGTAGCTGAGAAAAAGAGCTGAAGACACGGGCGTCGAACCGACCGGTTCACCCGACTGCTCCAAGATCCAACCGGTCGCTCAAGAACTCACCCGATCGGTTCGTGAGATCGGGTGAAAACTCGCCGTTTTCTGTGATTTATCTGTAACGGATCAACCGATCGGTTGACTTGTCACCCGATCGGTTGATCCGAAAATCTATATATAGGACCCCTAGGGTTCCAGAAACGGGAGAGTTGTATTTTTTTACTGTTTTATTTCCCTGTGACGGCTGTAATTGTTACTCTTAAGTAAGTTTTCAGATCTTTCTAATTTTTTAGTATTGTCTTTACTACTCCTTTACTTCCGCATTGCAATTGTCGGATTATGATTCTAACGGTTAAATTTCATTTAGATTGCTTTTTCATGAATTTTTGTGAGTAGTTCCCAAATCTGGGATTTTGGTGGAAGCCCCTTCGGGGGCTCTTCCCGATGCGTCCATAGGGTTAGGGAATCGATAGGGAGTAGGAATCTAACGGTTACGCGGGGCGTTTCATTGTCATCGGCGGGAAAAAGACCGCCTTTGACCGTCGGGCCAAGGGGGAATAAACTTGGCGGTTGACTCCCTAGCCAAAGCTCACGCCTTTAGCGTAGACGCTGAATCCTAGCACGCGGGAGCGGCAGGATGAGACGTCGGGAGATATCGTTGCGGACTTAGTGCTCCCGGGATCGATCAGTGTTTATGGACACGGGAGTGCCCACTGATCGAATCCGGGAAGTCCGGTGTATCATCCTGGGCACCGACCGGAATATCGGGCCCATGGGACGCCGGTACCACTTTCAGAGGCAACGTCTCACCATTAGACCCTAATCCCGATCGCTATCCATACCCGTAGGCCGTAGCGGCGAGAGCCTCTCGTCTGGTCGGAAACCAAAGTCCCGGGTTTACTTTCTTTTTGTCCATACGCTTTCATTTCCTTTCGTGACAACCAACCACCGATTCGGGCTAGCTCGCCCCTCGGGGTGATTTAGGTCCTACCTGACCCAAGCACAACCTCGCCTCCCTGAGTTCGATATTCCCGCACCCTACACTAACCATGAAACTTGCGGTAAACGACACCGCGCCGCCGCGCCACAAGCGGGGCGTCGGTCAAGTTTATGGCGTCGTTGCCGGGGAGGCAACGTGCTTGATATTTTAGGATCTCTTGAACCCTCGTGTCTAGCTCACATCCCTACCTCGCGATAACTTTCGCATTCTTCTTTTTCTTTTTCTCATTTGTTTTTCTTATTTTTATTTCTTATTTTATCTGTTTCTTTCCCACTTGTCGCTTCACGGGTGTCTGTTGTTTTTCATGCGCAGGAGTTCAAGGAGTCTTGACGACTTGATCCCCCTTGATCCAGAGATTAACGCCACCCTTAGGCGTTTGGCCGCCGAGAAGCGAAGAAGGGAAGATCCCGAATCCATGGAGGAGAACACCCCACCTCACAAGTCTCTGCTGGAGTACTCGATGCCATCCATCGAGTCGACTTCTGCCATCCGATCTCCAGCTATTGCGGCCCAAAGCTTTGAGCTGAAGCCGTCTCTAGTGACATAGATCCAGCAGGACCAGTTTGCGGGTGCGCCCATGGAGAGCCCGATAGAGCACCTGGACTCCTTCTTGGAGAAGTGTGACACCTTCCGAATTAACGGTGTCACTACAGAGGCTATCCGTCTGAAGCTGTTCCCTTTCTCTTTGCGGGACAAGGCCAAGCAGTGGTTAAGGGGGAAGGACCCCAATACTTTCAACACC
Organism: Scilla litardierei; assembly: GCA_030789695.1. NCBI lineage: Eukaryota > Viridiplantae > Streptophyta > Magnoliopsida > Asparagales > Asparagaceae > Scilla > Scilla litardierei. Next base: position 102,676,615 of record CM061131.1, read on the forward strand.
TGGGAGAAGCTCTCCAACGCTTTTCTGACGAAGTTCTTTCCTCCGGGGAAGACCATGAAGCTGAGGAGTGAGATCTCCTCCTTCTCCCAGGCCAGCCACGAGTCCTTGCATGAGGCTTGGACGAGATATAAAGAGATGCAAAGAAGATGCCCTCATCATGAGCTTCCGAAGTGGCAGATTATCAATCTGTTCTACAATGGGCTGAGGGATGACCTTAAATCTTCTATGGACGCCGCGGCTGGGGGTTCCTTCATGTCCCGAAGCGAGGAAGATGCCGGGAATATTCTGGAAAACATGGCATCCAACAATGAGCGGTGGTGTGACGAGAGAGCCACACCAAGAACTGGGGGTATACACAGAGTCGAGGACGTCGACAAACTTTCGAGCAAGTTTGACTTGCTTTCGACCCAGATCTCCGCACTGATGGTTGGAGCCGGTGGGGCCGGTACACAGCAAGTTTCTGCGGTGGAGTCCGAATTCCTTGGGGAATTCGACGGTGGTGACATCTCACCACCGTTGGATCAGGCGAGCGCACTATTTTACAACCCCTATCTGGCGCGCCATCATAAACTTGACCGGCGCCCCGCTTGCGTCGCGGCGGCGCGGTGTCGTTTACCGCAAGTTTCACGGTTAGTGTAGGGTGCGGGAATATCGAACTCAGGGAGGCGAGGTTGTGCTTGGGTCAGGTAGGACCTAAATCACCCCGAGGGGCGAGCTAGCCCGAATCGGTGGTTGGTTGTCACGAAAGGAAATGAAAGCGTATGGACAAAAAGAAAGTAAACCCGGGACTTTGGTTTCCGACCAGACGAGAGGCTCTCGCCGCTACGGCCTACGGGTATGGATAGCGATCGGGATTAGGGTCTAATGGTGAGACGTTGCCTCTGAAAGTGGTACCGGCGTCCCATGGGCCCGATATTCCGGTCGGTGCCCAGGATGATACACCGGACTTCCTGGATTCGATCAGTGGGCACTCCCGTGTCCATAAACACTGATCGATCCCGGGAGCACTAAGTCCGCAACGATATCTCCCGACGTCTCATCCTGCCGCTCCCGCGTGCTAGGATTCAGCGTCTACGCTAAAGGCGTGAGCTTTGGCTAGGGAGTCAACCGCCAAGTTTATTCCCCTTGGCCCGACGGTCAAAGGCGGTCTTTTTCCCACTGATGACAATGAAACGCCCCACGTAACCGTTAGATTCCTACTCCCTATCGATTCCCTAACCCTATGGACGCATCGGGAAGAGCCCCCGAAGGGGCTTCCACCAAAATCCCAGATTTGGGAACTACTCACAAAAATTCATGAAAAAGCAATCTAAATGAAATTTAACCGTTAGAATCATAATCCGACAATTGCAATGCGGAAGTAAAGGAGTAGTAAAGACAATACTAAAAAATTAGAAAGATCTGAAAACTTACTTAAGAGTAACAATTACAGCCGTCACAGGGAAATAAAACAGTAAAAAAATACAACTCTCCCGTTTCTGGAACCCTAGGGGTCCTATATATAGATTTTCGGATCAACCGATCGGGTGACAAGTCAACCGATCGGTTGATCCGTTACAGATAAATCACAGAAAACGGCGAGTTTTCACCCGATCTCACGAACCGATCGGGTGAGTTCTTGAGCGACCGGTTGGATCTTGGAGCAGTCGGGTGAACCGGTCGGTTCGACGCCCGTGTCTTCAGCTCTTTTTCTCAGCTACAGATGAACCGATCGGGTGAGAGTCACCCGATCGGTTGGAATTCTGCTCGAAAAGACAGAGAACAGCCGCCCGCAGAACCGGTCTGTGAACCGGTCGGGTGACTTCTTCGTGAGCTGCGGTAGCGACCGGTTGGTGCACGCGTGCATCACCCGATCGGTTGGAGATGACCAACCGACCGGGTGAGGGGCAGAAAGATGAATACTTCGCCGTTTGACCCCCTGGATCACGCGTGACTTTTCCCGTTGCTCCGGGGACTTGGGATATCATCGTAAAAGGTCCCCTACGTGGTCGAACTCCTGCAATCATGGACAAACAAAGAAAAGTGAAAGAAAACGGGAAAACATACGAAAACGAATAAGAGACGGCGGAAAACACGGAGAAACACAAAAGCAAACGTGCGTGAATATATGAAATATAGACGCACGTCAAAATCCCCCAAGCTGAACTCTTCCTCGTCCTCGAGGAAGACGAGTGAGAGTGGGAGCTCGGAAGGGAAAAATAGAGAGGAAGAAAGAAAAAGAAAACTCTAAGCCCTAGATCGTCCGTCAGAGCCATCAAAATCAAAAACGACACACCCAGCAAGCAAACGCCAAATCACACCACTAAACCTAGGAAAGCGAGTCCAAATAAGTGTCGTGGGTCCACGCAGTGAAGCGCGAGTGAGCGTGGTCGTGTGCTAGCAAATGGTGATGCTTTCTACGATGTGCTACGAGGCTCGACATACACAAATCCAAGATATGACCCAAATATCGAATCGAATTGAATTAAGTGGTGAATATAAGTTCGAGCATGCATGAGAATAGAGAGAATAGGAGCGTATCATGCATCGGGGACTCCACAACTAGGGTTAAGGAAATCACGCCACTATAGCCTAGATACTAGCTAAATAGCTCCTAAGCCAAGTGTCTTTGATAACGACGGGGGTTGAGATGATGTGGAGAAGAACACTCGGTGCAAATTCTCGCCTTCCCTTTATTCTTGGCAAGTATGAAAATATTCACACGGGAATTTTTTTGGGTTTTGGGTATTTGCATATTTTTTGGCTTTTTTGGCTATACAATCTTTTTTCTTTTCTTTTCTTTTCTCCCATTTTTTTGGCTTTTTGGTTTTTTCGGCTATACACTTGTGTACTCTCCCAAGTGGGGGAACGGTACACGACGAGGGGATTTGCACCAAGTAAAACAAAAAAGAAGTCGAAATCTAAACACTCGGGCAAAGGGGACTATTGTTGCTAAATAGAGCTTAGGCTAAATGGGGTATCCTAGTCCTTAGTCGTGGAATCCCGACGCATGCGAATTGAAGTATACGATATAAATAGCATGCGTATAGAAGCAGACATTAGAAGCAAATACCGCGTATTCAAATCGGAGCATGATAATGTAGGGGTCATTCCTGGACAGGTATATAAAGTAAAATCACAAAGCAGAAGCACACCAATTGCTAGTCACGACACACGACTCACAAAAAGCTAAGTGGACCCACGATGCGTGAAATGCAAGAGGACTCGGAATCATAGGGTTAGTGAGTGTGATTATCGATGCAATGCTAGGTGTGTGTGACTTTGTGGCGATTCATCATAGGATTCATTTCTAGGAGAAAGAGCTAAAGAAAGAAGGAAAAAGAAAAAAGAAGAAAAACACGATGGAAAATGACTCAAATAACGTAGAAAAACAACACAAATGACGCACGAAGTGCGACTCCCCCAAGCTGAAACTTGCATTGCCCTCAATGCAATAAGAGTGAGTACGGGAGGGCAATGAAAATGGGGGGGGAATACGCACAGACACGAAAAGAAATGAAAACGAGGAAAACACATAGATAAAACTGAAAAAGAAATAATAAAAAAAAAAAAAAACAAGATCAAAATCAAACAACACGAAAATAAAAATAAAATAAAATCACACGACACGACACTCAAAAAGTGAAAAACAAACACACACACAAAAATGAGAAAAACAAACAAAACACGACAGCACACCAAAACAGACGTCCCCCAAGCTAGACCAGAAAGTGCTAGCGAAATGATATGATCAATGAAATCTAGATATGTGCAAGGGGGAGTCAAAAACAAAAGGGGTGAATCTAGAAAGCAGGAGGAGCTGAGTCCTCGTCCTCCTCGGAAGAGGGTGTGGATGGGTGGTCGGGGGAGGCTGGGGGTGTGCTGAGAAGTGGGGGAAGAGGCGAAGTAGTAGGGGCAGTGGTGGTGTGAACAATGGGACAAGTGTCGGTGGTGATGGGTGGTGTTGGTAGGAAGGCGATCAAGGCGGTAGTGAGAGGAATAGAAGTGGAGGAAGTAGGTGCGGTGGTGACGGTAGTGGGGGGTGGTGGGAGGGATCTGGAGCGTACCGGTAATTTCCTCCGGAGCACGTATGGAGTGACGGAGGAGGATGGAGGTAGCGTGAGTGCGGTGGAAGTGGTCGGGAGGGGTGAAGTGGATGCCGGGATGGGATGTGAAGAGGGAGGAGAAGAATGTGGTGAGGGGGGTGATGGATGTGGAGAAGTGTGGGTGGGTGGAGGCGAAGATCGCCTGGGTGGTGAAGGTGGAGGTGGTGAAGGTGGAGGTGGTCCGTGGATATGAGTAAGAAGGCGGAGAATGGCGGCCACGTTCCTCTCAAGTGCGAGGAAACGTGGGTGAGTAAGAAAGGAGGATGGTGATGGGTCCGAGGAAACAGAGGACATGGCGAGCTCACGAAGGGCGGCGACCTCCCTCTCAAGTCCTAGACGGGCAGATACCTGACGGCGACCAAAAGACGTAGACTGGCGCGAGGCAGCGGTGGTGCCGCCAGGTAAGGTCGAAGAGGTGCTGGCGGCAGTGGTCATGCCAGCACAGGAGACAAGGCCAGAAATGGCCGCAAGGAGGTGCTCAGACGTGATCGGTCCCGGAGCAGAAACGGGACGACTCGGGCCAGCCCCTAAGTCTCCCCCAGACGCAGGGATATCCTGCTCGCCTAAGTGGGCGGCAGGGGACGGTGATCTGCGGGCGCCTGCGGGGAGAAAAGGAAGATTCAACCCTGCAAAGAAGTCGGAATCAGGAGGGAAAGTCCAATCTCCCACGAGAGCAATGGGCATGCGAGCGGGGTTGGGCAGAATGGTGTAAGGGGCTGGGGGGTGGCCATAGTTGAAGATGTAGCGGCCAGCTGAGTAGGGTCTAATCATGTGAATGTGCCGCAGGACGTCAATATCAAGACGTGATGGTCCTGCGGCAACAGGAAGATTATTGGGGAGGGGGATATTGAATTGGGGGTAAGAGCATATGATAGTGATGATGCCCCCGCAACAAAACTTTCCCTTACCGGCCCGGCTAATCTCGAGTAGCTTGTGAACAAGCCAATCGCCGCCATGAATGGGGACGGTAGGGGCCCTGAAGCTAACTCCATCATCATCCCGGACATAAGGAAAAGTCATGGCCCAAAGGATAAAAAGATCGGGGATAGTCACAGTGCCTGACTCGTCCCTAGGAAAGAATGTGGAAGAGATGATCCTGTGGGCAAGACGAAACACGGGATGAATGATGGAGGAGGCCTTGGCCCGACCTCGGGGGTAGTCACCGATCAATGTGAGGCGGAACCAGAATTGATCGACGCTAAATTCGGGCGTGTACCCATGGTGTCTGATAGAATCATCCCCGAGATTGGGGAAACCAAATATATCATTAATCGTGTTCAGGGTTGTGGTGACACTACGGTTACGCACCCGGAATCTAACGATCGACCCGGACTCTAAAACAAGTGTGGAGAGGAATTCGAGTGTGAGTGCCGGGTGGGAAGTGGCAGATGCATTAAGGAAGGCTAACCATCCTAAGTTGCCGAAAAGATATTCGATCTCGGTGAAGACACCGAGATCGAGAAGTGTTTATGCATGCGGGAATTTAGTGGATAGATGCCCTTGAGCATCAAGCCTACGGTAAAAATCTTTGTGCTCCTGGTTCCGAAAAATATACCCGTGCGGGCCCAACATTGGGTCCACAGGGGGGACAACAGGCGGGGGAGGGCCAAGTGTAAGTGCTCGTGTATGGGAAGGGGGGCGTGTTTGTTTTCGTCTTTTTCGAGACGGCTCCTCTTCCCGCATGATACCCTTTCCCTTATCCTTATCTTTAGCCATGTGTGTGAGTGTGAGCAAGAATTAGTGCAAAAATCGTGGATGCACACTAACACAAACAAACGAGCAAGCACAATAAGTAGGGCAAAAGTATAAAATAGGCTTAGGAGCGAGTTTACCCAATTGCAGTGGTGGAGCTTGCTCGTTGATGTCCCCTCACTGTTCAGCGAGAGAAGCTTGGAGCCGCGGCGAACTCCTTCGGCAAAAATTTTCGAAATGGAGGTGGATTTGGGAAAATTAGGTCAAAAATCTCGGAATGGGAGGAGAGAGAGGGTGTAGATGATGGAGGGGTTGATGAAGGAGGTGGAGAGTGGGAGTAATGGAGGAGTAGGGGACGTGGGGGAGTGGGGATCGGTTGTTGGAGAAGAGGGGAAGACGAAACGACGGCGAGATTTGCGATCGGGCGAGGGCGGAAACGGGCGGGCGTCGGGGGGTATTTATAGGGTTTTAAGTCGAACCGATCGGGTGACTTGTCACCCGGTCGGTTGACGGTTAGGTCGAAAATTTTGCCGAAGAAATGCTACAGGCGAACCGATCGGTTGACTTGTCAACCGATCGGTTGGCCGCTCCACTAAATTTCCCGAGAACTTAGGGCTTCTCACCCGGTCAGGTCAACCGATCGCGCTCAAACTCAACCGATCGGTTGATATTCCTCAAAATTTTCCGAGAGTTCTCCCCAGCTCACCCGGTCTGCCACCCGGTCTCTTCATTATTCAACCGATCGGTTCATTCGGGGACAGATCTCGGCATGTATCTGATACATCCCAACCGATCGGGTGAGTTATCACCCGATCGGTTGAGGCTTGTTTCCTGCAAAAACCAAGAAATTTGATTAAGTCCCCTAACGGATGTTCTCGCGGCTGACTTTATTTATAGAAATAGATAAAATAAAGTAAAAAATAACGCTAAAAATTAGAGAAAAAGTTTAGAACATGGGTTGCCTCCCATGAAGCGCACTTGTTTAACGTCGTTGGCTCGACGCCCGCAAGAGATGCTCATGGTGGCTGATACGGGTGATGCCCAATCTTAGGCATCTCTTCCTTGTTGGAGCTGAAGGCGCTCGGGGTAGTCAGCGGCTGGAAAAATACTTTCTCGACCACCCTCCCTTTGTTCTTGAGATCCGGGGGCTTTTCCTTGGTGTTGGCGCTTCCCGCCATCTTTTTCAGGATTCGGACCTCGTCTTTAGTGAGGTCCGTGAGCTCTTTCCCCGTTCTCTTCACAGGAGGAAACTTGGGGAACCCGGGAGGGGTCGTTCTCGCTGCACTTGGTTTTCCAACAGCTTCTAAGTCTTCGGGGCCTTCTTCATCTTCAGAATTCCCCAATTCATCGGGGGGGTTTCTCAGGAGAATCTCCCAGGAGCTCTCCTCCACAGCCTTTTCTTCTTCTATCTCAAGCAGATTACACCGGAGGTCATCAGGAGGGTCGGGGTGCTTCATAGATAGTCCCAGGTCAAACTCAACTTTCTCTCCGCTGACGTTCAAGGAGAGTTTTCCGTTCTTCACATCTATAAGAACGCCAGCAGTGGCCATGAAAGGCCGTCCCAGGATAATGGGGGTGTGTGCGTCTTCGGGCATGTCCATGACTACAAAGTCCACAGGCACATGCACCCCTTTCACATTCACGGGGAGATCATCAACAATTCCCACCGGATATTTGACCGACCGGTCAGCTAGTTGTAGGGTCATCCCGGTGGGCTCCAAATCACCCATTCCTATCCTTCTGTACATCGACAAGGGCATCAAGCTAACACTCGCTCCTAGATCGACGAGTGCACGATTAATCTTCACAGCCCCGATCGTGCAAGGGATAGAGAAGCTCCCAGGGTCCTTGAGCTTTGGCGGGTTATCCCTCTGGATAAGAGCGCTACATTCTGCCGCCAGCACCACTTTCTCTTTTCTCGACCCTTTGGTCACCAAATCTTTTAAGAATTTTGCATAGGAGGGGATTGTCTCAATTGCCTCCAAGAAGGGGATTTGCAGGCTTAGGTCCTTGACCATGGCGAAGAACTTCCCATATTTCTCATCAATTTTCGCCTGAGCCAACCGTTGTGGAAATGGCACAACGGGTTTATACACTCTTGGGCTCTCTTCCTCCTTCTTCTTCTCTTCTTCAGATACTCCCTCCGGAGTCTTGGGATTTGATGACGAAGCACCTGTGTCGTTTAATTTTTCAGTCGGTCTCTCAACGACCAATGGTGCTTCCGGGTTGCTAGGGGGCACTCTAGTAGGAATTTGTGTCCCGCTTCTCAGAATGATAGCGGACACATTCGCGTGCTCGTGCACGAGTGCCGATGTTTGTGTTGCTCCTCGAGGGTTCACCTCCGGTTGTGGCGGTAATTGGTTTTGTGACCTTGCAAGGTTCGCCACTTGTAATCCCAGCTGGGTTACTTGGTCCGTGAGGGTCCGCTGACCCATTTCCAGCTTTTGGTTGATCCTCTCCTGGTTGGTAATGTATTGAGTCAAGAGAGACTCAACCGGAGAGACGGCCCTCTGTTGGCCATACTGCTGCTGCTGGAACGGCTGCTGATTCCTGGGAGCGTACGTTTGTTGCTGAGGTTGCTGCTGAAATGGTTGCAGCTGACCCTGATTCTGCGGTGGTCTAGCCGGCTGATAGATTTGTTGATGCGGCTGCTGCGGCGGCGAGGGCTGAAATGGTGGCCGGTAACTAAAATTCGGATGGTTCCGGTTGTTGGGAGAGTAGGCCGGGTTGGAATTTGTCCTTGGCGGATATGGCGCATTCCCCGTGGGGTTGTAAAATAGTGCGCTCGCCTGATCCAACGGTGGTGAGATGTCACCACCGTCGAATTCCCCAAGGAATTCGGACTCCACCGCAGAAACTTGCTGTGTACCGGCCCCACCGGCTCCAACCATCAGTGCGGAGATCTGGGTCGAAAGCAAGTCAAACTTGCTCGAAAGTTTGTCGACATCCTCGACTCTGTGTATACCCCCAGTTCTTGGTGTGGCTCTCTCGTCACACCACCGCTCATTGTTGGATGCCATGTTTTCCAGAATATTCCCGGCATCTTCCTCGCTTCGGGACATGAAGGAACCCCCAGCCGCGGCGTCCATAGAAGATTTAAGGTCATCCCTCAGCCCATTGTAGAACAGATTGATAATCTGCCACTTCGGAAGCTCATGATGAGGGCATCTTCTTTGCATCTCTTTATATCTCGTCCAAGCCTCATGCAAGGACTCGTGGCTGGCCTGGGAGAAGGAGGAGATCTCACTCCTCAGCTTCATGGTCTTCCCCGGAGGAAAGAACTTCGTCAGAAAAGCGTTGGAGAGCTTCTCCCAGGTGTTGAAAGTATTGGGGTCCTTCCCCCTTAACCACTGCTTGGCCTTGTCCCGCAAAGAGAAAGGGAACAGCTTCAGACGGATAGCCTCTGTAGTGACACCGTTAATTCGGAAGGTGTCACACTTCTCCAAGAAGGAGTCCAGGTGCTCTATCGGGCTCTCCATGGGCGCACCTGCAAACTGGTCCTGCTGGATCCATGTCACTAGAGACGGCTTCAGCTCAAAGCTTTGGGCCGCAATAGCTGGAGATCGGATGGCAGAAGTCGACTCGATGGATGGCATCGAGTACTCCAGCAGAGACTTGTGAGGTGGGGTGTTCTCCTCCATGGATTCGGGATCTTCCCTTCTTCGCTTCTCGGCGGCCAAACGCCTAAGGGTGGCGTTAATCTCTGGATCGAGGGGGATCAAGTCGTCAAGACTCCTTGAACTCCTGCGCATGAAAAACAACAGACACCCGTGAAGCGACAAGTGGGAAAGAAACAGATAAAATAAGAAATAAAAATAAGAAAAACAAATGAGAAAAAGAAAAAGAAGAATGCGAAAGTTATCGCGAGGTAGGGATGTGAGCTAGACACGAGGGTTCAAGAGATCCTAAAATATCAAGCACGTTGCCCCCCCGGCAACGACGCCATAAACTTGACCGGCACCCCGCTTGCGTCGCGGCGGCGCGGTGTCGTTTACCGCAAGTTTCACGGTTAGTGTAGGGTGCGGGAATATCGAACTCAGGGAGGCGAGGTTGTGCTTGGGTCAGGTAGGACCTAAATCACCCCGAGGGGCGAGCTAGCCCGAATCGGTGGTTGGTTGTCACGAAAGGAAATGAAAGCGTATGGACAAAAAGAAAGTAAACCCGGGACTTTGGTTTCCGACCAGACGAGAGGCTCTCGCCGCTACGGCCTACGGGTATGGATAGCGATCGGGATTAGGGTCTAATGGTGAGACGTTGCCTCTGAAAGTGGTACCGGCGTCCCATGGGCCCGATATTCCGGTCGGTGCCCAGGATGATACACCGGACTTCCCGGATTCGATCAGTGGGCACTCCCGTGTCCATAAACACTGATCGATCCCGGGAGCACTAAGTCCGCAACGATATCTCCCGACGTCTCATCCTGCCGCTCCCGCGTGCTAGGATTCAGCGTCTACGCTAAAGGCGTGAGCTTTGGCTAGGGAGTCAACCGCCAAGTTTATTCCCCCTTGGCCCGACGGTCAAAGGCGGTCTTTTTCCCGCCGATGACAATGAAACGCCCCGCGTAACCGTTAGATTCCTACTCCCTATCGATTCCCTAACCCTATGGACGCATCGGGAAGAGCCCCCGAAGGGGCTTCCACCAAAATCCCAGATTTGGGAACTACTCACAAAAATTCATGAAAAAGCAATCTAAATGAAATTTAACCGTTAGAATCATAATCCGACAATTGCAATGCGGAAGTAAAGGAGTAGTAAAGACAATACTAAAAAATTAGAAAGATCTGAAAACTTACTTAAGAGTAACAATTACAGCCGTCACAGGGAAATAAAACAGTAAAAAAATACAACTCTCCCGTTTCTGGAACCCTAGGGGTCCTATATATAGATTTTCGGATCAACCGATCGGGTGACAAGTCAACCGATCGGTTGATCCGTTACAGATAAATCACAGAAAACGGCGAGTTTTCACCCGATCTCACGAACCGATCGGGTGAGGCGCCGTCGTTTTCTGTTTACTATTTGTAACTGATCAACCGATCGGTTGACTTATCAACCGATCGGGTGACGCTTTTCCTGCGGGTTTGGACCCGAACCACTAGGGTTTCGAAGTGGGGCTATAAATACTCGAAGTTGGCCGACTGAAAGGGGATCTCTTCTCAGTTTTTTAGGGCTTTTGCCCCCCTTCTCTTGGGAGTTCTAGGTTAGTTTTAGATTAGGTATTTTGTTCAATAAGTCTTGTATGGGATCAACGATTCACTCAAGATAAGTATTTCTTTCTCTTGTTCTCCATTTTTTGTGTTGTATTTCTTTTGCTTCATGACGAATGTTTGTGTGTGTTTGGTGTTGTTTGTTTATATGTCTTTCATCATGGAGTAGTATTGATGAACCCTAATACGGGTTAGGGTAGGATTGTTGCTTGGGAATTTACATTAGACTTGGTTGCATGGCACGTGTTCGATGAAATGTGTCAACGGGGATTTCTAGCAATCTGGGTCCAATTCGTACGGCAACACACTAGATGTGTTGGGGATTGGGGTCCGCTTGTCCTGTCAAGATCCGCTTCGATGTATCGCTAGAAATCACATTTGACCTATTTGGCCATTAGGGTTACGCGGGGGTGTTTCATTGTCATCGGTGGGAAAAAGACCGCCTTTGACCGTCGGGCCGAGGGGGAATAAACTTGGTGGTTGACTCCCTAGCCATAGCTCACGCCCCCAGCGTAGACATCGAGTCCTCGCGCGCGGGAGCGGCTTGGACGAAGTGTTGGGAGATATCATTGTGGCCTTAATGCTCCCGGTTGCGGAAGGTGTTAATGGACATGGGAATGCCCACCTTCCGGAACCGGGTAGGCCTAGCGTGCTTGGCACCGACCGGAATATCGGGCCATGGACGCTAGGTACCTCCTTTTGGGGCAATGTCTCACCCTGGATCAAGTCAAATACCAAGTGTCATGAATGCTCTAGCCCGTGTTAGCGGGGATTCATTTTGTGTCATTTTCATTTCTTTCTTTTATTTCTACACTTCACCCACATTATCCGCGTAGCTAGCACACGACCTAGGCGAGGCTAGTAGCCACTCAAGCCATCCACCTCCCTGTGTTCGATATACCCGCACCCTACACTAACCGTGCACTTGCGGTAAAACGACACCGCGCCCATACCGTAAACGGGGCGCCGGTCAGCACCAACGAGGGAAGTCTGTTGTACCCAACTCTCTGTTTCTTTTCTTGATTTCGGTATAATTGCCACTCGGCCGAGTATATATCTTCACTTGGCCGAGTGAAACTGATACGCTCCTAGGGCGAGAATTGCCGAGTAGCTTGTGCCACTCGGCCGAATGGAATTTCTCCACTCGGCCGAGGGTGGCAAAGCCACTCGGCCGAGTCGTAAGCAGGGAGGAATTTTCAAAAATATTTCCGTTACGTTCACTCGGCCGAGTTGTAACTTTTCCTATAAAAGGCGCTGCGGGCTCGGCGTGGAATTCGAAGCGACAAATTCTCATCCGTTCGCCCGAGCCCGCACCCGATCAGCTCCCTACGCCCCGACTCGCTGCCACTCGCCTGACCACCCTCGCCGCAGCTGCACTCGGCCGACCTCCGTCGACCGACGCCGCCGCCCCTCCGCCCGAGTCGTCGGCGACTCCCTCGCCGCCGGCGACTCCCTCGCCGCCGGCCGTGCTCCGGTATGCCCTATTTCGCCCATTTCTCCATTTTTCTCCTATTTTTGACGATCCATGTGCTAATCGAGCCCCTAGCCTAAATTAACTTCAATATCTATCCATTATACCCCTAACCCCCCATACATTTTGAATATTACTCGCTGATATCTTCGTTTGATGTGCAGGCTATATTGGGGAGCTTAGGGGAGCCTATGGGAGCTTCCGGGGAGCGTTTTTGGCTTCGTGGAGGCGGCGTCTTCGCACGCATCCACTATTTTGCTCTCGCGGCATGTTACGGTATACTAGTTCCACTTATTTTCGCACGCCGTGTTTTTTCTATTTTTGGTGAGCACCCGGGGCCCACATGCCGCCCGGAACACGGCCACGCACCAGGAGAGCTTCCGCCAAGCGGAAGCGGCCGGATGAGCCCGGCCCCTCCTACGAGATGGAGGACTCTCCTCCGCCTACACCACCTCACCCCGCACAGCCACAGCCTGTAGACCCCGTTCACCCCGCACAGCCACAGCCTGCAGTCCCCGTTCACCCCGCACAGCCACTCCCAGTCGACCCACTGCCACCACCGGCTCCTCTTGTCGGGCCGCTGGGGATTACGTTTCGAGACGACGCACACCGCGTCGTTTTTGAGCGCATTTCCCAGCGATCGATTGTACCCTCCAGGTTCGCACACCTTGTAGACCTAGGACGCCTGGGGGTACTTGAGGGGATGCTCACGTTGTATGACAACGTGGGTTGGCGAGATTTTTTCCAAATTTCGGCGGACACCTTCGTCCGTCCGGCACTTGAGGTGCTGAGTTCTATTTCCCGGACCGACGAGGGATGCTCGTTTAGGTTTATGGACCGAGAGTGCCAGGTCACTCTCGGTATGATGAGAGCATTCTTCTCGTGGCCCGATATCCCCGGGGCCGACCGTGGCTACGCACCCACTCACATCCCCCCACCTTCCTTCGATTCCCACGCTTTCTGGGCCCGGATCACGGGTTTACCAGCTGCCTTTGACCCTAGTAGGGCCAAGGCCTCGGCCATCGTCCACCCCTGCCTCCGCATAGCTCAGCGCCATATGGCGACTACCTTTTTGGCGAGGTATGAGCCTGGGACGATGTCCACGCCAGAGCTTTATATGCTCTATGCGATGACGCGCCCCAGAGTTCTAGCTAGGGAGAGTGACGAGTTGGCCCTCGCCGTCGTGATTGATATCGCGAGCTGGTTTTTGGACCACATCATTGTATCGGTGGGCGCTCGCTCACTGATATGTTGCGGCGGTCTAATCACCCTGCTCGCCCTGATGACCGGCGAGGACCTACCGGCCGATTTGCGTCGTTCTCCGGGCCCCACTTCACTGTCTATAGACGTTATAGCCCGGATGAAGATGCTTCATCCGCACGGCCAGCGACACTGGGTTTGGTTGCACGGTCCCTATGGTGCTGACTACATGGTCCTTCCGAGCCCACCTCGGACACAGATAGCACCAGCACAGGTAGACTGGCTTCCGACGATGGATCTCCTGATCCCCGCCGCCTACGTGCGTGAGGCCGAGGAGGCTAAGCAGGCTGAGCAGGCCCACGCTGCACACGCTGCACCCGTTGACCCTGTGGCCCCTCAGCCTGTCCCTGAGATTTCTGCTGATCCCGACACCACTGTTCACACTTCTGCCGGTGTCGGGAGTACACTTGTTGAGCCCACCACCACTCCCACCACAGCTGGCCCTCTGTCCATTGAGCCCCTTTGCTCTGCACTACCCGAGCGCCCACCTACTTTTGTTGAGAGCAGAAAGCCTTCTTTCGCTGCTGTCGTGGAGACCATGGCTAGTATGATCTCCGCTAGGATTTCACCTTTTGGACCCCACACTGCCTCCCCAGCGGTTGTCACTTCTGTGATTCGGAGTGAATATTACATATTTAATCCCCTTATTAGTCCTATTTTGTGTTCATCTGATGCTTAATTGGTCTCTAATACGTTCGTATTTTTAATATCATCAATTATTAGAGAAATTACTTGATTTGTGCACAAAACGCGAATTCTATTGAGTATTTCTGCATTTTTATATTTTTCATGGCAAGCTCTCGATCTCACGATTCCAACGACTATTTATTTGTATTTTTCAGAGATCTGTGCTAATTACTGTGTATTTTTGAATGCAGAATACTATTTAAAAGGAGAAATACGCTAAAAATACGCAGGGAAATACGGCTGCACGCTTTTTGGCGGACACGTGGTATAATCTGAGCGTTTCCCGCTCAAATCGTACGGCTATCGCTAGTGGGCGTCGTGGATCTCCTAACACCGTTCGATTTCAATCGAGCGGTCAAAAAGCCGCCCGCTCGAACGCGAAGCGCAGCAACCCAATGAGAATAGGTGGGCCACGTGGTCGTTTGCTGCACGTCAGATGCCGATCAGACAGCGCACGACGCCTTCGCTCGAGAGCGAACGGAGCAGTCGACGTGGCGTGATGCGGACGGTCCGATCGAGATCCAACGGGCACAAAGCACCCCGCAAATTTAAACGAGCAGCAGCGTTCCCTCGATGCGACGTGGCGACATCCAATTCGTCCATTTTCGCAACCGACGGCTGAGATTGATTCCAAGCGTAAGTCGGATGCGAGAGCGATGCGGGCGAAATGCGAATCTCAACGGCCACGCGGCTCTCTCCTATTCAATCCCGCTTGCGATGAGCGGTTGAGATCTCGTCCGACTATTGGGTGCGGGTTTAAAGCGAAGCGGATGCGGGTTTGAACCCGTTAACACCCCCAAACCCGCAATGCTATTATATAAGCGTATTTCTAGGGTTTTGGGGGTTATTCTGGCGTATTTTGGGGCTTTTGGAGCGGCTACTGTGCGTATTTCTCCAGGGGAAAATTATCAAAAATTCCAGAGGCTATTCTTCCTATTCTAGAGGAGTTTTGGGTTCTAAAGTGGATATTTGGTGATAAATTCTTGAACTTATACCCCGTATTTGGTGTATTTTATCGTATTTTGGCTATTAGAACGATGTATTTGGCTATGAAATCTGATTTTCTTTGCACCATGCGTGGCTAATCTCCTTGTGCTATGGTTGTGATGTTATTAGGAGTATTTAATTGATGAATTTCATGTCTTTAGCCCTATTATCATGTCCAAATTGCTAGTAATGTTGATTTCTACAACGTATTTGTTGGGTATTTGGTGATTGTCATTATTATTTACATCCCGTATGGCTAGGCCCTGACAAGGCTAGCCAATTCATGTTCACTAATCTGAACTTATTGTTGCATTTATCGTTTAATGAAATCAATGTTGCTAGTGATACGTATACGGATATTTTGACTAGTTTTCATCGTGTCATCTTCCGACGTTTTCGTGCCCTGACCGGACGAAGCGTTGAGCTATATAAAAGACGTGATATTTCAGCGATTATTATCTCCTAATGAAATCACAACCGTAGCACATCTACTTCATATGTGTTGGTGTTGACGTAGTTAGGGTGTCGTAATTATTGATGCTTATATCTTTTCGCCCTATTTGCACTTGATTAATTCTTTGGCACGTTTTCATACGCTTGATCGCCATACCTTCCGACGTTCTCGTGCCTTGACCGGACGAAATGTTGAGTTATAGAAAAGGTATTGATATTCATTGATTGCACACACCCTAACGAAAATCAAACCCAACACATACTCCCCATACTTGTATCCCTTCCAAAGTCACCGTAAATATCGTAGGATTTTCATTTCTTATTCCATACTCTTGATCATATATCTTCGTGTTTGATAGGTGGTTGGCTAACATCGTATTATTACTCTTTTCAGATTGACGATCGTAGTTTTGCAGGTCAGTTGTCCCGTGGATTCGATACCTGGACTCACCAGGATATTACTTACACGATCTCCTGTGCTTGGGAGTAGTTCTCACAACATTTGAGATGAGGCAAGTTTTTGGCGCCGTTGCCGGGGACAACAGTACTTGCAATCTACGATTTCAGTTCGTTTGGAGGAACATTCGGTGAGATCCTTCCATCTTATAGTCTAGGATTTTTTTTAATATTTTATTTTCTTATTTTCTCTTTTAAGAATGGAATATATGGAATACATGAAATTCTATTGCACGAAAAATTTGTATGATGCAGAATATTATAAGGCACACAAACATAGGATGGAGAAGCTCAAAATCGTTGGTTTTAATCAGACTGATTGTGAAACTTTCTTTCAGGCCTGGAGGAGGTTCACAGACATAATATCGAGCTATCCGCAGCATGGGTTTACGAAGAAAGAACTTATGGAGTCCTTCCTAGGTGGACTACAACCACAGCTACAGGAATTCTTGGGAGTCATGACGCCGACAGAGGCGTGGAATTATATGGAGTCTTTGCAAGAGGACGAAGAAATCATGAAAGAGACTTCAGAGTGCGATTCAACGGAGCTTTCAAGCCTTGATCCAGAGGAGCAAAGTGTAGACGTACCTTTGCACCACTTGAAAGAGGAAGTTCGATTGCTCATTCAGACACAGGAGGCCACATCCCATCAATTCCAAGAAAACTTCCTTGCTCAAAGTCGGCAGATTCAGCAATTAATTGAAAATCTTACGCTGATTTCCACTTGCGTAGAAGAAAATAATTCGTTTGAAATTCAATTTCCAAAATCTAATTTGATTTCATCTTCTATTGTAGGTACATCGAGCGAGCCATGTCACGATGAAGTCACGAATGAAAACATTGACACGGCAGGAAGTGTGTGCAAAGTAGAGGATGGGCGAGAAATTTTGGATGAACAGGAGGAGGAGACGACTAGGGACATTGGTTTAAAGAATATCGCTATGGAGCCCGAACCATTCCCTTCCCCAGCTTTTTTCCAAAATCATTTACCCCTCTCCACATTGACCGAGCATCATACCGAGCGTAGTGCACATTTTTCAGGGAGTTGTCATCAACATGCTCTATTTTACTTTACCTATTTTGATGACTATATTTGGAATATGTTTATGGCGAAGAATTTTAAAATAATTTGGACTGACATAACTCATCTCTTGCAGGACATTGGTAAACAACTTATTGAGATGCTTGGAGTTGTGTTGATGGGGTCCAATTTAGCTTTTGGAGGAAGAATAATCGCCGAGGAGCGCAAGGAACAAATTGAACAACTTCCTCCACCATCAAAGATTCGGGATCCGCCATTTGATCACGGTGTGTTCTTTCCAGTAGTGTAGATTTTATATGCTTTCTAGGATGCTTGCTTGAATAAACTCGTACCCCTTTCGACATAGAGGACAATGTCCATCTTTAGTTGGGGGGTGTGTATGAGACCTTAGGATTTTTTTTCAAAAGCATGGCATAAGAAAAGAATGACCCACCAAATCTCACCATTTTAAACTCCTTCATATTCCTCAAATGCGGATGATTATGCATTAACTGAGTTCTAGCTACTTGTTTATGGCTTGAATTAATTTTTTTTTTCCTTCATGAATTACCGTTAATATGCTATTCATGAAAATTTTTCGATTGTCGTGATTAATATCTCGAAATAGTTTGAATTTATTTCATGCATGCTAATGTGATGAAAAAGCTTGAGTATACACGATTTTTTTTGAAAAGTCTTCAAGTTGAAGAGGAATTTGGCCTTGGTTATTAATGCTTTGTTTAAAAAAATGATGGGTATTGAGTTGCTTAAGAAAAGAAAATTGAATGACAAAAGAATGATGAAAAATGAATGAATAAGTATGTCACTAATAAATAACTTGGTTGGCTCAAGTAGTACAGTCCGAGGGGTCCTTTTTGGCCTAATGCCCTATTATCGTCTGATTTGGGAGCCATTGACCGGAAACTCACTCATTTGATGGAGCGATCCAAGTTATACATTTTTCTGCGAATGTTGCTTGATGCGCGTTACGCGGAACGATTAAAAGAAAAGAAATGGTGAATATATATTAAGCAAATTCATTACCAATATCTTGAATGGTTGTTTTGATAGGCCAATTCCTTGGAAACAAGAAAACTAGAGAAAAACGACGTGTTATACTTTCGCTTGCGCAAAACGATGCTTGTATGTTATTTATTCATACTAAATTAGAGAAAACATCATGTGAATGATCTTGGTCATGGATGTGTATATTGATGGTATAAGTCATGTTGGAAAGCGTATTGTTGAGCCAGGCCATAAGCGAATGATAGAATTATTTTTTATTGATCATCCGTATTTATCGCTCTTTTTGCTAGGGACTAGCAAAACGATAGTTGGGGGGTGTGATTCGGAGTGAATATTACATATTTAATCCCCTTATTAGTCCTATTTTGTGTTCATCTGATGCTTAATTGGTCTCTAATACGTTCGTATTTTTAATATCATCAATTATTAGAGAAATTACTTGATTTGTGCACAAAACGTGAATTCTATTGAGTATTTCTGCATTTTTATATTTTTCATGGCAAGCTCTCGATCTCACGATTCCAACGACTATTTATTTGTATTTTTCAGAGATCTGTGCTAATTACTGTGTATTTTTGAATGCAGAATACTATTTAAAAGGAGAAATACGCTAAAAATACGCAGGGAAATACGGCTGCACGATTTTTGGCGGACACGTGGTATAATCTGAGCGTTTCCCGCTCAGATCGTGCGGCTATCGCTAGTGGGCGTCGTGGATCTCCTAACACCGTTCGATTTCGATCGAGCGGTCAAAAAGCCGCCCGCTCGAACGCGAAGCGCAACAACCCAATGAGAATAGGTGGGCCACGTGGTCGTTTGCTGCACGTCAGATGCCGATCAGACGGCGCACGACGCCCTCGCTCAAGAGCGAACGGAGCGGTCGACGTGGCGTGATGCGGACGGTCCGATCGAGATCCAACGGGCACAAAGCACCCCGCAAATTTAAACAAGCAGCAGCGTTCCCTCGATGCGACGTGGCGACATCCGATTCGTCCATTTTCGTAACTGACGGCTGAGATTGATTCCGAGCGTAAGTCGGATGCGAGAGCGATGCGGGCGAAATGCGAATCTCAACGGCCACGCGGCTCTCTCCTATTCAATCCCGCTTGCGATGAGCGGTTGAGATCTCGTCCGACTATTGGGTGCGGGTTTAAAGCGAAGCGGATGCGGGTTTGAACCCGTTAACACCCCCAAACCCGCAATGCTATTATATAAGCGTATTTCTAGGGTTTTGGGGGTTATTCTGGCGTATTTTGGGGCTTTTGGAGCGGCTACTGTGCGTATTTCTCCAGGGGAAAATTATCAAAAATTCCAGAGGCTATTCTTCCTATTCTAGAGGAGTTTTGGGTTCTAAAGTGGAGATTTGGTGATAAATTCTTGAACTTATACCCCGTATTTGGTGTATTTTATCGTATTTTGGCTATTAGAACGATGTATTTGGCTATGAAATCTGATTTTCTTTGCACCATGCGTGGCTAATCTCCTTGTGCTATGGTTGTGATGTAATTAGGAGTATTTAATTGATGAATTTCATGTCTTTAGCCCTATTATCATGTCCAAATTGCTAGTAATGTTGATTTCTACAACGTATTTGTTGGGTATTTGGTTATTGTCGTTATTATTTACATCCCGTATGGCTAGGCCCTGACAAGGCTAGCCAATTCATGTTCACTAATCTGAACTTATTGTTGCATTTATCGTTTAATGAAATCAATGTTGCTAGTGATACGTATACGGATATTTTGACTAGTTTTCATCGTGTCATCTTCCGACGTTTTCGTGCCCTGACCGGACGAAGCGTTGAGCTATATAAAAGACGTGATATTTCAGCGATTATTATCTCCTAATGAAATCACAACCGTAGCACATCTACTTCATATGTGTTGGTGTTGACGTAGTTAGGGTGTCGTAATTATTGATGCTTATATCTTTTCGCCCTATTTGCACTTGATTAATTCTTTGGCACGTTTTCATACGCTTGATCGCCATACCTTCCGACGTTCTCGTGCCTTGACCGGACGAAACGTTGAGTTATAGAAAAGGTATTGATATTCATTGATTGCACACACCCTAACGAAAATCAAACCCAACACATACTCCCCATACTTGTATCCCTTCCAAAGTCACCGTAAATATCGTAGGATTTTCATTTCTTATTCCATACTCTTGATCATATATCTTCGTGTTTGATAGGTGGTTGGCTAACATCGTATTATTACTCTTTTCAGATTGACGATCGTAGTTTTGCAGGTCAGTTGTCCCGTGGATTCGATACCTGGACTCACCAGGATATTACTTGCACGATCTCCTGCGCTTGGGAGTAGTTCTCACAACATTTGAGACGAGGCATTCTGTCTCCACCGTGGCCGTACTATCTGAGAGTGTCGTGACGTCTGTTCCCACGTCTGTGTCACTGACCTCTCTTGCCGCCTCGTCGCCATTTTTGTCTTACACTTCTGCTGTTGTTGCTTCCACCTCATACCAGCCTGTGCCCCAGCCTCGCACTGAGGCTAGGCCCCCATTTGTGAGCACAGCACCCTTCCTCCACATGCCTGCTGAGCCCATCCACTACACCACCCGAGTCCGCCAGCCCCGTCCTGCACAGCACAGACACGTGCGTCCCTCTGCACCACCTCCCCCGACACTGTACTTCAGAGCATTCGTGCTCTCGAGGGGGCGGTGAGTGGCCTCAGAGGTGACCTCAGGACCCTGTCTGCCACCGTCACCGCTATGGCCAGCCGCTTTGACCTACTTCCGGGCATTCACTTTTGCCTCACTCAGATTCTCGAGCGACTTCCTCGCGTACCGACCCTACCCACACCCACCCAGCAGGTACCCACCCCCACTCCTACACACACCCAGCCTGCTTCCACACCCATACCCACACCCACCCAGCAGACTGTTCCCCAGCCACCTCCTCCTCCTCCTCCGCCTCCGCCTCAGGACGGAGACGGCGCAGCACCACCCTCTTAGGCACCCTTAATGCCATTGATCTTTTTTTGCCGTCATGTTGCCCGTCTCTGCTTGGTCCTGATGATTTTTGCCCACCTACCCTCCCCTCACTGTTTTTGGGTCCACACTTTGATCATATCTATCTTTATCATTTTTGGGAGAGAGTGAGAGACTATTTGGTGTGACACTCTTATATCTGATTCACTCCTATATCTGCATGCATCATGTCCGCATCATATTTTCATTTTGTTATTTTTATTTCTTTTTCATCATGCATGCATCCTCCCCTACCCCTCACATTACACGTCTCTCGGTGTGCCACACTTCGCACATTGAGGACACTGTGCACTTTAGCTTGGGGGAGTGAGTTCTCACGCTTTTCGATTTACCACCTTTATTTTTAGTTTTTTCACGCCATTTTCCGCATTTGCACGGATTTTTCATCACTTTTTCCTTTTTTTACCATGCATCACGTTTTTCCTATTTTCTTCGTGTGCCGCATTGTAAATAGTTTTATTTTCCTTTTTTTATCTTTATTTCTTTCATCTCATGCTAGAGATGACTTTTCTGTGATGATGATGACGTGGAGTTAGCTTTCTCTATATGCATACTATATTTGTCATGTCTTAGCTTTTCTTTCTGATATCATTTGCTATGATCTGCCTTGCATTTAGAGATAGTAACCCACACTTTTTCCGTATGAAAATGGATGAAATTCTACTATTAGCTGAGTCGGAATATTCATATGTATGCTATCATAGAAAATACACCAACATTCACGCATTGAATGCCTATATCTGGAGTACCATTTTCTTTTCCTATATCACTTCTATTTGCATGATTTGTACACTTCACTTCAGGATGATTGAATGATGTTAGCTATGATAAATCTGGATTAGTTTGCTTTTTTGTGATCGAAACTGAGTAGATTAGATTACCCGGCTGAAGTTGTTATGCACGTCTCATAGAGTGAACTGAGAGATACATTTATTTCTTTCTCCACATATCTTGAACATTAATTCTCTATTTTAAAATCATTGGTAAATCTCCCCTTAGCGATTCTAATGTTTGGCATTTCCCCCGTTATTAAATTCCTAGCTCCAAATTTCCCAAAACCAAAAAGAAAAAGAAAAATTCTTGTATATGGCCTTCTCTCTCTTTTGATTTGGGATCATTTGTGTATATATGCTATTTAAAAAAAGAGAAAAGAAAGAAAAGAAAAGAAAAAGATTTGAGAAAAAGAAAAGAAAAGAGAAAAGAATCTCAATAAACGATCCCATCTCATATACTCTCTCTTTCTTCCCTCTTTTTGTTTTTTATTTTTATTTTCTTTTGCATTTGGAGCTTCAAAAGAAATGGGGAATGTAAATACAGTTTTGTATATGCCACCACGCTTATAGATAAGCTTGGGGGAGAGAATCCAATGATGTGTGAGAGAGTGACTACTTGACGGTGCATGACAACCTAGGCTAAGTAATATTCTATACTCGGTGAGATTGTTTTAGCTTCACGAAATCCAGAAATCTACGCCTAGCACTCATTTTATGAAATCCACGCTTTTCTATTCTTTCTATTCTATTGCGTGATATTCTCATACTCCTCATAGAAAGCGTTCAATTGAAAAGTGTGTGATCTGCGATATTGTATACCGCTTTAGATGATTCAGACAATGTTAATCTTAGAATTATTCCATTTTTCATGCTATATCAATATTCTTGGGTTTTCTATCTCTATTTGCATTATTATACTATGATATCGAAATAAAAATCTTTGACATGTGTTTTACATTCGATGCATGCTATATGAGTAAGCAAAACCCACGTCCTGAGAAAAATGATCTAGCAGCTTCCCTCTTCGCTTTCTTCTTTCTTCTTCATGTTTCATTTTCCGTTTTTTCCATCGTTTTCATTTTCTGAATCCACCGGGTTTTCCTTTTACTTATCTTCCTCGAGGACGAGTAAGAGGTAAGCTTGGGGGATTTTGATCACTCCATATTTTACACCTTTTTCCCGCATGTTTGCATGCCATTTAGATCGCTCAAATCATGTTTTTCACGATTTATCGACAATATTGCGATACTTTTCACGATTTGTTGTTTTTGCTGTATTTCAGGAGATTTGGAGCGATTTGGAGTGATTCCGAGATACACCCACTCCGGAGTGTCACCGACGACTTCCCCGAGGGGTATTTTGCTATTGGAGAGGAGCGGAAGAAGAAAGAACGTCGTAGGAGCGACGAGGAGGCAAGAACATTCAGATTGGGCATTTTTAGCATCTCACTCGGCCGAGTGAAGGAGTCACTCGGCCGAGCATCGAGACACCGATCGGCCGGCCAGATCGGACACGCTCCAAGCACCATATCAGCGTGCACTCGGCCGAGCATCAGAAGCTGACTTGGCCAAGTGACGTATCCCGTCCGCCTGAGTGGCACTCAGACGACGCCCATCAAAAAGTCCCGACTTACTATTTTTCGTCAGTCTGAGCATCAGAAGCCCCACTCGGCCGAGTGGCAATTGACGTCCGCCCGAGTGAAGATAAGCCCATCGGCCGAGTGACGACAACTCACTCGACCGAGTGACGCCCCAAGTGACGACCCCCAAGACCCCAGACTTACTGGAAATCATCAGGGTCTATCACTCGGCCGAGCGACTTTTGTCACTCGGCCGAGTGAGCCGCGCGCCTGTAGCGGAAAACACGATTTTGAAGAGGCGCAGGGGCATTTTGGTCACGGATTTTTGGGCGGTTTTGGGGGGTATTTAACCCCAGATTCTAACCTAGTTTAGAGAGCCTTACTATTGCTTTTGGCAGCCTTTTTAGATTAGATTTTTTTAGAGTTTAATTCTTGTGATTGGAGAGGAGAGAAAAGTGTTATTTTGTTGGATTCTTGGAAAGCTACATTGGTTTGTCTCCCTCTCTATTAAAAATCCTATTTTTATTGCTATTTTGAATATTGCCATGAATTCTATTGCTATTTCAATTGATTGTTCTTCCATTTGCGATATGATTTGTGAGTAGTCTTAACGTCTTAGGGCGTGGGGATGAACCCTACGAGCCCAATTTCCGATTTGTGATGAATTGGTAGAACCATTGCTAGAATTGCTATTAGGGTTAGTTTGGGATCGATATAAGACGGATGGCTAGGTGTTCATATCGATTGGGATTTGCAAGAGATTGGATCCCAATTCGATAGGAAACCCTAGAAATCCGAATTGGGTTGAAATTGAGTTTCTGTAGTATCGGTTTGCAAGAGATTGGACCGATACTAGGATTCTCGATTGTAATTCTATACCGATACCCGTTTGCAAGAGATTGGACGGGTAGGAACTATCCCAACCTAGGTCGTAGCCCGAGTTTGCACGAGAGTGGGCTCGGGATGCGATTGAACGATGATGTTGATCATAATGCTAGCTTGCATAGGCTAGGGTTTGCAAGAGATTGGACCCGAGCCTAGGTTTGCTATAGACCGGCAATAGCGCGAGAGCGTGAGCTAGGTTTTACATTCAGTTGCAACTAGTCCACCTGACATTCTACCCTAGCAATTGTGAAACCGATGAATCACAATGACGAGATGCGGTGAGTAGCGGGGATTCCCTATTCCCTAGGCGTCTTTATTTGATTTTATATCTCTTTACATTGTTTGACGATTGTGACAACATCGCTGAAAGGCAATTTCCTACTTTTCTGTCCCTATAGCCAGGTTGTGTGTTCGATACCCGCTCGCCGCTACACCGTGTGCTTGCGGTAAAACTACACGGTCGCTCTTTAGGGTGTACACCCGGGCGCGATCACCTATCCTTACTCAAGTTGAAACTCTCAAGATGAGTGGACAACAACTCACATTTCTTCAACAGAGAAGAAATGTCGTCATCCCTAGTGGATAGACATGAGCTAAGCTCAAGACATTGAGATTTGATTATTTCTCAAAGCATCACAATCGAAAATGTGAATACGTTTAAATGAAGCATTTTCCTCACGTAACTCACGAATATGAGAAAGGAAAACTTCTTCCTCGGCATGCAAAGGTTTAATTATAGCATTATGAGAAGCATGCAAAGTAGTGCAATCATGTATGTTATCATGAAGTGAATGTGCACTACACATATGAGCATCTAATAAATTTTTACTATCAATATCATGCTCAAGAGAGGATTGAGTTTGAGATACCTCATTATCACTTGACTCAATCTTATCACCTCTGGTGTACTTGGACTCAAGGTAACTCCACATTTCATATGCCGTCTCCAAGGCTCAATTATCATCATTCTCATGAATCCAAGTGGAGATGCTCAAAGCCCTTTTGGCATAAATGTCCATCACAAAATTTGAATTTGAGACATCCGAAATCACAGCATCCAATAGATTGTTCTTCTTGAGGTGATTGATCATCTTGCTCCTCCATCTTGGGGTAGTCCATTCCGTTGAAGATCGGTGGATGAACAGTTGATAAACCTTCTTTTTGAGACGTAGATGAAGCGTTGAATGCCGTAGTTGTTTGAATGCTTCAACCTCACTCTAATACCAATTGTAAGGACCGTCTACCTTGCAATACTAACAACACACACTAGAGGGGGTGTGAAAAGTGTAATGGCAATAATTGTGTAATTAAAAATTAAACTTGCAAATGCAGAATAATAAGTGCAAGAGGAAATTAATACACACAATCAAGCAAACGCAAACACAAGAGATTTTACCCTGGTTTTGCCAACTTGTGTACATCCAGCCACACCAATATTCACTATGATCCTACACAAGGTAGTGAATACAATCACTACACAAGGGATACCATATACAAGGGATTTAAACTCTCACAAGGAGAGAAACTAACTCCCACAAAGAGAGTAACAAACTCACACAATGAGAGAAACTAACTCCCACAAAGAGAGTAAGGGTTTCAATCACAAAGATGAAATAAATAGACTCTTACCTATGCCTTGATGAGATGAACTTACTCAATGTTGAATGCAAGGCATGGAAGAGGATCTCCAAGTGTTGAGATAAGCTTTGATTGCACTTGGAGGATTTTCCTTTGAGCTAGTTTCAACGCATGAAGATGAATGTGCTTAAGAAAGGGAAACAAGAGAATTAGGAGTGGCTTATTGATTCTCTATGATATTCAATGTTGATCCAGATTTCTATAGGAAGCCAAGAAAACCACTCAAACCCAAGCCAAAAGCCAAAAGAAAGAACTCTACAGCTGCTAGATTTTGGCAGAAATCGGCTTGGAAATGCGCATGTAGAATAAAGGTCAGGCGACTGATCAACGGCTAGATTTTCACCAACGGCTATAATCTGAGCTAGGACAGGCAACTGTAGTAGACTACACATGTGCATGTACAACTGTGCAGAGCCTGTAAAGACTTCGTCAGGAGACTGTCACATGGGATGGAATGGAGCAGAGAAATGTCAACTTACACACTTGTTCATTCAGGCAACTGATGAACAAAGTCCAGGCACCTGAGGATTGACAAATTACTGTAAACTATACATCAGTCGAATGACACATAAGATGGAATGATGCACAAAAATTGACAAGTTACGCACTTTGGCACATATGCGACTGATGAACAATGTCCAGTCGCCTGTTGGTTGACAGGCGATTGTCTTTTGTACTTCAATCTCCTATACCAAAAACTTAAGTAAGAGTCAAGAAAATATTGACTTGAGATGTGCAGATCAGCTGCCTGTAGAAGGCTGGCAGGCGCCTGGTGAACCACAACTCGCATGTCCTGCCTTCAGCAAGTGCCTGAAGGAAGGCCAGAGACTCCAATATGAGTTCATGTCATGTGGAACCTATTGGGTTGGATTCTATGATAATTCTAAGGTTATCTAAGATGGTTGATGTATATGCATGAATGTATGAGACCATCTAATTAAGGCATTACAAATTCCTAGACTCAAAAAGAGAAAAGCAAGTAATAGGAATTACATGGATTACAATTTTCTTCTCCTATAGTCTAAGTCCTCAAGCATTAGTACCTTGATCTTCACATCATCTTCCAAGCTTTGACACCACTTGATGAGCTTCCTTTCATCAAGTTCCAAGCTTTGGCAATGCTCCTCTTGATGTCCATCCTTGCACCAAGCATTTAGTCTCCAAAATGCTATTCTTCAATTGTTAAACATGATACTAAAACATTGAGAGTCATTAGCAACAACACAATGTTGTGATTATCATCAAAACAATATTGGATCTAAAACACCAATACATAACAATTATCTCTTAATTACTTGATGTCTAATTGATTTCCTACATTAGTTGCTTAAACCCAAGGGTTACACGCATTTCACCGTATAAATCTTAGGTTTCTAATTTCAATTCATATAAACCTAGAATTGCATCATATCTAAGAGAGGTCGAACATATGCATATAGTCTATCTTCATTTAGAGCACATGCATCATATCACCAATAATTGAAAAGGCCTGATTTAGAGGAAATATATCTTAAAACTCTAAACTTGACATCATTATGTGAATAGTTCGTGGAATTTAAGGATTTATCTAGATTCGTTATACCACAAATCTTTCACCATTGTCATTTGCATGATCTCTTAGTATTTAAAATTCATGAAGATGCTAGCATAAGCTTTTATACTTGTTTTATAATAATTTAGAAAATCTTGAAGATAATCAAGTTATGAGTCTAGTGAAAAATATTTATTTTAAATTATCATGTAGAAAATAGAAGAATTCCTAAGAATTTCTAGCTAAGGCTTAACCCTAAATGAGATTGAGATGGATGACCATGATATCCTCTTAAGTATATTTTATAGGACTAAACCTTTTAGAATTGGTATTACTTCTAAACAACTTTGCCATCAAGCTAGGATCATTGCTAAGATTCTATCTTATAACATGATCAAGAAGACTGGAATCTTCAAATATGTTTATGAAGATTTGGCCAAGTGTGTGAATACAGTCTTAGGTCAATTTGATGTGAACTGGGCATAGATCATATATGAAAATGTTGGCAAAACAGTCTTTTCATCACTTCATCATGGTTGCATTTTAACTATGATCTTCATGCATTTTAAGGTCAACCTAGAGATGGAGATTGAAATTCTCCCAAATATGGTTACATGTGATAGGACTTCCATCTCTAGGATGCATATTCCAGTAACCTGCCCTTGAAGCCCAAAATGAATCTTAACTTCAACCTACACAACCTGAACACATCCACAAGCTCATCCTACAGATGGTCTTTCCAATGACCCTCTCATACTCTCCTTCCTAATTGATTACTATCAATTCTTATCTGATTGAATGGACAAGATGCTAACTTCATAATGTGTAATGTTGCATCAGTTGGGACAAATTCGTAATGACTATGGAAATCTTAAGAGAGATTCGGGAGAGGCTGGACCATAAATCTCGAGAAGAGTAAAACTTAGCGATGGTTGTAATGTGATGTGAAATAATATATTAAGAATGTTAAGAAACTTGATGTATCATGTGAGGTTGAAAAATGCATGATGGTTTGTATTTTGTAATGTAATTTACTTGAAACTTTATGTAATGACTTTGTTTAAAATGAAGTATGTTTTTTTCCATAATCCTGTATTTATATAGAGTTGTTTTTATTTTGTATATACTTATAGAAATGTGTGTTAAAAATAAATTCTTGACTTGTATGACACACTCTTGATATAATATTGAATTTCACAAATCACTCATTATGATTGAACTCATACATGTCTTGAATGCTTACAAGCAACACATTGTCATAACATAATTTCTATATTGGTGTTATACGATGATTAAAACATAAAATTTGTAAAATATACTTAAAAATTCAAATAAATTGCTTGTTTATCCCATGGTTAGACACATATTTTACTTAATGATGGATGACCCTAAATTACTTAATATTGGTTATATTGCAATATTGATAAAACATGTATAATTGATTTGAATGATAGTTAGACACATATTTTACAATTATAAATTCACACAACATGTTTTCATGATACATATGATACATGGATAAATATGCTTGTGACTAACTTGTAATGACATATGGGTAGCTTTAATTTGATTATTTAACCCATATACAGTTTTATAGGGGAGTAAGTATATTTTAAATGTTTTATGTATTTTATTTTTGTCATTATCAAAAAGTGAGAGAATATTGGATATTGAGTCATCCCAATACATGTTTTGATGAAGAGCAAACATATTTGAATGCTAACACTTATGAATGCAAAATCAATAAGAAGAACAAAACTTAGTGAAGGTGTTCAAGGCAAAGGAATGAAGCAGTTGTAGAATCAAGATAAGAACTTAACGATCTCAAGCATATGTCAATGAAGATTTTAATGCAAATTAAATTTTTGATGTATTTATTTTCTTATCATAGATTCTCTTATTAAAGCCTTAATGAAGTATCTCACAGACACTTAGGAATATTTAGAAAATGTATTGAAAAGTTTGAAAAATATCCCATATCTTTTCCTAAGTTTTCAGGCCAAAACAAAGCATTTTTAAGGTTATTAATCGAGCAATGATAGTACCCTAATAAACAAATTGAACTTGAAAACTGTGTGGCATCGGCATGTTAGCTTAGTCGACCAATGTTCTTCAGTTAGTCAACTAATAGTCTCATTAGTCGATCACTAAATGAACACTAGTCGACTAATTTAAAAAAGAAACTTCTGTAGTTTTCTGGCATGACTGATTAGTTGACTGGAGCTTCAAGATTAGTTGACTAACGACCATTATTGACTAATTAATAAACTCTAGTCAACTAATGATATGATTGTTGCGCAAAACAGAATTTGTGTAACTAGTCATTTTCTAGCCATTTTGAGGGTATTTTAAGAGTTCTGATTTCTGCATATTTGTATATATAAATAGAGGAATATCCCAGGGATTTTACATCAAGAAAAATCAATAGTCTAATAAGAAAAAAATCATTTCTATGAAAAATCTTTCTAAAACCCCATCTTTGGCCTTTGCTTTCTTGAAGTTTTTCATTTTCTTGTCCAATTCCTTTGATCTCTATACCTGAATTTGTCCATCTTAAAATAAAGATCTCACTCCCCTAGCATCACTAGAGCACTTATGCTTCGTCTCAAGGCTATAAGGAATTGTACTCCAAGGATCAAAAGGTTGTAAGTATTTCTTTATTGGGTTGTAAGAGGAAAAGTGTAAGATTTACTTTTGATGTTTTAAAAGGGTTACTTTTAGTTATGAGAGGGTTACACTCAATGATTGTTTGAATACTGTTTTCCTTACACTAGGTTGCGGTGTCAAGAGGTCTACTAGGTACACGCGGCATTTACAAGAAGTTTTTTGAACTCTCAAGAGGGATTTGCTTAGGGATTGGATGTAGGTCGGGAAGACTGAACCAGTAAAAATGCTTTGTGTTTGCGAGTTGCTTTTGATCTCTTTATCTTGAAAACTATATTTATTATGTTTCTTCACTTTATATTTTCAAGATTTATTATTGATTAAAAATCTAGTTTGGAAACTGAAATAGATCTCTTAGGCAGGATTTTTATAAGAATTTTTAAACACTATTCATAGCCCTTTAGTTACAAGTCATCAACAGGATCGTCACATGGAATCAGAGTGTCACATGAACCAACACCTTATGAGTGGATTTATCGTGTCATTCTATGTATTAACTCTTTGAAATTCTATATTTTGGTATCCATAAATCTCATGAATAATCTGAAACTTTCCAACGATATGTCTGGATTTCTTGTGAGATCTTAGTTTTTTGGCTAGGATGATAACTTCATTTTTATCACAATATAGAGGTATTAGATCATAACTAAAGGAACCACTCCAAGCTTAGCAACAAATTTTTCTGTCCAGATCTCCTTTACTATGCTTTTATCATAGAATCTGCCTCATAGTGTCCTTCTTGTAAGTCTTTTAACTCACTGTCTGTACTTTTAAGGAAAAAATATGTCCTGATATCGATTTGGTATCATCCATATCAATAAGAAAACTAGACTTAGTGAATCCCTCTACTGATAGATTATTGTTATTGCCATGAAGTAAGTGTAATTCTACATGTATAGGAATTCTAATCTAATTAGAATAGAAAAAGTGTTAAATTTCAAAATTTTAAATTGTAATGCAAAACTGAGAAAACTACAAAATGCATAAATTAAAGCTAATAAATAAAAATTATACCGTTGCAAGAATATTCTTACCCAATATCTGCTCTGTAAATAAAAGCTAATAAATAAAAATTATACATTATATATTTTTCCTTCTTTTACATAATGATTCCACTTCCTTAGTGAGACTCTAAAATCCTGATTCCCACTTTGACAATGACTGATCATACTCTATGATCATGTCACAGGTACGACAATGATGCTAGCTACATATGAAGAACACTTATTTTTGAATTGTAATTATATGATTGGTGTGAGACTGGACTCTCTTCTAATACAAATCTAGGCCTGGCAGCGATAACTACCATCTAATCTGCTCTCTTCATCAAGATTATGTTGCTAAGATGTCCAAGGTAGGGAAATATAAATGTCATAAGTCATGTATGTGATACCATAGTCTCCATGAATCAAACGTTTTACTCTAATAAGTTTGTCCATTCTACCTTAGCCAAGGATTTAGTATGGTTCTATACTAACTTACTATAACACTAACCTCCTAATTGGAGCATATGAATTCCATCTTGACCGTGACGTCCCTTTGCATGCGTTGGATTCACCTAACAAGTACCTAGCAATGATTGTGTCATCATCGGTTAGAAAAAGCTCAAGTGTATCCCTCCCATGTGTAAGGTTCTTTAAAGTATCTCAAGTCTAAAGGCTAACCTGCCCAAACTGTCACTTGAAAGCTTTTATTGATAGTGAGAATATCCTACCATGTAAAAGCTTTCGACAAGTTGTTCATTAAACGTGTTCTCTAATAAGCACATGTGTACTATCTCATGATGTCTCCACAACAAATAACTATAAATCCAGCCATTACAATCTCAATGGTTAAGATTGGTGCACACATGTCTATTTGGAATATCAATGTCTTGTCTTGATATTTCCATGACTAGGAACATTTGGATTATGCTTAAGTCTCATTATTATAATTTCATTATGATCCTAATATCATCACATAATTTAAGGACTTTATCTATGCAATTATATATTAATATTTGCATATACACATGTTATATCAGAAAATCACAGGGATAAAGAATATCGAATATCATACTATTATTTTGAACAAGATAAGTCAATAATAATTGTCTTAATGGCATACATATCAAAACATCTCCCACATGCACTTACATCCAATTATTACAGTATTTAATACTGGTCATATCCACTAAAATATTTTAGATGGGTGTTATGAAAATGTATTTATAAATGGTTCTAATACGCTAGTTTTCATCTGAACTAAATGGTGTAAGGAAATAGACTAGGTTTTCTAAATAATTTTGAAAAGCAATGGAAGACCGAAACATCAAAATTTTCAAAGTTAGCATATGGAAGCCAAGATCAAACTGTAATTACATGAATTTAATGTTAAAATAAAAGTCATACCTTTGCATTGATATTTTTATATGATATCCACGGATCCAATTATTTTTTGATGATGACCCCAATCTCATTCACTAACTAGGTGCTTTAGAAGATTCACCTTAATGATGCACCCTTCACGATTCATGAGCGCTTCAAGAACTCAAACCGGCCCCTACATGTTGCTAGTGTGTGGGGGGAGGAGAAGGAAGAACTTCAATGTATAGTGCCAAAAAATAATTATCCCAGCAATTATTCGAATTATTTCTCCAAGAAGAATGCAACATCTTGCGCTTATCCTTTATGCATGGGGACCAATTAACACACATCCTCTTTGATGAGTCACGTACTTGGTGGGATGATCTCATTCATGAAGGAATAATCTCACGCACAGTTCATGAATTATTTCTTGAGTTGTGCGTTAATCATCATAGTAACATATTTCACATGCAAAAGGTGGTATATTTCCCATGTGCGTTATAATCCCTTTTTACATGGGATTGAAGTCATGAACCCTTTAGAGAGAGAGAGGTAGAGATCCACTTCGCATTATTTTCTTGAGTTTCCATCCAACCCTATCTTTAACTGTGGTATTAGAAGAAAGAATGTTGATTAGGCTTTCTAATCCCAATTGGATTCTAAATTTGAATCAAAATCTTATCCTAAAACAAGGTGAGATTATCAAACCCAAAATGCTATGAATCTTCCTACTAGTAGGAATTCATGTAAGCGTCAACCTCTATTAAATTGGGGTTGTTTTAGATCCAACTCTTGGATTAAACATGCACACAGTCAATAAACCCAAATCCATAATCTATTACAGCCATTTGTCGACTAGTGCATAGTCATTAGTCGACTAATC
The DNA here is from genome assembly GCA_030789695.1 of Scilla litardierei. Classification (NCBI taxonomy): domain Eukaryota; kingdom Viridiplantae; phylum Streptophyta; class Magnoliopsida; order Asparagales; family Asparagaceae; genus Scilla; species Scilla litardierei. The sequence goes on from CM061131.1 coordinate 102,710,267, forward strand.
CTAGTTAGTTGACTAATGACATTCATTAGTCAATTAATTTGAAACAGAAACACTTTTTGTTTTCCTACAGATTGGTTAATTGAACAATGGTCTATCACTAGTCGGCTAATGGCTACAAAAGGCCTAGTTAGTTTACTAATGACATTCATTAGTCAATTAATTTGAAACAGAAACACTTTCTGTTTTCCTACAGATTGGTTAGTTAACCAATGGTCCATCACTAGTCGGCTAATGGCTACAAAAAGCCATTAGTCGACCAATGAGTCAAATAACCTCCTTCTAAGGGTTTGATTTGAAGTGTTTGCCTTTCTTCTTTATCTTGAAATATTCATAACTCTTTACGAACATTTCTTTCGTGCATTCGTAACTTCTTGCTCATCTTTGTAAGGCTCTAATAGCCTAATTCTTACTCCATCATTAAGTCGATCATATCGTGTCACAAATCGGTAGCGATAGTAGCTGTGTATATTGACACCCGTTTTGGAATCATCATGATCTAGTTGGTGTGAAACTAGAATCTCCTGTAAGCAAATTTGGGCCTGATAGTGACAACTACAGTGTATTCTGGTCCCTTCATCAAGACAATGTCGCTAGGATAGCTAGGATATAGATAACTATAAAATCCCACTACACCTTAAAGTTGTTTGTCATGTGTGATTCCATGGTGTGAGGTTAGATGAAACTTGTTGCTTTAACAAGTTTATCCTTTTCGCCATGGCCAAGCATTTACTATGGAACCATTGATTCCATGTGACACTAACATCTCATATAAGAGGAGACATATCTTGTCAGATGGGTACTCCCTTCACGCACTTTCGACTATACCTAGCGAGTACCTACATATCGGGTACAATGCTAATGTTTGGTAAAAGATAAAGTATAGCCTTCCACGTGCACTATCATTTAACATGTCTTTGGTCGTAAGGACGTGCTACACCAACTACTACTTAAAAGCTCCTATTGACGATCATAATATGATTACTATAAAAAAGCATCTTGGTAAGTCGTTTTATGAACTTTTTCTCTAATAAGTATATGTGCATTATCTTATGATGTCAATATATAGCGTGGCTATGAGACCAGCCACTACCGTCACAAAAGTATCTCGACAAGTCATTCTGTGAACTTTTTTTCTAATAAACATATGTGCACTATCTCACAATGTCCATACATGGCGTGGCTATGAGACCAGCCACTACCATCATATGGTAGAGATCAATGCATACTGGTTTATTTAAAATATCAATGTCTGTCTTGATATTCTTACAACCAAGAACATTTAATATATGCTTAAGTAGAAACATTAGGTCTCATTATCATGTTCTCATCATGATCCTAATGTCCTTCATAAATATACAAAGATTTTATCTATGCAATAATATTATAACGTCATACATACTCAACTGTATTAAAGAATTACATCGATAAATATATAGCAAATAGCTTACTATCATTTTGAACGAGATACATGAATTACAATAATTGACGTAATGACATATATACTCCATCATCTCCCACTTACACTTATGGTCAATTACAATATCTCATATTGGTCTTATCTGCTAAATTTTCAAGTCAATTTAAGAAATGCTTTCATGAGTGGATCTAGTACATTATCATATTCGCTAATGCTTATAAATCATGGCAACTTTGAGGCTCATGTCTAACATGAAATACCCTAAAGATATACTTTGGATCTCTCTATCCAAAGAGCCTCCTATGCAGCATCATGTTTTACAATTTATCACAAAAGTATCTCGGCAAGTCATTCTGTGAACTTGTTTTCTAATAAACATATGTGCAGTATCTCACAATGTCCATACATGGCGTGGCTATGAGACCAGCCACTACCATCATATGGTAGAGATCAATGTATACTAGTTTATTTGGAATATCAATGTTTGTCTTGATATTCTTACGACCAAGAACATTTAGGATATATGCTTAAGCATAAACATTAGGTCTCATTATCATGATCTCATCATGATCCCAATGTCCTTCACAAATATACAAAAATTTTATCTATGCAATAATATTATAACGTCATACATACTCAACTGTATTAAAGAATTACATCGATAAATATATACTAAATAGCTTACTGTCATTTTTGAAAGAGATACATGAATTACAATAATTGACGTAATGACATATATACTCCATCATCTCCCACTTACACTTATGGTCAATTACAATATCTCTTACTAGTCTTATCTGCTAAACTTTCAAGTCAATTTTAGAAATGCTTTTGTTAGTAGATCTAGTACATTATCATATTTGCTAATGCTTATAAATCAAGGCAACTTTGAGGCTCATGTCTAACATGAAATATCCTAAAGATATACTTTGGATCTCCCAATCCAAAGAGCCTTCTATGCAGCATCATGTTTTATTATGTATCTCAAGAAATTTGTATATTTAGCGACAGTATTCTGCTTGAAACTCTTCCAAGATAGTGTCCCTTCAACAAAGGGTGAAAAGTGTCTCCTACAAATCAGTTGCCATCCATGTCACTTTGGAAACCGGAGTGAATATATCCTTCTACTAAAATCTTACTACTCGCACATATACTAAGAACAAATGTTTAGTCCTTTTCATGCCCAAGTATGTTTTATTGCAATCTAATGCTTCTCCTAAACCCTTCATGAAGAAATATTGTGAAAACATACTTTAATTGATTTGAACATCTTTATGTTGTCATCAATCAAAAGTATGTCATCCTCATACTTTATGAGGAATGCGACATTGCTCTCACTGGCCTTTTATATATGCATGATTCATCCTTATTTTTGATGGAGTTAAACTCTTTGACTATATTATCAAATTGGATGTTCCAGCTCCTTGACGTCAGCTTTAATCTATAGATAGATTTAAGCAATCTGCACGCTTTTCGTTGCTCCTACAGACTTCAAAGCCCTCTGGCTAGGTCATGTAATCGCACACTTCTAAATCTTCATTAGACAAGCTGTCTTTATACCTGTTTGCCAGATTTCATAGTCATGGAAAGATGCTATAGCTTGTGGTATATGAATTGACTAGTGCATGGCTACTGGTGAAAAAGTCTTGTCAAACCTTTTGACACTATTATTCTGCCACCAACCTTGCGTAGTAGGTCTCTACATTTTCCATTTCAGATTGCATCAAGCCATCTTGCAGAGTCCCCACTTTTTATGGCTTATTCGAGACTAGTAAGGTTATCATCAATCATGATCTATACTTGGTCTATTAATTGGCGTAGGGTCGTTAAAAGACGCATTGGTGTTGAGTTATATCCTCTATTTTTGGACATGTATTTATAAATAAGCAATTATGAAATTCTAATTTAAATCTTGAATTTAACAACTTCATTAAGTATTCAATGCTTTAATGATGACATTTTGCTTGGGTTGGCAAACTCGGCCAAATATTGAAGCAACCAAATTGACATGGGTTATCAAATTTTATTAGGGTTGCCAACCCCATCTATTTTAGGTTATTTAAAAATTATTCTTTAAAAGGGACAAAATTGAAAATTTGTCCAATTATAGATGTTAGCATTGACCTAATTAGCATTGACCTAATCATAAGATTTCCTACTTATTGACCCACGGGTTTAATCATTTCCATGTCAATTCTTGCAAAATTTGATTTTCGTAAATGCCCTTAAGTTTTCTTTTGTCTATTTTACTCGATCATTATATTAGCCAATTTAAGTGTCAATCATTTTTTGATTTCTAAAGTCAACTTTTAAATATTCTCATTATTTCAAATTTTAATATTCATATAACTTACTAACATACCTTTGTTGTTATATAACTAAATATATCATTGATAATTAATTATTTCTCCATTAATGGTATTATGGTGCACAAGTGGACCCGAATAACTCCTTTCCACCAGTGCATTTGTAAGTGTGTCTGGAACAACTTCCGTCTACCATTCGTAGCCCTCATAACATGAAAAATGTCGAGTACTTATGGAGTAGTGCTATGGTTGGTAGTGGTGGTTAAGATATTAGCATTACTACTAGTTAATGAATTTTTGTTAACAATAAGATAAATTTACAATGTAAACACATATGATCTTATTGGCATCAATCAATGGTTTGTATGCCATTCACTAACTAAATAAGAATTGTATGCGATAGGACTTGACTTAGACTTTATAAACTATTAACGGTGGTCAAGGTCATAAATGCATTATGGGGAAAACTGTAATTGGTAATTAAAGGAGTTGTACTTAATAAAAAGTATGTTTATCTTCTATGGAGTAAGATTTCTTATTGCTGCTGTCAATGTTATCAAACTCATGAATGTTGGATCTCAATTCCCATTATAAAACTAAGAAGTTAACTTTTATCTATTATTTAGGTTTAAGATATTCGCTAAAATTAATGGGATAAAATAATTAAAAAATAATATAATTATTTCATAACATCTACTTTACATTATCATAAATCTTTTTTATATTACTTGTATCATCATGTCTGGCCTTAAACTTATCCTTAAAAAGATCAAAATCCCTAGACCGAATTATAAAGAATGACTAAGAAACGTTAAGATTGTTTTGACATATGAAAAACTTACGTATATTAGATACAACCACACACAATACATCAACTTAGGAGTCTAGTGATATAGACATAGTGCTCTACAAGACCAAGACTTCATATTGTACCACTACCAAGTGCCATGTACTTGCTTCTATGAGTAATGAGTTACAAAAGAGGCACACGAATATGGACATGCACTCTATATTTCTCCATATAAAGGAGTTACATGGAAAGAAATCTCAAATCGCAAGATTTAACACATTAAGGAAATTTTTCCAAATGAAGATAGTAGTTGGAACCATTGTCCAAGACCATATGTCCAAAAGATCGGATTCACAGTTGAGTAACAATAGTAGAAAATTTGGGATTTGTGTTGGATAATGAATTATATACTGATATAATTCTTCAACTCTTTCTAGTAGCTTCTTTGAGTTCAAATTGAATTTCAATATAAACAAGCTGGAATGCTGTTGTGTCTATATTTTCCATGTTTTTACCATGCATTACCATGTCGTTTCGATCGCCCGAATCCATATTTCGTATTATATCGCACTTTTCTCGATATTCTTTATCCTTTCGATGTTTTATGTGTTTTCAGGGAATTCGATGCGATTCGGAGCGATATGGGGTTCTGGGCATAACATTGACGCCAAAGCTCACTTCTCCTCGTCACGACTACCCAAGGAGGCCAAAAAAGCGAAGGAGAGGAGTAGAAGAAGAGAGAAGAAGAGACAATGAGTAGAGAAGAGGAGAGAAGGAGAACTTGGAGGACTCATGCCAGATCGCTCGGCCAAGCGCATAACGCGATCGGTCGAGCTGTGACACGCCAAAGAGCATCAACCTGCAGGGCGCTCGGTCGAGCGACATGCTCGCTCAACCGAGCGACCAGCCCACTCGGCTGAGCTAGCTGTCAAAGGAGCCCAATAAATGCAATACTTGGGCTCTGGATTTTTGGAACTTAATTCGCTCGACCGAGCGGTATGACGCTTGGGCGAGCGACTCAACTTGCTCGCCCGAGCGTACCTTCTCAAAGCACCAAGCCAGGAGCGCTACACAAGGCACCGCTCGGTCGAGCAAGCACTGTGCTTGGCCGAGTGGTAGGTCGGTAAACTCAAATTTGACTTAAATTAATGCGTCTCGGATTGGTTTTCTTGTAAAACCCGAACCCAACCTGTTTTGTATAAATAGTGAACGATTTTTAGAGTAGGTTAAGCTGGATTTTGATGTAGCTAAACACTTAGAGCTATTTTGGGAGCTCTCTTTTGGTAATCTCTTTTGCAATCTATTTCTTTATTTGTGGTTGGATTTCCATGATTTCTTTACCATTGTTCTTATTTCTCTTGCTCTCTCTATTAAAATTAATTTCATGCCATTTGACTGGTTAGGTGTACCTATTTCTATTGCTACCATATTTGGAGCTTTTACCATGCTTGAGTAGTGTATATCTAGGTCTTAGGGACGATCCCTAGGATCCTAGGGATCTGATGTTAGGTTAGACCCTCGTTGGATCAATCTAGGATTGCCATATGGTGGTTTGAACAAGGGTTTTGGAGGATTAGCCTTTGGATCGGAGTATCGCGAAGGCGGATACATATCATAAGGAGAATCCCCACGAATTCGATTTGGGTTTAGTCGCCGTCTCTAGAGTTCGCGATCACGAGAGTGACTCGAGAGCTAGGGGCGGCCACCAATTCTCAATCCGCTGATCGATGACTACGAAAGTAACTCGATCGCTCGCACCAACCATATGATAGAGTCATAATCTGTAGATTACGAGAGTGGATACTGAATTGCGAGGCGGGACCAAGTGTCAAGCTTAATGCACACATTCTCGTGTGAAGCCGATTGCAAGAGCACGGTTTTGCATAGGGATGCGTTAGACGAGTAGGAACAACGAAAGTTAAGTACTCGTTCTCATCTACAGATGTGACACTCCTACCCTAATCCATCGTCCGATGTAGGGCCATTTGATCTAGCATCCATGACAGAAGGGCCTAGCGGGGAAACTCGAAAGCCTTAGACGTTTAATTTCTAGTTTACTCTCGATTTCCACAATCAACCAATCAATCAATCATGACAACCCCCGACCACACGCTCTCCTCCTTCCATATAATGTTAAGCGTTAAATGATCGCCTTCCTGAGTTCGAAAGTCATTCTATACTATATTGCACCGTGCACTTGCGGTGATTTGCGCCCCCGTGGAACAAACCTGGGGACCGAACAAGTTTTTGGCACCGTTTCCGGGGAGGCAACAGTTTACTTTATCGTTTGGTCAGAGAGTGTTGGTTTCATCCACACTTGGCACCCCACCACTTCTTTTTATTTTTATTTTTGTTCTGTTATTACTATCTTTTCTCTTTTTGCTAACGAGTTCCATGATTTTTTTTGAGTGCTTCTTCTTTGCGTGCTAACATCCCTCCTCATATTACCCTTGTTCTAATGTCTTACATTCAGAGGACTCCAATGTGCCGACGAGTCTTCCTTGCCTAGGACCCATATTGGAGGGAGCATCCTCAATATGCCTTAAACAGGATGCTGGACTATGTGAGATCTGCCGGTTCTTTAGTCATTAAAGCCATTCACGAAGCCGAATTCGAAGTCCTGAACTACATCGCGGAACAAGTCCACTCAGGTGCTCTCGAGGACGATGTATACGTTAGCGTCGAAGGGGACACACTCTCATTATGCGTCAGGGATATCCCACAGGCCAACTCCTGCGAAACACCAAACGAGGTATCCCTTCTAACTGTTTTGAATAACATTATGGATCATGCCAGGTGCACCGGGCTAGTATTCATCTCGTCAGCAGATCCATTCGAGCAGCACCTTTCAGAGTTCATGACGGAATATTACGCTGACGTCAACAACGTCCCAGAAGGAATCCACATATGGATTGATGCTTATGACACATATTTCTTCCCCTCCGATGTCCCATTCGAAGAGATATTTGCATGACTTGTCTCAAAGGGATGAATAAACCCTGGATATACAAATCCCCTAGAGACCGGTGACTTCGAAGAAGATGATTCGATCATGGTACCTAACGAGCTTCAAGATAATTTCCAAAGAAATGCATGGTCAGACGACGACGTCCCCCTTGTTGCCAAGCAAGCTGTGGGGGATCCTGAGAACCGCGAAGGCCAGGAAGCGAAACCTGATGATATCTTTTATGAGACACACTCATCGTCCAGCTCAGAGTCAAGCTATAACACGGCATCAGATGGCTCTGTTCCAGACGACCAATACCTGAGGAAGAGGCGTTTCAGTCACAGGCGAGCACGGCAGGGGGTACAACACCCCCTGAGGTAGAACTTAAACCCTTCCTACCAATCTTAAATATGCATTTCTGGGTGATAATCGTACGTATCCTGTTATAGTCAACACTTCCCTCACCGAACCCCAACTCGAGGAGCTTCTAAAGGTCCTCAAGGAGCATAGAGATATTATAGGATATAATATCACCAACCTGAAAGGTATTAGACCTGGGCTATGTGAGCATAGGATCCACCTCGAAGATAGCAACACAACCTCTATAGAACATTAAAGGCGCTTAAACCCTAACATGAAAGAGGTTGTTGAGAAGGAGCTCCTGAAACATCTCGAAGCCGACATTATCTACCCCATCTATGATAGCAAGTGGGTCAGTCCTGACCAAGTCGTGCCTAAGAAGGAAGGCATGACCGTCATAAGAAATGAAAAAAAATGAATTGAAACCAACTAGGACCGTCACGGGCTGGCGGATGTGTATAGACTATAGAAAACTTAACAAGGCCACCTGAAAGGACCACTTCCCCCTTCCATTCATCGACTAGATGCTTGAGCATCTTGCCAAGCATAATTATTTTTGTTATCTTGACTGATACTCAGGGTTTTTCCAAATCCCGTTATATAAGGAGGACTAAGAGAAGACTACTTTCACATGCACGTATGGCACATTCGCATACCGAAGGATGCCTTTCGGCTTATGTAATGCACCCACAACCTTCCAAAGGTGCACGACCTCTATCTTCTCGGATTTTATCGAAGACATTATGGAAGTCTTCTGGATGACTTCTCGGTGTACGGCACTGAGTTCGATTCTTGCCTAGGGAATCTGGTCAAGGTACTAGAGCGATGATGTTAGAACAACCTCACTCTGAACTGGGAAAAATTACATTTTATGGTAACTGAGGGAGTTGTCTTATGTCATGTCATTTCCTCTAAGGGGATACAAGTCGATAAGGCTAAAATCGAAGTTATCAAGGAACTTCCCCCACCGACCAATCTTAAGGGAATCCACGGTTTTCTTGGGCATGCTGGGTTCTACCGTCGTTTTATTAAAGATTTTTCTAAAATTGCACGCCCCCTCACTGAATTACTTGCAACGGACATGCCATTTGTTTTTTCTGACGCGTGTTTTAGAGCTTTTAACAAATTAAAAGAGGCTCTTATTTCCGCTCTAGTTATTCAGCCACCAGATTGGTACTTGCTGTTTGAGCGGATGTGTGATGCGAGTGATTAGGCAGTGGGAGCTGTGTTAGGCCAGAGGAAGGATGGGAAGCTGCACGCCATCTACTATGCTATTAAAAAACTAGACGAGGCTCAGAGAAACTACACCACCACTGAAAAGGAGTTGCTAGCGGTGGTATACTCTATTGAGAAATTCCGGCAGTATCTCCTGAGGTCAAAAGTCATAATTCATACGGACCACTCTGCCTTAAAATATCTGATGAGCAAGAAAGAAGCCAAACCTGGATTGATAAGGTGGATACTTCTCCTTCAGGAGTTTGGCGTGGAGATCCAGGATAAGAAGGGCGCAGAGAATATAGTGGCCGAACATTTATCCCGGCTTACTCGTGGGGACAAGGATGATAGTTTACCCATTGATGAGTCCTTCGTAAGGGAGCAGCTTTTTGCAGCAGATTCTGTCGATACACCGTGGTACGTCGACATAGTAATTTTTTTGGTGTGTGGGATCTTACCCATGTAGGGTTTTCAGGGACCCTTAGGGCACAAAAACTCTATGCACGTCCTAAGTCGGACGAAACATAGACAGAAAAGCAGCGGAGAAATAACCATGTTAATCTAATTAACATTCGACCCTAAGGTCCAAGACCCTAATCCAAGATCTATGCGGACTTGGGATGGGTCTGACCATCCCAAGAAGGATCTAGCCTACTGCGATTAAATTAAAATAATGCTAATAAACACATACCCGGAATCTCAACCCTGGGGCAGGCGAGATGTTCCGCACCGTCTTTCGAGCCGCTCCCGTCCTATGCCGAGCCGCTCCTCGAACCGCTCCCCGAACCGCTCCTCGAACCGCTCCGCATCCCGAGGTGATCAATCCCGTGTCGCCGAGCCAACCACGCGCTGAAGAAAGTTTCACGCGAGTGAAACCTCTGCCTAGATTTCGGATCTGAATCCGAACTCCTTTGCGGCTTTGCTAGAGCCCTCAGGAGCAAGGCAAAAATTTATAGGGAGAGGAGAAATATTAATTTAGCTTAGATCCGAGCGTGCTCCAACATTTACGAGAGCCGCTCAGATCTAGAGCTTGGGACGAGTTTTGAGGAGGAGAGCAGACCCTTATTTATATATGCGGCTAAACCCTCCCCTCTGCTCAATTTCCGATGTGGGACTAAATTTAGAGTTAATCAAATTCAATTTAGTTTGCCTTTCACAAAGGCTAAACTTCCGTGAATTTTAACTCACTAACCGTTGAGCTTCATGATTGATACAACATATCAATACAAAGGGCGTTCAACGGTGAACGCATAGGAAAAAACCGTTCGTCAATCCGAGTCCATTTGACCCCTCAATTGTATGTCCAAAGTTCAGCCCATACACACCCAAAACGCAAAACAGCAACCGTCAATAGAGAAAAGACACCTAGGGTTCGCAACCCTAGGTGTGGGGCCCACACAGGGGCCCCCACTGCAGTTTTGTGCGCGCAGCCCAAGGGGCGCGTGCCTGGCACGCGCCCGTAGGCGCGTGCCTGGCACGCGCCCGTAGGCGCGTGCCAGGAACGCGCCTCTGCAGGGCGCTGGCGCCCTGCTGCGCGTGCGTGGCACGCGCCCGCAGGCACGTGTCGCGCACGCGCCAGGCGGGGCGCTCTTGCGCCCTGCGGGCGTGAACGCCTGGCGCCCAACGGCACCAGGATATGGGGGGCCCACATATCGCCCCCCCCCCCCAAAAAAAACTGTTTTTACCCTTTTTTAAAAAAAACAGTAGCCTTACTGTTTAAGGCTTTTGGGCTTTTATCCTTGGGCTGGTAATTGGCTTCTATTTAAAACACTTTTAACTAGACTTACTGGGCTCGTTTGAACTCCGTTTTCGACGCGGTTTGAACCTGCGTATAGAGCAGGATGAACCTGTCTTACTGGTAACCCTTTCCTTGCGTTTCTTATATTAAATATTGTCTTAAACTATTTAAAACACATTTAATCTCTTTTGCATCAAATGCAAAATAGTCCCTATCTAGGCTTAAATTATCATTTGCATCAAATACAAATGATTCGAGGGCATATTCCTCTACATCTCCCACTTGCACTCAAGATCATTTATCCCGAATGCAGGAGATGATTGCAAACATCTTTTACAATATTTTATCCCTTGCATCAAATGCAAATTATTCTCCCTAACTAATTTCTACCTATTACTAGACGAAGATCGCACTCTGTGTGAGACCCTACAGCCTGACCCTTACAACAGGTTGGGCTCGAAGCCCTATACGGCAGTGACCACGGGCAGTGGTTACCGTCCATGCTTCAGGAATCATCATTATGTGGTTGACTCATTGACATGAGTATTGTCGGGACCACACTGACTGTTTCCGTGATGAATTCCGCAGTTATAGTCTTTTCGTCTAAACTATGTCGTATAGATCAAGTCTAGGGTACGGTCAAACTGTCAACCCCAATAACTTGACTCCGGTTAGTTTCTATCGATCTTTAGTCAAATCATGTTGGACTTCTTCCAACATACTCTGGCCAGAGTTTTTACCAAAGACCGAACTAACCCTACGACACTAACCCCCATTGACCGGGAGAGACGAATCCTCTCTTTGTCATTACTCGCCTCGTACGCTTCAAGTGACACCTGATCAAAGACCTTTCGACAGGGCTTGCCTCGAAGCTAGGTCAGTTGATCTAAGTGGCACCGTTCATGCACAGGTTCGTCAAAATGACCTCAAGTCAAAAGACCAACTAGCCTATCATCACTAAGAGTTATCATTGACAGATTGGTCAAAATAACCATATGATAACTCTTGTGGATCGTTTAGTGAACTCATTCTCTAATGAGCACCTGTGTCTCGTCTTCGACTTCGCCAAGTCAAGCGATCATGAGATCATCGCCACCGCTAAACGGTGAAGACCAAGACACAATGGTCTATCCGATGTTTCGATATCCTTGTCTCGAAACATCTACGACCACGAACCCTTTTAGACTTATGCTACAAACGGTCAAACATTTCTCCATGATCGAGATACTCATCTCGATACATGTTTGACCTTGCATAAAGTCTCAAGACTTTACCTAAGTTAATATCTAATGTTAACTACATTATAATATAACTTAGATAAATTATTACCAAACAGCTTACTGTTATTTCGAACAAGATGTTTGTGCTATGCACACACAGAGATAGATTGCCTTTAGGGTATCTTCTCTCAACATCTCCCACTTGCACTCAGGCCCATTTATCCCGGTATCTTATACCATTTTTACACATAAGTTTTCCCGACTACATGTGGTAGAGCCTTCGTGAGTGGATCTGCTAAAACCGTCTACACTATAGACTTAAGGGGTTTCTATGTTCATGTTAGACCAACCATTTGAATCTCATTCAAATAATTCACTTGGTCTTACGGAATCTATAATATTTTATTTACTTGGATCTCATCCAGTTCATCGTACCTTACGATAATAATTCTTTAAATTTGTTAATGGTCATTTCAAATGGCTCATATCTGTTTCTGATAAAGTATCAAACTTTTGATTACTTTGTCAAAATATATGTTCCATTCCTTTGATGCCTCGCATGTAATTTATACGCTCCCACTGCCTTGAAAACTATCTGGCTAATTCATATAAGTCGGTCCGTCTAAATCATATTTAGAAAAACAAACTTATAAGTGAATGCTCCAATTTTCATGGTCAACTTAAGCGTTTACATCGAGTTTGGTCCGAGTAGATCTGTACACATCTGCTGGTGGAAAACGGTTTCATTATAATCCGTTTTATAGGAATTAAGATGAAAACCGTTCTCGACCAACATGATTGTACTTCACAATTTCCTTTCTGCTCCTAATCTTTCAACTTAAAGATTTACTTGCAGAAAGTGAGGAAACATTTTCCTTGGGCACGTAAACTAAATTCCAAAATTTATTTACGCACACGGACCTATTCTGATTGCATCAAGTTTTAAATCGGAGTTACTACTCCGAATTTCATCCTAGAAGTTGGCTAAGTCATCATCAATTATGATGTCTAACTCGACTCTTCGTCTCACGAGATTCGAGTAATTATACAACTTCTTAATGATTGATTTTATGAATATCTTATGGATATGTCCTCATAGAACATTATCAAAACCTAGGCATTACTATCTGGGACTTAACCCAGAGGGAGGACTTAACTCAGAGTCACTTGCTATGGATCGCACCAAGTCTAACTCAGTGTGATTCATACTTTTAACACATAATGTTTTAACAGACTTGCCCTGAGAGAATATCACATTTTCTTTTAGTTACGCAAGATTTTATGTAGCTAAGTATTTGACCATTCGATCTAATCGAATCAGTTTAAATACTTTAGTCATTTTGTTCTTTATTTTATCAGACTTGTGTTTCATCAAGAACATGTGTCTTAATAAAATATACGAATAACTTATTTTGGTTGATCTAGACTCGGGTACATCAGTATGTACCAGACTGAGTTCGACAACTCATTCTCCCACTGTCTTACAGATGGGTTTCGGCCAATTTTATATAAGAGGATAAGACTCACAAGTGTCCGTAGACTTCATAATACGAGAGGTCAGACCCCTCTTTATGTGACTTGTGAAGCTCAGTCTCTCGATACGACCTAGTCTATTTTGCCATATAAGTTTGCTACTATCTTGTGTATATATTAACATTTAATATATAATAGTTATTACAAATTACTTAACACAAAAATATTGCTTCAGAAGCAAGGTGACGACATTCGTCAAAATGTGTTAGACGTTTTTTTGTATAATAACAATTTATTCTGAAATCGTGACATCAATCTATGTTACATTTTCATTTCCTCCTTCTTATGCCTTTACTAATGATAAATAAAACTAACTTTCTCAATTGACTTTCCAGAGTGCCTTCTTCCTTTTCTAAATCACATTTAGATATTAAATGACCCAACATAAATAAATAGCTATGCAAGCATCTATAGATCCAAATGCCTGAGAGTTGTAATCTTGAGTGTAGTTCAAGAAGTTGCTTGTCTCAAGATCCGGTTGGGATACACAGTCTTGCACCGCTCATGCACTCGTATTCAACTCAAACGGTTTGATCGAATTCTCGAACTTTTGCGGATCAAAATTGTTTGTCCATACAACCTTGAGGGTAGCTCGACAAGTTGTAGGGAGAAACATACTTCAAATATCCTATATGTTCAAGCTGCCTCATATAGAGACGAGTGACATGTTGCGTGAATTTATTTGTTGGACCCAGAACTTAATGATATCATATTTCTTAAGTCTGTTCTTTAGAAGGTCATTTTAATGTCAACGAGAATATAGTTTAATCCTATCAATTAGAATTTAGCTTGATATTTAATTAATCAACCTATTTGACCAGTTAACTTATTCCATTAAAATATTATATTTCGATTCCTTTGGTAAACATAGTCTTGCCCTAGTTTAGCATATGTTCAATATTAAATATAGGTAGATTGGCATTCATCTATCTATATCCTCTCACTATTTTTACGATCGTTTCAAAGCTTAATAACGAACGATTTAATCGAATTAAAATATTTAAAATTTAGTGAAAGAGGGATCCAATCATCCTGAACCTCACAACCTTGAGGAGACTCAACAAGTTGATTGGTTCCATGATTGGTAGACTAACTCTTAGTCAATCACATCACATGTGACTCCCTATCGTTTTTTACCCACAGTCACTTATGATCTTGAGGAGACTCAACAAATCATAATGACTGGTCTAGTCAGACCCTTGATTTCGTGTCCAGATTTGACTTAGATCGATGCTCGAGGAGACCCGACGTATCGATTTGGGTCAAGTCTAGACTACATCATATGTATGTTGGAGTTTGTTTCTTAAAGATAAACATGTCATAGCTTGAGGAGACTCAACAACTATAATTGTCTTCTTTGAGTTACCAAGCTCCAAAATCAAGGATGGATACGGATTAATCTTTAATAAGATTTATAACGCATTAACTAGATATAGTCCAGGGTGTCATACAATCATGATTCGCGACATTGCGGTCCAGCGGAACACAGCCAGGGAATTGACTAAGCCAGGATCACTGCCCCTTAGACTAGTAAGGGTTGATCCAGAACTCTTAGCCAAGCACATTGACTGGATCATGGTCCATTGAATGAAGCTTGTCATTTTTGTATGTGTGCCATAGACTAAACAGTTTTTATTAACAACTAATTAATCCTATTAACTAGTTGCATTCTTAAATTCAAAATTTTAGGATTTGTTTAATAACTTTTATTAAGACCTTATCAACTATAAGGTTCACGTGCTATCCTAATCGTTATTAGGATTTTAATAAACTTTATTAACAACGCCAAAAGCGAAGTCCTTTAATGAGAATTAATTATAACAATTAGAATTAAGATTCATTAAAAGGACTACCCTAATCATGAATTAGGTCTTAAAGGGTTGTTAAAAGTTTTATTAAAACATAGCATGTCATTAAAATTCAAGTAATAAATTTTAATCATTTTTAATGGCTAACCTAAAGGATTGTCTTGTGTTATCAAATAAGGGACAAGAAGAACTAACCATTAAAATAAAGCTACACTAATTTATCGCATAAAGATAGTGCACAACTATTTAACAATTAAATATATTAAGTTTATCGCATAAACAATTTTAGCATGCATACATAAATTTAACATTTAAATTTAAAATATGATTTTAAAATCTTTTATTTTTATCTCATAAAAACTTGTTTTTAAAATAACAAATTTGCATGCTACTTTAAAAAATTTATCGCATAAAAATTTTAACCTTTAAAATCAGTTTTAAAATATCTCATAAAATTAAAACATCATTTTAAAAAAAACTTTCATGCTTAAAAATTTATCATATAAAATTTTAGGCACTTTAAACTTATCACATAAATTTTAAAAGATTTAAATTTAGTTTAAAAAATTATCACATAAATTTTAAAACGTCATTTAAACATTTCCATGTTCAAAATTTATCAAATAGAATATTTGAACATCTAAAACATTTTTGAAAATTATCTCATAACTTTAAAAACATTTTTAAAAGCATTTAAAAGCATTTTAAAGTTTAATAATAATCGCAGGCTAGATCGTTACGCAGACCTACGCTCTGAAACCACTGTAGGGTTTTAAGGGACCCTTAGGGCACAAAAACTCTATGCACGTCCTAAGTCGGACGGAACATAGACAAAAAAGCAGCGGAGAAATAACCATGTTAATCTAATTAACATTCGACCCTAAGGTCCAAGACCATAATCCAAGATCTATGCCGACTTGAGATGGGTCTGACCATCCCAAGAAGGATCTAGCCTACTGCGATTAAATTAAACTAATGCTAATAAACACATACCCGGAATCTCAACCCTGGGTCAGGCGAGATGTTCCGCACCGTCTTTCAAGCCGCTCCCGTCCTACGCCGAGCCGCTCCTCGAACCGCTCCCCGAACCGCTCCTCAAACCACTCCGCATCCCAAGGCGATCAATCCCGCGTCGCCGAGCCAACCACACGCTGAAGAAATTTTCACGCGAGTGAAACCTCCGCCTAGATTTCGGATCTGAATCCGAACTCCTTTGCGGCTTTGCTAGAGCCCTCAGGAGCAAGGCAGAAATTTATAGGGAGATGAGAAATATTAATTTAGCTTAGATCCGAGCGTGCTCTAACATTTACGAGAGCCGCTCAGATCTAGAGCTTGGGACGAGTTTTGAGGAGGAGAGCAGACCCCTATTTATATAGGCGGCTCAACCCTCCCCTCTACTCAATTTCTGATGTGGGACTAAATTTAGAGTTAATCAAATTCAATTTAGTTTGCCTTTCACAAAGGCTAAACTTCCGTGAATTTTAACTCACTAACCGTTGAGCTTCATGATTGATACAACATATCAATACAAATGGCGTTCAACGGTGAACGCATAGGAAAAACCCGTTCGTCAATCCGAGTCCATTTGACCCCTCAATTGTATGTCCAAAGTTCAGCCCATACACACCCAAAACGCAAAACAGTAGTCGTCAATAGAGAAAAGACACCTAGGGTTCGCAACCCTAGGTGTGGGGCCCACACAGGGGCCCCACACTGCAGTTTTGCACGCGCAGCCCAAGGGGCGCGTGCCTGGCACGCGCCCGCAGGCGCGTGCCAAGCACGTGCCAGGCGGGGCGCTCTTGCGCCCTGCAGGCGTGAACGCCTGGCGCCCAACGGTGCTAGGATATGGGGGGGCCCACATATCGCCGCCCCCCCAAAAAAACTGTTTTTACCCGTTTTTTTTAAAAACAGTAGCCTTACTGTTTAAGGCTTTTGGGCTTTTATCCTTGGGCTGGTAATGGGCTTCTATTTAAAACATTTTTAACTAGACTTATTGGGCTCGTTTGAACTCCGTTTTCGACGCGGTTCGAACCTGCGTATAGAGCAGGATGAACCCGTCTTACCGGTAACCCTTTCCTTGCGTTTCTTATATTAAATATTTTCTTAAACTATTTAAAACACATTTAATCTCTTTTGCATCAAATGCAAAATAGTCCCTATCTAGGCTTAAATTATCATTTGCATCAAATACAAATGATCCGAGGGCATATTCCTCTACAACCCCATGGAATGACCACTTATCCGAGACGGAAGTTCTTGAGCGACGCTAGATGTTACTTCTGGGACGATCCACATCTCTAAAAATCATGCCCAGATGGAATCATTAGGCGGTGCATCCCCAAGGAAGAGACCGCTTCTATCATCTCTCATTGCCATGACCAACCATATGGAGGCCATGCGGTAGTTACGAAGACCACGACAAAGATACTCCAATGTGGGTTCCACTGGCCAACACTTTTCAAGGACACTCATGACTATATCAAGGGATGCGACAGGTGCCAGAGGACCGGAAATATTACAAGAATGGACGAGATGCCCCTCAAGGGCATCCCGGAGATTGAACTATTTAACTGATGGGGGATCAATTTCATGGGCCCGTTTTCGACAAGTTGCAGGAACAGATACATCTTAGTGGCGGTGGATTATGTATCCAAATGGGTAGAAGCCATATCTACCCCAACGAACGATGCTCGAGTAGTCGCAAAATTCTTCAAGAATATCATCTTTCCCCATTTCCAGGTACCAAGGACGGTCATAAGTGATGGTGGAAGTCATTTCATCGAAAGCAAGTTTGAGGCCTTACTCAAGAAATATGGAGTATATCATAAAGTTGGACTCGCCTATCATCCTCAAACGAGTGGACAAGTAGAGATATCCAACAGGGAGATAAAGACCATCCTCGAGAAGACAGTTAGCTCATCACCGAGGGATTGGTCCCAGAAGTTAAATGATGCACTGTGGGCATACCGCACGGCATTTAAAACCACCATCGGAACAACCCCTTACAAGCTAGTTTATGGCAATGCATGCCACCTACCGGTGGAACTGGAGCATAAGGCTTTTTGGGCTATCAAGAAACTCAATTACGACTACAAAAATACAGGACTACGCTGCCTTCTGGACATCAATGAGTTAGAAGAACTCAGTAGAGACGCCAACGAAAACACCAAAATTTACAAGGAAAAGACTAAAATCTACCATGACAAGTTAATCAAGGTAAAGCGTTTCAACGTAGGAGATCAAGTACTCCTCTACAACTCCAGATTGCGACTCTTTCCAGGGAAGTTGAAGTCCCGGTGGTACGGCCCATTTAAAATACTTCAGATATTCCCGAGCGGTGCAATGGAGATTGAGGGAGGCAAGAACGGACCATTCAAGGTCAACGGACAAAGGTTAAAGCCCTACAAGGCCGACGATCCAATTGGCGAGAGAGGATCTATCGCTCTTGTCGATTACTGTCCTGCTTGACTCCATCCTAGGTTGGGAGGATTGGCACGCCAATTCGGTACTTCCATTCCAATTCTATTTATGTTTTACCTCACCCAACCTTGTAAGTGGTGGTGCTGTCTGATTTATAGCTTCTCGATGTCCCAGTGTCTCCCCCTCCTATCATTGTGCCCATCGGTCTTTTTGGGGCCCAGCTTAGTCCAGCTTGGGGGAGTCACATTTTGGCGTCGAAATTTGTCGTCCATAGTGTCCATACTGTACATATTATGCATCATCATAACCTGCATCATCATCATTTCCATTTTTGTATATACATACATACCGTACATACGCATATGCATCTTTTATACCTTCTTTTATCTTTCATCCCACCCACCCCCTTAGCATCTTTTCCCATCTCTATGCATGTGTTCTCAGCAGTGAGGACACTACTGCATTTAGCTTGGGGGATGAGCGCTATTGCTTTTTACTTATTCTTTTTTACTTATTCTCATTTTTAGTTCCACTTCCGCCCCATTTTTCTACGTTTTTATCATCATTTTTATTTTTTATGTTC